>CM035837.1:230779123-231431573 GCA_020510985.1 Pholidichthys leucotaenia | reverse complement strand
GAGTGGTCATAGGTGACACTTTTACTCCCGTTTTACCGCTGGCGAATCCGTCTAGGAGGATCACCATCTCAAACGCTCCTCCTTTCGTTAAAAATGATCAGCTGATTAGAGAGTTGTCCCGTTTTGGCCAGGTTGTGTCCCCTATCAGAATGGTCTCTCTGGGTAGTAAATCACCCCTGCTGAAGCATGTTGTATGTCACAGGAGGCAGTGTTTCATGGTGTTGAAAGACAGCTCTGCTGAACTGAACGCGTCTTTTAATTTCAGGATTGACGGCTTTAGCTACTTGGTGTTTGCAACATCTGAAACCATGAAGTGTTTTGCGTGTGGCGCAGAAGGCCATCTTATTAGGTCATGTCCTGAAAAGGCGAACACAAAGAGCACTGGCGGTAAGAAAGGTGACGCCGCTGTTTCTGGTGGTCCGGAGGGTAGCGCTACATGTGGTGCGGCGGATGCCGCTGCGGCGCCCGCTTCTGCTGGGGCGGTCGCGGCCGCGACTGCGTCCGCGTCCGCGTCCGCTTCTACTTCTGCGGGGGCGTCCGCGTCCGCTTGTGCTGGGGCGGCCGCGGCCGCCTCTGCTGGGGTGGCCGCGGCGGGCGCGGTAGTTGCCCCCCCAAACAGTGATGGTGGGGAATTTCTGTCTGGCGGCAGCTCTGATCATTGTGACGAGCCTGTCGCCCGGGGTAAACAGGTGGAGGGTGTAAGTAAAAGTGCAGTTAAACGAAGGAACCTGAATGAACAGACTTTGCAGGCGGGGGAGGAGCGGTTTGAGGCTGTAGCGGACACACAGAGCAAACACTGCATGACAAACGTTGCGTTTCATGAAGAAATGCAGGAATGTAGTTTTGTTGAAGAGGATCCTTTTAAAGCTGCACAAAAAAGGAAAAGTGCGGAAAACTTGCAGAGCTCTGCTAAATCTAGTAGGGTTGGGAATTTAGATTTACTGAATGAGAGCGCTTCTGACGAAAGTGGAGATGAGTCTGAACTGATGCAGACGCAGACGCAGGAGGAGCAAAGCTCCTATTGTTTTACTAAAATTAGGCAATTTCTCCAGGTGACTAAGGGGAGCAGAGCTGTGAAAGTGGAAAATTACTTTCCAGATCTGGAGTTATTCGTGGCATCAGCTCGCAAATTTATGAAACTGAATGATGGGAATGAGACTTTCACTGATCAGGAAATTTATCGTTTAAAGAAACTGGTCGCTAAACTGAAATTGCAAATTACTAACAGTCATGTTGACTCTTAGTTTGTTTCTTCCCTTTTATGCTATGTGTGTGTTTTTTTACTGTACCCTATTTTTATCCTTTTTAATGCCCCACCTTAGAATTGGCACTCTCAATATTAAGGGGGCCAGGGATGATGTAAAAAGGGCCTCTTTATACAAGCTTTTTAATTTAAAGAAACTTGACGTGCTGATGGTCCAGGAGACTCACAGCACTGTGGACATTGAGAGCCATTGGAGAAAAGAGTGGGATGGCTGCTTTTTTTTTAGCCACAAATCCAGTAGCAGTGGGGGGGGGGGGGGTGGCTGTACTTTTCTCTAGGGGTTGTGTGCCTGTCTCTTATGAGGTAGAAGAGGTGGTGAGAGGTCATTTCCTCTTATTAAAGGTACCAGTTTGAAAACGTGAACTTCGTTTTTATAAACGTGTATGTGCCAACACAGAGAGCAGAGAGGATCAGGGTCTTTGACGTGCTTTCGGATACAGTTAAGTCCTGTGATCCAAATAGTTTTTTATTTCTGGGGGGTGATTTTAACTGTACATTAAACCACAGACTAGACAGGAACCATCAGGAGCCTCACCCTGCTTCTGCCAATAGGCTGAGAGAACTGGTGAAAACACATGAAATGGCCGATGTGTGGAGATCACATCATGGGGACCAGAGGCAGTACACCTGGAGCCATGTCAAAGATAACCTTTTATCTATGGCTAGGTTAGACCGTTTTTATGGTTTTAAACATCAAATGAGTGTTTTTAAAAATAGTTGTATCTGTCCTGTTGGTTTCACTGATCACTGCCTGCTGTTTTGTTCTGTGTTTATTGAAAATGTAAAGTGTAAGAGTGCTTTTTGGCATTTTAACAATACACTTTTAAATGATGTGTTTTTTAAAGAGGTTTTTCATGATGTTTGGAAGTCACACAGGGAACAAAAACCCTCTTTTAGTTCTCTCCAATTGTGGTGGGATTTTGGTAAGGCCCAGATAAAACAACTCTGCCAACAGTACACTCAAAATGTCACTCGTAGCTTGACCCAATCCTTGAAAGTTCTGGAGACTGAGGTGGTAGAACTAGAGGAGTTGCTCAGTTCTACAGGAAAACAGGAGCACTTAGAGGCTCTCAAGTCAAAAAGGTCAGCCTTGGCTAGCTTGCTAGGGGTCACCGCACAGGGTGCTCTGGTCCGCTCACGCTACATGGATGTAGCTCTGATGGACTCGCCCTCCCAGTACTTTTTTGGACTGGAGGGGAAAAATGGACAGAGAAAGCTCATTCACTCCTTGTTGGGCGATGACGGGAGAACAATCTCCACAGCAGCAGAGATCAGGAAACACGCTGCTAGCTTTTACAGTGAATTGTTTAGAGCAGAGTGGAGGGAGGACACGTCACTGGGCCAGGTTTTCCTTGATGGTCTTCCAGTGCTCTCAGAGGACCTTGTTGCCGGCTTGGATGCTCCACTGTCTCTGTCTGAGCTGCATACGGCGCTAATGAGCCTCCAGAATGGAAAATCACCAGGCATAGATGGTCTCTCTGTGGACTTTTTTAAGGAATTCTGGCCCCTGCTTGGTCCAGACCTGCTGGAGGTTCTCCAAGATAGCTTGGAAAGGGGGACCCTACCCACGACCTGCAGGAGGGCCATCATCACACTGTTGCCGAAAAAGGGGGACCTCCAGAGCCTAAAGAACTGGAGGCCAGTCTCTCTGCTCTGCACAGACTACAAGATTCTCTCAAAAGCTCTGGCCCGAAGACTGAGAAAGGTGATGAGCGAGCTCATTCATGTAGACCAGACTTACTGTGTGCCTGGCAGGCTGATTAGTGACAACGTCACTTTAATTCGGGATATTTTGGAGGTCTCTGGTTCATTGGCGGTAGAAACTGGTTTGATTTCAATTGACCAGGAAAAGGCGTTTGATCGGGTTGAACACCAATATTTATGGACAGTTTTAACAGCTTTTGGGTTCAGCCCAGGCTTCATAGCCAGGATACGGGTCTTGTACAGTGACATTGAGAGTGTGCTGAAGATAAATGGGGGCCTGTCTGCCCCTTTAAAAGTCCAGAGGGGGGTTCGGCAGGGCTGCCCTCTCTCAGGGATGCTGTACTCCCTCGCCATAGAGCCTTTGCTTCACTGCCTGAGAAGGGATCTATCAGGAGTTACTTTTCCTGGCTGTGACACCACGTTCAAGCTGTCGGCCTATGCAGATGATGTAGTCATTCTGCTAAACAAGCAGAGTGACATTGACGTTCTGGTTAGGAGTGTCAATCTTTTTGGCCAACTTTCCTCTGCAAAGATAAACTGGGGAAAAAGCGAGGCTCTGATGGTGGGGGAGAAACTAGAAAATCAGCTTACGCTGCCGGGTGGGTTGATTTGGAAAAAAGGAGGTTTTAAGTATCTTGGTGTCTTTTTTGGAAATCAGCAGTTTGAGCAAAAAAATTGGGATGGGGTCATAGAGAAGATTAACGGGAGACTAAACAAGTGGAAGTGGCTAATGCCGAGAATATCTTTTAGAGGAAGAGTGCTCATTTTAAATAATCTTGTTTCCTCATCCCTGTGGCACCGCCTCATGTGCATGGACCCCCCTGCTGGTTTGTTGTCCAAAATTCAGTCTGTTTTGGTGGACTTTTTTTGGGGGGGTGGACTCCACTGGGTTCCTCAAGCCCTGTTATTTCTTCCCAAAGAGGAGGGGGGGCAAGGAGTGATTCATTTAGCTAGTAGAGGTGCTGCTTTTAGACTGACTTTCATACAGAGACTGCTGACGGGCCCCCAGGACCTGGTATGGAGGCCTTTGGCCTGTGTTATTTTACAGAGAGTCCTTGGGCTTGGGCTAGACCTCCCTGTGTTTTTAACGGATTTTAAGAACTCTAATGCACTGTCTTTACCCAGTTTTTACCGCAGTCTCTTTTCAGTGTGGAATCTTTTTAAAAAACAAAGAGGGCCATGCGATTCCCTCTACTGGTTGTTGAGGGAGCCGCTGGTTTTTGTTGGTCGCCTTGGTGTCCTGCCGGGAGTTGGAAGGACCTTCCTTGATAGGCTGTGTTCCAGGAACATTCTCACTCTGAAGCAAGTGGTGGAACTGGCTGGTCCTGGCCTCAACAACGCCTCAGCTTTAGCAGCTCATCTTTTTTTTCAGAATCAGGTTTATTGCCATTGTTCATGTAGTACACAAACTAGGAATTTGTCTCGGTGCAATGCTGCAACATTAAACATGATAAGATAAGAGAAATAAACTATACATGTAATAAAGTGTAGGATAAGATTAAGTGATACTAGTCAACAGTTAAAATATATATTAGCCAGCAGCAGATACTGTGGAGAACTATATAGTGCAGTCGGTAATGCAGGAAGAAAACAGTGATGATTGACATGAGTCTGGTTGAGCTGCTGTACATAGTGCACGAGAGTCAATAAGTCACTTAGTGTTCAGCAGTCTAATGGCAGAGGGGAAGAAGCTGTTCATGTGACGGGAGGTTTTAGTCTGGATGGACCGAAGTCTTCTACCAGAGGGGAGGGGGGCAAACAGTACGTGACCAGGGTGTGAGGGATCGGCTATGATCCGGCCAGCACGCCTCCGGGTCCTGGAGATGTACAGATCCTGGAGAGATGGGAGCTTGCAGCCGATCACCTTCTCAGCAGTGCGCACGACGCGCTGCAGCCTTAGTCTGTCCCTGGCAGTGGCTCCTGCGTACCACACGGTTATGGAGGTGGTGAGGATGGACTCGATGATGGCTGTGTAGAACTGCACTAACATCTTGGTGGGTAGCTTGAGCTTCCTCAGCTGCCGCAGGAAGAACATCCTCTGCTGGGATTTTTTGATGAGTGAGCTGATGGTCAGCTCCCATTTGAGGTCCCTGGTGATGGTAGTGCCTAGGAAGCGGAAGGAATCAGCAGTGGTGATGGGAGAGCCTGAGAGGGTGAGGGGGGGCAGAGGAGTAGTGACTTTCCTGAAGTCTACAATCATCTCCACTGTCTTCAGAGCGTTCAGCTGCAAGTTGTTATTGCTGCACCAGCTGGGCCACCTCTCTCCTGTAGGCGGACTCGTCGCCATTGGAGATGAGCCCGATGAGGGTGGTGTCGTCCGCAAACTTGATCAACTTGACAGACTGGTGGCTGGAGGTGCAGGAGTTGGTGTAAAGGGAGAAGAGTAGGGGGGAAAGTACACAGCCCTGGGGTGATCCGGTGCTGATGCTAGTATAGTCTGAGACAGTCTTTCCCAGCCGCACATGCTGCCTCCGGTCCGTCAGGAAGTCAATGATCCACCTGCAGAGGGAGTCAGGCACGTTGAGCAGGGACAGCTTGTCCCGGAGCAGAGCGGGGCGGATGGTGTTGAATGCGGAGCTGAAGTCCACAAACAGGATCCTGGCGTAGGTTCCCGGGGAGTCCAGGTGCTGCAGGATGGAGTGGAGGGCCAGGTTGACTGCATCGTCTACAGACCTGTTGGCTCGATAGGCAAACTGCAGCGGGTCCAGGAGAGGGGTGGTGATGGACTTGAGGTGGGACAGGACCAGGCGCTCAAAGGACTTCATGACTACAGAGGTGAGCGCTACAGGTCTGTAGTCATTAAGTCCAATGATCCGTGGCTTCTTGGGGACAGGGATGATGGTGGAGGATTTGAGGCAGGACGGCACGTGGCATAACTTAAGGGAGGTGTTAAAAATGTCTGTGAATACAGGAGCCAGCTGTTTCGCACAGAGTCTCAGGGTGGAGGGAGACACGCCGTCTGGGCCGGGGGCCTTGCGCGGGTTCAGTCTGGAGAACTGTTTGAGCACATCCTGCTCACTGATGATAAGGGGAGGGGGGGAGGAGGGGGGGGGTGCCTTAAATGAAGTAGGGAATGTGGAGGCTGTGGAGCTGGAGGGAGGGGGGGAGTTGGACACAGATGACGAGGTGTCAAAACGGGCATAGTGTTAGGACAGTCTTTGACAAAGGGCTTTGTCATCCTGACCTTTAGGAGCCTTAGGTTGATAGTTGGTGATTTGCCTCAGTCCTCTCCACACGGAAGCCGAATCATTAGCAGTGAACTGCTGCTGGAGTCTCTCTGAGTATAGAGATTTAGCCCTCTTCAGCTCTCTGTTAAACCGGTATTTAACCTCCCTGTAGCAGTCCCTGTCTCCACTTTTCAGCGCTGCTTCCTTCTCCTTCCTGATCTGTCTGAGCTTAGCTGTGAACCAGGGTTTGTCATTAGAGTAACTCACCCTGGTGCGTGATGGAAGAATGTTCTCTTCACAAAAGTGGATATATGAGTTCACAGTGTCCGTGTACTCATCCAGATCATGCGTGGCTCCTTTAAGCATGCCCCAGTCAGATATTTCCATGCACGTTTCCAGCTTCTCCTCAGCATCACTGGTCCGTATCTTCGTAGTGCTCACAACAGGTTTAGTGAGCTTCAATCTCTGTCTGTATGTGGGAATGAGGTGAACCATCACGTGATCAGATAATCCCAGCGCAGCTCGAGGGACAGCGCGATATGCGTCTTTCACTGTGGTGTAACAGTGATCCAGTGTGTTTAATCCTCTGGTGGGGCATTTAATAAACTGTTTGTAGCGGGGGAGATCGTGGCTCAGATTGCACTGATTAAAGTCGCCAGCCACAATAATCAGCGAGTCTGGAAAACTCCGCTCTGTGTGTTGAATGTGATCCGCGAGCACGCGCTGAGCTTCGCGCGTGTCCGCGTCGGGAGGGGCGTACACAGCGATCATTATGAAAGAAGCAAACTCCCGCGGGGAATAGAAGGGCTTGCAATTGATAACAAGAAATTCCAAGGCAGGAGAACAGTGTTTGGAAATTTCCGTTACATCAGAGCACCAGCTGCAGTTGATGTAGAAGCAGACACCGCCTCCTGTGGTCTTGCCGGAAAGCTCTGTGTCACGATCAGCACGGAAGAGCTGGAAGCCGTCGAGGCGCAGCGCGCTGTCCGGTATATTTTCCCGGAGCCAGGTCTCAGTAAAGCAGAGGACAGCTGAGGAGGAGAGGTCCTTAAAACGCATCAGCAGTCTCAGTTCATCTACCTTGTTAGAGAGAGAGTTGGTATTGGACAGAAATATGCCAGGCAGCGCCGTTCGCGAGCCTCTCCTGCGAAGCCGCACGAGAGCGCCCGCTCGTCTTCCTCTCTTCCGCCGTCTCACTTTCCAAGCCAAACAATAAACCAGATCGGCGGCAGGGGCTAGAAAAACTGGGAGGAGGTCCGTGGGGGTGAAAGTCCTGATATTTAGAAGTTCTTCACGGGTATAAGTGCAAGCAGACACACAATTGACAAACAAAAACAAACAAAGAGCGCAGCGAAGCACCATGTCGACCACTGTGGGCGCCATCTTGGATCAAGGATCTTGGTGTCAGGTCGAATCGTTTCATCGATGGTCTTCTTGCACACTGGAAACAGGAGCTTCATGGACTTGAGCACTCCCTACTCTTGGACTTTAGCAATGGCACGCTGCAGCCAGAAAGCACTGACCCCTTTCCCTCTCTCACGCTCCATATGGACTTTGACGTCGCTCCTTGCTCCTTACTGGCATTCTGTGCTCCCACTGGTGTGGACTTTGGAGGAGCCAGTGGTAAGGCACTCTACAGACTGGTGGTGATGGCACTCAACAAGGACCGATTGAACACCTGTGTGGACACTCCTTGGAGAGCCTATTTTAAACTAGGAAAAGGGCATCGGCCTGCCTGGAGGGCTCTTTACAAAGCCCCTCTCCCTAAGAGACATGGAGACTTACAGTGGAGGGTCCTGCATGGTATTATAGCAGTCAATGCTTTTGTTTCTGTGATTAACAGCAGTGTCAGTGATCAGTGTGTTTTTTGTTCCTCTAGGGAGACTGTTTTTCATTGTTTTATTGAATGTCAGCGCCTGAGTGGCCTCTTTGAACTTCTCACAAAACTTTTTCATATTTTTAAGGAAGTTTTCTCTAAGCAGGTTTTCATTTGTGGTTTTATGTACAATCGTCGTTTTAAGCAGAAGTGTCAACTACTGAACTTTGTTTTAGGACAGGCAAAGCTGGCTATCTATGTAAGCCGGAGAAGAAAACTTGAAAATGTTGAGAATGATGTTGATGTCAAAATTTTATTTGTGAGGCTACTTAAAGCCAGAATCAGGCTGGACTTTCAGTTTTTTATGGGGAATGGGGATGTGGAAGGTTTCAGGACCCTCTGGTCCCTGGAGAATGTCCTCTGTTCAGTTCATGATGGACAGCTTTTTTTGGGGCGTTTTTTGGGGGATTAATTTTCTGTGTAACATAGCATGATATAGAAATTGTATTGACTGATGGACAAGTGTGTTTATTAAAGATCTTTTAAAAATCAAAAATCTCTCTCTCTCTCTCTCTCTCTCTCTCTCTCTCTCTCTCTCTCTCTCTCTCTCTCTCTCTCTCTCTCTCTCTTCTTTAACTTCTAATCTTCTTACTTTTCTTTCATCTTTGCGCTTCTCTTGTTCTCTCTCACATAGCTGCAACTTAACTTAACTCTTCTTCATGCTTGCATGCAGGGCAGCTTCCACTTCTATTTAAAGTTACCCCGCCTGGTTGTAAACTTGTGATGTCGATCACAAGACTGACCAATCAACTTTATCAAAAGCTGTTTGAAATGGCTGCCATCCAATGTGAGAACATTTCTTTGTTTGAGAGCAGCCAATCAAACGAAGACACCATCCCATGAAATTACAGAGAAAAATCAACACTCAGTCAGTTCTTATGAAATTAGGTGCTCAATATAAACTCTAACTAAATCAAAATGACTTGGCTAATATTTGGTGATCATGCATTTATACCATTACTCTAATATTACATTTGTTTGAATAACACTCATGAATATAACATTTCTTATACATAATTATAATACATGCATTCATATTTAGATCAAAGCTTAATGTAGTACAGCAAACCATGGTTGGTGATAAAAGGGATGATTTTCAGTGTCCTTAGGATCCAGGGGAGAAGAGGATAAGCTGAAAGAAACTTAATGTTTAGAACAAATTAAAAGTCATCCTAAGTACTGAAACACATTTCGTAGGTATCCACTAGAAGGTACTGATGAACTGTAGATGATTTCTTTTAGGTCCATGGGATCTGGAAGGGATAATCTGGAAAACATCGGAAGGTTATAAACCCGTCTGATTAAGCAGTTTATGACCCTTTTAAGAGCGTTGTTTTCCTGTAAAGGGGTACGTTATCCAAATGCAGTGTTCACGTTGGAGGTCTGGTCTCCCGAGTTTATGTTCCTTTGAGCCTTTAAAAGCAAATTCTGATCCTTACAATCTCTGCAAGAGGCAACTGTTTACATTGGGGTCCTGGGAAAACAAACATCTTTGGTCAGGCCTGGATGAGGCCTGGATGAGTCGATATGAAAGCCAGTGATATTCCTGTAGAATGCAGAGAAGTGGTATTCCTGTATAAGGAATAAAGTGAAATTCCTGTAAAATGGAGAGAAGTGATCTTCTGTCTTGGTTTGAGGAGACGATGATGCTACAAATGTAATTTGTGGCTTGTAAATATGGATGTCACCAGACTGCAGAACAAATCTACCTACGGGTACAAATAAAGTAACATGAACCTGAACCTGAACCTGAACCTGGCTCGTTTCATGGTGGGGGTCAGCGGCACACGGGTCACTGTGCCAGGTCTCCTCTTTCCCTCCCATCCAGGAGAGACTGGGACAGAGAGCCACAAACCTTTGCAGACCCCCACACAAGACGGAGGAGACCCTCGGTTGGCGGAAGCAACAGGAGAGGAGCCCTCTGGCTCCCCAAAGGCTGGGAGCGACTTCTGTATTACCATTAATGACCCATTTTATGAAAGCTTGCACAGGCATCATCGTCTTTTTCTGAAGTTTCAAACCCATTCATATCTGTGTGTTGCATCCGTGTGCATTATCTTAAACCATTCAGCTCAATTCTTCAGCCTAGCATTATCTCTTACCCATTTGTTCTCTCTAAAATAACTAACTGGGCATCAACTGTGATTGATGTCTTCCTTATTACATAGCAGCATTACTGTCGTGTTCATGTTTGCTCATGCACACACCCTTTCGCCAGCACAAAACCCGTCTTAAACAAGCTATCATGATCAGAGCTCACTTTAGATAATGCACCTCCCTACACTAAAGGGATGCATAGGAGTGTTGTGGATTGGATTACCCAAAACACACCTCTATATGATTAGACCAGCCTCTTTTACACATTGTGCCTGGCAGAAAATTCATTTTTACAATGCTGTGATAAGAAACTTGTCAGAGCGTGGATTGAGCTCATGTCCTCATGTTGTATTTCTTGTTACAGGACATGAGTCTTAACTCACGTCCTCGCCTTTAGGTCTCCTTTGGACATTTTCAGTAATTATTATTATTATTATTATTATTATTATTATTATTATTATTATAATTATATTATTACTATGTCCTTGGTTATGTATTCATTCCTCTTCCACAGCTTTGGGTTCTTCTTGTTATTATTATTCCCGTCTTTGCGTTAGTCTGTTGTGATCATTGTCAGGTTTGCCCCCATGGGGCTTAGGAATGGTCTCATTTGCTGGGTGATGTTTTGGAATTCTTACTCACAATGAAAGGAAAAACTGCTCTTGGCAGATACAGAAAATGAAGCCATAGCGGCAGACACGACACGGAATAAATGTGGCAGGAAAATGATATGTTTCATACATGTGGAGATGGATTGAGGGTTTGAGGTTATGCCCCACAAATTGTTTTTCTTGTTTTGGGCTCTGTGGGGGAGTAGGGATGTGTTTTTGGCCCACCTGGCCTTGTACACCCGTCACTCACACTGGGAGGGTATCTTTGTGTTTGTTGTTTATTTGTATGAGGGTCTTCTGGAAGCTGGCCCTTGGGTGTCGGGGGGGGGGGGTAGTGTAGGCTGTGGGGTGAGCTCATGTCCTCACTTGTATTGCAAATTATATTTTCTGGTTACAGGACATAAGTGGACTGTGCTGTTGCAATCCTGGAATTTCCCCATTGTGGAACTAATAAAGGCTTATCTTATCTTATCTTAAGTCACAACTCACGTCCTTGCCTTTAGTTCTCCTTTGGAGGTTTTCAGTATTTATCATTATTATTATTATTATTATTATTAGTAGTAGTAGTAGTAGTAGTAGTAATAGTAGTAGTAGTAGTAGTATCATGTCCTTGGTTATGTAGTCATTCCTTGCCTGCAGCTTCCTGTTTCTTCTTGTTATTATTCCTGCCTTTGCCTTACCCTGTTGTGATCATTCTTAGTATTATTTTCATCATGGTCACTTCCTCTTGTTGGTTTGGGCTTTTATTTTGACAGTGCCTTTGTTTACTTCTATTTTCACCTAGCTTGTTTCATACTTGGTTATGATCTTGAGTATTTACGGCTGTTTACTATTTTGATAATTATCCTTGTCCTATTTAAGGGACGCTGCCCTGTAGTTCGGGGCGACATCCTTCTAAGTCATGCTGGTGTGGATCACAGGCTTCTGTCTGTCTGTCTTGTCCTGCCAAAGCCTGTCGAGTTTGTATCCTAGTTGAGTTCTGCCTAGTTTTGTGAGTTTTTCTATTTTTGTTCCTTTAAAACTGCAAACTTATGTCCAGCGTTTGGGTCTTGAATTCCACCCCTGAAGGGGCTCATTGTGACAGATATGAACTTTGACATGCCCATAAATGTGTTGTGCATCAGCTGCAACTGAATATGGACAGCGTCATTGTAATACGGCCAACACTTTTGAAGAGAGAATCAACGGTTTGCTTATTCAGGGAAAAAAAAAATCCAATGGGCTGCAATTATATTTTTTACATGCAGATTAATAACAATTATGAACTCATGAACAAAAAGTGCACAGAGTGATTTTTTTTTTTTTGGGGGGGGGTCATTTTTAAATTTTTAGTAACACAAAAATAATATTATTAAAAAGACACATTTTCAAACACATGAAATTGTAATAAGAGTTCTTAAATGAAGTGCTTGTCTCTCAGGGAGAGACAGGCTTAACAATTTTAATTTATTATTAAGTTGAGGGAGATGTCTGCTATTTTTTTATTTCCTGCTTCCACTAAAAATTAAAAATTCACATAGCCCATGTCTGACTAAGGCAACCTTAAGCTTCCTCCTGCAGAAAAACCCAGCCATTCTTGTCATTTATTCAGACAGTCTGATATTAGTTCCAGTCCTGCCTCCATCTGTCCTCTTTAGATAATGTTTTAGAGCACATGTGTCAAATCCAAGGCTGACAGCCCACATCCAGGTAGCCAAAGAGCTAAAAAAAAATCTTAAAAATACATTTTTATGCCACATTGGAGTACAGTGACGAATGATGGCATCCAGCCATGAATGGCAGTATTTTGGTCTCAATCATTTGTAACGGTTGCCACTTCCCTCTCCACTCTCTCTGAGTTACTGGGACCCCAGTGAATGACTGCCGCACCTGTAATCAACTGGGATCTCTAATGATAGCAGCAGGAAAAATGAGCCCCGAAGTCGGGAAACGTGAGTCCCAGAACATTCGATATGGAGACGTGGTACCAGTTTGGTGATGTATTTTGATTACTTCTGCTAGTAATTTTTTAAAGTGACTTTTAAGATAAGTAATAGACATGCAGAGACATATTGTCCTGCAAATTTTAAGGATCTGTCTCCGACCTGGCTGCTCTCGGACAGTGGTGCACACAGCCTTGTTGTTTTTCCTTCTTGTTGTGTTTTTTTTCTTTTTTTTTTTTTTTTGGATTTATACTTTTGTGTTAACATGCCTTGTAAATTTCAGTGGAAATTGGTGTGCTTTTTTTCCCTGTAAAAGGCTGGTTGTGTGGAGTGGAAAACATTGGATGCTGAATGTTTGTAAGAGTGTATTTCAGTATTTGGGAGTTTTATGGATTTTATTGGTTTTAATTGAGTTTGCTGTTTTCTTTTGTTTCTTTAAGGGTTGATTGGTTCACATTATCATAATTGCATGTTTTGTCGTAGTGTTTGGGTTTTTAGGATAACTCTTAAAGAAACCCAGCCAATGTAACTTTAACTCCACCCCTGTATATCCTGACAGTGATTGTAATACATCATTTTTGTGATGATCCCGAGCACGGGGCAGGCACTCAGGTCACTTATTATTTTCCTTTTTTCTGTCTGCTTAGTCTTGTTTGTTAGGGGATTTACTTTGTGCTTTTATTTTGACAGCGCCGTAGCAGCACTTCCTCCTGTAAGGCTGCTCGTGGGCTGTCACAGCTGCGGGCGCTTAATCCCTTATTATTTGTCTCACCTCTTTGTGGTTTATTGGTTGCACTATTTAAGATCGCAGTGGAGATTCGTTGCTGACTGTGATCTCACACACCCATTCAGGCTGGAGTCCCCACGTCCGGCTCCAGTCTCTTCCCAGCGTCAGGTTTTGCCCTCGCTGTATGAAGTGTAAGTGTCTCCTTTGATTCTCTATATTACTTTAGTTATTTTAACTCTTTGTGGTCGAGTGTTATAGTTTGTGTTTCGCCCTTCGAGGCACATTATTTTGTACTTTATAATAAAATAACAAAACTCACTGTTGGCTTGTGGCGTCTCATCTTTGCCCTGCAAAGGGCAATCATAACAGTTTTAAACCTTACTGCCTGCTGTTGTTCCTTACTGAGGTGCATTACCCAAACGAGAAGTTTGTTGTTTAGCGATCTTTTGCCTTCCTTTACACATTATCATTACCAAAAGATTCCCAGGAGCTATGTTGCCGGAGCAGTTTGCCCCTTTTAGGGTCTCCCAAGCCAAACTGGTCTTGGGTGAAGGGCAAGACTAAGAGTGATCCAATAGACTCTCATGAGGGATATACAATCAAGGATTCACTATACCTCGCCTGTTATGGGGTTACTGGGGCCATACTGTACCATACCATACTGCAACATTGCGTGGAGGTCGGGGACAGTGCCTTTGGCATGGCAAACCGGGGTGGTGGTTCCTCTCTTCAAAAAAGGGGACCGGAGGGTGTGCTCCAACTTTAGAGGGATCACACTCCTCAGCCTCCCTGGGAAGGTCTATGCCAAGGTACTGGAGAGGAGAGTCCGGCCGTTGGTCGAACCTCGGATTCAGGAGGAGCAATGTGGTTTTCGTCCTGGCCGTGGCACATCGGACCAGCTCTTTACCCTCTCGAGAATTCTTGAGGGTTCGTGGGAGTTTGCCCAACCAGTTTGCATGTGTTTTGTGGACTTGGAGAAGGCATTTGACTGCGTCCCTCGTGGATTTTTGTGGGGGGTGCTTCGGGAGTATGGGGTATCGGGCTTGTTGTTACGAGCTATTCGGTCTCTGTACGACCGTTGCGAGAGTTTGGTTCGTATTGCCAACACTCGGTCGGAGTCATTCCCAGTGAGAGTTGGACTCCACCAGGGCTGCCCTTTGTCACCGATCCTGTTCAAAATTTTTATGAACAGGATTTCTAGGCGCAGCCAGGGAATGGAGGGTGTCATGCTTGGTGACCACAGGATCTCATCTCTGTTGTTTGCAGATGATGTTGTCCTGTTGGCTTCATCCAGCAATGACCTACAGCTCTTGCTGGGACGGTTTGCCACTGAGTGTGAAGCGGCTGGGATGAGAATCAGCACCTCCAAGTCCGAGTCCATGGTCCTCAGCCGGAAAAAGGTGGATTGTCCTCTCCGGGTTGGGGACAGGCTCCTGCCCCAAGTGGAGGAGTTTAAGTATCTTGGGGTCTTGTTCACGAGTGAGGGGAAAATGGAGCGAGAGATCGACAGACGGATTGGAGCAGCATCTGCAGTGATGCGGACGTTGTACCGGTCTGTTGTGGTGAAGAGGGAGCTTAGTTCTAAGGCAAAGCTGTCGATTTACCAGTCAATCTACATTCCTATTCTCACCTATGGTCACAAGCTTTGGGTAATGACCGAAAGAACGAGATCGCGGATACAAGCGGCTGAAATTAGCTTTCTCCGTAGGATTGCTGGACTCACCCTCAGAGATAGGGTGAGGAGCTCAGTCATCCGGGAGAGGCTCAGAGTAGAACCGCTGCTCCTCCACATTGAAAACAGTCAGTTGAGGTGGTATGGGCATCTGATTAGGATGCCTCCTGGACGCCTCCCACTTGAGGTGTTTCAGGTACATCCCACTGGGAGGAGACCCCGGGGCAGACCCAGGACTCGGTGGAGATACTATGTCTCCCAGCTGGTCTGGGAACGCCTTGGTATCCCCTCTGAAGAGCTGGAGCAGGTGGCTGGGGAGAGGGAAGTCTGGGCTTCTCTGCTTGAACTGCTGCCTCCGCGACCCGGACCTCCAGAAAAGCGGTAGAAGATGGAGGGATGGATGGATGGGGCCATACCCTGATGCCAGCCCCAGCTTGATGATCAGGTTTCTGCCCATGGGACCTGGCCAGGGTCAGCTTGAAGGAGCCATGTCGGTCTGCTTTCAAGGGGGCTCACCACCTGCAGGACAGATCATCGGTGTCCAGTGATATGTGGATCAGGTTGCAGTCAAATAAAGAGATGGCGGTCCCATCCCTGACTTTCTAATCTGGCTTTTGGGATGTAGAATGTCACCTCTCTGGCAGGGAAGAACCTTGAGCTGGTGCACAAGCTTGAGCAATACCAGCTAAATATACTCAGGCTCATTTTAATACACTGGCTCCGGAACCAATCTCCTTGAGCTTGGCCTACTCTGGAATTGTCCCAGGCCAGAGACAGCAAGCAGGGTGGCTTTTCTGGTATCCCCCTGTCTTGCTGCCACTGCATTGGGGTTCTTGCACCAAATGATGCTTCACAGTACCAACCCTTTTTTAAAGTTTGACTGGTGAGCTGAAAAGTGCTCCTCTTGGAGACTTCTTTGTCCTACTGGGGAATTTGAATGCCCACATTGGTAATGACAGTGAAACCTGGGGGGGGGGGGGGGGGTGTTGACTGAGGGGAATGGCCTACCCAATCTGATCCTGAAAGGTGTTCAATTGTTTGACTTCTGTTTTAATCACAGCTTAATGAACACCATGCTCAAGCAAAAGGACGTCCATATGTGCACAGGTCAATGATCAATTTTGTTATCATGTTGTCAAAACTATGACCGTATGTCTTGGGCATTCAGGTAAGGAGAGGTGTACAGCTGTCACCTGATCACCACCTTGTGGTGAGTTGCATCAGATGACAGCGGTGGATGCCATTCAGATCCGGTAAAATGGTAAATGGTAAATGGCATTCACTTACAGTGGGGCAAAAAAGTATTTAGTCAGCCACCAAGTGGCTTGTGCAAGTTCTCCCACTTAAAAGATGAGAGAGGTCTCCAATTTTCATCATAGGTATACCTCAACTATGAGAGACAAAATGAGAAAAAAAAATCCAGAAAATCACATTGAAGGATTTTTAATGAATTAATTGATAAATTCCTCAGTAAAATAAGTATTTGGTCACCTACAAACAAGCAAGATTTCTGGCTCTCACAGACCTGTAACTTCTTCTTTAAGAGGCTCCTCTGTCCTCCACATGTTACCTGTATTAATGGCACCTGTTTGAACTCGTTATCAGTATAAAAGACACCTGTCCACAACCTCAAACAGTCAGACTCCAAACTCCACTATGGCCAAGGCCAAAGAGCTGTCAAAGGACACCAGAAACAAAATTGTAGACCTGCACCAGGCTAGGAAGACTGAATCTGCAATAGGTAAGCAGCTTGGTGTGAAGAAATCAACTGTGGGAGCAATTATTAGAAAATGGAAGACATACAAGACCACTGATAATCTCCCTCGACTGGGACTCCACGCAAGATCTCACCCCGTGGGGTCAAAATGATCACAAGAACGGTGAGCAAAAATCTCAGAACCACACGGGGGGACCTAGTGAATGACCTGCAGAGAGCTGGGACCAAAGTAACAAAGGCTACCATCAGTAACACACTACGTCACCAGGGACTCAAATCCTGCAGTGCCAGACGTGTCCCCCTGCTTAAGCCAGTACAGTCCAGGCCCGTCTGAAGTTTGCTAGAGAGCATTTGGATGATCCAGAAGAGGATTGGGAGAATGTCATATGGTCAGATGAAACCAAAATAGAACTTTACTGTAAAAACTCAACTTGTCGTGTTTGGAGGAGAAAGAACACCATACCTACTGTGAAGCATGGGGGTGGAAACATCATACTTTGGGGCTGTTTTTCTGCAAAGGGACCAGGACGACTGATCTGTGTAAAGGAAAGAATGAATGGGGCCATGTATCGTGAGATTTTGAGTGAAAACCTCCATCCATCAGCAAGGGCATTGAAGATGAAACGTGGCTGGATCTTTCAGCATGACAATGATCCCAAACACACCGCCCGGGCAACGAAGGAGTGGCTTTGTAAGAAGCATTTCAAGGACCTGGAGTGGCCTAGCCAGTCTCCAGATCTCAACCCCATAGAAAATCTTTGGAGGGAGTTTAAAGTCCGTGTTGCCCAGCGACAACCCCAAAACATCACTGCTCTAGAGGAGATCTGCATGGAGGAATGGACCAAAATACCAGCAACAGTGTGTGAAAACCTTGTGAAGACGTACAGAAAATGTTTGACCTCTGTCATTGCCAACGAAGGGTACATAACAAAGTACTGAGATGAACTTTTGTTATTGACCAAATACTTATTTTACCGAGGAATTTACCAATTAATTCATTAAAAATCCTTTAATGTGATTTTCTGGATTTTTTTTTTCCTCATTTTGTCTCTCATAGTTGAGGTATACCTATGATGAAAATTGGAGACCTCTCTTGTGGCACACATGTGTGAGTTGCTTAGGCTGCATATGTATATCACTCTTGCTTCACGTCTCAGAATTGAACAATAGGTCTGGGTCTCCTGGGGATAACAGGAGGGTGCGAAATGTGATCTTTAAAGATGGCCTTGAGAGATTTCCTGACCACCAGGGTTTTAGGTGGAGGGAAGAAGACCTGGAGGACGATGTCTTGTGTCTTGGGATTTAAAGACAATGTGACTCTGTACTTTGATGTCCCGGGTATAAAAAGGACAGATGTGGGAGGATGGGTCTCTTTTCTGTTTGAGAGGATGTTGGAGATATGTGAATGTGAATAAACCTGAATTGAGAAATAAACTCAGCCTCATCTTTTCACGCTCTCCACACTGGTGACCTTAAGACATATCATGGGCGAAAGAAATTCCCCCGAGCCGGACTCGCCAGGAACCAGCCAGGCGAACGCAGTCTCAGTCAAACTACCAGATTTCTGGCAGGACAACCCGGACTCCTGGTTCCTCTTGGCCGAAGCTCAGTTCGCTCTCGGGGGAATAATGGCCGATGACATGAAATTCTACCACGTTATCGCCAAGCTCGACAACCACACGGCTCGGCATGTGCAGAGCCTGGTGCAGCGCCCACTGGCTGAAGACAAATATGGCGGGTTGAAGGCTGCGCTCACCCAGCGTTTCACTCCCTCAGTCCAGGAAAGAGCGGAGAGACTCCTAGCCCTGAACGACTTGGGAGACAGCACACCCGTCGACCTGATGGAAGACATGCTGAGGCTGAGGGGCTCAGACGGCGATGACTTTCTCTTCACCCACATTTTCCTGAGAACCCTACCGTCGGCCACGAGAGTGACCCTGGCTGGTTCACCGTTGTTGGCCCAGCAAGACTTCCGCGCGCTGGCCCAGGAGGCACAGCGGATTCTCAACGCCAGCAGACAGCGTGCGGCCACTGCGGCAGCGACAGGACTCGACTCAAGGGCCGGAGATGGCAGGGGGCCAGAGGCGGCGGCAGCAGACCCACCAGCAACGGCGGCGGTGAAGGCCAAACATCACGGAGGAGATGACCTCTGTTTCTACCATCGTCGCTTTACAGAGAGGGCACGCAAGTGTATACCACTGTGTCAGAGCTCGGAAAATGCCAGAACCAAGGGTCGGTAGCAGCCGCGGCCCTCGATGAACAGAACAAGCTGCTCTACTTCACGGATGCGCGTTCGGGGAGGCAATTCCTCGTGGACACAGGCTCCCAAGTGAGTTTCATCACGCCAACCTATGCTGACCGGCTGGCAGGCCCCGGGAGTCACGGAGCATTGGCGGTGAACGGCTCGAGCATTAAGACCTTCGGTGAGAGGACTTTGCTTCTGTCCCTGCACGGCCGTGCATTTGAGTCGACTTTTATTATAGCGGCGGTGAGCTTCAACATGTTAGGGGCTGATTTTCTGTGCTCACATGGGTTGTTGATTGATCTCCCTAATAGACGCTTGGTTAATGCACTCTCTTTTTACTCTCCTCTGTGCAGCTCGAGTGACCCCGCCCACAGCACAAGCCAACGTCGCTACGGCAAGCGGTAAGTTCCACACACTCCTCACCCAGTTTCCAGCACTCACGGTTCCCACATTTTCAGCAGCCGTGGCTAAACATGGAGTGGAACATTTTATTACTACAGCCGGTCCCCCCGTTTTTGCAAAAGCTCGGCGCTTGGATGCAGCTAAACTGACCATAGCGCGCGAGGAGTTCGCCAATCTTGAAAAGCTGGGCATCATTCGGTGTTCGAAGAGCCCATGGGCTTCCCCGCTTCACATGGTCCCTAAAGCTGATGGCTCGTGGCGACCTTGCGGTGATTTCCGCAGGTTGAACAACACTACAGCACACGACCGTTACCCAATCCCGCATATTCAAGATTTTTCCATACATTTGGCGGGGGTGTGCGTTTTTTCCAAAATAGACTTGGTTCGCGTCTACCATCAAGTCCCAGTGCGCGCTGAGGACATACCCAAAACAGTGGTAATAACCCTATTTGGCTTGTTCGAATTTTTACGCATGCCGTTTGGGCTTAAAGGCGCTGCGCAGACGTTCCAACGCATGATGGACACGGTGTTGCACAATCTCCCCTTCGTGTTCGTTTACCTGGACGACATCTTGGTAGCCAGCGTGTCCGAAGACGAACACGAAAATCACCTCACGGCAGTTTTCCGGAGGTTGGGAGAGCACGGGTTAATAATCAACCCAGCGAAGTGTCAGTTCGGGGTGACACAGATTGATTTTTTGGGGCACCGCGTCTCCTCAGATGGAGCGGTTCCTCTGCCTGACAAAGTGCGCGCAGTAACAAATTTTCCCCAGCCACAAACGGTCAAAGCGTTACAAGAATTTTTTGGAATGGTGAATTTTTATAACCGTTTCCTCCCCCGAGCAGCGCAGCTCATGCAACCACTGTATGCCGCGCTTAAAAAGCAAAAACCCACAAATACAATCGAATGGTCCCCGGAGCGGAAGCACTCATTCTCAAAGGTCAAAACAGCCCTGGCAAACGCTGCATTGTTAGCACATCCAGACCCAACGGCCCGCATAGCGCTCACTACTGACGCGTCAGACGTGGCCATAGGCGCGGTAGTAGAGCAGCATGTTGCCGGGGCTTGGCAGCCGCTCGTTTTTTTTCAGCAGGACTTTGCGTGATACCGAGCGAAAATACAGCGCGTTCGACAGGGAGTTGTTAGCGCTCCACTTGGCCATTCGCCACTTCCAGTTCTGGATGGAAGGTCGTCGTTTCACTGCGTTCGTCGACCACAAGCCACTGACTTTCACGATGGCCAAGGTTTCAGAGCCGTGGTCAGGCCGGCAGCAGAGGCAGCTGGCTGCAATCTCAGAGTTTACTACCGATATTCAACACATAGCGGGTAAACTTAATGTAGTGGCAGACTGTCTCTCGCGCGCCGTAACTGCTCCAGTCCGCGTAGGGGTAGACTATACTGCCATGGCCGCGGAGCAGGCTAGCGGCGCGGAAGTACGTGCGGCCCCAGTCCTCGTGGGGATAGATTATGCAGCCATGGCCGCGGATCAGGTTAGCGATGCGGACGTGTGCGCGCTCCAGTCTGGACCAACAGGGTTAAGGCTGGAGAGCAGGGTGCTGAAAGATGGTATGCCCCCCCAATCTGCGATGTCTCCACCGGACGACTGTGTCCGGTGCTGCCGACCGCGTGGCGCCGCCGCGTTTTTGACTCGATTCATTCTCTGGCGCACCCGGGGGTGCGCGCATCGGTCAAAATGGTAGGAGAGAAGTTTGTGTGGCCGAGCCTGCGCAAGCACGTTAAGGAGTGGGCAAGAGCCTGCATGGCTTGCCAGCGAGCCAAAATACACAAACACACTAAAGCCCCCTTGGAGCCGTTTCACATCCCGGCTAAGAGGTTTGATCATGTGCATGTCGACCTCGTAGGCCCCCTCCCGCTGTCACAGGGGTGCACACATCTTTTGACAATGGTGGACCGCACCACGCGTTGGCCTGAAGTGGTCTCACTGACATCAACCACAGCCGAGGAGGTGGCGCGTTCATTTTTAACGGCTTGGGTAGCGCGTTTTGGAGTTCTGTCAGATATTACGTCCGACAGAGGTCCTCAATTTGTTTCCGAGCTTTGGTCAGCGATGGCCCGCAGCCTGGGGGTAACGATCCACCGCACTACCGCGTACCATCCCCAGGCTAATGGTTTATGCGAACGTTTCCATAGGTCATTGAAAGCAGCCCTCAGAGCGTCGCTTACGGATGCAAATTGGGTAAACAGGCTACCATGGGTTTTATTGGGGTTGCGTTCTGCACCTAAAGAGGACTTAAAAGCCTCCCCAGCTGAATTGGCGTTTGCACAGCCACTCCGGCTGCCCGGGGAGTTTCTCCCAGATAATCCTGCGCCCGAGTGCCCCCCTGCTCAGCGGTTACTGAGCGACACGGGAGCGAGCACGTTTCCTGGCCCCGTTCATCACAGTTTTCCACGCGTTTTTGTACCTAAGGCTTTAAAAAATGCGGAGTTTGTTTTTGTCAGACACGATGCTCATCGCCCAACCCTGCGACCGCCTTATGATGGCCCATTTAGAGTGCTGGAAACAGGTGATAAGCACTTTTTGCTAGATTTAGGGGGCAGAAGGGAAACTTTTGGCATAGACAGACTCAAACCCGCTTTTGTGATGGCTGACAAAGCTGTGCTGTTGGCGAGGGCTCTTCGACGCAGCAGACCTCCAAGGGAGCATTCCCCAGAGCTCCCACAGTGATTGACTAACAGTTCTCATCCTCAGATAGCAGATTCACAGCAGGATGGTGCCGCGGGAGTGGTAAAGCCCGCTTACAGCAAGTTCGGAAGACGATTGAAGCCCAAACAGCACCTGGACTGATGTTTGTGATTTTATCATGATATGCAGACTGTGTTGTATTGTTTCATCTTAGACGTTTGGGGGGGGGGGGTCATGTGGCACACATATGTGAGTTGCTTAGGCTGCATATGTATATCACTCTTGCTTCATGTCTCAGAATTGAACAATAGGTCTGGGTCTCCTGGGGATAACAGGAGGGTGCGAAATGTGATCTTTAAAGATGGCCTTGAGAGATTTCCTGACCACCAGGGTTTTAGGTGGAGGGGAGAAGACCTGGAGGACGATGTATTGTGTCTTGGGATTTAAAGACAATGTGACTCTGTACTTTGATGTCCCGGGTATAAAAAGGACAGATGTGGGAGGATGGGTCTCTTTTCTGTTTGAGAGGATGTTGGAGATATGTGAATGTGAATAAACCTGAATTGAGAAATAAACTCAGCCTCATCTTTTCACGCTCTCCACACTCTCATCTTTTAAGTGGGAGAACTTGCACAATTGGTGGCTGACTAAATACTTTTTTACCCCACTGTATATAGCGCTTTTCTTCTCATCTAGGATGAGAAGAAAAGCGATCGTCACTTCCTTGTGGTAACGTATCGTCACTTCCTGTTTTGCTGTCTGCCTGTGTGGTTTGCTCTCCAGCTCTCCAGCGACTAGCTATGGCTACTAGATCTCTTTCCTCTCCTCCTCTGGTGTGCTCTCTCTGTCAGATGTTTAGCTACACCTCTGCCTCTTTTAGTAATAACGGTAAATGTAATAAATGTTGTCTTTTTGAGGCGCTCGAGGCGAGGTTGTCTGATTTGGAATCCCGGCTCCGCTGCATTGAAACACGGTCTGCGCCAGTTAATCTCGACGGATGCCCATTAGCTGCAGCAGAGCTAGCTAGCTTAGGCCCCCCTGTCAGCGGTTCCCCGGCTCTCCTCAGCAGCGAGGAGACTGGGTGGGTGACGGTGAGAAGGAAGCCTAGTCGCAAAGCCCCGGTTCACCACCAACCTGTTCACGTTTCTAATCGTTTTTCCCCGCTCAGCGACACACCCGCTGAGGAAAAAACTCTGATCATTGGCGACTCTGTAGTCAGAAACGTGAACCTAGAGACTCCAGCGGCCATAGTCCAATGTATTCCTGGGGCCAGAGCAGGCGACATCGAGTCAAATTTGAAAATGCTGGCTAAAAGTAACTGTAAATACTCCACAATTGTTATTCACGCCGGCATTAATGACATCCGTCTCCAGCAGTCGGAAGTCACGAAACTCAATATAGAATCGGTGTGTGAGTTTGCAAAAACGATGTCTGCCACTGTAGTATTCTCTGGGCCCCTCCCCAATCTGACCAGTGATGACATGTTTAGTCGCTCATCATCCTTGAACCGCTGGCTGTCTGTGTGGTGTCCTAAAAATGACGTGGGCTACATTGACAATTGGAGCTCTTTTTGGGGAAAACCTGGTCTTATGAGACGAGACAGCATTCATCCCACTTTGGATGGTGCTTCTCATTTATCTAACAATCTGGCATCTTTTTTATCCAAATTTCCAAAACCGTGACTACTCAGAGTTGGGACCAGGAAGCAGAGTCGCAGTCTTACACGCCTCTCTGCAGCTCCTCTTCATCCGCCACCCCTCAACTTAGGCCCTGTCTTCCCCATCAGAGAATCGTTGTCTGCTCCCTCCAAAGTAAATAAAAATATAATGTATAAGCATCCCAAAATATTGGTAAAACTCAAATTAAACATAAAGCCTCTAAATTGAATGATTTGGCCTCTGTTCCTCCTCATAATTTAAAAATTAAATGTGGTTTATTAAATATTAGGTCTCTAACTCCCAAGTCTCTGTTAGTCCATGATCTGTTAATTGATCATCAGATTGATTTAATTTCCCTTACAGAGACTTGGTTAGGACAAGAGGATTATGTTGGTTTAAATGAATCAACTCCCTCTGGTTATTTAAACTGTCAAAATCCCAGAAGTTCTGGTCGTGGAGGAGGAGTAGCAACAATTTACCATTCCAAATTACTAGTTAATGTAAAGCAAAAAACATGTTATAATTCCTTTGAGGGCCTGGTCCTCAGTATTGGGCACTTAAGCAATTTTAGGTTAAACCCAATTTTATTTGCCATAGTTTATCGTCCCCCATCAACCTACTCAGAATTTTTATCCGAATTTGCTGATTTCTTAGCTGATTTAGTGCTGAAATCTGATAGAATAATTATAGTAGGGGACTTTAATATACATGTGGATGTAGATAGTGACTGCCTTAATGTGGCTTTTAATTCAATATTAGACTCGATTGGGTTTTCTCAGAAAGTAGGAAATTCTACTCATTACCTCCACCATACATTGGACCTTGTTCTGACATATGGCATAGAAATAGAAAATCTTGTAGTGTCTCCTCATAACCCTGTACTGTCAGACCATTGTCTGTTAACCTTTGATTTTACTATTTCTGACTATTTGGCTCCTAAAGAAAAATATTATCACAGTAGATGCCTCTCAGATGATGCTGTTTCCAAATTTATGCAGATTGTTTCCTCTATGCCATGTGTCAACACAACGGAAATAAGCTATAGACAGCTTGCTCCTTCTGTAATTGATAACATGGTGGATAGTGTTTCAGCTTCTCTGCATCAGGCTCTAGACTTGGTGGCCCCCTTAAAAAAGAAAAAGTCTAATCAGAGATTTCTAACTCCTTGGTTCAACACAGAAACCCGTAGCTTAAAACAGAAGACTCGTCAATTAGAAAGAAAATGGCGCTCTACTAATTTAGATGAAATCTATTTAGCTTGGAGAAATCATCTTTTAATTTATAAAAAATCTCTTAGAAAAGCTAGAACGAGTTATTACTCTGCATTAATAGAAGAGAACAAGAATAATCCCAGGTTTCTTTTCAGTACTGTAGCCAGGTTGACAAAGAGTCAGGACTCTGTCAATCCTAGCATCCCCTTAGAGCTTACTAGTCAGGACTTTATGAACTTTTTCAATAATAAAATTTCATCCATCAGAGATAAAATCAATCAGATTCTTCCCACAGTTAACTTAAATACTGTAACTATTACAACTCCTTCTATTGATGTCTGTCTTGATGAGTTTACTCCAATCGACCTTTGTGAGTTAGACAGAATAGTTTCCTCATCCAAACCTTCAACTTGTCTTTTAGACCCTATTCCTACCAGGTTATTTAAAGAAGTCTTCCCACATATTGGTAGCTTTATTCTTCATATAATCAATTCTTCATTAACTTTAGGCCATGTACCGCAGGCTTTTAAAACGGCTGTAATTAAACCCTTACTCAAAAAGCCAACGCTAGATCCAGGAGCTTTAGCTAACTATAGACCAATCTCTAATCTCCCTTTCATTTCAAAAATCTTAGAAAGAGTTGTTGCTACGCAATTATTTGACCACCTGCAGGGAAATGGTTTACTTGAAGAGTTTCAATCTGGGTTTAGAATCCATCATAGTACTGAAACAGCCTTAGCGAAGGTCACTAACGACCTCCTCATTGCATCTGATAATGGACTAGTTTCTGTACTTGTCCTTTTAGATCTTAGTGCAGCTTTTGATACCATTGATCATAATATTCTACTTGATAGATTAGAACACTATGTTGGACTTAATGGAACTTCGTTGCAGTGGTTTAGATCTTATTTATCTGATAGGTTCCAGTTTGTTCATGTAAATGATGAGTTTTCTTTCAGCTCAAAGCTTAGTCATGGAGTTCCACAGGGATCTGTGCTAGGCCCTACTCTTTTTAGTTTATATATGCTTCCGTTAGGCAACATTATTAGAAAGCACTGTATACATTTTCATTGTTATGCAGATGACACACAATTATACCTGTCAATGAAGCCAGATGATACTAATCAATTAGCCAAGTTAGAAGCCTGTCTTAAGGAAATCAAAGCTTGGATGACTTGGAATTTCCTGCTATTAAATTCAGATAAGACTGAAGTCATTCTTGTTGGTCCAAAAAACCTTAGAAATTCCTTTCCAAATCAAACTTTCAGTTTGGATGCAGTTACTCTTTCTCTTAATAGCTCTGTGAGGAACCTTGGAGTTATTTTTGATCAGGATTTGTCCTTCAATTCACATATTAAATTTGTTTCTAAGACTGCCTTCTATCATTTGCGTAATATTGGCAAGATTAGGAGCATCTTGTCTCAGAGTGATGCTGAGAAGCTGATCCACGCTTTTGTTAGCTCAAGATTAGATTATTGTAATTCTTTATTATCAGGCTGTCCTAAAACATCTTTAAAAAGTCTTCAGCTGATCCAAAATGCTGCAGCAAGAGTTTTAACAGGTACTAGAAAGAGAGATCATATCTCTCCGGTTCTGGCCTCCCTTCATTGGCTTCCCATTGAGTTTAGAATTAAGTTTAAAATCCTTCTTCTTACTTACAAAGCTCTAAACAATCAGGCTCCTTTTTATTTAAAAGATCTGATACTACCGTATCATCCTAACAGAGCACTACGCTCCCAAAATGCAGGATTACTTGTAATACCTAGAATCTCCATAAGTACAATGGGAGGCAGAGCCTTCAGTTATCAAGCTCCTCTCCTGTGGAATCAGCTGCCAATCTGGATTCGGGAGTCAGACTCGATCTCTATTTTTAAGAATAGGGCTAAAACCTACCTTTTTGATATAGCCTACAATTAGGGAGGGATGATGTGTTTCTGAACCCTCCCTTAGTTATGCTGCTAATAGGTTTAGTCAGCCGGGGGACCTCCAGTAATGCACTGGGCCTCACTCCTTTCCTCACTCTCTATGAAATATTTTTTTTTTGCTGGTCATTAACATTTGTTTGTTCTCTCCCATAGATTGAGTCCCCATCGTGCTGTTTGCTCTCTACATGTCTGTTCTTTTCTTCTTCTCTATCCCCTCACCCCCCAGCCAGTCGCAGCAGATGACTGCCCCTCCCTGAGCCTGGTTCTGCTGGAGGTTTCTTCCTGTTAAAAGGGAGTTTTTCCTCTCCACCGTCACCAAGTGCTTGCTCACAGGGGATCGCCTGATTGCTGGGGTCTTTCTGCAACTGTGGGGGTCCCCCCTACAGTTGATAGTGCTATGAGATGACTGTTGTTGTGAAATGGCGCTATATAAATAAAGTTGAATTGAATTGAATTGAATCTAGGATGACCAAAGCACTTTACAGATCCTGCAATCCACCCATTCACAGACACATTCACACACTGATGGCGGCGGAGCTGCCATACACACAGGCGCTAAGCAGGCCACCAGGAGCAATCGGTAAATCCAAATGTATAATAAGGGTGTGCTGGGACTGTCTGGCTGAAACTTCTGTCCAAGAGGTCTTCAACTCCCACCTCTGGGAGAAATTTGACCATTTTCATAGGGAGTCTGGAGACATGGAGTCTGAATGGGCCATGTTCTCCACCTCCATTGTTGAAGCAGCTGCCCAGAGTTGTGGCCAAAGGGTCATCGGTGACTGTTGTGGTTGTAACCCACGCACCAAGTGATGGACACCAGAGGTGAGTGGGCCAGTGGCAAAGCTGAAAAAAGGAGTCCTATCAAACTTGGTTGTCTTTTGAGACTCCTGAACCAGCTAAGGTGTACTGGCACCCCAAGTGGAGTGCAGCTCATGTGGTAATTGAAGCAAAATCAGGGGTGTGGGAGGAGTTCAGTGAGGCCATTGAGGAAGACTTATTTTGCCTTGAAGAGATTCTGGCAAACTGTCTGGCAACTCAGGAGGGAAAAGCAGCCCCCTGTCTATAGTGCAGATGAGCCACTGCTGAATTCAGCTGGAGATATCGTTGGGCAGTAGAAGGAGTACTTCAATGATCTCCTGACAAGCCTTCCATGTTGGATGCAGAGTCTTGGGACAGGGGGATGATTTGCCAGTCAAAGGGGCCGAGGTTGCTGAAGTTGTCAAAAAAAACAAAAAAAACAAAAAATACAACTCTTCAGTGGCAGAGAACTGGTGGTGGATGAGATTTACACTGAGAACTGGTGTAGGCAGTGTTGTAGGTAACATTTCATGGAAGTTGGGGCAGTAGCCTGCCTTTGGCAATGCACACTGCGGTGGTGGTTCCTGTCTTTAAGAAGAGGGACTGGAGAGTGTGTTCCAAATTTAGAGGGATCACACTCCTCAGCCTCCCTGGGAAAGTCAATGCCAAGGTAGTGGAGAGGAGAGTCCAGCTGGGCAAACTTGGATTCAGGAGGAGTAATGTGGTTTTCGTTCTTGCTGTGGAACGTCGGACCCCCTTTTTACCCTCTTCAGAATCCAAAACATTGCCAAACCAATGTGTTTTGTGGACTTTGTGGATGTCATGGTTTCTTGTGGACAGGTGCTTCTTGAATATGAGGTAATGGTCTTGTTGCTACAGCTATCTGGTCCCTATATGACCGTTGCAAGAGTTTGGTTTGTATTGCAAACGATCAGTCACTGATGAATTGGGGAGCCATTTCAAAGATGTTCAAGAAGGAACTGCTAGGCAGGACAAAAACAGGAAAACCACAGATGAAGTAAAGGAGGACATGGAGGGGGTTGGTGCTACAGAAGAGGATGAAAGGGATAGGCTGAGATGGAGTCAGATGATCCACTGTGATGATCCCTAAAGGAAATACCTGAAAGTAGAAGAAGAATGCAGAAAAAATGAAGCTGTATGTTAGTTGCTCATACTATAGACGTTTTCCCATTCACTGAGATTAGTCACCAGTTCTTTTACCGCCTCAGTGTAAATTGTAAATTTAATTTTCTCATCTTCATTTCATCACACTGCCTTTACAAAACCTGAAGTTTCTGCTTTTCACATCTCAGCTACACCTTTGAATATCACTATTAGAGTAGGAGTAAAGTGAAGATGACTCATCCAAGAAATACAGACGTGGACAAAATTGTTGGTACCCCTCTGTTAATGAAAGAAAAACCCACAGTGGTCACAGAAATAACTTGAATCTGACAAAAGTGGTAATAAATAAAAATTCTATGAAAATTAACCAATGAAAATCAGACAATGCTTTTGAATTGTGGTTCAACAGAATTACTTTAAAAAACAAACTCATGAAACAGGCCTGGACAAAAATGATGGTACCCCTAGAAAAGATTGAAAATAATGTGACCATAGGGACTTGTTCAACCAAGATGTGTCCTCTAATTAACAGCACAGGTGTCTACAAACTTGTAATCAGTCAGTCGGCCTATTTAAAGGGTGACAAGTAGTCATTGTGCTGTTTGGTGACATGGTGTGTACCACGCTAAACATGGACCAGAGGAAGCAAAGGAGAGAGTTGTCTCAGGAGATTAGAAAGAAAATTATAGACATGCATGTTAAAGGTAAAGGCTATAAGACCATCTCCAAGCAGCTTGATGTTCCTGTGACTACAGTTGCACATATTATTCAGAAATTTAAGATCCACGGGACTGTAGTCAACCTCCTTGGATGTGGCCGCAGGAGGAGACGGATAATACGAATGGTAACAAAGGAGCCCAGAACAACCTCTAAACACATTCATGGTGAACTCCAAGGTCAAGTTACATCAGTGTCAGATCGCACCATCCGTCGTTGTTTGAGCCAAAGTGGACTTCATGGGAGACAACCAAGGAGGACACCACTGTTGAAAACAAATCATAAAAAAGCCAGACTGGAATTTGCCAAACTGCATGATGACCAAGCCACAAAGCTTCTGGGAGAATGTCCTATGGACAGACAAGACAAAACTGCAACTTTTTGGTAAGGCACATCAGCTCTATGTTCACAGATGCAAAAATGAAGCATACCAAAAAAAGAACACTGTCCCTACTGTGAAACATGGAGGAGGTTCTGTTATGTTGTGGGGCTGCTTTGCTGCATCTGGCACAGGGTGTCTTGAATCTGTGCAGGGTACAATGAAATCTCAAGACTATCAAGGTATTCTAGAGAGAAATGTGCTGCCCGGTGTCAGACAGCTTGGTCTCAGTCGCAGGTCATGGGTCTTGCAACAGGATAATGACCCAAAACACACAGCTAAAAACACCCAAGAATGGCTAAGAGCAAAACATTGGACTATTCTAAAGTGGCCTTCTATGAGCCCTGATCTAAATCCTATTGAGGATCTGTGGAAGGAGCTGAAACATGCCATCTGGAGAAGGCACCCTCCAAACCTGAGACAACTGGAGCAGTTTGCTTATGAGGAGTGGGCCAAAATACCTGCTGAGAGGTGCAGAAGTCTCACTGACAGTTACAGAAATCGTTTGATTGCAGTGATTGCCTCAAAAGGTTGTGCAACAAAATATTAAGTTAAGGGTACCATCATTTTTGTCCAGTCCTATTTCATGAGTTTGTTTTCTAAAATAATTCTGTTGAACCACAATTCAAAAGCATTGTCTGATTTTCATTGGTTAATTTTCATAGAATTTTTATTTATTACCACTTGTGTCAGATTCAAGTTATTTCTGTTACCATTGTGGGTTTTTCTTTCATTAACAGAGGGGTACCAACTATTTTGTCCACGTCTGTATACTTTTTAGGCTTTGCCTTTACTCACATCAAATTGTTCCACATCCATTAACCCTGGGTGGTGGTGGTGGGGGGGGGTTAATCCACAGACTACATTTTCAAACAAAATGTCCTTTGCTTTTAGAAAAACTGAAATCCCATTACTCATGTTGGGTTAGCAGAAGATACGGCCACATCTAAACACAAAGTGATTCCTTCTGAAAAGAAAAAAAAGAAAATTGTGAATCAACTAATTATACCTTAAAAATATAACTGTATATTTGTTTTATCTCATGCATAATGAAAAAAGAAAACAATTTACAGTATTTTTATTCATTCAATTTTTCTCAGGGGCTGTGTATTCTTTTGAAATGACAGCTATGTATGCCCTTGTGGCACATTAACACATTTTTATGGTATACTGTATGAAAACTCAGTCAACTGGATTCAAGTATTTTTTTTACTTCTGAAACATTTCACCACAGACTATACAGTAACAGTATAGTCTGTTAAAATCATTCTATGCATTCATTTCTGACTAATGAAACATTTTGATGAATGGGGAAACTATCATGTTTGCAAACATGTCCCACTCTTTAAGTTATATTTCCTTCCGGTTGTCAGTATGTTATTCTGCCCTCATCTTTAGTTTTCAGTTCATTCTGTGTATCATTATCACCCTTTTTCTGTTATCTTGCGTTTACTCATTACAACAGTGCTCTCTGCTTATTCTGCCGATTGTTATTGGGCCTTAATTAACCTCTTAAAATTCTGTGGCGCACCGGCGCGCCCTTCGCCCTCTCCACTCTGGTGGTCAAGATTTTTTTGAAGAAAATATTCAGTTTTGATATTAGATATTCCAAAGGCTGTAACTTGAAAGTGGTAAGAGAAAATGGCTTACTGTCAATTAGAAAGATGTAGAACATGATCCAAAATTTGAGATAGGAATAAATTTATGCATCTAATTTGCATAATGGGACATCAGCCATATTGAAGTACATAACTTTTGGTCAAAAGTGAACTTTGGACATATTTACACAAAGTATGGTTTTGCTTTTTGTCTTCATTGTTGTTTTTGTTTTTTGTTATCTTTGTTATCTGAACTTCAAAGTATATGAACCAGAAAGTCAGTAGATTGTACACAAACCGATAAAAAATGGTCAGACCTACCTCTCGTCGTGTCTTCATTCGTCCATTTTCATCATCCACGGTCCTTATTATGTCTTCTGCCAGTCATTTTTGCTTTCACTCCCACATACAGAAACTGTCACATGAATGTATGAATTATTCCACCTCAATTTTGGTTACATTGCGCCGCCGAACCGGCGCTATTGTTCTCTGTCGTCACGTGCAGCTCCATCACGTGCAGCTCTGTCAATGGCAGACGAAAGCATACATGCTCCAGACCGTCTTCTGCTGTCACAAAAGGTAAATATTTCCCCTCAGAAGAAAAATAATCTCTTTTTAGAATCATAGTTCTAAAAAGAACTATGATTGGTTCGGTGGTGGCCCCCCGAACCAAGTGGTGGACACCAGTGGTGAGGGGGGCCATTAAGCTGAAGAAGGAGTCCTATCAAGCTTGGTTGGCTTGTGGGACTCCCGAAGCAGCTGAGGTGTACCGGCAGGCCAAGCGGAGTGCAGCTCGGGTGGTTGCTGAAGCAAAAACCCGGGTATGGGAGGAGTTCGGTGAGGCCATGGAACAAGACTTTCGGTCGGCTTCAAAGAGATTCTGGCAAACTGTTCAGCGGCTCAGGAGGGGAAAGGAGCTCCCCGTCCACACTGTGTATGGTGCGGATGGGACACTGTTGACTTCAACTGGGGATATCGTCGGGCGGTGGAAGGAATACTTCGAGGATCTCCTCAATCCCACTGATACGCCTTCCACAGAGGAAGCAGGGTTTGGGGACGAGGGGGATGACTCGCCTATCACAGGGGCTGAGGTTGCCAAGGTGGTTAAAAATCTCATTGGTGGCCGGGCCCCGGGGGTGGACAAGATTTGCCCTGAGTACCTCAAGGCCCTGGATGTTGTTGGGTTGTCATGGTTGACACGCCTCTGCAACATTGCGTGGAGGTCGGGGGCAGTGCCTTTGGCATGGCAAACCGGGGTGGTGGTTCCTCTCTTCAAAAAAGGGGACCGGAGGGTGTGCTCCAACTTTAGAGGGATCACACTCCTCAGCCTCCCTGGGAAGGTCTATGCCAAGGTACTGGAGAGGAGAGTCCGGCCGTTGGTCGAACCTTGGATTCAGGAGGAGCAATGTGGTTTTCGTCCTGGCCGTGGCACATCGGACCAGCTCTTTACCCTCTCGAGAATTCTTGAGGGTTCGTGGGAGTTTGCCCAACCAGTTTGCATGTGTTTTGTGGACTTGGAGAAGGCATTTGACCGCGTCCCTCGTGGATTTTTGTGGGGGGTGCTTCGGGAGTATGGGGTATCGGGCTTGTTGTTACGAGCTATTCGGTCTCTGTACGACCGTTGTGAGAGTTTGGTTCGTATTGCCAACACTCGGTCAGAGTCATTCCCAGTGAGAGTTGGACTCCACCAGGGCTGCCCTTTGTCACCAATCCTGTTCATAATTTTTATGAACAGGATTTCTAGGCGCAGCCAGGGAATGGAGGGTGTCATGCTTGGTGACCACAGGATCTCATCTCTGTTGTTTGCAGATGATGTTGTCCTGTTGGCTTCATCCAGCAATGACCTACAGCTCTTGCTGGGACGGTTTGCCGCTGAGTGTGAAGCGGCTGGGATGAGAATCAGCACCTCCAAGTCCGAGTCCATGGTCCTCAGCCGGAAAAAGGTGGATTGTCCTCTCCGGGTTGGGGACAGGCTCCTGCCCCAAGTGGAGGAGTTTAAGTATCTTGGGGTCTTGTTCACGAGTAAGGGGAAAATGGAGCGAGAGATCGACAGACGGATTGGAGCAGCATCTGCAGTGATGCGGACGTTGTACCGCTCTGTTGTGGTGAAGAAGGAGCTTAGTTCTAAGGCAAAGCTGTCGATTCACCAGTCAATCTACGTTCCTACTCTCACCTATGGTCACGAGCTTTGGGTAATGATCGAAAGAACGAGATCACGGATACAAGCGGCTGAAATGAGCTTTCTCCGTAGGATTGCTGGACTCACCCTCAGAGATAGGGTGAGGAGCTCAGTCATCCGGAAGGGGCTCAGAGTAGAACTGCTGCTCCTCCACATTGAAAGGAGTCAGCTGAGGTGGTATGGGCATCTGATTAGGATGCCTCCTGGACGCCTCCCACTTGAGGTGTTTCAGGCACGTCCCACTAGGAGGAGACCCCGGGGCAGACCCAGGACTCGGTGGAGAGACTATGTCTCCCAGCTGGTCTGGGAACGCCTTGGTATCCCCTCTGAAGAGCTGGACCAGGTGGCTGGGGAGAGGGAAGTCTGGGCTTCTCTGCTTGAACTGCTGCCTCCGCGACCCGGACCTCCGGAAAAGCGGTAGAAGATGGATGGATGGATAGAATCATAGTTGGCAAAAATTGGAGCAAACGCTTCCTCCGTGTAGAAATATATGTTGAGATAGAGCCTTTGTTTACCTTCTCTTCTTCGCGTTACTGGAAATGATGTTTGCAACGTTTTGTTGGGTGAAGTCTTCCAGTCCTCTAATGAAGAGCAGTAAGATTCAAAGATTCAAAGTGCCTTTATTGTCATTCCGTTGCTAATAATCATTGCAACGAAATTGAGATACTGCTCCCTAAAAGCAAACTATCACACTCACAGTTCACTCATGCATTGAACTTTCTTATAATTACAACAATAAATAATGCTTGAAACAATATTACCTACAAGTTGAATACAATATGTACATAGCAATAATGAAAACATACTGAGTGATAAATATATAAGACCAGCTTATACACACAGGGTTACAGCCACAAAATAACTTAAAATAACATAAAATAATATCAGCAGTCTGTACGTGTTACATAAATCGGTTCAAAATACGTACTGCTGCTGGGAAAAAAAAAACTATGATTAAACCTGGTAGTCCGGGTTTTATGGGATCTGTACCGCTTTCCCGAGGGGAGCAAGTGAAAGAAATCATGGCCTGGATGAGTGCAGTCTTTTAATGATAGCAGTAGCTCTGTTGAGGTACCGAGACCTGGAAATCTCTTCCAGAGAAGGGAGAGAACAGCCAGTGATTTTTTGCGCAGTCTCAATCACTCTCTGGAAGGCTATGCGGTCTGCGGCTGAACAGCCCTCATACCAAACCGTGATGCCATATGACAAAATGCTCTCAATAGCAGAGCAATAAAATAAAACCAGCAACTGTGCATTCAGGCCATTCTTCTTGAGGAGCCTCAGAAAGTGTAGACGTTGTTGAGCCTTTTTTATCGTAGCTATGCTGTTAACTGCCCAGGTAAGGTTGTGAGAAATATGAACACCCAGAAACTTAAAAGCCTCCACCCTCTCCACACACTCCTTGCCTATATATAGAGGAGGCGGCTCACTGCTATGCTTCCTAAAATCATTAATGAGTTATTTTGTTTTTTTTGTATTCAATAGCAGATTATTATCTGAGCACCATCTCACCAGTTTCTGGACCTCATCTCTGTATGCGGACTCATCTCCTCCTGATATGAGCCCCACTACTGTTATGCCATCTGCAAACTTCACTATAATGTTTGTGGGATGAACAGGTATGCAGTCATATGTGTACAATGAATACAAAGTGGGGCTCAACACACAGCCCTGTGGCAAGCCTGTGTTAAGCATGACTGTAGAGGAGGAATGGGGTCCGATTCTAAGCAATACGTGTCTGACATCTTGTGCTGGGGAATGTTCGGTACAACTGGGTTTTCTGTGCTTTTGGGACACATCACATGACAGGTGCAGAGCTGCACCAGGCACAGTAGGTGACGCTGATGTCTTTTGAAAGTGGAACATCAAAGGGTTAATGTTTCACGGCTGCACCTGATTGTCTCTCTCTCCCTCTCGCCCTCTCCTCCTCTCTCTTAATTAATCCCAGCTGTTCGTTATTGTTTCTCATTAGTATCTGTGTATATATGTTCCACTCAGTTTTCAGTTTACTGTCCCATCGTAAACCCTGGTTGTGATCGTCTCCCACATTCTGTCCGGTTTGTGTTCAACCTGTATGTCTGCCAGTGAGGATCCAGCATTGAGCCGCGCCTTTTGTTATTAACCCTGCTGAATCTCATCTCTGCATTCGGACCCATCCTTTGCTGCCTTCTCGGCAGCGGAACTTGACAGCATGACGCGACCAGAAAAGGACCCAGCGAGATGATGCCACCTGTTAAGGACTCAGCTCGTGGGCATTGGTACCCCATGAGCCTGGGGTGGGAGCTTTGCAATGCACTAATTGAAATAGATGGGCGTATTTCTTGTGCTTGTATGTCACCCCAAAATCAGCTCTGTGCTACCTGGGGTTTGCGGAGGTGGCTGTTCACTGCCATCCACAGCTTGCGGAGCATGGTGAGGGGGTGGAAAGGATCACCCGGGTGGTAGACCTGCAGCGTGAAAATGGTTGGATTGTGAGGAGTTCGCTGAACAAGCCAAAGTCTGTCCCAACAAAGAAGCATCCGACGGCTTTTGTACCTCCAGCCCCATCTCCACCTCCCAAGCAGCAGCCTTCTACAGTACGTCAAGGGTGCCTTGGGAGATTTCTGCTGCAGACAGGGAGCAGTTTTGGGGATTGAAACTGGCATTTGGCAGTCCAGGATGGAAGGAAAGCTCCAGGAGATGCTGCCCCCCTTGACGCCGTGTGCCATCACCAGCACCAGCCCTCTCCCTGGTGCCCACACCAGCTTCACCTGCGAACAAGCCTTCAGTTAAGCCTGTGAACAAGCCTGCAGATCAGCCTGTGAATAAGCCTGCAACTCTGCCTGCCAACACATCTGCAGTGTCATCTGTCACCAAACATGCAGCGTTGCCTGAGGTTTCCATGGCAGCTGCTTCGCCCATCATCATGCCTGCAGTGCCAGCTCCACCACCTTCTACATTGGTGCCCTCACCTGCAGCTGTTTCCTCATCTGGATCACCAAGGGTGGCCTCTAAAGTGGCAGAGCAGGCCGGGCAGAAACCTTGTCCTTTCATTACACCTACGGGGGGGGGGGGGGGGGGCACACACCCTTGGAGGGTCTTTTTGTGTTTGCTTTGGATCATCTGGAATCCTCTCTTAGAGGATGGGGCACTATCATGGGGCTTTAAATTATGTTTCCTTCCAGTTGTCAGCATGGTTAATCTGCCCTTGCCTTTAGTTTTTGGTTAATTCTGTGCATCATTATCACCCTTATCCAGTCATCTTGTGTTTACTCATTGTGACACTACTCTCTGTTAATTCTGCCCATCGTTATTGGGCCTTTGTTAATTCCTGATGGCTGCACCTGATTGTGTCTCTCCCTCTCGCCCTCTCCTCCTCACTCTTAACTAATCAGCTGTTTGTTATTATTTCTCATTAGTATCTGTGCATATATGTTCCACTCAGTTTTCAATTCGCTGTCGTGTCGTAAATCCTGGTTGTGTTCATCTCCCACATTGTGTCCGGTTATGTTCATCCTGTATGTCTACCAGTAATTATCCAGCCTTGAGCTGCACCTTTAGTTTTTAAAACCTGCTGAATCTCATCTCTGCATGTGGGCCTGTCCTTTGCTGCCTTCCTGGCAGCAGAACATGACAGAATAATTTCAGAAGTAAAAAATACTTGAATGCAGGTGACTTGATTGAGTTTATCGAGAATGGGCCCTGATGTCACCAGCGCAATGAATAGAGAACCTAAGTCACGCCCCCTCTACCTCCACATATTGGACCTTATTTTTAAAAAAAAAAAAATCTCAATTGAAGTGAATGGCAAGAGCGAAATTATTTTTTGATCCCGATTCAATTTTTCCACGAGTTACACATATGATATTTGTCAATTTAAAGATAATTTTCCACATAATTAAAGTTGTCAGTTGTCGTATAATGAAAGAGTAATATTTAGTTTTGGTGAAAAGACTTAGCGGACTACATCTATGTCACCAAACACGATTACATCGGCTCCCCTCTCAGAGCTCACCACCTGTTTTCTCATCGATGAAAGAAGGATCCAAGGAGGAGAAAAAAAAAATGTATTTTGAGAGGTGCAGCTGATCCAGATGACTGTGAGTTACTACCCCTTGGAACTCTTTGAAAACAATGACATAAGTTATGTGAGTCACTGTTTGTAGTCTTTGAACTTACGTATTTTCACAACCTTATACCTTAATAGTTATTCAACAATCTACACTGTTATTTACAGTGGATATAAAAAAGTCTACACACCCATGTTCAAATGCTAGGTTTTTGTGATGTAAAAAAACGAGACCAAGATAAATCTTTTCAAATTTTTTTTTTTTTCCACCATTAATGTGACCTATAACCTGTACATCCCATTTGAAAAACAAACTAAAATCTTTTAGAATAGAATAGGCTTTATTGCCATTGTACAGTTGGCTGCACGGTGGCGCAGTGGTGGCTGCACGGTGGCGCAGTGGTTAGCACTGCGGCAGCACAGTTTACCCTTGGCCGGGGGATTGTGGGGATCGTGGGATCGTGGGTTCGATCCCAGCCCCCGACCAACAGTGATCTGTGTGGAGTTTGCATGTTCTCCCCGTGTTGCGTGGGTTTACTCCGGGATTTCTCCGGTTTCCTCCCACATGCCAAAAACATGCATGTTAGGTTAATTGGCTGTTCTAAATTGTCCCTAGATATCTGTTTCCTATAGGCCCTTAGAATAGAGGGTTAGTATTAATGAAAGCGCTTTGAGTGGTCTTTGTGACTAGAAAAGCGCTATATAAGTGCAGGTTAGTTAGTTAGTTAGTTAGTTGTGTAGCACAATGAAACTGTAGGACATTAAGGCGATTAAAGGGAAAAATAAAAATTTACAATAACCTGTTTGCATAAATATGCACACCCTGTTATAACTGGGGATGTGGCTGTGTTCAGAATTAACCAATCACATTCATACTCAAGTTAAATGGGAGTCAGCACCCACCTGCTACCATTGAAACCACTCTGATTAACCCCAAATAAAGTTCAGCTGTTCTAGGAGGCTTTTCCTGACATTTTTGTAGTCACATCTTACAGCACAAGCCATGGTCTGCAGAGAGCTTCCTAAGCATCAGATGGATTTCATTGATCAAAGGTATCAGTCAGGAGAAAGGTACAAAAGAATTTCCAAGACATTAAATTTACCATGGAACACAGTGAAGACAGTCATCATTAAGTGGAGAAAATATTTCACAACAGTGACATTACCAAGAACTTGACTATCCTCCAAAATTGATAAAAAAATGATAAGAAAACTGGTCAGGGAGGCTGCCAAGAGGCCTTCAGCAACACTGAAGGAGCTGCAGGGATTTCTGGCAAGTACTGGCCGTTTAGTACATGTGACAACAATCTCCTGTCTAGGGTGGCAAGACGGAGGCCTTATCTTACAAAGAAAAACATCCAAGCCCGGCTACATTTTGCAAAAACACATTTGAAATCTCCCAAACACATGTGGAAAAATGTGTTATGGTTCAATGAAACCAAGGTTGAACTATTTGGCCATAATTCCAAAAGGTATATTTGGCACAAACACAACACTGCTCATCCCCAAATGAACACCATACCTACAATGAAGCATGGTGGTGGCAGCATCATGCTTTGGGGCTGTTTTTCTTCAGCTGAAACTGGGGCCTTAGTCAAGGTGGAGAGAATTATTAACAGTTCCAAATACCAGTCAGTGTTGCAACAAAACCTTCAGGCTTCTGCTAGAAAGCTGAAGGTGAAGAGGAACTTCTTCTTTCAGCACAGCACTGACCCAAAGCACACACCCAAATCAACAAAAGAATGGCTTTGCAAGAAGAAGATTAAGGTTTTGGAATGACACAGCCAGAGTCCAGACCTGAATCCGACCAAACATCTGTGGGGTTATCTGAAGAGGGCTGTGCACAGGAGATGCCCTCACAATCTGATAGATTAGGAGCATTTCTGCAAAGAAGAGTGGGCAAATATTGCCACATCAAGATGTGCGACACTGATAGACTCCTACCCTAAAAGACTGAGTACTGTAATAAAAGCCAAACGTGCTGCAACAAAGCATTAGTTTAAGGGTGTGCATATTTATGCAACCAGGTTTTTGTAAGTTTTTTTATTTTTATTTTTCACCTTAAAATATTTCATTTTGTTTTTCAGTTTGGTTGTACAGGTTATAGGTCACGTTAATGGTGGAAAAAGTTTAGATTTTTTTTTTTTATCTCGGTCTCAATTTTTTACATCACAAACACCTGGAATTTGAACAGGGGTGTGGAGACTTTTTATATCCACTGTTCATGGGAAATTATCTTTTAAGATGAAAAACACACAATGGACCAACACCAGCAGATGACACGGCTCGCCAAACCACCAATGACTGTGGAAACTTCACACTGGACCTCAAGCAACCACTTTTCAGTCGGCAAAAATTTCTATTAAAAATCATTTTTAATTAAATTCATGAAATCTAATTTTTTGAGAAACTGAAATTGGGTTTTCATGCATTATAAGCCATAACTATCAAAACTAAGAGAAATAAACACTTAAAATATGTCACTCTGTATTTAATGAATCTATATACAGTAATACACAAGTTTCATTTTTTCACTTGAATTACGGAAATAAATCAACTTTTCTCTGGCATTCTAATTTACTGAGATGCACTTTTATGTACAGGACTGATCCCCTCAAAAGTTTGTGTTATCATCCTGACTATTTCTACCAAATCATTTTAAAAACAGTAAATTACTATTAAACACCATTTCTGTTGTCATGAGTATTTCTTTTTCACATTTATGTAATTCAGAACACTACGGCTAACATGCATCATAAAAAGTGTACCTTTGATGCCTGAGCTTGACCAGTCAAATTTTTTGATGGTTTATTAATTCTTTTTTTAAAAATACATAACAGAAAGTTACAGAATAAAAGGTCTTTTTTTATTTATTTATTTGTTGTTGGGTTTTTTTTACATTTTTAGAGCCTAAATAACCTACTATGCCTTTAAAAAATTTGGGAAAGCCCTGGTAATGATGTCATGCCTTTGGAAGCTTCTGATCAATATCGATCGGTTAATCGATAACTTCTTCTTCTTCTTCTTCTTCATCAGGGGTCTCCACAGCAGATCATCTGCCTCCATCTCCCCCTATCCCTTCATCTTCCTCTGTAACACCAACCCTCTCCATGTCCTCCTTCACTACATCCATCAATCTTCTCTGTAGTCTTTCTCTTCTCCTCCTGCCTGGCAGCTCCATCTTCAACATCCTTTGTCCAATATTGCCACGGTCCCTCCTCTGCACATGTCCAAACCATCTCAGCCTTGCCTCTTTTACTTTGTCTCCAAACTGCTCAACTTGAGCTGTCCCTCTGATATACTCATTTTTAATCTTGTCCCTCCGAGTCACTCCCAATGAGAATCTTAGCATCTTAAGTTCTGCCACCTCAAGCTCCACTTCCTGTTTTTTTGTCAGCACCACTGTCTCCAAACCATACATCATAGCAGATCTCACTACCGTCTTGTCCCTTTCACTCTAACTGCTATCCTTCTGTCACAAATCACCCCTGGCACTCGTCTCCACTCCACTCCACCCTGCCTACACTCTCTTCCTCACCTATTTTGTACATTTTCCATTGGTCTGGATAGTTGACCCCAGGTATTTAAACTCATCTATGTTCACTACATCTACTCCTCACATCTTTACCATTACACCTGCATCCCTCTCATTCACACTCATGTATTCTGTCTTGCTTCTACTGACTTTCATTCCTCTTCTTTCTAGACCAGGGGTCACCAACTAAAACTGCAAAAGGTCTGATGAGTCGGTCCTCCTCCCCAGCTGAGGTCGAACAAGGTGTGGAAATCTTTAGGTACCTTATGTTTCAGAACTCCGACTTGATTCTAAAACCATTCTCAGTGCATCTTGACATTTTTTTTTTCTATTCAAGATTTTTCCCCCCTACTGTGTGACAACTTGGCCCTTTTAAAGCAAAGTATTTGCAGTGACCCATGAATTTACTTCCAACATCTTTTATTAAAACAAATGGAAGAGAAATCTGACACCTGGTGGGCAATGGTGGACTAATGGTTTGGGATGTGGACTGGTGAGTGGAGGGTCGCAGGCTTGTTCTCTGGACAGACAGGATCAGATCTGGGTGGGACAGATAACACAGCAGTGTTTTCCCCACCCTCCTTAACCCCACTGTGGTGTCCTAGAGCAAGGCCCTGAACTCCAGTGGAGCTGCTCAGTTGCCACAGGCCAGTCTGCGGTTAGACTGGGCAGCTTTCTGGTCTGAATGTGAGCAGGGCGTCCTTGAAAAAGAGAGGTTGTCTCTCACTGGAACTACCATGAATAAATAAAAAAACATGGGCAAATTTATGTCAACATGTGCTTTTAAGAACTGTCATCCTTTCATTGACATTCTATCAGAAGACCACAGCTGTCTCCAGACAGGCGAGAATCATTTACCTTGCTTTCACTCATTATTTTATTAAGTTTATATTTTAGCTGCTTTTTAGCTCTATATTAATTTTTAAACAAAGAAAATATTAAAATGAATTATTTGTTCAATTTCAAACAAAACGTAAAAAAAATCCTAAAAATGTTTTACAGAAGAACACAAACTAATTTGTATTGCTTTAAAAAAAAGACTAATATCTAAAAAAAACAAAATTTTACAAAAATGCCACCTCTATACAATATTTTCAGTGCAGAAAAAAATGTTTCATACTAAGACAAAAAAAAAAAAAAAACGGACACAAAATATAATTCAACAGGACAAAATTCCTCCGACATTTTTTTTTTTTAAATCCCCACAGTAAACTCTATTACAGCATGGATGGATTGGTAAGGCTGCATGTCCACAAACATGTTTTTTCTGCTCTGGGCAGCTATTTTCCATTCATTCTCCATGTAGTCCAGCGTTTACAGCGCTGAGCGCCCATGGTGCAGAAACGCTCTCGTCGGTGGCTGTTTTTTGTCGCGGCGCTCAGGGCGCTCAAAGCTGAAAAAAATTCAACTTTTCAGAGACTGCAGCTGAGCTGTCGATGCCAGACCAAGCAGCCAATCAGAACTCAGAACTCAGAACTCAGAAAAGATTTATTGCCAAGTACATTAACAGATACAACTGATAATATACAAGGGATTTGACTTGACACAGAAAACGACCTGCATTTCCGGTGACACGGCGGCATCTGTGAACGCGCCTGTCATCAGATGGGTACAGGATGCATAGGGAAGAAAGGATAATACAATAGGATGGAGCAAAAAAACCATTGATTGTCAGAATAGTGGTCATATATGATCAATATTATGATTACAAGAAAAAAAAGCCCTCAATGCACAGTTAGCAGACAAAAAAGTACACAAGGACACAGAGAGAGCAGTGAGTGAATAATCTTTTCTATCAGTTTTGTGAATCAGTGTGGATGTAGTGTTGAATGAAGGTGTTTGTATCAGTTAAGAACAACAAGGTCTCTTTGGCAGGAGATGTTTAGTCTAGCTGCTGGCATTGTCCTTGGGCCATGCAGCTGGCTGTCCGAAAGGCCGTGGAGCTGGAACTGCTGCGTGGGCGGGACATAGGCTGCCGGTACTAGTCTGTACTCAGACTCCTGCTTTCCGTGTCATCATATTTTACATCCAGAGCTGCTAAATTAAAAAAATCCGTAGAAAATCTGACAATAAGAAAAGCAAAAGTGCTGAGCTGAGAGTGACAAGCTGTTGCTGGGATACAGGACACAGACTTTTTTTTTTTTTCCCCCAGAGTGCTGCCCACAAATGCTGAAAAAAAAATGATCAGGGTGGTCTGGGGACAAAAAACGCATTTGGTGGACACACAGCCTAACTCCGTGGTTACAGAGAGAGGGGAGTTGGAACTTTTTATGTTCAGTAACATAAGGAGCTTTTAAAGTGATACCAGCGAAGGAACTGTACATTCAGTTTCACAACAGTGCTTCTTTTTGTGGGTACAGACCTGAATGGTCTATCCGAGGTGATGTCCTGGCTTTTATCCTTGTGTGTGTGTGTGTGTGTGTGTGTGTGTGTGTGTGTGTGTGTGTGTTTGCCCACAGTGAATCTGAGTTTGCAACCCACTGAGTCTCTGGAGCGTTTGGAGCCGCAGAGTCTCTGCAGAGAGTGGCGTTCGTGAGACAGCGAAGAGGGAGTCTGCTGCAGGAGGAGAGTGTCCAAGGGCTCGCGTCATAATCTGTTGGACGGTTGCCGATGCAACAGTTCAGTTCCGCTTTTTCTGCCTTTTTACCCCATCAAAATAAAAGTCTCCCTTTTTGCTAAATTGTATCAAAAGGCTTCAAGGCCTAGACGGAGGACCCTCAGAGTCCGGATCCAGACAGGAATCTGCCAGTTGGTAACTCCTGCTCTAGAGCATACCTCCACCTCTCCAAGTTCTCTTCCACCTGCTTCCTACTCTCACTACAGATCACAATGTCGTCTGCAAACATCAGGTTCCACAGAGACTCCTGCATGACCTTGTCTCTCAGCCTGTCCATCACCATGGTAATCAAGGGGCTCAGATCCGATCCCTAATGTAAACTGTTACATCAAAAATGAATTGATTGAGACTGAATCAATAATCAGTAGGCGGTTTCCAAGTTCTGAGCCATTTATTCTCTTTCTGATCAGAAAAAGGAGGCAATCAGTCACAGCCTAATGTGTCTCAGAGCTTGCTCATACCAACTCCCTAACATGTGTTCAAGGATGCTGCTCCTTATACCCTGGGCAGGCATCCCTGACTTTATCTAAACCTAAAGACGGCTGGAGCCATCTTTCCCCGAGACTGCTTCTAATTTATGGACAGCACTGAACATTCTGCTATGATCTTTACATGACCTGGTCATCCTAAGTCATCCTACTTCGGGCATTCTGAACAGAACAGCTTGGTATGATAAAACAAAAACCGTTGTCATTATTTACAATCTTGCTCAGCCTAATCTTACACTGAGAAACAGACATTCTTTTCAAGCTCTGAGACAATGGAGAAACACAGAGAATCAGACATTGGCTCGTTATATGCACCAGATACAATTATAATATAAAATAGAATAATACAGCATTAAAATCATATAGAATAATCAATGAAACCTAAAAATATCCTATCATTCCCCCCTTTGATGCTTAAAAAGCATCAGAAATGAAACACTATGGCTTCTAAAACCTCATTGGGCAACTCGCTAAGTTCCGGTGCATTTTATGCTAAAGAATTTTATTGCAAAAGATCCTAACTCGAATAATAAAGCATTAAAATCATATAGAATAATCAATGAAACCTGAAAATATCATATCATAAACCCACCCCCTTCTTGAATGCATCTATCACTCCTACAGCACACCTCAGCACCGTCTTGCTGTCCTCATACATGTCCTGCACCACCCTCACATACTTATCTGCCACACCTTACTTCCTCATACAGTACCACACTTCCTCTCCTGGCACCCTATCATCTGTTTTCTCTAGATCCACAAAGACACAGTGCATCTCCTTCTGACCTTCTCTATACTTCTCCATCAGCACTCTTAGACCAAACATTGCTTCTGTAGTAGTCTTTCTTTGCATGAAACCGTACTGCTGCTCACTGATTGTCACCTCTCCCCTTAACCTGGCTTCAACAACCCTTCCCCATATCTTCTTAGTGTGGCTGATCAACTTTATGCCTCTGTAGTTACTGCAGCTCTGATCATCACCTTTGTTCTTGAAAATTGGTACCAAAACACTTCTTCTCCACTCCTCAGGCATCCTCTCACTCTCCAAGATAGTGTTAAACAGTCTGGTTAAAAAGTCCACTGCCATCTCTCCTAAACATCTCCATACCTCCACAGGTATGCCATCTGGACCAACCACCTTCCCATTCTTCATCCACTTCAAAGCTGCCCTCACTTCTGCTTTGCTTATCCTCGGGACTTCCTTGTTTACCATCTTTCCTTTATCCATCCTCTTCTCTCTCTCATTTTCTTTATTCATCAACTCCTCAAAGTTCTCCTTCCACCTTCTCAACACACTCTCGTCAGTTGTTTGTACATTATCATTTCTGTCCTTAATCTGACGAAACTGTTACACATCTTTTCCAGCTCAGTCTCTCTGTCTAGCCAATCAATACAAGTCCTTTTCTCCTTCCTTAGCGTTTCGCCTCTCATACAATTCACTGTATGCCTTTTCCTTTGCCTCTGCCACCTCTCTCTTTGCCATGCATCTCGATTCCAGATATTTCTTTCTACTTTCTTCATCTCCCTGATTATCCCATATTTTTTTGCTACCCTCTTCCTTTGGATACTTTCTTTCACCTCCTCATTCCACCATTAAGTCTCTTTGTCTTTCTTTCTCTGTCCGCTTGATACACCACATACCTTTCTGCCCGTTTCTCTCAAAACTTTTGCTGTACTTTCCTAGTCATCTGGTAATTGTTCCTTACCACCCAGAGCCGGTATCCACTCCTTCCTGAACTCTGTGCAACCTTCTTCCTTCTGTAAATTCCCCCACGTTATATTTTGCTCTGCCTTCACTCCTTCCTCTTCTTGCATTCCAAAGTCATCCTACAGACTACCATCTGATCCTGTCTAGCTACATTCTCCCCTGCCACTACCTTGCAGTCTCCTATCTCTTTAAGATTTCCCCTTCTACTTAAGATATAGTCCACCTGTGTGCACCTTCCTCCACTCTTGTAAGTCACCATATGTTCCTCTCTCTTCTTGAAGTATGTGTTCACCACAGCCATTTCCATCCTTTTATCAAAATCCACAACCATCTGTCCTTCCACATTTTTCTACTTAAGACCATACCTACCCAGGACCTCCTCATCACCTCTGTTCCCTTCACCTACATGCCTAATAAAGTCCGCTCTGATCACCACTCTCTCCCCCCTTGGGGACACTCGCTACATCTCTCTTCATCCAACTTACTCATGAATTCCTCTTTCTCTTCTACCTGACATCCAACTTGTGGGGCATACACACTGACAACATTCAACATCACAGCTTTGCCTTTTAGCTTCAAGCTCATGATTCTGTCTGACTCCATCTTTACCCCCTGAACACGCTTCACTACTCTTCCTTCAAGATTACTCCTACCCCAGTTCTTTTCCTATCAGCACCATGGTAGAACAGTTTAAATCCACCTCCAATGCTCCTAGCCCTGCTTCCCTTCCACCTGGTTTCTTGAACACACAGTATATCTACCTTTCTTTTCTCCATCATATCAGCCAACTCTCTGCCTTTACCAGTCATAGTCCCTACATTTAACGTCCCGACTCTCATCTACACACTTCTACCTTTCTTTTTTCTCTCTCCCTCCAAACACACCTTCCCCCTCTCCTCCTCCTTGATCTTTGACCAACAATAGCCCGATTTCCACTGGCACCCTGTCGGTTAACAGCACCGGTGATGGTCATTGTCAACCTGGGCCTCAACTGATCCGGTATGAAAGTTTCATTTGTCATTATCTGCATGTTTGATTTGGCAAAGGTTTTATGTAGGATGCCCTTCCTGACACAAGGCACACCTCAAACACACTGCTTCCTTGTGTAACATCATGGGAAAATCTAAAGAAATCAACCAAGATACTGTATCAGGAAGAGAATTGTGGACCTCCACTAGTCTTGTTCATCTTTTCAAGATGCCTGAAGGTGCCATGTTCATCTGTTCAATGAATTATACACAAGTATAAACACCATGGTGATATCCAGTTATCATACAGCTCAAAAAAGAGAAGGGTTCTGTGTCCCAGTGCTGAACATGTTTTGATGTGAAATCTGCATATCAACCCCAGAACAAAGAAAAAGACCTTGTGAAGATGTTGGCTGAAGCTGATAAAAGAGTGTCATAATCCACAGTGAAATGAGTCCTGTACTGACAAGGGTGTTATGCATGAGGAATGAGGGACTGGAGTCGCTTCTGTCATGCAGCGAACCCCTGCTTTATTAATAGAGCTCGGAACTAAATACAAGTGACTGTGCCCGCCAGACTTCACACTGTGAATCAGAATCAGAATCAGAATCAGAATAAACTTTATTGCCAAGCATGTAAAAAAAACACACGAGGAACTTGACTTGACATTGGTGCGCATGCGCGCGACACAACGACACGGCAGCCATAATAGGCGCCTCATCAAACAGAGATAGATAAGAAAGGGAGGGGAGGGGAGGGAACGACACAAGGGGGGGAGGAGAGAAAAAAAACTTTGTTATCAGAATACAGCTTATATTTAAGCAGATTATGATTACAATGAAAAAAAATCTCTCAATAGCACAGAGCAACAATCAACCACAAAAAACCAAAAGACCAAAAGTCAGAGAGAATCAGTGAATGGATGGGTGTAATTCAGTATTATGAATCAGTGTGTTCGTGTATGTTGAATGCAGGTGGGTGTTTATCATGGGGTGGGCGGGTACGGCAGCACACACACTCCACACAATATATCCCCCCCCCTTACAAAAGTGTATGACCACACACACAATCGAGACCGTCCCAAATTTAGGACCCAAATCATACACTAAGGAAATAAGGGGAAACGGTGAACTAGAATAATCCAACACACTCATCCAAAAAAACAACTAAAACTGGACCATGTCTTTGAAAATATAAAAATAATCCCATATCATACATATTCACATGCACACCAGCAGAATATGTACATATTTACATTAATAGTATTTCAGCAACACCTATGTCCACCGGCAACCAGAGGTAAACCTGGCCCGAGGGCCCAGGGCAGCCCCAAAGCATGCACGCCCCTGGCTGCCGAAGAAAAGACCAGCTCGGAGGCCCCAGGCAGCCCCATGACATGTGCGCCCCTGGCTGCTGTCGGTCTCCAGTATCAAAAGCGACCTCTCCTGCGACAATGTCTCTTTTCACCATTGACTGCCTCTCTCCTCGGGACCCGCAGTGTGGCTGTCCGGCACGCCGTCCCTCCGTGCCCGTTGGTCTGCTCCTGACCACTTTCCACACCGCCGTCATGGCTCCCAACACTACTGCCCCCTGTGGCCGAACTCCGGGGAGACCCGAAGCTTGCTGGTCAGCACCGCTCACCGACCCGGGTGTCTCGCCGTAATGCCCAGCACCCTCATCCAGGGCAGTCTGAGCTCCGGCATTGAGACCCTGCCTGACCTCTATGGTGCCCAGCACCTCCTCTCTCTCATCTAAGGCACTCCGCTGTGCTGCCTCCATGCCCAGCTGTTGCTGTTGCTAACCTGGGGTTAACAGCATTGCTTTCGCCAGCGTTGTTCGCCAAGACCCAGGCACCTTGCCGCTCTTACCAGCACCCTCGTCCCAGGAACTCTGCTGCACTGTCTCCATGCCCGGCTGTAGCTGCTCTCTCCCAGGGATCTCAGCGTCCCTCTCGTCGCCATCACTCTCCGACCCAGTTGCTTCGTTGCTGCTCCCAGCAACCTCGTCCAAGGCACTCGGCTGCGTTGTCTCTGCACCTGACTGCTGCTGCTGCCTCCAGGGGTTCTCAGCCTGATTGTTCCCGCTCTCCCGCTGCCCAGCCTCCAGCTGTGGAGATGACTCCTGTCGCTGCTATCCCTCTCTGCTGTCATCGCTCAAACTCACCAGCGCTATTGTCCTGTACCGTGCTGTGCTCCTTGGCTAGCCCGCCATCTTCAGTGACCGGGTCTCCTCCACTCGTGGCCCCGGTCCCACCTCAATGCCTAGCTGGTAGCCTGGAGTTTGCTTTTGGCATGCAGTTAGCTTTGTGGCTAACTTGCCCATAGACACTGAGTGGGCCATGAGCTTCTCCGAGCTAACTAGCCTAGCTCCATTTGGCGCCAACACTCCCGCCACCCACAGCTTTGTGGTCCTTGTCTGCTTGGCAAAGTACTCGGCCAGTTGCTCGACAGCATCCTCATAACATTCCGTTTCACCGAACTTACAGAGAATTCTTCGGCCTTCCGCGCTGAGAGGGTGGGCCAGAAGTGCTTGTCTTTGTCTCCCATCGAGTCTACTTAGGCCCAGCACCCCGATGTAATCCTCGAACATGGCCACCCACTTAGACCACAGGATCACTGGCTCTCCTGTGTACTCTAGAAACAGTAGCAGGGATGAAGGTAGCCCATACGCTCCCATAATTTCTCTCTCATCGCTAAAATGTTATGTATGAGAAATAAGAGACTGGAGTCTCTTCTGTCATGCAGCGAACTCCTGCTTTATTAACAGAGCTCAGAACTATGTACAAGTGACTGTGCCCGCCTGATGTCATACTGTAGGTGGGTACGGCAGCACACACACTCCACACAACAGTGGGCTGAAAGGTCACTCAAAGAGGAGAAAGCCATTGCTCCAAAAACAACATAAAATACAGATTGCAGTTTTTAAATGCACACAAGGACAAAAACCTGAATTTTTTGAGACATGTCCTGTTATCTGATTTATATGTAGTTTATTTTTTTCTTTTCAAGAAATGCAGATATTGACAGTGAGCTTCACCCATACATGAATGTATGACAAATGAAAAGGAGTTTAACGAGAAGTTGTTAAGTGTGTGATTTGAGTCCTCAACAAAGACACAGTGAGTGTTCCAGTTTAACTGCACACCCTGCAGCGATTCAGCATTCCACTCAAGCCTAGTAATTTTGCAATATTTTTCAGTTTAGCAGTGGCAGGTTTTATATTTTGTAAATCTTATGGATTACATGTCTTTTCAATTCTGTTAACACCAATACAGCACTGAATCACACTGCAGTGAATCATAATTTTTGCAAGGCCGACATATAAGTAGCTCAAATTCATTTTATATTCTCAAGAAGTAAAAAGTTTTTTGTCTTTACATCTATGGTCAATGTTGGACAGGGGACCGTTCACCAGAGAGTTGAGATCCTGTTGACCATTTCAAAGTTTTCATTGTTTTAGAGCCCGGATTCTTCTTGCTTTTTTTGGTTTGTTTGTTTGTTTGTTTTTTCCAGTTATGAGATATTTGTTAACAGCTGCATGGACAGCGGGGAAAATAAGCATTGAACATGCCAACATTTTTCTCCTCCAACATATTTCTGATGGAGCCATTGACCTGACATTTTCACCAGATAACAGTAACAACCCAAGTAATCCATACATACAAAGAAATCAAGGCAACTGTGTTATAGTTAAAAAAAGAGTGGAATGACACAGGGAATAAGTATTTAACACGCTTGGTAAAGTTCATTTAATATTTAGTAGAAAAGCCTTTGTTGGTAATAACAGCTTCCAAACACCTCGTGTATAGAGAAACTAGGCACAGGCATTGCTCAGGAGTGATTTTAGCCCGTTCTTTCACACAAACTGTCTTCAAATATTGAAGGTTCCGTGGGTGTCTTCTATGAACTCTGATCTTCAGTTTGTTCCAAAGATTTCCAATTGGATTCAGGTCAGGTGACTGACTGGGCCATTCTAGCAGCTTCATTTTCCTTCTTTGGAGCCAGTTGAGAGTTTCCTTGCCTGTGTGTTTGGGATCATTGTCATGATGAAATGTCCACCCTCATTTCATCTTCAGCATCTTGGCAGATGGCAACAGGTTATTATCATGGATGTCTCTGTACCTTTGTCCATTCATCTTTCCTTCAATTATATGAAGTCTGCCTGTCGTCGTCGGCCTCCATCGGTCTATGATGACCATGGAAGAGAATCCTAGACGTCTACTCTGCTGGAACAGCACCACCTGTGACTGAACAGGCCGATGCGCACCAGTGTTCTACCTTCCAGTGTTGGGCGTTGGTAGGATTCAAGCCTGGGCAGGAAGATATGGAGGACAAGATGTTACCCATGCAGTATGTCCCCCCTCTTCACGTCACTGATGAATCCAAAGGAACAGCAGGGCTGCTATAGTTTGGCACCAGTGCCGTCGCAGGAGCTGCCAGAACGATGTTGAGCACAACAGAGAACTGCCTTAGGGGCTCCGACTCCGGATTTTTCCTCAGGGTTGACTCCCGAAGCCTTTCCTGTGACCGGGTGTGCCGCAAGGCAGCGGAGGTTTGAAATCAGGGTTTACCTTCCCCTAGATGGGCTACCTTCCCAGGTTTACGAGCCACCATCTACCCGAAGCATCTGGTTTTAAGGCGCCAGAGATCCGCCCTCGCCCCTTCTCCTATTAGTAAAAGCAGTTCCGTCGGGCTTAGAGACTAAACCACATGGGCAGGCTAGGAGTTGGACTTAGTTGTCAGAGGTTTTTCGAGACGCACGCCGTAAGGAGCATTTTATGAGCACTGGGAGCTTAACCCCAGTACCGCTCCTGGCTATGACAACCTTGGAACCGAAGTCTGCCTGTACCATGTGTTGAAAAAGACCCTAACACCATGATGCTCCCACCTCCACACTTCACTGTTGGTATGATGTTTTTTGGGCTGATGTGCAGTGCCATTTCTCCTCCAAACATGCTGTGTGCTGTGGCATGGCTTCCTACGTACAGTATCTCACAAAAGTGAGTACACCCCTCACATTTTTGTAAATATTTTATTATATCTTTTCATGTGACAACACTGAAGATATTACACTTTGACACAATGTAGTCAGTGTACAAAAGTGTAAATTTCCTGTCCCCTCAAAATAACTCAACACACAGCCATTAATGTCTAAACTGTTGGCAACAAAACTGAGTACACTTTGAAGTGAAAATGTCCAAATTGTGCCCAAAATGTCAATATTTTGTGTGGCCACCATTATTTTCCAGCACCGCCTTAACTCTTCTGGGCATAGAGTTCACTAGAGCTTCACAGGTTGCCACTGGAATCCTCTTCCACTCCTCCATGACGGCATCACGTAGCTGGTGGATGTTAGAGACCTTGTACTCCTCCATCTTCCGTTTGAGGATGCCCCACAGATGTTCAGTAGGGTTTAGGTCTGGAGACATGCTTGGCCAGTCCATCACCTTTACCCTCAGTTTCTTTAGCAAGGTAGTGGTCATCTTGGAGGTGTGTTTGGGGTGGTTATCATGTTGGAATACTGACCTGTGGCCCAGTTTCTGAAGGGAGGGGTCATGTTCTGCTTCATTATGTCACAGTACATATTGGCGTTCGTGGTTTCCTCAATGAACTGTAACTACCCCGTGCCGGCAGCACTCATGCAGCCCCAAACCATGACACTCTCACCACCATGCTTGACTGTAAGACACACTTCTCTTTGTCCTCCTCACCTGGTTGCCACCACACACGCTTGACACCATCTGAACGAAATTAAGTTAATCTTGGATTAACCACAGGACAGACCACAGGACATGGTTCCAGTAATCCATGTCCTTAGTCTACTTGTCTTCAGCAAACTGTTTGTGGGCTTTCTTGTGCATCATCTTTAAAAAAGGCTTCCTTCTGGGATGACAGCCATGCAGACCAATTTGATACAGTATGCGGCGTATGGTCTGAGCACTGACAGGCTGACCCCCCACCCTTTCAACCTCTGCAGCAATGCTGGCAGCACTCATACGTCTATTTTCAAAAGACAACCTCTGGATATGATGCTGAGCACGTGCTCTCAACTTCTTTGGTCTGTTCTGAGTGGAACCTCTCCTTTTAAACTTCTGTATGGTCTTGGAAAGTGTGCTGCAGCTCAGTTTCAGGGTGTTGGCAATCTTCTTATAGCCTAGGCCACTTTTATGCAGAGCAACAATTCTTTTTTTCAGATCCTCAAAGAGGTCTTTGCCATGAGGTGCCATGTTGAACTTCCAGTGACCACTATGAGAGAATGTGAGAGTGAAAACACAAATTTAACACACCTCCTCCCCATTCACACTTGAGACCTTGTAACACTAACAGGTCACATGATATCGTGGAGGGAAAAATGGCTAATTGGGCACAATTTGGACATTTTCACTTATGGGTGTACTCACTTTTGTTGCCAGTGGTTTAGACAGTAATGGCTGTGTGTTGAGTTATTTTGAGGGGACAGCAAATTTACACTGTTATACAAGCTGTACACTGACTACTTTACTTTGTATCAAAGTGTCATATCTTCAGTGTTGTCCCATGAAAAGATATAATAAAATATTTACAAAAATGTGAGGGGTGTACTCACTTTTGTGAGATACTGTAAATTCTGATGGCTTTAGATAGATAGATAGATAGATAGATAGATAGATAGATAGATAGATAGATAGATAGATAGATAGATAGATAGATTTATTGTCTGTCCCAGTCAGTGACAGAAATTCTTCTTCGACACGACTACAACAATATTACACATTCAGCACTCTCAAAAACATGTTCAAACTTACAGGATAAAAACAGTTTAAAAGAGTAAACATGGTTAAAAAGGAAACAGCAAATAAAATCACGTGGCAGAAAATATTAATAACTATTAAAAAGTAATAGTGATTAATAGATAAATGCTGATAACTAATATTGATAGCTATGATAACTATTTGATTTTGTTCAGAATTGTTACTGCAGAAGGACTAAATGATTTCTTGTAAATGTTTTTATGGGCCAATAGAACTTTATATCGTCTGCCTGATAGCAGTAACTGAAAAGAGTGATGGAGGGGGTGAGATGGGTCCTCTGTGATCAGGGTGGCTTTCCTGATCACAGAGCGCTGATACAGTTCAGACAACGGTGTCTTTGGTGAGCCAATGATTTTGCTAGCCTGATTAACTATACGGGAAAGCTTTGTTTTGTGCTTAATGAAGAGGGAGCTGTACCAGGATGAAATGTTAAAAGTAAGGATGGATTCAGTTAATGAAGTGTAAACCAGAGTTAAAATGTGTCTACTGACATTAAAAGTCCTCAGTTTCCTCAACAGTTGGAGGCGTTGTTGTGCTTTTTTATAAACAGAGTCAACATGGTGGGCAAAAGACACAGTCCATCTCTATTCCTACGTATTTAAAAACTTGAACTTGCACAACAGCCTGACCCTGGATACTGAGGGGTGTAAAGAGAGTAGTTAAAAGTTCCTCTTTGTTCCCACAGCACAACTCCTTAGTCTTTCTGATGTTTAACTCCAGAGAGTTTTGATTAAAATCTGAGCTAGATCGTTGACTGCTTGCTGATAGCGGGTCAATGCAGTACTGTCTGTCAGATGGGCCGCCAAGGCCATGTCATCTGCATATTTAAAAAGAGTCATTCCTTCACTGTCACAGGAAATGTTATTTGTGTATACAGAGAACAGAACCGGAGACAAAACACAACCTTGAGGAAGACCTGTGTTTAAAATGAACTTGCTAGATGTAAAACCATTTAACCCATAAGAGCCCAGACCCCTTTCTCCTTCAAGGACAATTATGGGGAACTGGGTTCTTATGGGTTAAAAACACTTGTTGTGGCCTGTCATATAAAAAACTGTGAATCCATAAAATCAGTGTTGGGTGAACCTGCAGGTCTGTCAAGTGACGTAGCAAGGTACGTGTGTACAGTGTTAAAAGCAGGAGAAAAGTCCATAAACAAAATCCGTGTGTGTGGGTGTGAAGAATCCATTAGTTTAGTGACAGTGTCTAGAAGTGTTTAAGCTGGTTTCATGGCTTTCACAGCCTTTTTGCACCTTTTTATGTATTTTTTTCTCTTTGTATGTATGGATTACTTTGGTTGTTACTTACATCTGGTGAAAATCTCAGGTCAATGGCTCCATCAGAAAAATGTTTAATGAGAAAAATGTTGACATGTTCAATACCTATTTTCCCCGCTGTATATCAGTGGTGGATGACTCACTTTTCTAGCTCTTGGAAGTCGACCAAAATGGCATTGCCAGCATGTCAGCATAAATGTACTATGCTTGTGATCCATGAAGGTTTTTAGCTTGTAGCTCACTGCTATGTGGAGTGAAACATGTGTGCCATCAAACTTAAAAGTGACACAGGCTACTCAAAAGAGCTCCACATGTCTGTAGTGAAGAGTCGCTTTCACACATCACAACTTTGTAACACACTTGAAAACTTTAACTGTCTCTGCTCGGGGCTGTTATGTAAGATAAGACAAGCTTTTATTAGTCCCACAATGGGGAAATTCCAGGATTGCAACAGCACAGGGATAGCAACACTCAGAGTAACAATCAGAAGGCAAGAAAAAAAAAGCAAGAGCAGCTAATATACATATGTAGGAAAACGTAAATTTTGGACAATCTCTAGTAAACCCTCAGAAACAGTGTGGATTAGATGCTAATGGCAAATACAAATATTCCTAATAAATGTACCTAATAGACTATGATTTAATTGTTAATGGTAAATGGGAACATTTATGGGGAATGTTATTAAAGGACTGAATGTGCACTGTTTAGATATGAACTGTCAGTGAAAGCAGTTTTTTCCAGTGATGAGTATGATGTAGGGACAATTCCCTCTTTACAGTTGAAGATCCAACTCAAAGATCACGATCCTGTTAAAAAGACTTATGTTTCTGTTCCCAAACCACTTCATAAAGAAGTAAAGGAGTATATAGAAGACCTGCTTAACAGGGGCTGGATCACCAAATCCAAGTCATCGTATTCCAGTCCAGTCGTCTGTGTGCGAAAGAAAGATGGAGGTCTGCGTTTGTGCTGCGACTTTAGAGAGTTGAACAAGAAGTCTATCCCAGACAGACACCCGATTCCCCGCATACAAGATATGCTAAACAGTCTAAATGGGAGTGTGTGGTTTTCAGTTCTCGACCAAGGGAAGGCGTATCATCAGGGTTTCCTGGAAGAGTCGAGTAGGCCCCTCACTGCATTTATCACTCCCTGGGGTTTGTTCGAGTGGGTAAGAATTCCATTTGGTTTGTCCTCAGCACCAGCAGCATTCCAAAGACCTATGGAGGAGTGCTTGTGGGGGTTGAGAGATGATATTTGTCGGCCTTACCTCGATGATAACCTTGTTCATTCACAGACTTTTCAAGATCATTTGCGAGACCTGAGAAGCGTCCTGCACCACTATCAAAGCCATGGAGTGAAGTTGACTCCCCGGAAATGTGAGTTATTCAAGCAGCAGGTACATTTTCTTGGTAAAATGGTAACAGGACAGGGCTACACCATGGACCCTGCGGACATTGCCCCAGTGCAGACACTCAAACAGCAGCAACCTTCCACTGTTGGAGAGCTAAGGAAATTGCTAGGTTTTATTTCATATTACCGTAGCTATATTCCAAACTTCTCTCGTATAGCAAAGCCTCTTTACGACCTTCTGGTTAAAGATCACACAGACAAAGCAAAGAAAAACTCAAAGAAACATGTCAAAAAGAACGATGGTGGCCACTTACCCTCATCCCATGTGATCAGGTGGCGCCCAGAGCATCAAGCAGTAGTTTGTCAGCTTGTTGACCTTCTTACCCAACCCCCAGTGTTAGGTTACCCAAACTTTGAAGAACCCTTCATTTTGCACTGTGACGCTTCACAGGAGGGGCTTGGAGTGGTGTTATACCAGCAACAACAAGACAAACTGGTGGTGATAGCATATGGCTCCAGGACACTGTCAAATTCAGAGAAGAACTACCACCTTCATTCAGGGAAGCTGGAGTTTCATGCCATGAAGTGGGCCATCTGTGAGAGGTTTCGGGATTATCTGTACTATTCTCCACCATTCACTGTCTATACGGACAATAATCCCCTAACGTATGTGCTCACCACTGCAAAGTTAAATGCAACCACACAGAGGTGGGTAGCAGAACTAGCTGATTTCCAGTTTGTGATTAAGTATCGCCCTGGAAAAGCAAACAGAGATGCAGACGGACTTTCACGTATGCCCCTAGATATGGAGCAGTACATGAACAAATGTACACAGAATGTTGATCCTGATGTGATGAATTGTGTGGCACAGGCAGTCAAGGTGAAGTCACAAGAACATGAACCATGGCTCTGCCCAATCACCATTTCTACTCTCATTAGTGAAGCAGACCAAGAAGCCAGCTCTATAGCTGAAACATCAAAGACTGATCTAAAAAGAGCTCAAGAAGAAGACTCCGTGATTGGAGAGGTGTTGCGCTATGTGCTGTCAAAACAATGGCCAAGAAGTGGAAAGCACCAGAACAGTAAAATTGCAGCTTTAGTCAGGCAAAAACATAAGCTGTACTTGGAAGATGATGGACTGCTTTATAGGAGAACGGCAACACATGACCAGCTACTCCTACCCCAGAAGTTTCACAAGCTGGTGTTCAAAGAGCTCCATGAAAACATGGGCCATTTAGGGGTAGAGAGAGTGATGAACTTGATAAGAGAGCGTTTTTATTGGGCTCACATGCAAAGAGATGTGGAGCACTACATCACGAAAGTTTGCAGTTGTTTGAAGAACAAACGTCCCAATAAGATAACAAGGGCACCACTGACTAACATTGTCACCATGTACCCATTTGAATTAGTGTCAGTGGATTTCCTGCACTTGGAGAAGTGCAAAGGAGGATATGAGTATATCCTGGTTGTAATGGACCACTTCACTCATTTTGCTCAGGCTTACCCATGTCGTAACAAAGCTGCTCACACCGCTGCTGAGAAGATCTTTGGAGATTTTGCCCTCAAGTTTGGTTTCCCCACACGACTCCATCATGATCAGGGAAGAGAGTTCCAAAATAAACTTTTTGCAAAACTCCAAGAGTACAGTGGTGTGCAGGGGTCCCAAACAACGCCCTACCATCCCCAAGGGAATGGGCAGGTGGAACGATTTAATCGTACACTGTTGGCAATGCTCAGAAATTTGCCCGAAGCACCTAAGGAAGACTGGAAGTCCTCTCTGGCAAAAGTGGTTCATGCCTATAATTGTACGCGTAGTGAAGCTACGGGGTACACACCATATTTTCTGTTGTTTGGCCGTAGTCCAAAGTTGCCTATTGATCTGATGTTTGGCCTCACAACAAGAGAACAGAGTGTTTCTCAGCAGGACTATGCTGAAAAGTGGAGAGCTACAATGACTGAAGCTTACAAACTCGCCTCTAAAACAGCAAACAAAGAAGGGATGAGAAGTAAAGCACTTTATGATAAAAAGGTTCACGGTGCTGAATTACTCCCTGGATCCAGAGTATTGGTTCGAAACTTGACCGAAAAAGGTGGGCCAGGAAAATTAAGATCATTCTGGGAAGACAAGGTGTATGTCGTGACCCAAAAGAAGTACCCAGACAGTCCAGTATATGAACTCAGACCTGAAAATGGCAAGGGACGCACTCGGGTCATGCACAGAAACCTTTTGCTACCTTGTGACTTTCTTCCCATGGAAACAATGGAGCATGCCTCTAATCAAATAAGAGAAAGAGACTCTAAAAGACAAAGGCATGTGGACAGACAAAGTAACACGGATGATGAAGATGAAGAGGGTTGGAATGCCATAAACGGATTACGAGTTGGGAAGGATCAAGAGCAGCGTCCACTGAGAGCCGATGCACCGGAGTTCTACCCGCACAGTGACACTACTCCGGAGGATGAGGACCAGGACCCAGATGACGTCACGCAGGTGCAGCTGGCACCAGAGGTCGACAATCCGGTGGTTCCAGATCCAGCTGAGGCAGACCAGGACCAGGGTGATGAGGTGTCGGAGTCCAGTTCCAGTGACCAGGAGGGACCTGACGAGATTCCTGTTAAAACGTATCCTTCAAGAATAAGAAAACAGCCATTGAGATTGACTTATGATAAGTTAGGCCAGCCTTGCACTTCATTGCATTTCATCTGTCTAGAACAAAGGTGTAGAAGCTAAAGATAACCATTGTTCAGGCATAAATGTTTTGAAAAGTAACTTGGTAGTTACTGTGATGGTTGATTAAAAAATTGAAAAAAGAACAAAAAAATTTAAAAACACAAAAAGAGACTTGTAGAGTGTTACTAAGGCACAGGCACCACACTAAGGTTTATTTGGTAGGCTATGACTAGATTGAGTACCCTTACTCTCAGGAAAGATGCAGATACCCGCCATGATGGATGGAGCGGTTGAAGGTTACCGTGCAGAAAGACCTCTTCTGCAAATGTATTGCATGGAATAGGAGATACATGCTGTACTATGGACAATTACCAGTTGCATCTTTATGGACTTTAATGAACTCTGACTCCTGTGTAGTGATACCCTACTTACATGTAATACATGATTACCAAATGTGAACTGACAGAAGAAAAAAGAAAAAAACCTACTGTTTTTTAAGAAAGTTGTAATGTCGGGACGACATTAACTTTTTGAGGGGTGAGTGTAGGAAAACGTAAATTTTGGACAACCTCTAGTAAACCCTCAGAAACAGTGTGGATTAGATACTAATGGCAAATACAAATATTCCTAATAAATGTACCTAATAGACTATGATTTAATTGTTAATGGTAAATGGGAGCATTTATGGGGAATGTTATTAAAGGACTGAATGTGCACTGTTTAGATATGAACTGTCAGTGAAAGCAGTAGCGTTACTGCGCCACAGGTGGCGCTCAGTAATGACAAGATGCTGCATACTGTTAGAACACAATAGAAGAAGAGTAGTATGTGTTCTAGTGTGTGTGTTCCAGAGAATGTTCGAGAGTGTTATGAGACAAGATGGTGTGTAACTATGTGCTGTGTAAGTGATGTGCCGTGCCGTGTGAGCTGAGAAGTTAATAAACGGTCGCTGCAAAGTCTAAACAGCTTGGCTCAATCATCCTTCCTCCCCTTCGCCCCTCCTGGGTGTAACACATATGTACATATTTTTTTCTTTTTTTTTTCCACAATATCTTTATTGAACCTTTTTTTTTTTAACAAACATGATACAAACAATCAAACACTAACACTAAAGTACTACAAAAAAAAAAAAAATACCCTAAAAACACCAACAACCACCAACAAAATCAAGTCTTCAACAATGCTCCTCTGTTTAGTCTAGACAATCCAATACATTAGTATATATATTATGTTCACCAGTTTGGAATTTACAAGGTCCACACACATCATTCACCTTCTTCTTCAAGAGTTATGTTTACATTTTTTACATAATCAATAAAAGGTCTCCATATATTCTCAAACACAATTTCCTTTGATTTCAGTATATATGTTATTCTTTCTAATGGAAGGTTTGTTAACATCTGTCTTAACCACTGAGTCACATCTGGTCTATGAGTCTTTTTCCATAATAGTGCAATACATTTTTTGGCATTAAGCAAACTGAGGTCTATGAATGTTCTTTCACTTTTATTGAAATTATGCTTTTCTGGGTACAGACCCAACAAAAACAGTTTAGGATTCAATATGATTTGTTTTGAGATTATTTTTTCAATTGTTACCCTCACCTCCTCCCAAAACATTCTTATTAATCTACATTCCCATAAACAATGAAATAGGGTTCCTTTACTTTCCATGCATTTTGTGCATGTATCTGGTATATTTTTGTTATATCTATTTAACTCCTCCGGTGTAACATACATCCGCATTAACCATTTGAAATGTATCAATTTAAGGCGTGCATTTATTGATTTGGTTTGAGCTTCTGTACAAGCCAATTCCCATTGTTCCTCTGAAATTTCAATTTGCAGATCTTCTTTCCAGTAGTTTAATCTTTTCAGTGAATTTTCACTTGAAGATAGTGTCAATGAGTTATAAAACTCTGAAATAATACCCTTTCTTTTACTATCTTTCATCATCATTTTTTCCAAGGATGAATAAATAGGTCGAGTGAGAGCTTTATTTTGATTTGATCGAATAAAGTTTCTAAGTTGAAGATATTTAAAAAAATGTGTTCTATTGAGATTAAATTTGATCCTCAGCTCTTCAAAAGACATTATGTTGTCTGCACATGGCAAATATAAATCCTGAATCTTTTGTATCCCTTTTAAATTCCATACTTTAAATACAGCGTCCGCTCTCCCTGGTTTAAAATATTGATTACCCCATATTGGACTAAATTGTGACAGTAACTGTGGTTCTTTTAAATAGTTTTTAGCTTCACACCATATTTTGATCATATGCTTTACAAATGGATTTTTAACTTGTTTTTGTAATTTTTTTGCCGAATCTGAGTATATGAATATGGGAAGAGGTAAAGGTAAATTGTATGATTCCATTTCAGTCCAGTGAGGGAGATCATTTGATGAAAAATAATATGTCATAGACCTCAGTTGTGCCGACCAATAATACAACATAAAATTTGGACATTTCAGACCTCCACGATCAAATGGTAAATATAATAAAGACAAACGTAATCTAGCCCTCCTGTTGTTCCATATAAATTCCACTAACTTTTTTTTTATTCTTGAGAATAGATCTAAAGGTGGTGATAAGGGAATGTATTGAAATAAATAAAGTATTTTAGGTAAAATATTACTTTTAAGTATATTGATTCTCCCGATCATCGACATTGGTAGTGACATCCATCTCTGAGTTAACTCATTGATATCTGACATTAAGGCTTCATAGTTGACACTGGCGACTGATTCTAGCTTAGGCATAATTTGGATTCCTAAATATTTAAACTGATTTACAACATTGAATTGATTTACCTCAGGGGCTGGGTAATTTCTCTGGGTCTCATTTAGCATTAATATTGAAGATTTAGTTTTATTTATTTTATATCCTGATATTTCCCCAAAATTCTTTATTAAATTCAACAAGGTTGGAATTGATTTTTTTAGATTCGACATAAACAAAATTATATCATCGGCGTACAGGGAGATTTTATGTTCTGTTGGTCCAACTTTAATTCCATATATTTGTGAATGTAAACGTATCGCTATCGCTAAAGGTTCAATTGCCATAGTAAACAGTAAAGGTGAAAGTGGACAGCCTTGTCGACATCCTCTATTGATTTTTATTGGTTTTGAAATATTGTTATTTGTTAGGATTTCTGCTGTAGCATTATTGTATATTATTTGAACCCATTTTATGAAATTATTTCCAAGTCCAAACCTTTGTAGGACTTCAAAAAGAAAGGGCCATTCAACTCTATCAAAGGCCTTTTCGGCGTCCAATGATAGGAGAGCTGTATCCGGTGCTTCTTTATTAAAATAAATAATATTAAATAGTCTTCTTACATTATGGAAGCCTTGTCTACCCTTTATAAAGCCATTCTGATCTCGATTAATAATATTTGGTAAAATTTCTTGTATTCGTCTTGCTAAAATTTTACAGATTATCTTAAGGTCGGCGTTTAATAGGCTTATTGGTCTCATATTTTCACATTTATTAGAGGGCTTACCTGGTTTTGGCAGCAGTATAATTAAGGCATTATTTATGTATGATGGTAAATTATTATTTTGAAATGCTTCTAAAACCATTTCCAAAAAAGGTTTTATTAATTTATTCTTAAATTTTTTATAAAGGTCAACTGGAAGACCATCTGGTCCTGCACTTTTTCCTGATTTCATATTATCAATGGCTAGCCCAACTTCTTCTTGACTAATTTTAGACTCCAATATCTCCCTGTTTTCATTTGGAATACACGATATAGATAGTTCGTTCAAAAACCCATTTAGTTTTGTTAAATCAGGTTCATTTTTGGTATCATATAATTTTTCATAGTAATCTCTAAAGGCTCTATTAATTTCTAAAGGATCTATAACTACCTGTCCGTTACTTATAATACTGGTAATTGGTGTTTTAATTTCCAATTGTTTAATCTGCCATGCTAATAATTTTCCTGATTTTTCACCTTGTTCATAAAAAGATTGTTTCAATCTTAGAAGACTCGATGCAGCTCTATTCGCTGATTTTTTGTCGTATTCAGCTCTCAAAATCAGTAATTCATTCTCCAACCTTGGGTCACTTCCTGCATACACTTTTTCCTGAAGACTTTTTATTTTATGTTCCAATTTAGCTCTCTCCTCTCGAGTCTTCTTAGATTTTGATCCTGTATAACTAATAATATGTCCCCTAATAAAAGCTTTGAAAGCCTCCCACTTTACACATGCTGATGTTTGTGTAGTATTGATGTCAAAGAACTCGTCTATCTGTTTTTCTATATACTTGACAAATTCCTCATCCTGAAGCCATTTATGCTGAAATTGCCATCTACCTGATTCCTTTGTCAATTTTTTATCTACATATATTAGACAACAGGGTGCATGATCAGAAATCACGATGTTATCATAAAAGCAGTTTTGAATCTTGGACCTTAATTCTGTGGAAATCAAAAAATAATCAATACGTGAGAATGTCTTGTAGGTACTGGAATAACAAGAATAGGCTTTAACTTGTGGTTTCATTTCTCTCCATATATCTAACAATCTCAATTCTTTCATAAAATGATTAATAGTCATCCTACATCCAATGTGCGTACAATCCAGTCCTGTTGATCTATCCACACCTGGATTCAATGTACAATTAAAATCCCCTGCTATTATATGTTGCCCTGTAAGTGATGATAAGATGAGAAATAAATTAGCAAAGAACTTCTGATCATCTATATTGGGACCATATAAGTTCACAAGATTTATATTTTCTAATAGCAAAGAACCTTGAATGATTACATATCTTCCAAATTTGTCTCCAATTACATTTTTCACCTGAAAAGGAACTGATTTATGTATGAGAGTCATAACTCCCCTGGCTCGGGATGAAAATGAAGATGTGAATACACTTCCCTGCCATCTACTCCTAATTCTTTTAACATCCTCCTCTATCAGATGAGTTTCTTGTAAAAACACAATTCTTGAACCCATGTCCTTTATTTTATTCATAACTTGTTTAAGTTTTTTTAAATTTTGTAGACCTCTGCAATTCCATGAAGTTAAATTAAGATTAACACTTTGGTCCATGATCAATAGAGAGTTTAGGATTACCTTGCAGTGTAAACATGCTCATACAGAGAAGCAAAAACATGAGTGGTTGAACATTCATCCTACAAACTACACACAAACAAATTTCCCCTTCCCACACTTGTGGCAAACCCCCCAAAATCAAAAGAAAAATTCTGTCTCCCGATATAGCCATCGACCGTTCCACACCCACGGGGAACAGCCTAAGCCACTCCTTCTTCATCCTCCCAATCACCCCAACTCTACTGCTTTTAATGACGTAACATTAACTCTCTTCTGTAGTTTTCCAACTTAACTCCAAAATTTTTAACAACTTTGTACATCATAGTTTTGTTTTTTTTTGTTTGTTTTGTTTTTGTTTTGTTTTTTTAATATATAATACAATCTATATTTTGTAAACTTACTATTTACTTCAAGTCAGTCAGATGCCTGTGCAAATGCTTAATTATTCTACCTTATATTTTGTTCATGCTTAGCTCCCACCAGTCTCTTCTTCTTCTTTGATCTTCTTGATGAACTCCTGCGCCTCCTCTGGGGTCTTGAAGATGTGGGTTCTGCCCTCATACGTGGTCAGCAGTCTCGCAGGATAGATTACACCATGACGAATCCCAAGGTTGCGCAGCTCCTTACGTATGGGATCAAACTGCTTCCTCAATTGCTGGATTCCTGTGGCCAAATCTGGGTAGAACCGCACCTGCTGGTCCTGGTGTTTAATCTCTCCTTTAGCACGTGCAACGTTGAAGATCTTCATCCTGTCTCTGTTGCTAAGAAACTTCATAATTAAGGTCCTCGGCGGTCCCTTATCTCTCCGTGGGCCAATACGATGTGCTTTTTCCAGAACCACTGCTGATTGCAACTCCTCGCTGCCCAGCACCTCCGGAATCCACTTTTCCAGAAAGGAACATACATCCCGACCTTCTGATTCCTCTGGAAGACCCACCAGCCTCAAATTATTCTGTCTCGACCGAGATTCCAAATCCAAAATATTATCTTCCAGAGATTTATTTTTTTTTTCCAAAGTGCGCACCTTTAATTGAAGACGGGTGACGTCATCTTCAGCACTAGCGAGACGGAGCTCCATCTGCGCCGTTCGTTCTACACAGTCACCCAATTCCTTTCTTATTCCTTCCAACGCTGTCATAATCCCATCAAATCTAGAGGAAAAGTCCGCTCTCATTGAACTCATGGCAGCCATCAGCGCATCTGCGCCATTCCCCGCAAACATCGCACCGCCGCCAGCCTCCTCCGCCATATATGGAGTTTTGTTTGCTGCGTCACAGACCTGAAAGTCCGTTAATTTGGACTGTTTCGGCGGCTCGCTTTTTCCTTTTCCTGGTTTTCCAGCCTTAGGCTTCGCCGACATATCCTCGCCCAAATGCTGGGATACGTTCTGTCCCAAATGAGAGAGTTATTTGCCGATTTTTTTTCTCCAGGAGCAGAGCAGAGCGAGACACGTCCGTCCTACGTGGCAGCCATAACCGGAAGTCCCACATATGTACATATTACTATAAATATATATATATATATATATATATATACAGACACACAGTGCAGAGCATTGTGGCTGGATGGAATAAATATATGAGTATATAAACACACAGTGCGGAGCATTGTAGCTAGATGGAATAAATATGTAGATATATAAACACCCACAGTATGGAGCATTGCAGCTAGGTGGAATAAATATGTAAATATATAAACACACACAGTGCGGAGCATTGTAGCTAGATTGAATAATATGTAGATATATAAACACACAGTGCGGAGCATTGTAGCTAGATGGAATAAATATATAGATATATAAATATAAACACACCCAGTGAGGAGCATTGTAGCTCGATGGAATAAATATGTAAATATATAAACACACACAGTGCAGAGCACTGTTGTTAGACGGGATGAAACAGCACAACCGTGCACTTAGTTATCCTACATGGTATGATTATGTGCCCATACATATTCTCACCCTCCATAGCGACCGGCATTCTCCTAGCTGTATGCCGGAGGGGACCACTGTGCAAGTCTACTGCATCTTTTGCATTCAAAACTATTAGGTTGTTACGTCTTTTTGCTATCTCTGCGAGCAGCCCTGTTTAGGCTGTACAGTCCGACAGCCGTTGGTAGGAAGGACCCGCAAAACCTCCCGGCCGTGCACCCGGGATGATGCAGTCTGCCGCTAAATGAGCTCCCCAGTGCATTCAGCACGTCCCGCATAGGGTGGAACTCAGACTCCAGCAGAGATGACAGTTCAGCCACCGTCCTTCTCTCTCCTATCCCCTCCACCGGGTCAAGGCGCTGCCCCAGGACAGAGCCAGCCCTCCCGATCAGTCCGCCCAGTCCCCTCCCATCAGCTGCGGCAATGCCACTGCCCCAGCAGACCACCCCAAAAGTGATGGCCGACGCCACCACTGCGTCACAGAATGTCTCCAGCAGCGCCCCCTGCACACCAAAAGACCCAAGTCTCCTCAGCAGGAACAGCCCACACCGTCCCCTCCCATAAAGCGCGCCAGTACCGTGCGACCAGTCCAGTTTACCGTTCAGATGAACACCCAGGCACCTGTAGAACGTCACCATCTCGATATCTGCTCCCCGTACATTTACTGGTGCTGCGAGGGGCCGTCCACGCCCGCGGCAGTCCACCACCAGCCCCCCAGTTCTCCCCGCGTCAATCCGGAGGCAGGTCCGATGGCACCAGTCCACGAAGTCCCGGACAAGCCCTCTGCACTCAGCTTCATCTCCACTGGAGATGAGGCCAACGATCGCAGAGTCACCAGAGAACCTCTGCAGATGGCAGCGTGCCGTGCCTGTCTGTCCCTCTATGCTATGATAATGCCCATGTGATATGGGAAACCACAAAGGGTTAACTGGCACCGGCATGATGACACAGCTGTGCAGTGACATCATCATCCCAAGCCGTTATAAGGAAGGTTGGCAATCTTATGGTCTCTTTTCCCCGTTGGCACAGTATACCAGAACAGACCTACTGTGGTGATCTGTGCTGTGTGTTTTCCCTGTTCACTATTATCTTCCACAGCTGCGGTTGCATCCAAGCCTGCTCCTACTAATTAGGCTGCCTTTATTGGGAGTGGAGCCCTGCACTCCTGCACGGAGATGTCAACACTCCAACAGGGTGAAAGAACACAACTCGAATATACCCTTCTATTCAGCAAGGAGTTTTGCCTCCCTTTCATCCAAGTTTTCTGCATCTCATCATCTGGGAGTTTCGTCTCCCCAACTCAATTGTAAGGTACCATTATTGGATTCAATCTCCTTCTGCTCCTGCCTTCTTCTGCTTCTCTTCCCTGTGCACAGGTGGACCAACCTCCAGGTGGACCTTCCCCACCTCCAGGCAATGGACCGGCTCTCAGCCCATGTGTTGGAGACCCCTCCCTCTCTCCAGCTCAGTAAATGCCTTTGCTTCCCCAGACTGACTCTCTCCTCTCTCCCCCTCAGTGAAGGTTTTCCCCTGCACCCAGCACTGTAATTATCAGCATGGGCACCTCTTCATCTCAGCGTGACCCTGGTGACCTGGAAAAGGACAGAGCTGCTTCTTTGTGCTTCTGTTGCTTCCCCTGCTCCTGTTGCCAGACCTATCCTGCTCTGCATGCACACTCTTCCACACATATCCACTTTACCAAAAACGATCATTGTGATTCTAATTGAGTCTGTTTTCTGCTCTTGGGTTTTTGTGTAAACATATCAGTACATCTCCGTATAGAAAACCCAGCAGACAGTGCTTCTGCAAAAAGTTGTAACACCATGGAGACTCGATTACATCAGCTTACTTACCAACAGCAAGTGATCTTAAATCAATTAACTCAAATTAATTCTCAGCTCAATCAGCTTACCTTGGTGTTGCCCTCCCGGACTGCTTTGGAGGGTTCGGCTGGGCCAGCGCATTCCACCTCTCATCCTGTGCAGCACACTCAGCTTTCACCTGTTCACACACCTACCCATTTTAACAGTAAGCTGGGGGAGGCTCGAGGGTTCTTACTCCAGTGTAGTCTTGTGTTTTAGCGGGTGCTGGAGGATTTTCCTACAAACCACAGTCAAATCAGTTATGTTGTTAATTTCTTGGAGGGATGGGCCTGAGCCTGGGCTTATGCTGTAATGGTCTGTCCCGATTATCCCAACTACACTTATGATCAATTTATTTCTGAGTTTACTGAGGTTTTTGATCATTCTGACCGGGATAATGTTCTCTCCACCTGTCTCCTTAACCTTCGACAGGTTGTCAGGTCTGTAGCCGACTACTCAGTAGACTTCCAGGTTGTTGCGGAGAAGGTGGGGTGGGAGGATGACTCTCTCGGCAGCATTTTTTTCACGCAGTCTCAGTTTTGATCTCCGGGATGAATTTGCCCATCTAGATAAACCCTCCTCATTACATGAATTAATTTCCTTAGCCATCAGTATTGATAATTGGTTGAGGGAGTGGGCTAGAGAGTGTCGTTTTTCCAATCGCTTGTGCTCTCAGTCTTGTCCTTCCCCTCAGTCTCCTCTCCCTGCCCTCCATCCCTCTTAATCTCCTGAGGCCGAGGAGTCTATGCTGGTGGGCTGTTTTAAGTTACCCCTTGTGGAACAACAATGCCGCCGCAACCTCGGATTATGCAGGTTTTGTGCCAGTGCCAATCACGAGGTCACTTGCTGTCCCAATCAGCCAAGGGTGGGGGGTTGTCCGTTCATCGCAGTAGGGGGACTAACAGACGTAATAAAAGCTAAAACCCTTACATGACTGATCTTACCTAATCGTTTTCAACACGGCCACACTGAAATCTCCACTAAGGTTCTCAGTGACTCAGGTGCTGAACAGAGTTTTATTTCTGAGAGTCTGGCAACTCAGCTGAAACTTCCCTGTCACAATCTCAAGACCCCACTGAGATTGATTGCACTTTCCAACATACCTCTTACTACTGTCTCCAAGCATACCCCCCCCCCCCCGTCTATTCTTGGTTTCAGGTAACCATTGGGAGTATCTCAGTTTTTTTTAATTTTATTTTATTTTACCCCTTACTGCCTCCCCTGTCATTCTGGATTACCCTTGGTTTAGGCTCCATAATCCCGTTATTGATTGGCAGGCAGGGAGGATCATTTCATGGAGTACCTTTTGTTTAAGTGCTCATTTGTTGAGGCTCCCCTTCCTTGGGTTTCTTCTTAGGGAGCTCAGATTCTAATTCGTATTCTGTTGCTATCTTCCTTTTCCGACCCATCTCTGAGGTAGTGGACGTTGAGGTTGTATTCAGAGGCGTCCCTTGACTAAGTGAACACCCATGAAAGCAGACGTAACTTTTATGCTGCACTAGTGACGTCATCGCTTCTGCTTTTCTTCCTTGAGGGGGTGTAGCCACCCCTTGGTTGGCTTAAACAGTGCAGCTCAAATAACACAGTAAAATAAAACAAAAAGAAAAAGCAAATGTATGTGTGATGCTTCAGTGAATGTATGTTGAATTTCATGTGTGAGTTGTGCATGTAAAACGTGAAAAGTGTATAAGCTTATGTGTAAACTAATGTGATGTATATGTAATGTGGTGCATTTGTGGTTATGTTGTGTGTGTGTTAAAGTGCAATTAGTTCTAGCAGCATGCAATGTGGAGCCTATTCAGGGGGTGGAGATGATGAATCCCAACTTCTTCTGTGGAATAAAGGCCATGTTTTAGTCTTCGCCAGAAGTCTTCCAAGATGACCCTTACCCTCAGTAGTTTTAGAGCTTCTTTGCCATTCGGGTTCGTCGAGGACTCGGATTTCGGCCCCCACCGAGTAGATACCCTTCAATGGCACAGATACCATAGACACTGTTAAAGTTATCCTGCGAGTATCTTCTGGCCGAGTTGGCTCTGGAGCTCGGCCAACCCAAGTGCCAGGTATCTGCGCCCGAACCCCCCTCACCCAATCTTCAGATGTGACTATGAATGTGGCAGTTTTGGCTTGTGTCTTGACCCCTGTAGGCACTGCAGCATCAAGCGGTGTTATCCAGGTATAAAGGGACGTCACCCGTACATCCTTTTCTTTAGGGACTGGGTCAAGATCTTGAATGGGGAGGTAGGGGTTTTCAATAACTTCCTTAATCAATGTAACCCATGTGGTGAGCTGCCATGGCCCCTCGAAGCCATGGTTACGTGATTCCTCCCGCTGTGCTTCAGAAAGGTACCTTGGAAGCGGTGTATAGTTAGGGTGGTTTGGGTCACAGTACACCCTGAAAACCTGAGGATATTGAAGAGTACCCAAGGGTGGCGCCAGCTCTGGTGCGGCATAAGGATTGTAGGGCCATCCGAGGCATAATGCTGCTTCCAGATGGGTTAGACCCATAGCGAGATTGACCTTAAAGACTCCTGTACCGGTTGGACTCAACCCTGGGGGCGGTGGAGCTGAGGGATGTAGGGTGCAGATGGTGTTACAGGTGAACTGGGTGCACTTGCTTGATTTGAGTCTTCCCTTTGTGTCATCTCCTGTTCTCCATACACCTGCCCCTGGGCCAGTGACAGCACTTATAACGGACTCACCATCTTCCTAATTTGCCAACCTTCTGCCTTTGCTGCCATCAGGAGATTCCCTCGCCCCGCGGCATTCTTACAAATGCTGCATGGATGAAGATATTGTCCATCCCACTGACAGGTGCACCCATGAGGTGATATACTGGCGCAGTCTCGATAACCCCATTGCATCATGATCACCACCCTGGGTAAGGTTCCTAGGCGACACTGGCCACAAACTTGGCCACCCAGGACCTGAACTGGCTTCCACTCCATTCCATGAAGCTCTGCGGTGCAGGCGGAAACCTTCTTTGGTTTTCTGTAGGCTTGGCCTTCCCATATTATGTCAAGCTGAGAAGGTTTCAGGTATATCACACACAATTTTTTTCCTTGGGTCTAGGTTAGGGTTTCTTTTTCTTGGGATAAATAACCTTTTTTAGCATACCACAATAAATCTGGGGCTCTGGTTATCCAAAACGCATATGAAGTTCTTCTCATGATGATCAAGCCCTTCACCGTTGCCAGCTCGATGAAGTGAGGTATTGTAGAAGTGTTGTCAGACATTTTCAGCTTCTGGTTTTCTCTTAAATAGAGATTGGCTTTAACTGCTCCACTCCTTGGATCCCGTTCTCTTTCAAAAGGACAGTGTTACTGTCCAAAACTTGCTTAACAATGTCAGCTCAGTCGTACTTTGGCTTGACCGCAGCGGTTGTAGGCTGGTGTGCTCTGATCCACACTCGTTGACCCACCTGAAAAGGCACCTTAGGTTGCTGTAGCTCCTTTTTATCTTCAGGGCTCCACCGCACTTCCTGAGATGTGAAGGGGCGTTGGTTTAGCTCTTGAGATGGGGGGGGGGGGTACCTGTGCGGTGTCTGTCATTTAGTTGTTGAGCCATTTCCAACAGCTTTGTGCTCCATTCTCTGGAGTTTTCATTCTTCCCAATCCAACTCTTCACCAGCCCTATTGTTCTTTCCACCACCCCATTTGGCTGTGGGGTGTAATGGGTGGAATAAACTCTTATTACCCCGAACCGCTGACACCACTGATCTACCCATGCATTGCGAAAGTGAGTGCCATTGTCTGTTCTCAGTTCTTTTGGCACCCCCAAGAATTTACAGGTTTCTTCCAACATTGTTACCACACTGTTGCCATTTGCTTTTCGCACTGCTTTTGCAACCATGTAACCAGACATGGAGTCATCTAAGACTAGGATGTACTTTTCACCCTTCTTGCCGTTTACCCCCATTGGCCTGGCCACATCCATGCATACTGAACCCCATGGCACAGTGCTCTTTATTGTCAACCCATCCACCCTCTGCCCTCTCCTACCTGCGTTGTATCTCCCACATACTTCACAGTTCTTGAGGGCTTGACGGATGGGATGTGTAGGGACCCAGAGCTGCAATTTCACCAACTCTCTTCGTGTAGGGATTGTACCTGCGTGACCCAGTGACTCATGCACTGCAGCCACTACTCCCTGCACGGAACCTTCTGGGATCACCCTTCCTTTGGGTGTATCTTCCCAGCTTTCCTGACCTACTAGGATGATTCTCCTCATCTGCACATAACGATCAACCTCATCGTTACCTTGCCAGTGAGGACCTGTCTTCTTGTGAGCTTTCTGCTGCACTACCTCCAGCTCCATATTCAATCTGATTTCTGCAATCTTCTTCCACAAGTCTTGATGCGCCACTGGCTTTCCTTTTGCTCCTTCAAAACCATTCACTTGCCAAATGGTTAAATCTTCTTGCAATGCTCGTGCACAGTAATCACTGTCTGTGATTAGTGTTGCTTTCTTTACTTTTCTCTTTTCCAATTCTAACAGTCCTTCCAGAACTGCTGTGACTTCTCCGGTTTGTGCTGTACCGGGCACTCTACCCTTTTTCCTCCATCTCTCTTTCTCTCCCTCTTTCAGGATAAAGCCCCAGTATGCTTTGTCATCTGGCCCTTTTCTAGACCCATCGGTGTAGAGTGTCCATCTTGGTAGTTGCTCTTTTTCTTTGTCAGGTTTGGCTGTCTTCTTAGGGACTGGTCTTGCAGGACCTATCTCTAGGTCAAGGTCTTGTAGCAGATCTTCCCATCGGCCCCATCTTGCATTTGTGGCTTTTGTGCTTTCTACTGTGGCTTTTGTCAGGTACCTGTGCACCTGACTTTGTGTGATTACTCTGATGCCCTGTCCCTGAGCTAACTCTTTAAGATGACTCCAGTATTTGGCTATCACAGCCAACTCTTTCTCTTCTAGTGGATACTTCTTTTCCACAGATGACAGAGTGTAGCTCCAAAGGGCCACTAGCCCACCATTTTTATTAGCCACAGTGACAATCACATCATCTTCATCACAACTTACTTCAGCCACTAAGAGAGTGGTGAGGCTTCGGGGCTCTAGGGTAACTGCATTTTGAATGGCTTTCTTCAAACCTTCCAGATGCTGTTGATCTGGTGCCGACCATTCCCATTTCTTCTTTGCATATGGAGATTTGTCAGTCTTTCTCAGCTTTGCGTAGAGAGGCCTAGCATATTTCTGATAGCCAGGAACGTGATCTCTGACGTAGTTACGAAGCCCCAAAATCTTCTGCAACTCGTTCTCTGTTGTAGGGGGCCTGATTTTCTCCAACTTCTCTCTGTAACCACCCGAGAGCCCCAGTTCAGATGAGATTTGGAACCCCAGGTAGTCTACTTGGAAGTGGGCAAACTGACATTTTGGAAGGTTAAGTTTTAACCCTGCTGTTGTGAGTCTGTCTATGACTGTTTGTAGTTTTTTTCAGGTGTTCTTCTTCTGTGTCATCTGCAATGAACACATCATCAATATAGATCGTGGCCTCTAAACCTCGCAGTATATCCATTACTGCTGCCTGGAACACATTTGGTGAATTCTTGTACACCTGGGGGAGGCGCTGCCATACATAAGATTGGCCTTTGTGGGTGAATGCTGTTTTACCTTGTGACTCTTTTGCCAATCTCAGTGAGAAGAAACCATTTGCTAAGTCGATGCGGGACTTGTATTTTCTCACCTGTAGAGTCTTTAGGGTACCTTGTGGATTTATCAAACTTGCTTTATTGGCTATTGTTCTTCTGTTAAGGGCTTTGAAGTTGCTCACTGGTCGCCAGCCTCCTCCAGCTGAATCTGGTTTTCTGACAGCTTGAATGGGACTGTTGGTTGGGGGATTTGCTTCTTTCCTAATTATGCCTAAAGCATGTAACTCTCTCACTATTTTGTCCATTTCTTCAACAGCTGCAGGGTTCAAAGGATATTGTTTTACTGCAGGATGAATCCCCCCTTCTATTGTGTGAGTGTATTTTGCACCCATGTCCCCACAATCATTTTTGAAATAGGCCACATTTGCAGTTTGAAGGATTCGCTTTAGTTCTTCTTTACCTTGTGGGGAGAAATCACTCTCCTCCACTTTCTGCTTTTCTACTGCAGGCACATTTACTGGCTTGTACCACTTTTTGTCTGGCAGATTACTTAGATACATTAAAAGAGTACTGAAATCTATTTTTACCTTGATGGACTGCAAGTGTTGTATTCTTGCTCTGAGTCTTCTCTTCCACCATATGGGGTATGTCATTCCATACCCCATATGGCATTTTTGTAGTCCACCCGTCTGCAAGTATCACTGTTAGGTGTCCTTCTATTTGTAGGGGTTGGCAGGTCATCGACACCTCTGCTCCTGTGTCTACCAAGTAGCGGACCCCATTGATGTTGGTGTAAAACATTTCTTCATCTTGGTAGACATCATTTAAAATGACCTGCCCCCTAGCTGCCATTACTTTTTAGCCCCTGAGAGGCTCTTCTGATGTTCCTCTCGGTGGGCTGTCTTCTGTTCTGGAGTCAGTTTTTGATATTCTTCTGGTGGCAAATAGTTACTTTTCTTCTTTACTTCACCTTTAGAACTCGTAGCTGAAGCAGTTTGCGCAGTTGCAGACAGTGGCTTGGGCCTTGGCCCTTGGGATTGTTGAAGTGGGGGAGTTCTTTCAGGTGGTTTGTTTTTGGGTTTCTGTTGTTGTTCACCACGTTTCCTTCTCTTCTCATAGTACTGGCTTTCCAAATCCCAATGTGACACCTTCTTATCAAGCTGTTTTTCTGTGACAGCGGAGGGCAGGAGTTTGTGGAATGTTACCTCTCCTCTCCTGCCTTCGGTGATCTTCCGTAAAACCTGTAACCATCTCGTTGGCAGTATATCTTTCTTGACTAGGTGCCAGAGGTGTGTGAGTGTGCTGCCTAAGTCTGGCTGTTGCTTCATCTTCGCCACCATGCTGTCTTCATCTTTGTCGTCTTCCAGCACCATTCTCAAATAATAAGTTTTGGCTGGTTCTGAGTCATCTAAGGGCACCATGATGACAACTCATTTGCCAACTCATTTGAGGTACTACCTTCCACCACCTCCCAAACACTTTTAAGGTAGTCTACCACTGTTTGATTGTTTTTTTGTGGGGGGACTATTGTGTTTAAAATCTTGAAGTCTTTATAAGCCCCGTCTTACAGATGGGATACTGTCATAACATTAGGATTCATGCTTTGCAACTTTTGCTTTACCTGTCCTTTTTGCCTTTGAGGGGGCTCGTCCTCCTCATTATCTGCAGTTATTTCTTCTTCTGCTAGCACTTCTTTTGAGTGTTTTCTTGCAGCTTTCTTCATTCTTCTTAGCATGACATCATGTGTTATTTCAAAGAAGGCATTTTTAAATGGCTTGGTGAGAGCTTTTGCTTTGTCTATTTTAGCAAAGGATGGCATTATTAACAAATTAGCCCACTCACCATATGTAGCTGTTACTGGCAGGGTTTTGAAGGTGTCTTGATCTTGCTTCCAACTTTCTGGAATTTCAAAATCTGCTTGGTTGACTTCGGGCATGTATGTCTTGCACTGGTCTTTTCTTGCTATGGGGCCTATGTTGAGGTCACGGGCTACGCTCCTTGAGACTTTTTCAATGTCTACCCTTGGATCTTCTTTCTTCTCACACCTGCGGCTGCTAATTCTTAACTGCTGCATTTGTCACAGGGGTTGCTCTTCAGATAGAACACTTTCTGTGTTGCTTTTAGGGTTTTCTTGTTCAATTTGCTCTTGCTCCCTTTCCAGGGAGTCAGGATCTTCTTCTGAATCTTCATATTTCTGCCTCCAGCACCTTCTCCATGCCTCTTCATCATAATACCTGTCGGGACTGTCTTGAGATTCTTCAAAGTCGCTCTCTGGATTGTGTTCTACCCATACCCCAACGTTACTCTGCCTATGGGGTCTGTCTGTTGTTCTTAGCGGCTCTCTACCTCTTGAAGTTGATGGCCTTTCTTGCTGTGAGCTGGTGGCAGCTCTTTGATGTGATGAGCTTCTTCATTGATTTCCTGCCCTGCCTTTCCACTCAGCTCCCATGCCTTCACTTTTTGGAGTCTGAGTTTGTTGTACCTTCTTGCTGCCAGAACTCTTTTCTCTCTTGACTTTTTTGGCGGCTTCTTCTCTGAGTCGTTGTTCTGTATCTTGTTCCGGTGAAACCACCATGACTATTTCGCTCAGTGAGTGCCAGTCTCCCGGCCACTCCATGTACTTTTCTATTGCTGCTCTCACTGCCTCTTCTGCTTCACCCCAATGGTGAGCGCCGGAGATCAACCCACGCAGTGGCAGCACTACTCTTCTTAGCTCGAAGTCTGACGCTCGGTTGAGGGCTCTAAGTATATTTGAAGCCATGAGTGATCAATGTAGTCCAACTGTATCTCCTTTCTTGTATTCTTGCATAGGCACCAGCAGGATCATATAGTAAGGAAGATCACCTCCACTTACCACTCCTATTGTTGACTCTTCTCTTCTTTGATCATGCCGATCTTTCCTGACGACTTGAATCTCTTCTTGATACTTTTTACCAATTCTTCCATGCAGCTCTTTTCTGAAGGAAGCATTTCTTATCTTCAGCTCATGGTCAGTGAACATCACCAACCCGTCTGCCTCCAGCAGCCAGGGTCTTGCCACCAACCGGAAAGCCCTGATCTTCCCTGCTGAAAGGAACAATTGAGCTTTTTCGGGGAGAGGGGAGAGTGGTTTCTTTTCATCTTCATAGTTAGGTGTAACTGCTGTGTGGGGGTTTCTTTCACACCCCCTGCTTGCTTCGTTGTAGGGATGAAGATTTCGATCTTGAAGAGGGTGAGGCTTATCGTAGAATCTTGATGATTGAACCCCACTCTGTACTTGTGCATTTTCCTTACCTCTCACCACTGTTGGAGGAGCACTTGGCGTTCCTGCTGGATACCTCACTGGACTTACAGGACAGCAGCGTTGCTCTTCTCTGTCTTTCACGACCGCCCTGAGTCTCTCTAGCAGTACTGGGTGAACTGCCGATCTTTTCTTCACCATTGTGGCTAGGGGGTTTCGATCCCCCTGCCAGGCTGCTCCTGTTTTTTGTTGTATTTCTTCTTCTTTGTCCATCTAGCTACGCCCTGGAGTCAGATGCCTCTGCAGTGTTTCCAGCGAGGCAGCCAGCTGCTCTGTTGTTCTTCTTAACGTGGCTACCACAACCTCTTCCTCCTCAGAGGCCTTTCTATGCCCTATTTGTTTCTCTCCATCGCTGTCTGAGGAGGAATGTCGATCTTCTGACTGCTCACCTTGCTCTTCATGTTGTTCTGTGAAGTAACTTGGATTCAACCTGGTTGAATTTGAGTAGAGTGTATTGTCGCTGTCGCTATCCTCAGCCCTCTGAGGAAGCTGCACTCGCTGGTGCTTCTTACACATCTCTTCATACTGCTGGAGTTCTTGCAGATGGTCAGCATAGTCGTCATACCTTTTTGCCGCGGTAGTCTCTTCCCTAATGAGTCCTGCAGACACTCGCATTTCCCTGGCTACCATCTTGACCAGGGGGTCTAGATCTTGACTGGAGCTGTAGAGCTTCACTACTTCATACTGATCTTCCTCCAGCTGCCTTAACTGCTGCACCCACCACTCCAGCCACTGCCAGACTTCCTTTTTATGGCCAGCAGCTGGAGGGCACTTCACCACTAGCAGCGGGATGTTGCGATAATTCGTTAACAGGAGACGCTGGCCTTGACTCATCACCTCAGCGCTGATACTTCCCCCCAAATTCTCAGGAGTGAAGTGGATGCCCGCTTGATTGTAGTCTTGACTCATTTCTTGCAGGACTTTGCTGCTCCAGGTGAGTGGGTCACCTGTATGCAGCATAACCCCCACTTTGAAGTGGACTTTGGGGATTTGTCTTCTCTCTTCCAGTTATTCGCTTACCTTTGATGTTCCCCCTCGGGGCTGTGACTCTTGACTTGCTTCAGAACCTTCTTCTTCACTTCCAGACCCCCCGTTGAGCCCTGCTGGCACAGAGCTCCCAGGAGTTTTGTCTTGCTGTGTGTTGAGGTCAGGGTTTCCCCTAGCCTCCTGCTTGTTGTACCCTTCTGCCATCTTCCTTGTAGGTCGCCTTGTGTCTTCCCTTCAAAGCCTCCCCTTAGAGCATCGGGGCACAGGGATGAGGGGAGAGACCCAGGTCACTGCACCTCCTCCCAGACCTCCTCAGGCCCGGCTGAGTCGATGCTCCTAGCCCTGTCAGCTTCTTTGACAGAACCCTGCAGCCTGAAGCACCCACATTGCCCATCAACCTCTTGATAGGTTTGGTACCTGTTGTGGTGCTCCCTCGTAGGCTACCACTGTAGCAAGACCCAGGCAGGATGCCGCCTGCCTGCGCCTCAGATCAGGATCTCTTGAACAGCACAGCAGCCGCTCTCGACTGCCGGACTCTTCTTAGCTGCTCAGGCGTCTCGAACCCAACAGCTTATGGACCCCGGTCCTCCTTCGGGCCCACCCAGGGACACCACCGTGTCGAAGACCCTTTGACCTTGTACCTCAGGATTGAAGTTTAGATTAACCACCTTGCAGTTCCTAGAGGAATTTTCCTCATAGGAAATTCTGTCACATGTGTAAAAGTGCTTGGTGACTTGAGAGTTAACCCAGCTGCACTGTCTCCATATATTGGAGGATCCCCGCTTCCTGTATACCAGACCTCCGACTGAGTGACCTGTCCAGTCAGACACCTGGAATGCACCTCTAATATTAACAACAGTCTCTTATGGTCTTACATTGCTCTTGGTAATCTGGGTAAATGTTTAAAACCAGGAAAACTGATTTATAGGGGATCTGTTTTAAACACCATTAAAAAGAGTGACCCTTAAAACCTCAAAAAATGTAACACCTCTTGTAGAAAAACACCTTTCTTGAAAATCACCCAAGAAAAGTGGACACTGAATCACTGAGCCCACAGACTCCCATACTGTCTTTTAATATGCTGTGGTATTTATTAAAAAATCAGCAAAGCTCAGCCAAAACAGGATAAACTTGCATTAAACAGTCAATATAATCAAAAGGATAAAAAGTAAAAATCAAAACCAAGACCCTGATTGTACGACCTTGATTCAAAAGTCAAAAGTTGTAAAATCAGTCATTTGATCAAAGGATTAAAAAGTTTCAAAAACAGAATAATGTTCAAAAATCATTAAACAGTCCAAAAATCAGAATCATAAAACCAACCAAAAACATACAGAACTTGAATAAATTCAGAATAAAACAAACCCTTTGAATAAAACCTGATAAAAATATTTAATTAATCTGTGGTTAAATGTCTAAGAAGCCTAGATGGTGAGATTTGGGGGAAAGGATATGCATGATAGCTGATCTTCCCTGTTGAGGCTCCTCTTCAGGGGAAGAGGTGAGGAGACAAGGAGGGGACAAGCAGCTGTGGCCTGGTGTTCCTCTTTAGACTGGGCAGTGGGGCCGTCTTGGCTGGGGAACAGCGGTGAGTCGAGTCCCCAAAGCGGTGCCTTCAGCCCGGGGAGATTTCACTGCTTCTGCTTTCCCTCGCTGTTGATCCACGGCGAAGATGACTCACAGCCTCCAGGCTGAGAGCGAGGCCAGCTGCTGTAATCTTCAGTTCCTCAATTTCCTCTTCTTCAAAGTGTCATTTTCACACTTAAGAGCAGCAGATGTAAAAGTTGTTAAAGGCTGAAGAATTGAGGCAAAAACTGGTTCACTTTTCTTCTGGCGATCCTCGACTTCAGCCCACTGCTCTGGTAGGATGTTGCCTCTTGGAGATCCGCCGAAAAATGAACATTTTAGAGAAGTTGGGCTTGGTTTAAATAACTTTTTCCCAAGTTACTCTGATTGGTTCCCCACTCACCCTAGGCTTCTTGGCCTCTTGTGATTGGCTTAAAGTTTAAGTTGTATATAACAATTACCTCATTCTGCACATGTTCTGGCTAGTCAGTTCTCGTAAACCATGTGACTGGTCAGGCGCTCATGACTCATGGCCCATCTCGGGACTTTCTTGCTAGCCTCTCAGCATTTTCCATCACCAAAATACCCCAATTTGCTGGATATTCAACTTTCACTTCCTCATTTCTCATACATTTCCAGTAAACAGGATTCTTTCCAACATTTCACAATCTGTCCTCACATAAATCTTCTTTTGTGCAGTTAAAAGGTACATACAATCATACAGTTTGATTACACTCATTATTTCAAGTGATTACATAAATTTCATGTACTTCTTAATCAATAAGTATACATTTGCTTTACTGATTATACAGAGAATATCACAATTCATAGCATATGCATTTGATATAACTTTTGCATTCAGTCTCTGTGCTTCACCAGTGTGGCCTGCTGCTCCCATCTTTTCTGACTGGATTATGGGCCTTCTGGTAGTTTCTTGGTTCTTGTTGGTTACCCTGAGTAGATCTTTGAAGCCTGTTATGATCTACAGCAGGATTGCTCATTTTCTTTCCATAAGGGGTATATCGGTGTGACTGGGAAGGCTGACCGCTGTCAGCCTTTCTGCGGTGATTGGGGTCATGTCGTGGGGTACTCGAACAGTGCTTGGTTACAATCTGTAGCCTGTTCTCCTTTGGTGCCTATTTGTTCCCCGCCCACTCACCTGCCCGACCTCTCCTCGGTTCCTCCTGAGTACCATGACCTGTCTCCAGTATTCAGTAAAGCAAAGGCCCTCTCTCTACCCCCACCCCCCTACCGCCCATATGACTGTGCCATTAACCCTCTGAGTGTGTGAATTTGCATGCTCCTAGTGGCAGAGCGTGGCACTGCTCCTGTCATTTCACTCTGACATGATCGGCTTCATTCGGGATTTGTACTGATTTGTACAGATATGCCAGTTTCAGAAGGTGGAAGACATCCATTGGAGGACTCAATGGATGACACGTAATACACCAAAGAAGAAGAACCCCTCATTTCCTTTTCCTGTTTTTAGCATTTTAGCCCAGAAAGCTTGTATCACCACGATCGATCATCATGACCATCTATTTGTCGGCTTTGTATGCAGAAAATAGCCGCAGGATACAAGCGAAATTTATGTGGGATAATCATGACTTTGTAGATGTGGTAGAGACTGTGAATTACTGACAGAACGCAAAATAGCGACCAGGATGGGTGAAAACGCAGCGACCACGCCAGCCAGCCAGCCAGCCCCCCTCTGTCAAAAGGAAGTGAGGAATTTCTGTTTTTTTTTAAATGTACTGATTTCTTGTTAATATACTTTGAAGATCATGAGGTACCTCTGCACAAAAAAAAACGGTGTCAAAAGACCAATCCATTCTTTGTGTAAATACATCCAAAGTCCAATTTTGACTGAGTTATGGAATTTAAAGAGGTGCCACGACATTATGCAAATTAGATGTGTAAATTTTTTCCTATCTCAAACTTTGGATCATATTTTATATCTTTCTAATTGACAGTAAGCCATTATCTCTTACCACTTTCAAGTTATAGCCTTGGAAATCTGAACTATTTTATTGACAAAAATATTTACCACTCTTCATCACTAGAGATTATGTTGCAATTCGGCAACAGACACACTCAAAGGATTAACCTCCTGCCGGGAGCTCCTTTGCCATCTAGCCGACTTTATAGTCTCTCTGTCCCAGGGCGGGAGGTGATGGACAAATACATTAAGGAGTCCCTAAGCTCAGGCATTATTAGGCCTTCTTCATTGGCAGTGGGGGCTTGTTATTTTTTTTTTTTGGGGGGGGGGGGTAAAAAGAATGGATCCCTTTGACCCTGCATTGATTTTAGGGAGCTTAATAACATCACAGTGAAAGATAAGTACACTCTGGCTCTCATCAACTCTGCTTATGATTCTCTTCAGGGGGCCACTGTCTTCACTAAACTGGACCTATGCAATGCCAACGTCCTGGTTCGGGTTAAAGAGGGGGATGAGTGGAAGACGGGGTTCCGTGCTCCTGGCAGCCATTTTTAAAATTTGGTGATGCTGTTTGGGTTGACCAATGCGCCGGCTGTGTTCCAGCGGCTCATCAATGACGTGGTGAGGGACTTTTTGGGTTCATTTGAATTTGTGTATCTGGATGACATACTCATCTATTCTCGTTCTTTATAGGAGCATCGGGTGTACGTGAGAAGGGTCCTCCAGCGGCTACTGGAGAATCAACTCTACATCAAGGCAGATACATGTGAGTTCCATACCTCTTCCACCATCTTTCTGGAGTTCGTCATTGCCCACAAAGAGAATCAAGCAGACCCAGGTAAGGTAAAGGCAGTAGTGGAGTGGCTGGTCCCTTCTTTCTGCAGGCAGTTGCAACAGTTTTTTGGATTCGTTAATTTCTGTTGGCGCTTTATCCACAACTACAGTGTGGTTGCTCTGCTTCTCACTTGTCTCACCTCAACTAAAGTTCTTTTTCACTGGTCCGAAGAGGCCGAGGCGCCATTCGCTGAACTAAAATCTTGCCTCTCCTCTACTCCTATCCTTGCTCAGGAGGACCCATCGATACAGTTCCTGATGGAGGTGGATGCCTCAGACTCTGGGGTAGGGGCAGTCTTGTCTCAGCGTTCACCCTCCGACAACAAGGTCCATCCTTGCGCCTTCTTCTCCGGATGCCTGTCACCGACCGAGAGGAATTATGATTTGGGGGATCAAGAATTACTGGCAGTCAAGCTGGCCTTGGAGGAGTGGCGCCACTGGCTGGAAGGAGCTTCACTGCCATTTGTTGTTTGGACTGACCATAAGAACCTGGAATACCTAAGAACAGCTAAACGGCTAAACTGTAGACAAGCCTGCTGGTCCCCGTTCTTCGGCAAGTTCAATTTTACTATCACCTATCGCCTGGGATCCAAAAACACCAAACCCGACGCGCTGTCTAGGCAGTTCTACCTGGACACGGCCATGCCTTAGCTGCACCCCATCGTGTCTCCCTCGTGCATTGTCGGCATGCTCTCCTGGGAGATCAATGAGAGGGTCAGGAGAGCACAGGAAGCTGAGCCCGACCTGGGTAGGGGTCCAACAGGGTGGATTTACGTCCCTTCCTCAGTCCGTGGTGAGGTCATTGATTGGTTACATTCCTCTTAGATCATGTGTCACCCTGGGATGGCTCGAACCTTGTCCCAACTCCAGAGGACCTTCTGGTGGTCGTCTATGAGAAAGGACATTAACACTTTGTGTGTGAGATTTTGCATGCCCCTAGTGGCAGGGTGAGGCACTGCGCCTGTCATCTCACTCTGACATCCCCAGCTGAGCTAAAGATTTAAGATAAGATAAGATAAGATAAGCCTTTATTAGTCCCACAACGGGGAAATTCCAGGATTGCAACAGCACAGGGATAGCAACACTCAGAGCAACAATCAGAAGGCAAGAAAAAAAAAAAAAAAAAAAAAAAAAAAAAAAAACAAGCAAGCAAGAGCAGCTAATAAACATATGTACGTATTACTATAAAATATATATATATACACACACACACAGACACACAGTGCAGAGCATTGTAGCTGGATGGAATAATATATGAATATATGAACACACAGTGCAGAGCATTGTAGCTAGATGGAATAAATATGTAAATATATAAACACCCACAGTACGGAGCATTGCAGCTAGGTGGAATAAATATGCAAGTATATAAACACACACAGTGCGGAGCAATGTAGCTAGATGGAATAACATGTAGATATATAAATATATAAACACCCACAGTACGGAGCATTGCAGCTAGACGGAACAAATATGCAAATATATAAACACACACAGTGCAGAGCATTGCCGCTAGATGGAATGAAACAGCATAACCGTCTACCCAGCTATCCTGCATGGTATGATTATGTGCCCATACACACTCTCACCCTCCATAGCGACCGGCATGCTCCTAGTTGTATGCCGGAGAGGACCACTGTGTAAGTCTATTGCATCTTCTGCATTCAAAAAACTATTAGTTTGTTACGTCTTTTTTGCTATCTCTGCGAGCAGCCCTGCTTAGGTTGTACAGTCTGACAGCCGTTGGTAGGAAGGACCTACGAAACCTCTCGGTTGTGCACCTGGGATGATGTAGTCTGCTGCTAAATGAGCTCCTCAGTGCATTCAGTATGTCCTGCATAGGGTGGAACTCGGACTCCAGCAGAGATGACAGTTTAGCCACCGTCCTTCTCTCTCCTATCTCCTCCATCGGATCAAGGCGCTGCCCCAGGACAGAGCTAGCTTTCTTAATCAGTTTGTTCAGTCTCTTCCTATCGGCTGCAGTAATGCCACTGCCCCAGCAGACCACTCCAAAAGTGATGGCTGATGCCACCACCGTGTCATAGAATGACTTCAGCAGCGCCCCTTGTACACCAAAAGACCTGAGTCTCCTCAGCAGGAACAGCCTGCGCTGTCCCTTCTTGTAGAGTGCATCAGTATTGTGTGACCAGTCTAGTTTATTGTTCAGATGAATACCCAGGTACTTATAGGATGTCACCATCTCGATGTCTGTTCCCTGTATATTTACTGGTACTGTGAGGGGCTGCCCATGCCTGCGGCAGTCCACCACCAGCTCCTTAGTTTTCCTCGCGTTGATCTGGAGGCAGTTCCGATGGCACCAGTCCACGAAGTCCTGGATAAGCCCTCTGTACTCAGCTTCATCTCCATTGGAGATGAGGCCAACGATCGCAGAGTCATCAGAGAACTTCTGTAGATGGCAGTGTGTTGTGTTGTGTGAGAAGTCCGCAGTATAAAGAGTGAACAGGAAGGGAGCCAGCACCGTTCCCTGGGGGGCCCCCGTGCTACTGATGATCGTGTCGGACACACAGTCCCGGGTTCTCACAAACTGAGGCCGGTTCGTGAGGTAGTCCAGGATCCATGATGACAGGTGCTGGTCCACCCCTGCGCGCAGCAGCTTGTCCTTCAGGATCATCGGTTGGATGGTGTTGAAAGCACTGGAGAAGTCAAAGAACATGATCCTCACCATATTCCCGGGCTTCTCCAGGTGGGACAGAGAACGGTGAAGGAGGAAGATCACCGCATCCTCCACCCCAATGCCATGCTGGTAGGCGAACTGGAGTGGATCCATCGCTGGTTCCACCAGGGGGCGGAGGTGAGCAAGGAGCAGTCTCTCCAGGGTCTTCATCAAGTGGGACGTCAAGGCCACCGGTCTGTAGCTGTTCAGGTCTTTGGGGTGGGAAGTTTTTGGTACAGGTACCACACAAGATGTTTTCCACAGCTGTGGTACCCTCCCCAGTTTCAGGCTCATGTTGAAGATATACGTCACAATCCCACACAGCTGGTCTGCACAGGACTTGAGGAGCTTTGCGCTGATGCCGTCCGGTCCCGGCGCCTTCCTCGCCTTGATCTTCCTCAGCTCCGTCCTCACCTGGGTCCTGGTCAGGGTCAGGATGGGGGGCTGTGTGTTGGGAGTGGGGGGGTGTTGGTAGAGTGGGGAGTGGGCAGCAGGACTTGATTTCTTTAGAGGCAGCAGTGGTTGTTGTGCAGTCAGGGGGGAGGGCGGTTGGTCAAATCTATTGAAAAACAGATTCAGGTTGTTCGCCCACTCCCTGCCCCCTGTGGCCTGGGGGGAGGTATTCTGGAGCCCCGAGATGGTTTTGAGGTTTCTCCAGACCCCGCTGATGTCGCTCTGTTGCAGCTTGTCCTCCATCTTCTTCCTGAAGCTGTCCTTGCCTTCTCTGATCTTTCTCCTCAGCTCCCTCTGTACGGACTTCAGCATCTCCCTGTTCCCTGACCTGAAGATCCTCTTCTTCTCTCTCAGAAGTGTTTTAATCTCAGGGTTGATCCAGGGTTTGTTGTTTGAGTGACGCCGTATGGTCTTGGTGGGAACGGATTTGTCCACACAGAAGCTGAGGTAGCCCGTGAAGGTGTGAATGAGGCCATCGATGTCCTCACCATGTGGATCGCAGAGCTGCTTCCAGGCGGTGGCTTCAAAACAGCCCTTTAGGGTGTCCATTGTCTCCTCAGACCATAACTCCACAGTGTGCATGGCCGGAGGTTGTCTGTGCACTAGGGGTTTGTACACCGGCCGGAGATGAACCAAGTTGTGATCCGATCTCCCGAGTGGGGGTAGTTGTGATGAGGTGTACGCCTCCTTAGTGTTTGCGTAGAATAAATCCAGTGTTTTATTGTCTCTAGTGTGGCATGTGACATACTGGGTGAACGTGGGTAGAATGGGAGACAGTGAAACATGGTTGAAATCGCCTGAGATGAGGAGAAGAGCATCTGGGTGTTCTGTCTGCAGCCTGCTGGTTACTGAATGGATGACGTCACGTGCTGTCCCAGCGTTCGCCGTCGGATTTGCATAAACAACAATGCAGATCACGTGTGAGTGTTCTCTCGGGAGATATGTAGGCCTCATGCTAACAGCTAGCAACTCAATGTCTTTGCTGCAGTGTCGTTGTTTAACAGTGATATGTCCCGGTCTGCACCAGTTGTTGTTAACATACATGATCACTCCACCGCCCCTAGCCTTGCCACTGTCTGGTGTTCGGTCAGCTCGTATCATGTGAAAACCCTCCAGCTCAATGTTAGCATCTGCTGCTAGTTCAGTTAGCCACGTCTCAGTAAACAAAAGGAGAGAGCACTCCCGGTATGTGCTATCATAACGGGAGATAGCCGCTAGCTCATCTAACTTTCCCAGTATCGACCGTACATTTCCCATGACAACAGATGGAAGGGAGGGTCTGTACCTTATATTTTTTGTCCTCCGCCTTACTCCAGCCCGGCAGCCGCGGCGTTTTCGCCTCAGTTCTCTCGGTATGTCGAGTATTTCCAATGGGACCGGGTGGCGGTTGAATGCTAGCAGCTGTTCTCTGCTGTATCGTATCCTGCTATAGACAGTGGCTCCGTCCACCGGCTCAGGAGACATTTAGGACGATCTGTGTGTCCGTGATATAAGTGGGGTGAAAAAAAAAGACGGATCAAAAGAGAGAGGAAGGGAAAAAGACTCGGAATCGAGCCGCTGTTGCAAAAGGCAGCCGACTCGTGTGGCGCCCCTAGTGTTAGCCTAGTGTTTGTACTGATTTGTACTGATCTGCCAGTTTCAGAAGGTGGCAGACAGGTGTTGGAGGACTCAATGGATGACACATAACACACCAAAGAAGAAGAGCTCCTCATTTCCTTTTCCTTTTTTCATACTTTTAGCTCAGAAAGCTAATATGGCTACAGTCCATCGTCATGCACCGTCACTTAGATGGCTTCGTACATGGAAAATAGCCTCAGGATACAAGCAAAATTTGTGTGGGATAATCACAAGACTTTGTAGATGTGGTAGAGAGCGCAAATGACTGAAAGAACACAAAATAACGACAGGGAAGGGTGAAAATGCAGTGACCACAGCAGCGAGTGAGCCCCCTTAGCTGCTGTTAAGTGATGAATTTCTTTGCTTTTTTTAACATTGTACTGATTTCTTGTTCATATACTTTGAAGATAAGATGATAACGTACCTCTGTACAAAAAACTGTGTCAAAAGACGGAACCATTCTTTGTGTAAATATTTCCAAATTCCAGTGTTGATTGAGTCATGTAATTCAATAAAGCTGCTGTGGCATTATGCAAATTAGATATGTAAAATCACTCCTATCTGAAACTTTGGATCATATTTTACATCATTCTAATTGACAGTAAGCCATTCTCTCTTACCACTTCCAAGTTATAGCCTTGGAAATCTGAACTATTTTATTGACAAAAAATCTTTCACACTCTTGACTACTAGGGGTTATGTCGCAATTCGGCGACAGTCACACTCAAACTGCTAATGAGTTTGTTCGGTCCTGTCCACAGTGCACCACCAGGAAATCATCCTCCTCTTCTCTCGTGGGACAGCTGCATCCTCTTGCCATCCCCAGCACACCTTGGCCTCACATCACCCTGGATTTTGTGACCAGGCTCCCCCCCTCAGCTTGGACATATTGTGATTCTCACTATCTTGGACAGGTTTTCTAAAGCAGCTCATTTCATTCCCCTTCTCAAGCTCCCATCTCCCAAGGAGACAGCCAACCTGTTTGTCCTGCACGTGATCTGTCTACATGGGATCTCTGTGGACATTGTTTCGGACAGGGGTCCTCAGCTTGTATCCCAGGTTTGGCGATCTTTTTCAAGACCACTGGGGCAACAGTCAGCTTATCTTCGGGTTATCATCCTCAGAGTAATGGCAAGTGTGAGCGCACCAATCAAGAACTGGAGGCTGCCGTGAGGTGTGTCACTACCTCCAATCCTGCATCATGTAGTTCGTACTTACCTTGGATCGAGTACGCACAAAACTCTGCCATTTCAGCAGCCATGGGCCTCTCCACCTTCAAGGTGTCTTTGGGTAACAACCCTCCTCTGTTCCAGGAGCAGGAGGTGGAGATCACAGTTCCATTGGTGCAGGCTCACATCAAACAATGTGGCCAGATTTGGATGTCTACCAGGGCTGCTCTTCAACGCACTGCTGGTTGCAACTCTGAGATCGCCAACCGTCGGAGGACCCCGGCTCCGCCCTACCGGGTTGGACAGAAGGTATTGCTTTCTACCAAGAACATTAACTTGAAAACTGAATCTCAGAAGCTTTCTCCTCGCTTCATTGTCCCTTACCCCATCTCTCACATAGTCATTCCAGTTGCTGTCCGCCTCTCTCTTCCTTCTACCCTTTGTATCTGTCCCACCTTACATGTTTCCCAGGTAAAGCCATTTTCCTCGAGTCCTCTGTGTCCTCCATCCAAGCCGCCCCCCCCTCCGGTAATGATCGATGGTGGTCCAGCTTTCAAGGTCAACCGCATTATGGACGTGAGACTCAGGGGGCGAGGTCTCCAGTACCTATTGGATTGGACCAGGTATGGTCCAGAGGAGAGATCATTGGTTCAGTCTTCATTCATCACTGATCGGCAGCTCATCACGGATTTTCATCGGACTCATCTGGACAGGTTGAGTCAGCCACCAGGAGGCATCCCGTAAGGGGGGGTGGGGGGGGGGCTACTGTGGTGATCTGTGCTGCGTGTTTTCCCTGTTCACTATTATCTTCCACAGCTGCTCCTACTAATTAGGCTGCCTTTATTAGGAGTTGAGCCCTGCACTCCTGCACTGAGACGTCAACACTCCAACAGGGTGAAAGAACTCCATGACTCACATTTACCCTTCTCTTCAGCAGGGAGTTTTGCCTCCCTTTCATCCAAATTTTTTGCACCTCATCATCTGGGAGTTTTGTCTCCCCAACTCAACTGTAAGGTACCCTTATTGGAATCAATCTCCTTCTGCTCCTGCCTTCTCCTTCTTCTCTTCCCTGTGCACAGGTGGACCAACCTCCAGGCAAGACCGGATCTCAGCCCGTGTGTCAGAGACCCCTCCCTCTCTCCAACTCAGTAAGCGCCTCTGCTTCCCTGGACTGACTCTCTCTTCTCTCCCCCTCATCGGAGGTTTTCACCTGCACCCAGCACTGTAATTATCAGCACGGGCACCTCTTCACCTCAGCGGGACCCTGGTAACCTGGAAAAGGACAGAGCTGCTTTTTTGTGCTTCTGCTACTTCCCCTGCTCCGGTTGCCAGACCTCTCCAGCTCTGCACACACACACACACACTTCCACACATATCCACTTTATCAATAAAGATCATTGTGATTCAAACTGAGTCTGTTTTCTGCTCTTGGGTTTTTGTGTAAATATGTGAATGAATGAATCTTCATTTCACATAGATTAGATTTAAAAAAAAAAAAAAGAACAGAACAGTATACCGGTGGTGGTGGTGGTGGTGGTGGTGGGGAATCCAACAAGGTCAAATTAAACATTAACTCCTTGGATTATACAGTTCAACATAAATTTTCCTAAAAGGGTGATGGCTGAAGCCACAGCTTATATTGCCCACCCATGGTCCATCTAAGAAGTCAAAAAAATAAAAGTAATTTCAAAACAAAACAAAGCTAAAACAAAACGTGACAAAACAAAACTAAGCAACAATACAACACAGACTGGATATGATAATCATTATGTGATTTTACATGTCTTTTTGTATGGATGTTTAGAATATTTCTTCCTTTAGTTTTTGTTTAAATTGTCCAAGCATTGTACAGGATTTTAATTCAGCTCCAAAAGCGTTCCACAGTCTGACTACCTGCACTGAGACACAGTTTTGCTTGGTATGTCACCTGTATTCTAAGTTATACATTGGTTTAATAAATTTGTGTTCAAAGGAGACACCACTGTCTGTAAGTCTCCAGTTTTACAGGCATAACAGTGCATTTAAGTCAGATCGGCATGTTTTGTTTGTCTCCTGGTGCATACATCTGTTGTGGACCCCTATATGCTAGCAGTGTTAGCAGAGTGATTTTGTTTCTGATACTGAACCATAAATCCAATTTTTGATATTTAATGATATATAACGCTCTTGCTCTTTATTGAGCCCCTTGAGATTGTCTGGCACATTCAGACAACATGTTTCCCCTAACAGCACTTTTTTTTTTTCTTTTCCACTGCAGTTGCATTGTTCTTTGCAGGCAGGCCTGAGTTTCTAACAAGTTAAAATACAGAAATTATACACTTTCCAGCCAACATGTCTATGTGGGTCCCAGCAAAAGTTAAATCTGGGCTGTCTTGCAGTAACATGCAGTGTAACGAAATTACAGTTTAAAAATTCAGTAATGCGTTACAGTTGCTGAAATTTGATCAGATGCGTTACTCAGGTTACCCGTTTTATTAATATGGATAGATATTTTTAGAGGAAATAGACGATGATACAACTTGCAGTTGCTAGACACCCTCCTCACAGTTTCAGTGGCTATTGGTGGGACTGTCATCCACAGCACCACCAGTAGCCTCAAGCCACTGGAGGTTGTCATGCCAAAGGCAAAGGCAAGCAAATAAATAATCAAATAAATATAAAGTGACCCTACCGTAACTGACGCAGCCGTCACACAGTCTCCTCCGTGGGTCCATTTCCTGTCCTCCTCCAGTTCACATCAGAACCTGGTGGGAAGAAATGCCATGGTGGTGGCGAGTTCTCATATTGACCCCTGATCACCTGTTACCCAAGCGGTGAGTAGCCCCCAACAGCTCCTACCTTTGTGGTTAAACATGAGTATTTTGTGAGCAAGATGCTCACATTTAAAGCCTGCACTAAATGCATTTAAAGTTTTCTTACACACAGAGAAAAAGTCACTGTGATTTGTTGCAGTAAGCGGTGAACTTTCATTTGTCTGTGCCTTCTGTTTTATTTTATCTTATTCATTTACATGTTGTTGTGAGCTGCAACTATTTCATGGAAGTAAATCCTCTAAATATGCATTTTTAACCTTTTGAACTCTGGTCAATTTCCCTAAAAACGCCTAAAAATAACATACCCAAAGTAAATCAAAAGCTGTTCTTCAACCCTTTGCAGCATCTTCATGGGGTTGGTCTCATTTAAAAGAAAACACTGAATTTTTTGGCAAAACAGTCATAATCTCTCTAAGTGCTCCTGCCACTGAGTAACAGTCATCTAAACATACTAAATTTGAAGAAAATAAAGTTTGCCTGGGTGTTTTTTTTTTTTTTTTTAGATACAAATGCTTGCAAATAACACACAGCTGTCAGATACTGGCTGGAAAATGCAACAGAAATGTAGAACCCAATGTTATCAAGCTGAGGTCAAAATTTTGAAACAATACCACAAAAAATGAATAAATTACACAGCTTTATTCTCAGGTTGTTTCCAGGCGTTTTTGAACTGTACCAAACTATGCCAAATGGCACAGTTTGGAAAAACGTCTATAACTTTTGAATGCTTCAACATAGAAGCGTCATCTTGGGCTCTAATGAAAGGTGGCACTCAGGGCTGTGTGTGTGTGTGTGTGGGGGGGGGTTGTTTGTTCATTCATGAATGAATGAATGAACAAACAAGCCCCCCACACACAAAGAAACATCCATCCATCCATCTTCTTCCGCTTAATCCTTTTTGGGTCGCGGAGGGCTGGAGCCTATCCCATGCCACGTAAAAATGTGTGGCCTTTTTTTTTACACGAAAAAATAACCTACAGTGCAATAAAAATTATACTAAAATATTTGCAATGTAGAGGATAACAACGCTCCCCCCCCCCCCCCCCCCACTACAGAGGAGCTCAGCGCACAAAAAAACTTGTGGCCATGACGGACCGTTCTAACTATCGATCAGTCAAAAGTCATTTTTATTACTATTTTCATTGTTAAAGAATAATTTAGCTTATAACACTTACCTGTCCACAACAGCAATGTCGTTGGCGAACATCTGTTCCTCATTGTCAGACGAACATGAAGCTGATCCGGTTGTTACGGACTCGTGGTTCTGGTCACCCGACCCGGTCAAACCATCTCCGCTTCCATGATTGTGGTTTTTGCGAACCATTTTTCAAAACAAATAAGAACAGTAGTAATAAAAAAAGACTGGCTAATCGTTGAGAGTGGCTAACGCTACCGTTACACACAGGTCTCAATGTGAGTCACCCAGCGGCTTAGACAAAAAAGATTTTACGCACGGGACGCACGCGTTTCAATCGTCGAACTTCTCTGCTTCAATTGGCTCGTTGTGTTCGCGGTCGTTGGTAGGCAGGTCCTTCTTGCTAGGTTTTCAGTCGTTGGTTCTTCAAGGTTTCAGAAACCCAATTCAAGGCTCTTATTAGTCGAATGAGAGGTCAATCAAATCTAAACCAATCAAACATTCTTTTGGCTTTCTGTTCGCGGCTGTGTCTGTACTGGAAGAACGGAAATGCAGCTTTTTTTTTTTTTCAGTGCGCACTGAGACGCACTATGACGCAGAGACGTGACTGCCCGCGGAATCCCGGAGTTCAACAGGTTAATGGGCTGAACCGGGGTGTCAAACATATGGCTCGTGGGCCAAAAATTGCACACCAGGGGGTCTAATTTTTTTTTTTTTTTTCTGTGAATTCACAGCTTTATTTCTAGTACATTTCTGACTTCCTACTGATTACAATAGTTGTGTAAATCTGAGACATTTTTTCCTCTGTAAAATGAGACTTCTTCTCATCAGTTTTTTTTCTTCTTTTTTCTGATGAGAACAAGGGACCCTTGATTTTGTTGTGTGTGCAAAAGGATTTAAGTATGCATTTCAAAGCAACGTGAAAGTTTCTTTTCCAAGTAACTAGTTACTTTAATCATGCAGTAACTCAAAAGTAACTCAGTTACTTTTGAAAAGAAGTAATTAGTAACTTAACTAGTTACTATTTTTTAGTAACTTGCCCAACACTGGTCTTAAGGGTCCTCGTGGGTTCGTTGGCAGGTTCTAAGTTGGCTCCGTGTTTTCACACATGAACTTTACCTGTTTATCTATTTTCAGCTGATTTTCTCATAAATGTCCTGGGTTTTTTTGTAAATTTGTGAGTTTTTCCCCCTAATTAGATGCATTTGTCATGAAAATTTGAAACTTTCTCATAAATTTGTTTGCTTTTCTTTTAAAATTGTTACTTTTTCTTGCAAATTTGCTAACTTTCTCTATTATTTTTGAAACTTTCTTCTAAATTTGTCACTTTTGTACAGTAATCTTGTAGGTTTTTCTCATAAAATTGTTACTTTTTCCTTGTAAATTTGCTATTTCCTGGTAAATTGACACGATCATCGGCAGCACGGGCCCCCCCCAAGGAAACGGTTTTGGCTCCCTTCCTGTTCACCCTTTATACTGCGGACTTCTCACACAACACAACACACTGTGACATGTTTCAGGACCCAGGAGACAGACACTGACACGAGCAGATAGTGACAATAATCTTTATTTAATTGTGAGTGAGTGTAATGCGAGTGTGAGTGCGAGGATATCGTTCTGGTCACTGGAGCTGAGCGACCTGGACGGAGACCCGGCAACCCTGGAACAGATAAGCAGAGACAAATTACTAATGCTCCACACTAGCAAAGAGCTGCAGATAACAAGGCTTACTTGAGAGCAGCACTGGCTTCGCTCTGCTGAGTTCCAGCGGCCGGGCAGCGTGGAGGTGAAGGCGTCCGTGACCGTGCTGGGGTTACTCCCCGTGGCTGTGACAATGACAGTCCTGACGATGACACCGGCTGTGACAATGACAGCCCTGACGATGACGCCGGCTGTGACAATGACAGCCCTGACGATGACACCGGCTGTGACTCCACAGACCGGGATGACGATGATCCTGACGATGACGCCGGCTGTGACTCCACAGACCGGGATGACGATGACACAGATGATGATGCAGACAAAGATGAGGTTAGTGACTCCACACACAGTGGCAATGACGACACAGCTGATGCTGATGACAGTGATTCCACCGATAACGTTGGCCAATACTCCTGTAATTGATACAATAATAGTTCTGGCAATTGAGGAGCAAGACGTACCGGTAGGCGTGGTGGTAGCGAGCCACTACGAAGACGTGATGGCGTTACCCCGTCAGCTGGGGACGCAGGTCCGCCGCCAAGGTGGTCCACCTGTGCACAGGGGTAAAGGTTTGGCGTTGAGTAGCAAATGGTGCGCTTACTTGCTTGACGCTGGGAAGAGTTCCTGGATGCAGCAAGTGAAGCTCTTGACGAGACAAACGAGGTTCCAGACGAGACAAACGAGGTTCCAGACGAGACAGACAAAGTTCCTGACGAGACAGACAAAGTTCTTGAAGAGACAGACAAAGTTCCAGATGAGACAAGAGATATTCTTGACGAGACCAGAGAGCGGAGTGCAGGTTCATTCTCCGTTGAGGAAGACAGACGACTCCGTGCCGGGCTGTCAGCGACACTGGCTTTTAACAGCCATTGATTCACACCTGTTGGTCTGTGCGCAGCTGGGGCTAATGACACTAATGACGGCCCAGAGGCCGCCATGACAGTACTCCCCCCTCTAGCAGTGCCTCCAGGCATCTGCCCAATCCTACCTGGATTTGCCCGATGAAAATCGCGAATCAGCTGTTTATCCAAGATCAACGCTGGATGAATCCAAGAGCGATCCTCCGGTCCAAAGCCCTCCCAGTCCACCAAATACTGAAGACCATGACCCCGCCTGCGGACATCAAGGACAGCAGTCACCCCCCAGGCCGGATGGCCATCGATCATCCTCGGGGGCGCGGGAACCGCTGGAACAGGACACAGGGGGTCCAAGACGTATGGTTTGACCTGGGAGACATGAAAAACGGGGCAGATACGCATCGAAGAGGGGAGAGACAAGCGCACAGACACAGGGTTAATAATATGATTAATAGTGTAAGGGCCAATGAAGCGCTTCGTGAGCTTCCGTTCCTCGGCCGGTACACAAATATTCCGGGTTGACAACCAGACCTTCTGACCCACCTTAAAGTCCGGGGCGGGTCTCCTATGCCGGTTGGCCACCTGGATATTACATTGGGTAGTCCTCCTGGTGGCGCACTGAGCGCAGGCCCGGAAGTGATTAACAACGTCCTTCCGTAACCCTCGCCACCAGAAGGTCCTTTGAAGGAGATCCACAGTCTGACCCACTCCAGGATGACAGGCCCACTTGGAAGCGTGACCCCACTCAATCACCTTGCCCCGGATAGCGCGTGGAACAAACAAGCGGCCCGCCCCCCCCCCCCCCCGGGGTCCGGCTCTGTCTTCTGAGCCTGGCGAACCGTCTTGCAGATTCCCCAGGACAGGGCGCCCACGACACAGGAAGGCGGCAGGATAGGGGTCTCCTGGTCCTCAGAGGATGGAGTGTCAAACTGCCGAGAGAGAGCATCCGGCTTACCGTTCTTACTTCCCGGCCGATACCTGATAGAGAAGTTAAAACGGCCGAAGAAGAGGGACCAGCGAGCCTGACGGGCATTCAGGCGCTTCGCCGTCCTGAGGTACTCCAGGTTACGATGATCCGTCCAAACCACGAACGGCTGAGCAGCCCCCTCCAGCCAATGTCTCCATTCCTCCAAGGCGAGTTTTACTGCCAGTAACTCCCTGTCTCCAATGCAGTAATTCCTCTCTGCAGAAGTGAGACGGTGAGAGAAATAAGCACAAGGACGAATCTTACCGTCCTCGGGAGACCGTTGGGAGAGTACCGCTCCAACTCCTGAATCAGAAGCGTCCACCTCCACCAAGCACTGCAGCTTTGGATCCACCTGAGTAAGGACTCGGGCCGAGGCGAACTCCCTCTTGAGTCTTTCAAATGCTTCAGCTGCCTTCTTACTCCAACAAAACGGGATCTTAGGGGAAGTAAGAGCAGACAGGGGACGGGCAATATTGCCAAAATTAGGCACGAACCTCCTATAGAAATTAGCAAACCCCAGGAACCCCTGAAGCTGCTTTCTGGAGGTGGGTGCAGGCCAATCCACAACTGCCTTGACCTTGGCCGGGTCAGGGAACACCTGGTTCCAAGCTAAAATAAACCCAAGGAAGGAGGTTTGATCAGTGTGGAACTCACATTTTCCAGCCTTCACGAACAGTTGATTCTCCAGGAGGCGCTGCAGTACCCTGCGCACACGCACTCGATGCTCCTCTAGTGTGCGGGAGAAAATGAGAACATTGTCGAGACAAACAAAAACAAACGAGTTTAGGAAATCCCGTAGTACATCATTTATCAGACGTTGGAACACGGCTGGAGCGTTAGTTAACCCAAACGGCATTACCAGGTACTCAAAATGTTCGCTGGGGGTCCGAAAAGCCGTCTTCCACTCATCTCCTTCCCTTATGCGCACTAGATGGTAGGCATTCCTAAGGTCCAATTTAGTAAACCAGGACGCCCCCTGGAGGGAGTCAAAAGCAGTGTTCATCAAAGGCAGGGTATATTTGTCTTTCACAGATATTTCATTCAATCCCCGGAAATCGATACAGGGGCGTAGAGAACCGTCTTTCTTTTCAACAAAAAAAAATCCAGCACCTACTGCCGAAGATGACGGGCGGATGATACCAGAAGCCAAGGACTCCTTAATATATGTGTCCATAGCCTCGCGCTCCGGGGCTGACAGGCTGTACAGGCGGCTAGCAGATAGAGGGGCCCCAGCCTTCAGGTTGATCGCGCAGACATAAGGGCGATGAGGGGGTAAGGACAACGCCCGAGACTTGCTAAATACTAGCCCCAAATCGTGATAGACCTCTGGCACCTTGGACAAGTCCGGTGGCGATGAATCAGGCAGAGGCACCTTGACGGATGGGGCGCATGCCGCCGAATGAAGGCAGGCACTAAGGCAGAACGTACTCCATGCCGTTATTCTCCCAGCTTGCCAATCAATGGTGGGGTTATGTAGGCGCAGCCAGGGGTACCCCAAAATAACGGGCGAAGAAGAAACAGGCAGAACAAAAAACTGAATTTCCTCCCTGTGATTTCCTGATACAATAACTGACACAGGAACCGTCTGATGAGCAATAGTAGTCAAAGACGCTTTAGACAAGGTGATCAGTTTGACAGGGGGATCTAGAGTCTGACAGCTAAGACCCATCCGGGTTGCCAGGTCTCTAGAAATAAAATTTTGCTCAGCTCCAGAATCTACTAACGCCAATGTGGAGTGTTCTGTATGTAAATGGATGAGCCTAAGAGGTAATCGACAACAAGTGAGGGGCTCTTTAGAGTTATTGCCCGTGAATCCCCCTACTCTGATCCATGGGCCTTCCCTTTTAACTTATTGGGACATTCAAAAACCCCATGTGACTCTTTCCCACAGTAGAAACAAAGGCCCCGATCCCTGCGGCGTTGTTTCTCTGCTGCCGACACTTTAGACCGGCCACTGATTATAGCTTGCTGAACCGGAAGTTCCTCTGACACAGATAGAGCGAGAGGAGGAGGGTTGGGGAGGCGAGGGTGGGGTTTAACCGAACGGGAAGTAGAACACCGTTCAGCCGCCCGCTCCCTTAATCTGCTATCAAGACTAACCGCTAGGGCAATCAAATCCCGCAAATTATCCGGTTTGTCCCGTGCCGCTAACTCATCCTTTAACTCCTCATTAAGACTACGTAGAAAAATACCACATAATGATGGCTCCCCCCACCCAATCTCTGCAGCCAGGACCCGGAAGTCAATAGCGTAGTCAGCAGCTGATCTTTTTCCCTGTTGTAAGCTCAGCAATCGTTCTGTCAACACCTCACCTCTATCCGTATGATCAAAAACAGACAAAAATTAATTCACAAACTCCTGGTAAGTGAGCAGGGAATAGCTTGGTTTCGCCATAATGGAATACGCCCAGTCCAAAGCTCTTCCTGCTAACAAATTTATAATGTAGCCAATCCGGCTTGAATCAAGAGTAAAGTCCCCCGGAACACGAAAAAAAACTGACTCACACTGTAATATGAATCCACGAGCTTCCCCGAGTTTTCCGCTGAACCGGGCAGGGGTGGGAATAGGGGTGAGGCGAGAAGACGAGGAGGTGTTAGTTTGCCCAGATGCTAAGCCCACAGGGGCAGAACTGTCTGCGGTGGGGGGAAACGTCTGGTGTCCCTCCAGACGATCCAGCCGACCATTTATAACAGTTAATTGATTCAAGACTACTGTCTGTTGGTGTGCAAGTAAATCTACCCGGGCGCTGAGTGTTAATTTGGCGCGACAGTGAGCTGTCCGCTGGGTCATCGTGACGGAGTCGTACTGACATGTTTCAGGACCCAGGAGACAGACACTGACACGAGCAGATAGTGACAATAATCTTTATTTAATTGTGAGTGAGTGTAATGCGAGTGTGAGTGCGAGGATATCGTTCTGGTCACTGGAGCTGAGCGACCTGGACGGAGACCCGGCAACCCTGGAACAGATAAGCAGAGACAAATTACTAATGCTCCACACTAGCAAAGAGCTGCAGATAACAAGGCTTACTTGAGAGCAGCACTGGCTTCGCTCTGCTGAGTTCCAGCGGCCGGGCAGCGTGGAGGTGAAGGCGTCCGTGACCGTGCTGGGGTTACTCCCCGTGGCTGTGACAATGACAGTCCTGACGATGACACCGGCTGTGACAATGACAGCCCTGACGATGACGCCGGCTGTGACAATGACAGCCCTGACGATGACACCGGCTGTGACTCCACAGACCGGGATGACGATGATCCTGACGATGACGCCGGCTGTGACTCCACAGACCGGGATGACGATGACACAGATGATGATGCAGACAAAGATGAGGTTAGTGACTCCACACACAGTGGCAATGACGACACAGCTGATGCTGATGACAGTGATTCCACCGATAACGTTGGCCAATACTCCTGTAATTGATACAATAATAGTTCTGGCAATTGAGGAGCAAGACGTACCGGTAGGCGTGGTGGTAGCGAGCCGCTACGAAGACGTGATGGCGTTACCCCGTCAGCTGGGGACGCAGGTCCGCCGCCAAGGTGGTCCACCTGTGCACAGGGGTAAAGGTTTGGCGTTGAGTAGCAAATGGTGCGCTTACTTGCTTGACGCTGGGAAGAGTTCCTGGATGCAGCAAGTGAAGCTCTTGACAAGACAAACGAGGTTCCAGACGAGACAAACGAGGTTCCAGACGAGACAGACAAAGTTCCTGACAAGACAGACAAAGTTCTTGACGAGACAGACAAAGTTCCAGACGAGACAAGAGATATTCTTGACAAGACCAGAGAGCGGAGTGCAGGTTCATTCTCCGTTGAGGAAGACAGATGACTCCGTGCCGGGCTGTCAGCGACACTGGCTTTTAACAGCCGTTGATTCACACCTGTTGGTCTGTGCGCAGCTGGGGCTAATGACACTAATGACGGCCCAGAGGCCGCCATGACACACTGCCATCTACAGAAGTTCTCTGATGACTCTGCGATTGTCGGCCTCATCTCCAATTGAGATGACGCTGAGTACAAAGGACTTATCCAGGACTTTGTGGACTTGTGCCATTGGAACTGCCTCCAGATCAACGCGAGAAAAACTAAGGAGCTGGTGGTGGACTGCCGCAGGCAAGGACAACCCCTCACAGCACCAGTAAACATCCAGGGAACAGACATTGAGATGGTGACATCCTACAAGTACCTGGGTGTTCATCTGAACAATAAACTAGACTGGTCACACAATACCGACACACTGTACAAGAAGGGACAGCGCAGGCTGTTCCTACTGAGGAGACTCAGGTCTTTTGGTGTACAAGGGGCGCTCCTGAAGACATTCTACGACACGGTGGTGGCATCAGCCATCACTTTTGGAGTGGTCTGCTGGGGCAACGGCATTACAGCAGCCGATAGGAAGAGACTGAACAAGCTGATCAAGAAAGCTAGCTCTGTCCTGGGGCAATGCCTTGACCCAGTGGAGGAGATAGCAGAGAGAAGTATTTTTTTTTTTTTTTTTTTGAGGATGGTGACTAAACTGTCATCTCTGCTGGAGTACGAGTCCCACCCTATGCAGGACATACTGAACGCAATGAGGAGGTCATTTAGCAGTAGGCTACATCATCCTAGGTGTGCGACCGAGAGGTTTCGCAGGTCCTTCCTACCTACGGCTGTCAGACTGTATAACCTAAGCAGGGCTGCTCGCAGAGATAGCAAAAAAAAAACAACAAAAACGTGACGACCTAATAGTATTGAATGCAAAAGTCGCAACAAACTTACACAAAATGGTCCCCTCCAGTATACAACTAGGACAATATCAGTCGCTACGGAGGGTGGCAATATGTATGGGTACATATTCATACTATGTAGGGTAACTAAAGAGACGGTTATGCTGTTTATTGCATCTAGCTACAATGCTCCGCACTGTGTATATATATTTATATATTTATGTGTACATATGTATATTCACTGCTCTTATTTTACTTATCTTCTAAATTATTGCACTGAGTGTCACTATCCCTGTGCTGTTGCAATCCTGGAATTTCTCCATTGTGGGACTAATAAAGACTTATCTTATCTTATCTTAAATTTATGACCTTTTCCCATAAATTTAAGACCGTATTTTTGTAAATTTGGAACAAAAAATTTAATCATAAATGTTCAGGGTATGGCTGTGTTGTGAGACATGTATATGTTGGACACTGCATATGTGATTTAACCACGATGAAGGAGAGCCAGCCCCCTGCGGTGCGGAGCCACAGAGCCTGGACCCCCTGCGGAGGACAGGGGACAGAAGACTTCCTGACCACTGAGGCTCGGGAAGAGAGAAGGGGGAGTTATGTAAATAAAAGGCTAATGAATGTGAATAAAGAGACTTTGATATAGATGTGTGATTTCCCCCGCGAGGGAAATGGTTTGATGTGAGAAGGTTTAAATGAGAGAACTTTGGTGTGTTCACTCTCTTTGTTCGCTGCTCAAGAATAAGAGCAGACAGTGGAATGATTTCTTGAATAAACTGAAATGAAAGACAATTCGGTTTCGTTATTCAAGTCTCCCCACATTGGTGACTGACGACGTTGAGAATGAACGAAGAAATTCTCAGGGTCCCGGACTCACAGCGCTCAGAGCTGGCGAGCGCAGTGGCCGTTAGGCTGCCTGATTTCTGGCAGGATAACCCACGGTCGTGGTTTCTGCAAGCAGAGTCGCAGTTCGCGCTCGCAGGAGTAACGGTGGATGACACTAAGTTCCACCATGTCATCGCTAAACTGGACAACAGCACAGCTCGGTGCGTGCAAAGCTTGGTGGAGCAGCCACCCGCGACCGACAGGTACAGCAAGCTGAAATCCACCCTCATCAAGTTTTTCACCCCCTCGGCTGAAGTGAGGGCGAGGAGGATCCTGTCTTTGCTAGACCAAGGTGGACACAGGCCGAGCGCCCTGATGGAGGAGATGATACAGCTGAGAGGGTTGGACAACGATGATTTCATTTTTCAGTTCATCTTCCTCTCCAACCTCCCGGCGCATGCGAGAAGCACGCTGGCCGGCAAAAAGTGTCACACCCTGGAGGAGTTCCGGGAGCTGGCCCAGGAGGCAGACGGGATCCTGGACGCCTGCGGCGGGCAAGCAACCACAGCAGCGACCCGAGACAGCGGGGAGCCAGAGGCGGCAGAACCAGACTGGCCGACGATGGCGGCAACACGGCCGCGACGAGGGGGAGCCAATAGCCCGGCGACAGAGGCGCGGGCACGACACAGCGGAGGAGAAGATCTCTGCTTTTACCATCGGAGGTTCGCAGAGAAGGCACGCAGGTGTGTGCCGCCCTGCATCTTCAGGAGTTCGGGAAACGGCAAGACCGGGGGTCGCTAGCAGCTTCGACCCTCGGAGAACGCAACAAGCTGCTCTACATCACGGATGCGCGCTCCGGACGAGTGTTCCTCATTGACACCGGAGCACAAGTGAGCTTCATCACCCCAACATACGCGGACCGGGTGGCTGGACCCCACGGTGACGGAGCTACAGCGGCAAATGGCTCGAACATCAACACCTACGGGAGAAGGACCTTGCCTTTATGCTTACATGGCCGCACATATGAATGGACTTTTGTAGTAGCGGCGGTGAGTTTCAACATGTTGGGCGCGGATTTTTTGTGTTCACACAATCTGTTAGTTGATCTTGCTAATAGACGGCTGGTAAATGCACTCTCTTTTTACTCTCTCCCCTGTTCAGCTCGAGTGTCCCCGCCACCAGTACAGACCCACGTCGCTACAGCAGGTGGTAAGTTTCACACACTCCTCACCCAATTTCCAGCGCTCACTGTGCCCACTTTTTCAGCGACGGTCGCGAAGCACGGGGTGAAACACTTCATCCCCACTTCTGGTCCTCCCGTGTTTGCAAAAGCTCGGCGCTTGGATGCAGTTAAGCTCGCCATTGCGCGCGAGGAGTTCGCCAGCCTGGAGAGGCTGGGCATCGTTCATAGGTCGAAGAGCCCGTGGGCTTCGCCGCTGCACATGGTACCGAAAGCCGATGGCTCCTGGAGACCGTGCGGGGATTACCGCAGGCTAAACAACGCTACGGCACACGATCGTTATCCCATCCCGCACATTCAGGATTTTTCGGTGCACCTGGCGGGGGCGCGCATTTTTTCAAAGATTGATCTAGTTCGCGGCTATCACCAAGTCCCGGTCCAACCGGAGGACATTCCTAAAACAGCGGTAATAACCCCGTTCGGACTTTTCGAATTTTTACGCATGCCGTTTGGTCTCAAAGGGGCGGCGCAAACATTTCAGCGGATGATGGATGCCGTGTTACGCGATCTCCCTTTCGTGTTTGTGTACCTCGACGACATTTTGGTCGCGAGTACTTCAGAGGACGAACACGAAACGCACCTCACAGCAGTTTTTAGGAGGCTGGGAGAGCACGGCTTAATAGTTAACCCAGCCAAGTGCCAGTTCGGCGTTGAGCGGATTGATTTTTTGGGTCACCGCGTCTCCCCGGAGGGAGCGGTTCCGTTACCAGAGAAAGTACGCGCGGTAGCGGATTTTCCCCGTCCACAAACGGTCAAATCACTACAGGAATTCTTGGGGATGGTGAATTTTTATAACCGGTTCCTGCCCCACGCAGCTCAAATCATGCAACCGTTATATGCCGCGCTCAAAAAACAAAAGCCGACCCAGGCGGTCGAATGGTCCCCGGAGCGGGAGCGCGCGTTCACAGAGGTTAAAAAAGCCTTGGCTGACGCTGCGCTCCTGGCCCACCCAGACCCTGCAGCACGTATCGCGCTGACGACAGACGCTTCAGATTTAGCCATAGGGGCCGTTATTGAGCAACAGGTAGCCGGAGTTTGGCAGCCTTTGGCTTTCTTTAGCAAATCTTTAAGCGCGGCTGAGCGAAAATACAGCGCGTTTGACAGAGAACTGTTGGCGCTGCATTTGGCTATTCGTCATTTCCAGTTCTGGCTGGAAGGACGGTGCTTCACCGCTTATGTGGACCACAAGCCGCTCACATACGCCATGGCCAAAATTTCAGATCCGTGGTCCGGCAGGCAGCAGAGGCAGCTGGCCGCAATCTCGGAATTTACCACTGACATTAGGCACGTCGCGGGCAAATTCAATGTAGTAGCGGATTGTCTCTCACGCGCGTTCACGACCCCGACACGCGCAGAGGCAGAACGGGCCACCGTGACCGCGCCGCAAGGGAGCGGCACGGTAGCGCGCGCAGCCCCGGTGCACGTGGGTATAGATTACGCAGCCATGGCAGCGGACCAGGGGGCGGACGCAGACGTGCGCGCGCTCCAGTCTGGACCAACAGGGTTGAGGCTGGAGAGCAAGTGTTTACAAACCGGTATGCCCCCCCTGATCTGCGACATGTCGACGGGGCGCCCGCGTCCGGTGGTTCCGGCCACGTGGCGCTGCCGTGTTTTTGACTCGGTCCACTCACTGGCGCACCCGGGGGTGTGCGCGTCGGTGAAACTAGTGGCGGAAAAGTTTGTTTGGCCGTGCCTGCGCAAGCACGTGAAGGAATGGGCAAAAACCTGCATTTCCTGTCAACGGGCCAAAATTCACAGGCACACAAGAGCCCCGTTAGAACCGTTCCGCATTCCGGCCAGAAGGTTCGACCATGTGCACGTCGACCTTGTGGGCCCCCTACCGGCATCACAGGGGTTCACGTATCTTTTGACAATGGTGGACCGCACCACACGTTGGCCGGAAGTGGTCCCACTTGCGACGACCACGGCCGCGGAGGTGGCTCGCGTTTTTTTAACGGCTTGGGTGGCGCGCTTCGGGGTTCCGTCGGACATTACGTCCGATAGAGGACCGCAATTCATCTCTGAGCTGTGGTCAGCGATGGCCAACGGCTTAGGAGCCAAAATTCACCGCACTACGGCTTACCACCCTCAGGCTAATGGTTTATGCGAGCGTTTTCATAGGTCTTTGAAGGCAGCACTCAGAGCGTCGCTCACGGATGCAGATTGGGTAAATAAACTCCCATGGGTTTTATTAGGGTTGCGTTCTGCGCCTAAAGAGGACTTAGACGCCTCCCCAGCGGAGCTGGTATTCGCACAAACTCTGAGGCTGCCGGGCGAGTTTTTACCAGAGCACCCAGAGCCCCCACCTCTCTCTGCTCTGGGACCATTAGTTGGCACGGGGGCAGACACGCTCCCGGGTCCGGTTCATCACGCTTTTCCACGAGTTTTCGTCCCCAAGGCTTGAAAAATGCCGATTTCGTTTTTGTCAGGCGCGAAGCCCTTAAGGCAACGCTCAAACCACCTTACGAAGGGCCATTTCGAGTGCTGGAGGCAGGTGATAAGCAATTTGTGCTAGATTTTGGGGACAGAAAAGAGACAGTCAGTATTGACAGACTAAAACCTGCTTTTGTCATGAAGGACGTGTCTGTACCGGTCGCGGTGGCGCCTCGACGAGGCAGGCCCCCGCAGAGGGCAATTAACCACTCTCTTCCTCAGTCAACAGACCCGAAGCAGAACAGCACCGCAGGCAAGGCGGGGCCAACGCACAGCAGATTCGGCAGACGGCTGAAGCCCAAGCGGCGCACAGACTGAATGTTGGTGTTGATTATTCAGTAGTGAGTAAGGTGCTATTAAATTTTGGGAATTAGTCTGTTCTTCATCGTTTGGGGGGGGGTTATATGGCTGTGTTGTGAGACATGTATATGTTGGACACTGCATATGTGATTTAACCACGATGAAGGAGAGCCAGCCCCCTGCGGTGCGGAGCCACAGAGCCTGGACCCCCTGCGGAGGACAGGGGACAGAAGACTTCCTGACCACTGAGGCTCGGGAAGAGAGAAGGGGGAGTTATGTAAATAAAAGGCTAATGAATGTGAATAAAGAGACTTTGATATAGATGTGTGATTTCCCCCGCGAGGGAAATGGTTTGATGTGAGAAGGTTTAAATGAGAGAACTTTGGTGTGTTCACTCTCTTTGTTCGCTGCTCAAGAATAAGAGCAGACAGTGGAATGATTTCTTGAATAAACTGAAATGAAAGACAATTCGGTTTCGTTATTCAAGTCTCCCCACACAGGGATTTTTTTTTTTGTAAATTTGTAACTTTTTTTCTCACTAACTTTCAATTTATTTACTCATATATTTACTTCTTTGTCTATTTTTTTCCTCATAAATTTGTGACTTTTTTTTTGTAAATTTGCAATTTTTTACTTGTTTGTAGCTTTTTTTTCAAGTAATTTTACTATTTTTTTTTTAATTTTAAGTCTTTTGACTTTTTTTGTCATAAATTTTAGATTTTTTTCCTCATAAATCTGAGACTTTTTCCATGCAAATCTGCAATTTTTTTGGTTCTAAGTTTGTAATTGTTTTTTTCAAATAATTTGACTTTTCTTGTAAATTTGCAACCTTTTTCTCCTAATTTTCTTTTTTTCACACAAATTTGTTAGTTTATTCTTGTAAATTAAAAAAATTATTCTTTCAAGTTTGTGAGTTTTTTCAAGTAATTTTACTGCTTTGTTTATTTTTATTTAATATTTCTTTTTCTTTTTTCAACCTTTTTATCTAAAAATTTTCAGTTTTTTCTCATAAATTTTTGACTTTTTTGTTGTAAATTTGCAATTTTTTTCTTCTAAGTTTGTAACTTTTTTATAGCAATTTTATTATTTTTTATTTATTTTTATTTAATATTTATTTTTCTCTTTTTTCAACCTTTCTGTCTAAAACTGTTCACTTTTTTCTCATCAATATGTAACTTTTTTCTTGTGTTTTTTGTGTAGTTTGGGCCCAGATGGGTTGAATGCAGGGAAACGGATCACCTGCTGCAGGTGAAGTCCATGTGGGCAAACACAGATGGGGCCAATGTGGAACCCATGGACAAACCCACATGGACCCATAAGACAGCCCAGCTTAACCTTTGGCGGGGCCCACATGGACATGCTGGCTGGTCCCTCATGGCTGACATCAGCCACAGAGAACAGAAGGAGCTGCTCATATAAACTTTTTTGTTTTACAGTAAACAGAAATACTTTATTGTTGAGACTCTGCACATTTGGAAACTTCAGAAGGACTCAAGTTCATTGACCAAAAGGTGCCACTAGAATCCAAATCCAAAGGTTCCCTACAGTATCTAAAGGGCGCTGAACTGTAACATGATTACATTGTTTTTAATCACTGGCGAAAGTGACCTTCCTTACTTCCATTCCAAATTTTCTCTGTCTGATGATGAATCATCTAAAGATCCTTTACATCTCTCAGTGGTTGCTCAGTGCTCACTAAGCTTCCTGTCTGTTGCCAATCTGTCATCAAATCACTGCCAGTTGACGTATATAGTTTAATTTTAGTTTTCTGACAGTCTTGTAATCTCCACAGGAAAAACTCTGGTTTTTAAAGGACACATTACTTGGGTGACTGTTTTCTGTCATGGGGATTAGATGTATCTATTCATATATGGGTCATCATCTGCAATGTAAATAACAATATCTGGGCAGATTTGATTGGTTTCATAACAAGTAGCATCCCACCTTATTACCCAGAGACATATCCGCTGCTTTGGACGTGTCCTCCGCCTCCTACCAGAACACCCGACAAAAGCCATCCTCATGTTTGACCCCAGGGCCTCAGGGTGGAAAAAACCCCTGGGCAAGCCATGCACCAGATGGTTTGATGTGGTGGAGAGAGACCTCCAACAGCTAGGAGTCGCTGTTGACAACACAGAGGAGCTGGCCCAAAACCATCAACGTTGGCATGCACTGGTTAACCTGATTGGCTCTATGCATGGTGATGGCCATCTAGCCTTCACCCTGCAGCAGTAGTAAGTAAGGTCTACTTTCCTGGGTAATTCCTTTGTCTATTCTGCTGTGTGTTTCTGTTGTTTGGGTTGTCTACTGTCATGCTGCTGTAACACTGTAATTTCCCAATTGGGATCAATAAAGTCTATCTATCTATCTATCTATCTATCTATCTATCTATCTATCTATCTATCTATCTATCTGTCTGTCTGTCTGTCTGTCTGTCTGTCTGTCTATCTATCTATCTATCTCCCCATCATTTTACTCTCATCCTAATGCAGTCACATTCCTTGTTCAGATGGACAGATTGGGTGGTATGTTATTGTGTCATCCATGCACATATGATAGATTTAAAGGTAAACATGGCACCAGCTGTTATAGTCTAATAAAATCCATTTTGATTACTGCATTTGTAAGTCAAATGTAACACTGGATTTCCACTGACTCTGGATGCAGTCTGTCATGGATGGAGTGTGGACGGAGCCCTGTGTCCTTCCCGGCCACCTCTGTTTGTGTTTTGAAGCGGCGTGGAAAAGAACAGGGTTTGAAATACAAGATCATGCAAGAATTACAGTGGTGTGAAAAAGTGTTTGCCCCTTTCTTGATTACTCATTTTTTGTATGTTTGTCACACTTAAATGTTTCAGATAATCAAACAGATTTAAATATTAGACAAAGATAACACAAGTAAGCACAAAGTGCAGTTATTAAATGAAGGTGTTTATTATATAGGGTAAAAACAATATCTAAACCTACGTGGCCCTGTGTGAAAAAATGATTATCCCCCTGTAAAAACATAAATTATGTCATGATTTGCCCCTTGGGACAGAGAGAAAGACCCAGACGCTGGACTGCAGTTTGTGGCATTTATTAACAATACACAAAGTTCCAAAAGTGCATCAATGCACAAATCCAAACAGATAACAAGGTGAACTTACAGATAAGCAGCAGAACAAACTCACCAAAACGGGAAAGGGGTTCTGGTGGCAAAGAGAAAGTATAATTAAGACTGCGGTGACATGAAATGAAAATGCTGCCCTTAAATAGGGTCGGAACAAATAATACAAGTAATACCAGGTGTGAGGTCACATGAGCGGGTGGAAGGTAGTAATGACTAATAGTTTGGATGAGCTTGAAGTAATGAGAGGAGAGCAACCGGCTGACAGTTGACAGGGCTATGCCCACATGGAGCACCAACCAGTAAATGCCCTGACAGCTGTCAACCACAATAAGGAATTAGAAGAATAAAATATAAACAAGTACAAACTGAGAAATAGATGCCAATGATACAGTTGTAACAATATATGAATTAATAATTATGATCAGGTATACAAATTATTTAATTTATATTAATGTCTTGGAACCTGAGATGAATTCTCAGTTCACACACACAGGAAAAATTGATAACACTCGTGTAGGGGCACCAGCTTCCTTTTGGAAGCAATTTTAATCTTTATTTCACTTTATACCTGTTTAATCACTCAAGAAATTAATTAATAATCAGTCTCAAAACTTTAGTGAATCCGATACTGGGGACTTAAACAAGACTCAGAATGAAATAAATTCCCAACAACTTCTCTCATTTTCACATATTTATTAAATGAAATGATGATTAAAAGACATTGCAGTGATTTCATTAACCATAAAATTAAACTTGTAAATGATAGGTTAACAATGTTAGCATTTGCAGAACCAGGGTTAACTGTGACATGAATTTAGATCAGTTTGAAGTTAACAGATTATGGAGAACATAACACAAATTTATGGGAAAATGGAATTATTATATGAAAAATTCTTGATTACTCTAAAGAAAATAAAAACGGAATTTTAATTAAAAGAGGAGTTATGTTCATGATTCCTTAATTTGCATCTGATCAAATATTGAATGATTCTCAAATCTCAGCCGTTTGATTCAGCAGATGGATAAGAAAATGCAGCTTACGTGACCATGCATGATGGCGATTTCTTTCATCGTCCTGGGAAGCTTTAGATGTAGAGAAAGGCCAAAACCGGAATATGTGACCAGCAAATATTCGAATGAGGACAGGCCTCTTTGCAGTCAGTTGTCACAGGATGAGATTCTTGACGTTTTATTCCAATGGCTGAAGTCCAGCCAAAGTGTCTTCCTTTTCGTGGCTTGTCGAGTTCTTCAGCTGTGTAATGGCCGTGGATCAACGACTTCTCATGAGAGAATTCAAGAGTCATTACCCAAAATCTGATCAAATAGCAAAATTGAAAGAATTTTCAGACTAGTGGAGATGAAAATAGTTTCTAGTGTGCACGTTGGTCAATATAAAAAATTAAACAAAATCAAGATTAAAACTTAAACTTAAAACTGTGGTTTTACACAAAGTATAACAGGAAAAAGTGATAGAAATAAACGTCACGGATTAGAGTTTTAAACTCTTAATTAGAATTTGAGCTCAAAGAAAAAAGAATCAATTCCCCGTTTAAGAGAAAAGAAAAATATTAAAACACACAAAGTTATGAATTATCTGCTCTGTGATCGTTGAAAAGAAACACGTGGGAGAAATCCTTTGTTCTCTGGTAGTTCTCTGCTGTGTACCAACATGAATACAATGGAAGTAAAAAAACTGAAAGAGAGTTGGCGAAAAGAGAATGAAAAAGGGTGTGGTTTCCTTTTTATCTGGGGAAACTTTCGCGGGCCTCCGTGATTGACAGGAACTCAGACCAATACCCTTTCTTCGTGGGCGGGCTTTAAGAACTTTAGTCCAAAAAACAAACAGTCTTTTGTCTGGAACTTTGAGAGAGCTGTTGTCAAGCAGAGATTGGCTGAGATTGGTCACATGATTTGAGAGATATTTTGGCAAATCTTTAACACTTAATATTCATCTATACATTTATGTATATAAACTAGGCTAACCTTAGTGATTAATGTAACTTATAATCAGTGCTTCTAAATTAACATGCAAGAATAAACATTCATTTAAACACTTTTAGCATGCACATATCTAGCATTACAGATTAAAATATTTCAAACACATTGATTTTCAGATCAACCTCAAGGTCCATTTGCTTTTCATGGTCCTGGAAAAGAAGAGAAGGTTTAGAATTGAGTTAACACAGATGTGATGAAAAGCTTCACTGGTTAGATCGGCATGTCCCAGAGTTGCCAGTAGCGGCAATGTTGAGCTGTGGATATTTATAATGACTATATAAGGTACTCCAGAGTTCTGTTCTATGTCTCCACGTTTATTGGCCATAAAGTCAAAACAGGAAATGCATTAAGGTGAATTCCTTAGACTGGTTTTAACAAAGGAATCTGAGTTCAGCCGTGGCCTGGGGTAAAAGAGCAGTTCCTGGCTGTCCTTTTCCTGGGTGAAACAATGTCTTTAAGCTGAAGAATAATTCTTATTGATGAGCCAAAGTGAGATGATGCTACACAGTATCTGAACATAGTAAAACTAAGACATAAACAGGAAAAAAAAACATTGCAGGGACAACAAAAAACAAAAGACACAAAAATAAAACGCATATATAAATACAGAGAAAATGTCATGAGACTGAGCATGGCGGAACGTCCAGTGCTCAGCTCGTGACAGAGCCCCCCTCTCAAGGGGTGGATCCAAGATACCCCAGGGCAACACCAAAAGATAAAGAAAGACACCCCCCCTTTCCAACAGGAGCACAAAAATAACCCACCTAGGGTGGGTGGTGGGGGGAAAAGGCTAGGAAAGAACAAAACAACCCCACACAGGACCCACACCAGGCCAAACCAGGCCGCCTAGGCCAAAGAACTAAGCAGTTCAGGTGGCCGGCTAAAGTCCAAGGCTTTACAGATGGCGAGGTGGTATGAGTCGAGTGGCCTATTAGAGAATATGGGCCACCCAACCCAATGGCTCAGTCCGTCAGTCGGTTGACCAGAGTTTTTCAGCCACCTAAACAGAAGGGGTGGCCCAGGAGGTGGATTCCCCACGGAGAGGCTAAATGATGGGAAGAACTACAGAGGAGGGGAAACCACGATGACGCCTGGCAGAGGAGGGGGAACCACAACGGCATCTGGCAGAGGAGGGAGAACCACAACGATATCTAGCTGAGGAGAGGGGACCATGACGGTGTCTGGCAAAGGAGAGGGGACCACGAGGTTTTCGAACTGGTAAGCAGCATCCTCAGTGGTCCCAGATTGGGACATTGTAGCACCCTTGGTGGCTCCAGACTGGAGCGAGGTTGCACCCGCGGTGGTCCCGGGCTGGGACATAATTGCACCTGCGGAGGCTCCGGACTGGAGCAAGGCAGCACCCGCAGTGGACCTGGACTGGGCAAAAGCTGCACCCACGGTGGCCCCGGACCTGGCCAAAGCTGCACCCTCGGTGAACCTGGACAGGAGCGTAATGCCCATGTCGGGCCCACATTGGAGCACAGCACCCAAGTTCATTTTAGGCTGGGGCACAGTGCCCACAACAGCCCCCGACTGGGACACAGCACCCACGGCGACCCAGACTGGGGAGGAGCTGCACCCACAGAGGTCCCAGGCTGGAACGGAGTGCCTGTGACGACCTCAGCAGGGGGAGCTTGACACACGGTGATCTCAGGTGGCAATCCCGGACCCACAGAGACATCTGAAAGAGCTGGGACATCCTCGGTGACCCTGGGAGAGAGCTCAGACAGGAAACGAAGAGAAACAGGGTCAAGGTCACTGGCATCAGTGGAGCCCAGTGAGGTGAGCTCAGGTGCAGCTGACGGCTGCACCTGAATCCCCGCACCAAGAGCCAGATAAGATCTCTCCAAAACAGACACAAGAAAAACAAAGGAGAGCACATTGAGATGGTGACGTCCTACAAGTACCTGGGCGTTCATCTGAACAATAAACTAGACTGGTCACACAATACCAATGCACTCTACAAGAAGGGACAGTGCAGGCTGTTCCTACTGAGGAGACTCAAGTCTTTTGGTGTACAAGGGGTGCTCCTGAAGACCTTCTACGATTCGGTGGTGGCATCAGCCATCACTTTTGGAGTGGTCTGCTGGGGCAGTGGCATCACTGCAGCCGATAGGAAGAGACTGAACAAACTGATCAAGAAAGCTAGCTCTGTCCTGGGGCAGCGCCTTGACCCAGTGGAGGAGATAGGGGAGAGAAGGATGGTGGCTAAGTCGTCATCTCTGCTGGAGTCTGAGTCCCGCCCTATGCAGGCAGGACATGCTGAACGCACTGAGGAGCTCATTTAGCAGTAGGCTACATCATCCTAGGTGTGAAACCGAGAGGTTTCGCAGGTCCTTCCTACCTACGGCTGTCAGACTTTATAACCTAAGCAAGGCTGCTTGCAGAGATAGCAAAAAAATGTTGCGACCCAATAGTATTGAATGCAAAAGATGCAACAAACTTACACAAAATGGTCCCCTCCAGTATACAACTAGGATAATATAAACCGCTACGGAGGGTGACAATATGTATGGGTACATATTCTTACTATGTGGGGTAACTAAATAGACGGTTATGCTGTTTGTTGCATCTAGCTACAATGCTCTGCACTGTGTGTATATATTTATGTGTACATATGTATATTCACTGCTCTTATTTTCTTATCTTCTAAATTATTGCTCTGAATGTTGCTATCCCTGTGCTGTTGCAATCCTGGAATTTCCCCATTGTGGGACTAATAAAGGCTTATCTTATTTTATCTTATCTTATCATCTGGAGTCAGCTTCAATCCTGCTTCAATCCAAGGTAAGGTTTCAGATGATTCAGTAAATGGAGAGTTGGATAGACTGCATCAGTGGCAATGCTCTGTCTTCCCAGTCAGAGCATTGTCATCTTTTTTCTCTGAGACTTTTTGTTTCTAACTTTTCTTTTGCATGTATTTAAGTCAAATCAGATGCACTCCTCTCCAGGCTATGCAGTACCTTTTAATAGACTGGTATTTTTTCTGCTCTATGCTCTCCTCCAAATTGGGAATTGATTGCCTCAGCCATACAGTATTTATAATGTCTTGGAAAAATCTCAAGATAAGCATGCAGTAACCCCAGCTGGGAATGCCCATGGGCTCCATGTCTGCTTCTGACATCACGTTGTTAATCCATTCAGAAGTGTTTGGGTGTCTAAAGCTTACTTCTATCCCTCTGCTTTGCTGTCTCTGTGAGTAGCTCTCTGTTTGTTCATTTATTTTTTTATTTAATTTTTTTTTTTTTGGGGGGGGGTTACTTGGATGTAGATTTCTAAATTTACAATGATGATAAATATTATGTTGATCTTATAGTTTACTATGTTTTTCCCTAATTGTTGAGTTTGCATGTTCTCCCCGTGTCTGCGTGGGTTTACTCCGGGATTTCTCCGGTTTCCTCCCACATGCCAAAAACATGCAAGTTAGGCTAATTGGCATCAAACTGAGGATTTTAAAATGTCCTTAGGCATGACTGTGAGAGTGAATGGTTGTCTGTCTCTCTGTGTTGGCCCTGCGATGGACTGGCAATCTGTCCAGGGTGTGCCCTGCCTCTCACCCAAAGATGCTGGGATAGGCTCCAGCCCCCCCCCCCCCCACCGCTACCTGAAAAGGATGAAGCGGAAGAAGATGGATGGATGGATGTTCCTTCAGTTAATTATTTGAGAAAGCCAGTTTGAAATCCCAATCTTATACGTTTCCTGGATTGTGTAATTTCATTTCAGCGTGAACAGCTGTCTCCTTAATGATGAGGAACCTCACATTATTCTGCATGGAACTAGTCATCACATCAGATTTATGGAATCCATAATTTGGCAGTAAATTTAAAGCAACAAGAATGAGTTTGACGCATACGCTCCATAATACATGCTTGTACTGCAATTTAAATGACAGCGTAGTGTGTCTTGGTGAGTGAGTTGCATAATGATGGACCATTCATATCCTCCACAGGCAGCACCGCATGTTACAACCAATCAATTTACTGTTCACGCTTGCAGAAACAAGTATTCAAATTTTCACTCTTGGAATCTCATTCTTCCATAAATCATGTTAATAATTTCTCTCTGTGGTTATAGATGCTTTGTTTTTTGGCTGCTCAAACAAGTGCTGGTGCCAGGATTGGACAGCAGCCCAGTTACTGAGTCTGTCTCAGGTTAAAGGCCAAATCATTTCTCATTAGGCAGAAGATCTGCAACTGTACTGCTGATTGCTGCAACTCTGTTTATTCTGTATATCTCACTACATTCTTTGTGTAACCTTCAAACTACAATCATATTTAACAGACACAAGGCGGATTCCTTTATAATCAAAGAACAGCTTATGAAATAATGCTCCTAAAGTAATTTCCCCATGGGGACAATAATATACAGTCATGTGAAAACATTTGGAAACCCCATTAAATATTCAGTTCTTTATTCAGAAATGTTCACGTATGTAGTTCTAACTTTTTTTTTGTTTGTTTTCATTTGTATTTTTTTAAAATTTATTTTAGCCATTGTAAGTGGGAATGAACGTGGGGGTGTCCTAAAAAAGACGGGGGGGGGGGGGGGGGGTGTCCTAATCCTAACTGTTTAGAATTACATTTTACAGAAAATTTGTAAAAAGTCTTTATTTTTAATTTTTTAGTCATATTATGTGAATCTCTCAGCATTTTTAACACTACTATGAAATATCCATTTGTCCAAATATGTTAAAAAAAAAACACACAGGCTTATACAGGGTGTCCTAATTTTTTCACATGACTGTAATGCTGTTGTTATTGTTGTGTTTTTATGGCTGGGACTGCAAACTTAAATGCCCAGTAAGGGACACATAAAGTTATCTGAATCTGAAAAAAGTTAAGAAAGTAAGTAAGCAATTCTTAATCATTTTCTTATAAAAACATGATTTATTAATGAAAACACTGCAGAGAATCTGTAATGGTTTTGCAGCTTAGCATAATTTCCATTGATTCAAACTTTAAATGTATGCTTTTCTTGATTATCAAAGTCGTAGTCATGATGACTAAGTTAGAGCTGCAATCACTAACATTTCAGCATGTTTTTGTCTCACTTCTAAGAGTCCAAACAGCTGCATCTCAAAAAACTGACAGGGTGGCCTTGGTTGTGCTTTGCAGGATTGGGGGTTGTGGACTGTGTGTCACAGGGTGGGGGAGGGGGCTGGCGGCTGGTCTCACCTGATTGTAGCCTTTAGGGCGGAGGCCATGCTTCTCATGTGGAGATGGAGATGTTTGCAGGGAAAGGGCTGCGTTGGTTTCTAGGCCAAGAGGTTACCATTAAACTGTCTTTCATACTATTCTTTGCCTTTTTGGTGCCTGTAACACACCTTCAATTAAGAACTACAGTTTTTATCACACACACACACACACACACACACACACACACACACACACACACACACACACACATTGTATATGTTTTGTTTGTATGCTGTTGTAATTGTCCTGACACTTTGTCCACCTAACACTGTATATACTATATGTTTCACCTGGCACTATTAATAGTTCTCACCAAAAATATTAGCAGTCACAATAGTAGTCACGTTAAAGCTCCTTTGACGGAAATGATGACTTTTATTCTGCAACCGCGGCCCCATACTGAACGAAGAGCTGTAATTACACACCAAACTATTGCTCCATTAATCCATTTTCCACAGCTTTTCCGTGGACCTGGGTAGTGGAGTCAGCAGTCCAAGCTGAGAAGTCTAGACTTCTCTCTCCACAGTCACCTCTTCCAGCTCTTCAGAAGTGACACCATGCCAGCTGGGAGATGTAGCGTGTCCTGGGTCTGCCCCGGGGTCTCCTCCCAGTAGAATGTGGCCAAAACACCTCAAGTGGCTCCTTTTAATGTGGTGGACCAGCAGCTCAACTCTGTGTGGGTCGAGGATAACTGAGCTCCTGACCCAATCTTTAAGGGTGAGTCCAGTAACTCTACGGAGAAAGCTCATTTCAGTCACTTGCCTCTGTGATCTCATTCCTTTGGTCATTATCCAAAGCTCATGGCCATAGGTGACAGTAGGAATGTAGATTAATTGCTAAATCGACAGCTTTGCTTCAGAGCTCAGCTCTCTCTTCACAACGACAGACCAGTACAACGTCCACATCACTGCAGGATGCTGCTCCACTCCATCTGTCAATCTCATGCTCCATTTTCCCATCACTTGCAAATGAGACCCCGAGATACTTGAACTCCTCCACTTGGGGCAGGACCTTGTTCCCAACCTGGAGAGGACAAGCCACCCTTTTCTGGCTAAGGATCATGGACTCGGACTTGGAGGTGCTGATTCTCGTCGTGGCCACGTCACCCTCGTAGCAAACCGTCCCAGTAAGACCTGTAGGTCATAGATAGATAGATAGATAGATAGATAGATGGATGGATGGATGGATGGATGGATGAATGTACTTTATTTATCCCAAACTGGGAAATTATAGAAACCAACAGGACATCATTTGCAAACAGAAGAGATGAGATCCTGTGATCACCAAACATGACACCCTTCGTTCCATGGCTGCATCTAGATAGACAGATAGACTTTATTGATCCCAAACAGGGAAATTACAGTGTAACAGCAGCATAACAGTAGATGACTAAAATGACAGAAACGCACATAGCATAATAGACAAAGGAATTACCCAGGAAAGTAAATACCGATGAGATTTGGTAGATACAGTAGCTTTATAAGCCTGCAAAATGCCTATAAAAATGCAATTATACTAGGTTAACCTAGCTTTGATGCACCATTGCACGTCGTATCTGTGCAAATGTTGATCTACCTGTGTGCTGCTATCTATATGAACAGTACAGTGGTGTGAAAAAGTGTTTGCCCCTTTCCTGATTTTTCATTTTTTGTATGTTTGTCACAATTAAATGTTTCAGATAATGAGCTTTTAGGAAAGAACAAACTGACTAATACTAACAACATATTTACTCACGATTCTTGAATAGGCATCCACACCTCCAAAAATGACAATGCTGTACATTAAAACATAAAAAGAAACATTTTATGTAAACTGAAATGTAACCTGAATATTGTATGTGATATTAACCTCTTGTTGTACCGCGGACGGGCAAGTCTCTGCGTCCTAGAGTGCATGAGAGCGCACGAGGGTGCTCTCGTGCGCTCTAGGACGCATGGTGGAGATGGTGATGTAGGTGGTGATGGTGATGTAGTGGCGTCCAAGCGCGCACTGAAAATAAAAGCTGCAGACACAGCCGCAAACAGATTAGTTCATCTGATTGACCTCTCATACGACTAATAAGAACCTTGAATTGGGTTTCTGAAACCTTGAAGAACCAATGACTGAAAACCTAGCCAGAAGGACCCGCCTGCTGTGAATGCAGTGAGCCAAATGAAGCAGAGAAGTTCGCGAGCTGTTTTTTTTTTTTAAGGCTGGGTGAAGACTGACTGCTGGAGCGGATCAAAAAAGGATTAGACGTTATGAGACGTTATGATTTCTTCCATGGTCATAGACCGACGGAGGCTGACGACGAAGGCTGAATGACACACACGCCTTTGCCAGTCTTTTTTTTAAATACTACTGTTATTTGTTTTGAAAAATCGTTCGCCAAAAACCGCAATCATAGAAGCACAAAACCGCAATAATGGAATTATGTTTTGACTGGGTCGCGAGACCAGAACCACGAGCGGACCAGCGTCGCGTTCGTCTGACAGTGAGGAAGAGAAGTTTGCCAGGACAATGTGGCTGTGAAGAGGTAAGGTGTTATAAGCCAAATTATTTTTTATCCCTGAAAATTGTAATCCAAAATGACTTTTGACTGATCGGTACAAGGGGTTTTTTGCTGCGTACAGACTGTGAACGCCCCACCCCCACCCCCGCTATTCTTCTGCAGCGAGGGGGGGGGAGCCGCAGTGATTGCGCTGCTGTCCCACATCACCACATGAGGCTAATCCGTTGTGTAGCGATGGCCGAAGTCCATCCTCTGTAGCGAGCGGGGGGGGGGACAAACCCCCTCCCCACACACACACACAGACAGCCCTGAGTGTGACCTTTCATTAGAGCCCAGAATGAAGCTTCTATATTGAATCGTTCAAAAGTTACAGACGTTTTTCCAAACTGTGCCATTTGGCACAATTTGGCACAGTTCCAAAACGCCTGGGAACTACCTGAGGAAAAAGCTGTGTAATATATTCATTTTTTGTGGTATTGTTACAAAATTTGAACCTCAGCTGGATAACACTTGGTTCTACATTTCTGTTGCATTTTCCAGCCCGGATATGAAGCTGTGTGTTATTTGCAAGCATTTGTATCCAAAAAAACACCCAGGCCAAATTTATTTTCTTCAAGTTCACTATGTTTAGATGACTGTAAGTCAGTGGCCGGAGCACTTAGAGAGATCATGTTTTTTTTGCCAAAAAATTCAAAGTGTTTTCTTTTAAATGAGACCAACCCCATGAAGATGCTGCAAAGGGTTGAAAAACAGCTTTCGATTTACTTTGGGCACATTATTTTTTGGCGTTTTTAGGAAAATTGACCGGAGTGCAAGGGGTTAAGACATTCTCTGAGTCATCCTAAGCTACAGGAAATACATTGGTGACCATTAGACACAACTGTACAGTGGTGTAAAAAAGTGTTTGTCCCCTTCCTAATGTATCATTTTTTTCATCTGTCACACTTAAATGTTTCAGATCATCAAACAAAATTTAAATATTAGACAAAGATAACAACTAAACACAAAATACAGTTTTAAATGAAGGTGTTTACTATTAAGGGTAAAAAAAAAAATTCAAACTGGCATGGCCCTATGTGAAAAAGTGATTGCCCCCTTAACCCAATAACTGGTTGGGCCACACTTAGCAGCAACAACTGCAATCAAACGTTTGCGATAACTGACAATGAGTCTTTTACAGCACTGTGGAGGAATTTTGGCCAACTCATCTTTGTAGAATTGTTATTCAGCCACACTGGAGGGTTTTCAAGCATGAACTGCCTTTTCAAGGTCATGCCAAAGCATTTCAATCAGATTAAGGAAAGGACTTTGACTAGGCCACTCCAAAGTCTTCATTTTGTTTTTCTTAAACCATTCAGAGGTGGACTTGATGGTGTGTTTTGGATCATTGTCCTTCTGCAGATCCCAAGTGCACTTTAGCTTGAGGTCACGAACAGATGGCCGGACAGGTTCAGGTTCAGGACATTCTCCTTCAGAAATTTTTGGTAGACAGCAGAATTCATGGTTCCATTTACCACAGCAAGTCTTCCAAGTGCTAAAGCAGCAAAACAGCCCCAGACCATCAGACTACCACCACCATATTTTACGATTGGTACGATGTTCCTTTTCTGAAATGCTGTGTTACTTTTACGCCAGATCTAATGGGACACACACCTTCCAAAAAGCTCAACTTTTGTCTCGTCAGTCCACAGAGTATTTTCTCAAAAGTCTTGGGGATCATAAAGATTTTTTCTGGCAAAACCGAGACAAGCCTTTATGTTCTTTTTGCTCAGCAGTGGTTTTCGTCTTGGAACTCTGCCATGCAGGTCATTTTTGCCCAGTCACCTTCTTATGGTGGAGTCATGAACACTGACCTTAACTGAGGCAAGTGAGGCCTGCAGTTCTTTGGATGTTGTTGTGTGGTCTTTTGTGACCTCTTGGATGAGTCTTTGCTGCACTCTTGGGGTAATTTTGATCTGCCGGCAACTCCTGGGAAGGTTCACCACTGTTCCATGTTTTCACCATTTGTGGATAATGGCTCTCACTTTGGTTCATTGGAGTCCCAAAGCTTTAGAAAAAAACTTTATATCCTTTTCCATACTGATTGATCTCACTTAGTACTTTGTTTCTCATTTGTTCCTGAATTTCTTTGGATCACAGCATGATGTCTAGCTTTAGAGGACCTTTTGGTCTACTTCACTTTGTTAGGCAGGTCCTGTTAGGTGCCATCTTTTTCGATCAAAGATGGTGCCCACAATGGCTGCCATGGTGTCTCGCTGTGCCCTTCTTTGTTTGTTTTTGTTTGTCAATTGTGTGTCTGCCTGCTCTTACACCCGTGAAGAGCTTCTAAATATCAGGACTTTCACTCCCACGGACCTACTCCCAGTTTTCTTAGCTCCTGCCGCCGATCTGGTTCACTGTTTAGCTCAAAAAGTGAGACGGCGAAAGAGAGGAAGGCGAGTGGGCGCTCTCGTACGGCTTCGCAGGAGAGGCACGCGCACGGCTTTGCGTGGCATATTTCTCTCCGCCATTTCTCTCTCTAACAAGGTAGATGAACTGAGACTGCTGATGCGTTTTAAGGACTTCTCTTCCTTGTCTGCCCTCTGTTTTACTGAGACCTGGCTCAGGGAAAATACACCGGACAGCGTGCTGCTCCTCGAGGGTTTTCAGCTGTTTCGTGCTGATCGTGACACAGAGCTCTCCAGTAAGTCCTCAGGAGGAGGAGTCTGCCTTTACATTAACAGCAGCTGGTGCTCTGATGTAATGGTGATTTCCAAACACTGATCTCCCACCCTGGAATATCTTTTTATTAACTGCAAGCCATTTTATTCCCCATGGGAGTTTGCTTCATTCATCCTGGCCGCTGTTTACATCCCGCCCGACGCGGACACGCGCGAGGCTCAGCGAGCGCTCGCAGATCACATCCAACATACGGAGCAGACTTTCCCGGACTCTCTGGTTATTGTGGTTGGCGACTTTAACCAGAGCAATCTGAGCCACGATCTCCCACGATACAAACAGTTTATTAAATGCCCCACCAGAGGAAAGAACAAGCTGGATCACTGTTACACTACAGTGAAGGATGCGTATCGCGCTGTTCCCCGTGCTGCGCTCGGACTATCTGATCACGTGATGGTCCACCTCATTCCCACATACAGACAGAAACTGAAGCTCACTAAACCTGTTGTGAGCTCTACGAAGAAATGGACCAGTGAAGCTGAGGAGAAGCTGAACACGTGCATGGAAATAACTGACTGGGGCATGTTTAAAGGAGCCACGCATGATCTGGATGAGTACATGGACACTGTGAACTCATATATCCACTTTTGTGAGGAGAGCATTCTTCCATCGCGCACCAGGGTGAGTTACTCCAATGACAAGCCCTGGTTCACAGCTAAGCTCAGACAGATCAGGAAGGAGAAGGAAGCAGCGTTGAAAAGTGGAGACAGGAACTGCTACAGGGAGGTCAAATATCGGTTTAGCAGAGAGCTGAGGAGAGCTAAATCTGTGTATTCTGATAGACTCCAGCAGCAGTTCACGGCTAACGACTCTGCTTCTGTGTGGAGAGGACTGAGGCAAATCACCAACTATCGGCCTCAGGCTTCTAAGGGTCAGGATGACAAAGCCCTTTGTCAAAGACTGTCCCAACACTATGCCCGTTTTGACACCTCATCAGCTGTGTCCAACTCCCCCCCTCCCCCCAGCTCCACTGCCTCCACGGTCCCTACTTCATCAAAGGCGCCCCCCCCTCCTCCTCCCCTGCCCTTGTCATCAGTGAGCAGGACGTGCACAGACAGTTCTCCAGACTGAACCCACACAAGGCCCCCGGTCCGGAGGGCGTGTCTCCCTCCACCCTGAGTGTCACGACCTGAACGCTATCCTTCTCTGTGTTCAGGTTGTCCAGTGTCGCTCCTGCTCCGTGGTAGTCCGTGCCGGGTCTTCCAAGGCCCGTACTTTGACAGCGCCCAGCTGACTCCCAGCTGTCTAGTTCAGCTGCGCTGGGACAGCTGTCTCCTATCATCAATCATCTCCCCCACTTAAGCGAGCAGCCGAGAGTTACTCGTTGCTGCGACCTCGCTATGGAAAGACGTGCCTTGTGTTTCCATGACTGTTAGCTCCTACGTCTAGCTTCAGTTCGCCGTTACCTCGCCGCTTCCCCCAAAGTAAGTGCTGCGACTCGGCATGTGTTTTTTCCCTCGCCGCCTCTCTAGCCTTTCTCCCTGGGTTGTATGTTATCCTTAGTTCTGTGTGTATTTTAGCCCCACGTGGCTCTTTACTTTGTTATTTTGTACGCTGTGTGTTTGTATTAATAAATTACGCTAACTCACTGGTCGCCCTCGCATCTCCTTTCTGGCTCGTGAGAGCCAGGTCTTGACACTGAGACACTGTGCAAAAGAGCTGACTCCTGTCTTCACAGACATTTTTAACACCTCCCTTAAGCTATGCCATGTGCCGACCTGCCTCAAATCCTCCACCATCATCCCTGTCCCCAAGAAGCCACGGATCACTGGACTTAACGACTACAGACCTGTAGCGCTCACCTCTGTAGTCATGAAGTCCTTTGAGCGCCTGGTCCTGCCCCACCTCAAGTCCATCACCACTCCCCTCCTGGACCCGCTGCAGTTTGCCTACCGAGCCAACAGGTCTGTAGACGACACAGTCAACCTGGCCCTCCACTCCGTCCTGCAGCACCTGGACTCCCCGGGAACCTACGCCAGGATCCTGTTTGTGGACTTCAGCTCTGCATTCAACACCATCTGCCCCGCTCTGCTCCGGGACAAGCTGTCCCTGCTCAACGTGCCTGACTCCCTCTGCAGGTGGATCACCTACTTCCTGACGGACCGGAGGCAGCATGTGCGGCTGGGAAAGACTGTCTCAGACTCTGTTAGCATCAGCACCGGATCACCAACTCCTGCACCTCCAGTCACCAGTCTGTCAAGCTGATCAAGTTTGCAGACGACACCACCCTTATCGGGCTCATCTCCAACGGCGACAAGTCCTCCTACAGGAGAGAGGTGGCCCAGCTGGCGTCCTGGCGCAGCCACAACAACCTGCAGCTGAACGCTCTGAAGACAGTGGAGATGATTGTAGACTTCAGGAAAGTCACAACCCCTCTGCCCCCCCTCACCCTCACAGGCTCTCCCATCACCACTGCAGATTCCTTCCGCTTCCTAGGCACCACCATCACCAGGGAACTCAAGTGGGAGCCGACCATCAGCTCCCTCATCAAAAAGGCCCAGCAGAGGATGTTCTTCCTGCGGCAGCTGAGGAAGCTCAAGCTACCCACCAAGATGTTAGTGCAGTTCTACACAGCCATCATCGAGTCCATCCCCACCACCTCCATCACCGTGTGGTACGCAGGAGCCACTGCCAGGGACAGACTAGGGCTGCAGCGCGTCATGCGCACTGCTGAGAAGGTGATAGGCTGCAAGCTCCCATCTCTCCAGGACCTGTACATCTCCAGGACCCGGAGGCGTGCTGGCCGGATCATAGCCGACCCTTCACACCCTGGTCACGTACTGTTTGCCCCCCTCCCCTCAGGTAGAAGACTTTGGTCCATTCAGACTAAAACCTCCCGTCACATGAACAGCTTCTTCCCCTCTGCCATCAGACTGCTGAACACTAAGTGACTTATTGACTCTTGTGCACTATGTACAGCAGCTCAACCAGACTCATGTCAATCATCACTGTTTTCTTTTTGCATTACCGACTGCACTATGTGGTACTCCACAATATCTGCTGCTCGCTAATATATTTAAAAACTGCTTTGACTAGTATTACTCATTCTTATTCTACACTTTAATGCATGTATAGTTTTTTTTATTTCTTTTATTTTATCATGTTTAATGTTGCAGCATTGCACCGAGACAAATTCCTAGTTTGTGTACTACATGAACAATGGCAATAAATCTGATTCTGATTCTGATTCTAATTAGGTGATTTCTTGACTGAGTACAGGTGTGGCTAGAGAAATTGAACTCAGCTTTCCAAAGATGTGATAAACTACAGTTATTTTATGTTTTAATGGGGGGGGGGGGCTTTTTCACACAGGGCCATGTAGGTTTGGATTTTTTTTCCCCTTAATAATAAACACCTTCATTTAAAAACTGCATTTTTGTCTTGAACCTGGGTCTGACCCATGGTTGTTTTGGCCCACTTTCCTATTTACTTTCCATCAGGTGCTTCAGGGAGTCCTTTGGGTCCTCGCTCCCTGACAGCTCGGGCACGGCCCCTCCTCCTTTCAGTATCATCAGCTGATCCACATTATGGGTGTTTCACACACACACACACACACACACACACACACACACACACACTTCATTCATTCTCATTCACACGCTCATACACTCACTCATGCACACATGTTTTCAATTATGTCCAGCCCACGCATCCTCACACCGGCGGTCTCTTCCCTCATTAGTAGTACGACTACTTAAACACTGTGGGAGTAGAGATAGACTGCCGGAGCATTATTTGAGCTTCATACGCGGCAGCGTGTGCCTCCGTGTATGCTATTCGCCATTACCTTCATTACTCTGTCAGCCTGCCTCATCCACTGGACTGCATGGACTGCCCCAGATCGCTCCTGCACCGTAAGTCTATGTTTGCCTGTCACCCCGTGCTGACAGCAGCTCTGTGGCACTAGGTATTCCCTCCCCTGGGCAGTAGAGCATCCAGGAGGCATTCCTGTATGTCTGGTGGCCTTAAGCCAATCAATTCAGTGTTCTGTGTTCATCTAGACTGTTTGCTGGACTTGTTATTTTTTTTTTTAATAAACTGCACCAATCTAGTTCTGTGACTGCGTTTTTCATTATGTCCTTTAAGCGCCGTGTAATGGCGCACGAGGATTCATAACAGACTGCTCCAGCCATTAAGAAAAAAAAAACAGCGGCGTAGACATGCAGTTTTTCCTTTCTTTTTCACCCTCCTTTTTCTTTTCCCCGAGCAACATCATGGTGACCTGGACAGATGAGGAGCTTAGAGCCCAGGATCTGCTGGAGCAGGCGCTCTTCTTTGCTCAGTTGCCGCTGTTCCCTGAAGAGGTTCAGTGGACACGGCTCACCACTGAGGACGTCAGGCAGCATCATCCAAGCCTCAGGATCATTCCCAGGGTGGATGAAATCCTCTCCTTCTTCTTTCCCCCACCTGACGCAGAGCCGGAGGGGGTCTCTCCAACATATGAGCCATCCTCTGGTCAGAAAAAGCGCTTCCAACGGAAGAAGACATCTTCCTCCCACGGCTCGCCCGCTCCTGCGTCATCCCTCGAGCCTGGGTACACTTCATCTCCAGATGTGATTACGGAGGAGGAGAGACTGGGCCTGCTCACCTTAATCGATTGTCAGATCAAGGAGGAGCACTGCGAGAGGGAGGACTGAGGACGTGCTGCACAGGCAGTGACTGTTCTGTCCTCTGGGCCCGCACAATCCACTGTTGTGATGACGGAGGAAGAGAGACCGAGCCTGCTCGCCTTAATCGACCGTCAGATTGAGAAGGAGCACCGTGAGGAGAAGGAACGAGAGCGTGATTCAAGGGCCGTGACGGTTCCATACTCTGGGCCGGGGGCCACTCAGGCCGCGGATGTGATGACGGAGGAAGAGAGACTGACTTTGCTCACCCTCATTGACCGTCTGATTGAGGAGGAACGCTCAGGGCAGAGAGGAGATGCCTTGGTGGCCGCTGGGGACATTCAGAGTCAGGAGAACGGGAAAGTTTTTCCTCATTTTACTCTCACTTTTGATAAAAAATGTTGCCTGCCTCCTGGCAAAGAGACTCGAGGTTTGCAGTCCCCTGAGTGCTCCGCCCCAGCAGCATATAGTAGCCCTTCTTTTGACCTCCCCAACACCTCTGTGTGTGTGTGCCTATGAGTTCATTGGCCCCAGAACCAGGGTGCTCGGAGGAACCAGAGCTCCTGGAGAGTCCGGCTTCAGGCCCTGTGACAAGGCAATCCCCGGCCACCATGCCGGATGAGCCAGTGGCGTGGAACATGGTGCACGGGGGGACCAAGACTGCTACCATCATCACACCTGCTGTGGGGGCCGCCACAGCAGAGTCACCCTCTGGACCAGACCTCAAGCCGATTGGGTCCAGGACGCTGTCATTGGCATTGTCGGAGTCCTGGACGGCGGTGGAGCTTGAGTACAGGCAAGTAACCTCTCCTTTAATTCTCTTGTCAGCTGGACAGAGAACTTGCCTGGCCCTTGGGGAGGAGTGTCGGGTGCAGCCCTCAGCTGCATCCAAACTCTCCTCACCGGGCTCCGCTGCTGCCGTCTTCTCTGAGCTCCTTCCTAGGGTTGCTGGAGAGGAGCCGCTGCAACCTGGGGTGTCAGCAGATGATGGCGATGTGAGCTCAGCCGCACCAGGAGAGACCAACATAGGTGCAGCACATGACGGACTGGTGGAACCCAGGCACTTTAAACCACTGGAGTCCTGGATGGTGGTGGGGCCTGAGTTCAGGCAAGTGTGCTCCACAGTGTCTTGTATATCCATGTAAGTCACACTGCCCAATTCAAAGTGTGGAGGGCCCGTAGCAGCTCACAATAGCTCTCAGGGCCATCTCACCGGGCTCTGCCACTGCCGGCGATCCTGACTCAGTCTCTTTCTCTCTACCTCACGGGTTTGGAGCCCCCTGCCAGGGTCGCCCGAGAGCAGCTGATCTCACTAGAGGCCGCCGAGTATCTGGGTGCAGCGCCAGGGGTCGTGGAGAGACCCTACCTCCCTAGCTGGGGAGGCCATCCCGAGAGCAGTGAGGCCCCCGATGGAGACCACCGCAGGTGCAATGGTGCTCCAGCCAGAGCTCACCGTGGGTGCAGCAGAGCTCTGGCCGGATTCCACCATGGGTGAAGCCGAGCTCCGGCCGGAGTCCACCGCAGTTGCAGCAGAGCTCCAGCCGGAGTCCACCACTGGTGCAGCAGAGCTACGGCCGGAATCCACCGCCGGTGCAGCAGAGCTCCAGCCAGAATCCACTGCCGGTGCATCCACGTCTTAAACCGGGACCATTGTGGGTGCACTCACCTTCCAGACTGGGACCATCGTGGGTGCTATGGTCCCCCTGCTCCAAGCTTTGGAGGGCAGGGGGGCTTCTGTCCCTCGGTTTGGCCACTGAGGTTCCCCGGTGGGTAGGCTGCCTCTCCGCCTTCCCATCTGGTCCTGGTAGCTCCACCACACTGGTCGGCCAACCGAAAGACTTGGCCTTCAGGTCGGGTGGCCCATTGGCCTGGGCAGGCTGCCAGACACTGTTCTAAGGGCCGCCTGCTGGACGTGGGACTCAGGCAGGCCACACAATTAGTCATCCCTCGCCATGCCGGGGGCCTGGGACTCTGATCGACCCCCTGAACTTTGGACTCCTGGGGAGGGGGGGTTAGTGTCCTAGGTGGCGGCTGTTAAGAGGGTCACTGTTCTATATTTGCATAGTTTTTTGGTTTTTTTTTGTATTTTTCACCAGTTGCTTCCCTTGTAACCTGTTTTCCCCCACCTCCCACCCTGGGTAATTGTTTGTCTCGGGGGGTGGGGTCCCTAGTGGTGTGTTTTGGGTTTCAGCTGGTGGTACGGGGGTGTCTAGTATCCACCCCTGGGGGGGGGGGGTGGCTGTCATGAACTTGAGTTTGGTGGTCCCAAACCTAATTCTGACCCGTGGTTGTTTTGGCCCGCTTTCCTATTTAATTTCCATCAGGCGCTTCAGGGAGTCCTTTGGGTCCTCGCTGCCTGACAGCTCGGGCATGGCCCCTCCTCTTGTCAGTATTGAAAGCTGATCCACTTTATGAGTGTTTCACACATGTACACGTACACACTTCATTCATTCTCATTCACACGCTCATACACCTACTCATGCACATGTTTTCAGTTATGTCCAGCCCACGCATCCTCACACCGGTGATCTCTTCCCTCATTAGAATAACAACTACTTAAACGCTATGGGAGTAGAGAGAGTCCGCAGGAGCATTATTTGAGTTTCATACAGTACATGGCAGCGTGTGCCTCCGTGTATGCTATTCACCATTACCTTCGTTACTCAGTCAGCTTGCCTCATCCACCGGACTGCATGGACTGCCCCAGATCGCTCCTGCACCGTAAGTCTATGTTTGCCTTTCACCACGTGCTGACAGCAGCTCTGCGGCACTAGGCATCCCCTTCCCCGAGCAGTAGAGCATCCAGGAGGCGCCCCTGTATGTCTGGTGGCCTTAAGCCAATCAATTCAACGTTCTGTGTTCATCTAGACTGTTTGCTGGACTTGTTATTTTGGGGTTTGTTAATAAACTGCACCAATCTAGTTCTGCGATTGGGTTTTTCATTCTGTCCTTTGTGCACCGTGTAATGGCGACGATGTAATGTAGGAAACAATGTAGGAAAAAATCTGTTTTAATTTGTATCTTCAGGCACTTTGTTATTAGCATTTTGTTATGAGCACCCTGCGAGAAAAGACATCATTTGTTGAATCTATAAAAAATTGCAAAGATATCAACATTTGACAGTTATAAAATATTGTTTTTACATAAACAGGGTGATTTCCAAAGAGCTATCAGCTGAAAACTTGACATTCCTTGACATGGCGTGTAGTGTGTGCTCAGATAAAGGGGAAAAAAAGGAAATTGGTCAAGTGGAGAAACTATCTACAGCAGAAGAAAAGTATCTGAAAGTAATGTCCTTATGACATAGAAATAAACATCAAAGACCTAACACTGGACGTGATAGATGCATCTGTTCAATAAGGAAAATAACAATTTGCTTCTTTTTGTAGATATGTCCACATCTCTTATACAGTAAACTTTAACAGGACCAAGTGCATCTCCACATCACTTCAGTTGAGTGCTCAGGACTTCTACACACATTCTGAACCTAAACCCCACAGTCACACCATGCAACTTCAGAAGTGGGCACCTATTTGTATTAGTTGAAGGGTGTGCATATTTATGCAACCAGGTTATTGTGAATTTTTTTTTATTTTTATTTTTTTTATGTTTCCCCTTAAAAGATTTCAGTTTGTTTTTCAGTTGGGTTGTACAGTTTATAGGTCACATAAATGGTGGAAAAAGTTTTGAAATGATTTATCTTGATCTCATGTTTTTACATCACAAAAACCTGTCATTTGAACAGGGGGGTGTAGACTTTTTACATCCTCTGTATAGACGTATTGACAAATAAAAATCTTTGAATCTTGAATCTTAAAAAAAATGAAAATAAAATAAAGGATGACCCATATAGAATATATAGATAAGTATTGAGTAAGAGGTAAACAGTACTGTTCCAAATAGGATCATTACGTGCAGGATGAAATATAAGGAACAAAGTAGACTGAAAAGTGCAGTGTGACAGCTGGATTACAACCAAATGTTAGTGCAAATTATTGTACAGTGAAATGGCATGTGTATCTGTATCTTTCAAAGTAATGATTTACAATTACTTTTAAAGTAATTGTAATCTATTACTTTGCTGAAAACAGAAAAGTGGTTGTAATTGTATTAGGTTACTTTTAAAAGTAATTGTAATCGATTGCTTTTAAAGTTTTTAGACCCAACTCTGCTATGGGCTCTGGGTGGGTCTGCATTCACAGATCCTGGGGTTTGAAGGAAGAGGACAAGGCGAAAAGATTTTCACAAGCAACTGGAAGACACATGAAAGGCTTTTTGTGGAAAAGGGGGTTTAAGATACCATTTTAGAAAATATAGATTTGTTTTTAAAGGGATTTATATCCACTGCAGTGCATCTTTGACTCTTTGTGTTATGCCAGGGTGAACATAATTTTTACTAAATTTACACAGGTGAACTCCGCCTTAACCGGTCCCAACCTTGTGTTAAGAAAGGCGGGGAGGGTTGAGGGTTGCACCAGTGAGCCATCCTATGTAAAAAAAAAAAAAAAAAAAATCCTTTAGTGTCCTCTTGAGTACAGTTGGGGAATCAAAAGGCCAACATAAAGTATTATATTGACTCTGGCTTTATCCTGTGAGCTAGCCCATAATCGTTGTAAGTGATATTTTTTCAGGACTGTTTCCTCTGATTTGACCTTCAGCCTCAGGAGACTCAGTTGTTCTACTGCTATCATTTATAATATGGGTTACCATAATATAAGATGTATGGTCACTCAAGCTTGCAGCCCACTCGAGAATCATGATGGGTATAAAAAGAGGGAGTGATCCAGCACAGCTATATCACCTCACAATGACATTATGACAATCTGTTCAGCTCTTCCAAGCAGGAGCAAAACAAAGTCAAATGAGCCAACATTACCAATTCCCCTGGGAACAATCACACCACAGGCCTGACTCTGGCCAGCTCTGTGGCTCAGCTCCAGCCTTTCTCTGAAGGTCACAGGAAAACTCCGAGCATTTCCAGAAAAATGCTCATAATTCATTTAGAATCACGCCTTGTTTCTGACAATATCAGCCAGCTCCTTGCATCGCACATGTAAACAACTTCATGTTTGTGCAACCAACAACAGAATTACAGTGTGTATTCTGACCTGCAGGCTGTGTACAAAGACTGCCACATGATATACAACAGCAAACAGGGACTCACATTAAAGTGTCTGTTCTGACGACCCTGGGCTTTCTTTCTTTATTTAGGTGGAATATTGCTTCAATTAGTTTTATGCTTGCTATTTTCCTTTTAAAAGCCCTGGCACTCGCTGGAGAAAAGGCAGTAATTGCAATAGCTTTTTCTAACCTAATTTGGTTATATTGGAAACCTATCAGGGAAGTAATTTGTCTTTGAACCTTTATGGAAAGCCTTATTCATAGAAGAACAGAGCTAGAGCCACAAAAACAGGGCTCACAACTCCAATACTCACAACTCAACTACTCCTGTATAATAGTGGAGTGGCAGTGGCTCAGGAGCTAGTGTGGGTTGTCTAAAAACCATACGGTTGGCGGTTCGAATCTTGCTCTCCCCAGCCATGCTGCTGCTGTGTTTGTGGGCATGACACTGGGTATGAACATTTGGTCGTGGTCAGCAAGGCCGTTGGCACGGTATGGTAGCAGGAGTTGGGCCTCTCGTGCAAGTAAATATTTATGTGAACCTCCTTCAGCAACATGCAATTCCTTCACTGCAACTGTCTCCCAATCAGCCCACAATTTTCATAAAAGACAATGCCCCTGTCACACTGAAAAATGGGTTAAACAGTTCCTTGAATCTAACAATATTGAAACAATGAAATGACCAGCCCACGGTCCAGATCTAAACCCCATAGAAAATCTCTGGAAAATCCTTGGTGACAAAGTAATGGCTAAGAAACCCATGACAGTTACTGAACTGTGGAAGAGACTGAAGAAGAATGGACCAAGATCAAACCAGAGCAGTATGTGTCTTAACCGTCTGCGGCGGAATGACAAGGCCATGATCCGCTGGAGGTGTGGTGTCCCCACTGAGGATGAGGTCAGCTCGCAAGCACTCCTGGTTAGGCTGCAGCTGGATGACCTTATGGATGTGCTCCGCACGCGCCATTTGCATTGGTTCAGCCATGTGGAGAGGAGTGTTAGTTGGATTAAGAAGGTCATGGAGGTCAATCCTGGTAGCAGCAGAGGTCAAGGAAGAGAAAGACTGAAAAAGGCATGGCCAGAGGGTGTCTGTATGGACGGGGTCAAGCTACAACTGGCCTAGGTGAAACCAGTGGACAGGAACCACTGGAGTGGGACTCTGAGAAGTGCAATCAAGCAGGACCCACCCCAAATGAGGGATTAATTGTGTCCTGTCAAAAATAAATAAGGTTGATGATGATGACGATGATGATGATGATGATGATGATGATGATGATGATGATGATGATGATGATGATGATGATGATGATGATTTCGGTCAGTCAGGTAGGATTGATAGCTTTCTGTTGTTTTTTGTTTTGTATGTTTTCGGAAAAATATGTCCTCTCATGGATCGTCACCTTATCGTGGTGGGGGGTTTGCGTGCCCTAGTGAGCCCAGGAGATATGTTGTCTGGGGCAATTTACCTCTGGTAGGGTCACCCAAGACAAACTAGTCCTGGCTGAAGGGCCAGACACAAAATGATCCAATAGACTCTCATGATGAATGCTAGAACAAGGATTCAGTGTATCCCACCCGGTAGGGGGTTACTGGGGCCCCACCCTGGAGCAAGGCCTAGCGAGGGGCTCAGTGGCTACCGTCTGGTGGCCGGGTTTCTGCCCATGGGACCCGGCCAGGCTCAGTACGAAGGAGTTACATGGGTCCGCCCTCCAGTGGGCTCACCACCTGCAAGAGGGACCATGGGGGTCCGGTGCTATGTGGATCAGGTGGCAGTCAAAGATGGAGACCTTGGTGGTCTGATCCCAGGCTTCCTAAACTGGCTTTTGGGACATGGAATGTTACCTCACTGGTGGGGAAGGAGCCTGAGCTGGTGCATGATGGAGGTGGTTAAAAATCTCTTTGGTGGCCGGGCCCCGGGGGTGGACGAGATTTGCCCTGAGTACCTCAAGGCCCTGGATGTTGTAGGGCTGTCATGGTTGACACACCTCTGCAGCATTGCGTGGAGGTCCGAGGCAGTGCCTTTTGCATGGTGAACTGGGGTGGTGGTTCCTCTCTTCAAAAAAGGGGACCGGAGGGTGTGCTTCAACTTTAGAGGGATCACAATCCTCAGCCTCCCTGGGAAGAGCTATGCCAAGGTACTGGAGAGGAGAGTCCGGCCGTTAGTCGAACCTTGGATCAAGGAAGAGCAATGTGGTTTTTGTCCTAGCAGTGGCACATCGGACCAGCTCTTTACCCTCTTGAGAATCCTCAAGGGTTCGTGGGAGTTTGCCCAACCAGTTTACATGTGTTTTGTGGACTTGGAGAAGGCATTCAACTGCATACTTCATTATTTTTTGTGGGAGGTGCTTCGGGAGTATGGGGTATCGGGCTTGTTGTTACGAGCTATTCGGTGTCTGTACGACTGTTGTGAGAGTTTGGATTGTATTGCCAACACTCGATCGGACACATTCCCAGTGAGAGATGGACTCCGCCATTGCTTCCCTGATCCTGCCCTGATCCTGTTCACAATTTTTATAGAAGAGATTTCTAGGCCAGCCAGGGAATGGAGGGTGTCATGCTTGGTGACCACAGGATCTCAGCTCTGTTGTTTGCAGATGATGTTGTCCTGCTGGCTTCATCCAGAAATAACCTATAGGCTTTACTGGGATGGTTTGTCGCTGAGTATGAAGCAGATGGGATGAGAATTAGTACTTTCAAGTCCGAGTCCATGGTCCTCAGCTGGAACAAGGTGGATTGTCCTCTCCGGGTTGGGGACAAGCTCCTGCCCCAAGTGGAGGAGTTTAAGTATCTCAGGGTCTTATTCATGAGTGAGGGGAGAATGGAACAAGAGATTGACAGATGGAAAGAAGCAGCATCTGCAGTGATGCGGACGTTGTACCGGTCTGTTGTAGTGAAGAGGGAGTTAAGCTCTAAGGCAAAGCTGTCGATTTACCTGTCAATCTTTGTTCCTACCCTCACCTATGGTCATGAGCTTTTGGGTAATGACCAAAAGAACGAGATTGCGGATACAAGTGGCTGAAATGAGCTTTCTTCGTAGGATTGCTGGACTCACCCTCAGAGATAGGGTGAGGAGCTCAGTCATCCGGGAGAGGCTCAGAGTAGAACCGCTGCTCCTCCAAGTTGAAAGGAGCCAGTCGAGGTGGTATGGGCATCTGATCAGGATGCCTCCTGGACGCCTCCCACTTGAGGTGTTTCGGGCACGTCGCTCTGGGAGGAGACCCCAGGGCAGACCCAGGACTTGCTGGAGAGACTATATTTCCCAGCTGGTCTGGGAACGCCTTGGTATCCTCTCTGAAGAGCTGGAGCAGGTGTCTGGGGAGAGGCATGTCTGAGCTTCTCTGCTTGAACTGCTGCCTCCGTGACCTGAACCTCTGGAAAAACGGTAGAAGATGGATGAATGGATGGAAAAATAAGATAAGATAAGATAAAATAAGCCTTTATTAGTCCCACAATGGGGAAATTCCAGGATATGTTATGTGTTATATGTTTATAATGTTTATTATATATGTGTATGTATGTTATATATTTACAATACCGTTCAAAAGTTTGGGGTCACTAAGAAATTTCCTTATTTTTGAAAGAAAGGCACTTTTTTTCAATGAAGATAACTTTAAACTAATCAGAAATACACTCTCTGCATTGCTAATGTGGTAAATGACTATTCTAGCTGCAAATGTCTGGTTTTTGGTGCAATATCTACATAGGTGTATAGAGGCCCATTTCCAGCAACTATCACTCCAGTGTTCTAATGGTACAATGTGTTTGCTCATTGCGTCAGAAGATTAATGGATGATTAGACAACCCTTGTGCAATCATGTTAGGTCTGCAATGCTGTAATTGCTGCAAATGGAGGATTCTTTGACGAAAGCAAAGTTTGAAGGAAAAAATTATTATTTCAAATAGAAATCATTATTTCTAACCTTGTCAATGTCTTGACTATATTTTCTATTCATTTTACAACTCATGGTGGTAAATAAGTGTGACTTTTCATGGAAAACACAAAATAATTGTCTGGGTGACCCCGATCTTTTGAACGGTAGTGTATATATAACATACATATATATGTTATATTCTGTATCTATGTTTATGTTATATATAAAAATTTGTTGTTGGTAAAATTTAAAAAAAAACTGAGTGGTGGCCCAGTTGGTAGAGCATCTGCCCCACACCGGGGAGGCAGGGGTTCAAATCCTGGCCGGGTCATGCCGAAGACCATATAAAAGCAGAACTTCCTGCTTTCCAGCTTGGTGCTCAGCAATAATGGAATGAAGGAGAGAAATTTGTGGCGGCGCCTTGCATGGCAGCGACCCCTCTGATTCTATATATGTGTGTGATTAACATTGCAGATGAGAGAATCCTAATTCCAGTCTACTACACAAGATTGGCTGTATAGATTTGAATGACAATAAAGATGGCTTATCCTTATATTACGTCTCTCTCCCTTGCTCCCACTCTCATATATATATATATATATATATATTGTATAAACAACGGCGATGGCGCTGCAACGGCACTGGTGCCAAACTGTAGCAGCCCTGCTGTTCCTTTGGATTCATCAGTGACGTGGAGAGGGGGGACATGCTGCATGGGCAACATCTTGTCCTCCATATCTTCCTGCCCAGGCTTGAATCCTACCAACGCCCAACGCTGGAAGGTAGAACACCGGATCACTGGAGAGGACACTCGCAGCTTCGCCTTTGGCGTAGACAAAACATGGGGAATGACAGTTACCGGTTATAAGCCACCGCTCAATTGGCATAGAGCGCGGAGCCAGGGGTTATTCCCGACGGTGGGAGGGATCGTCGGATCTCACTGGACAGCTACCACCCGCCTCAAGCTGGGCAGCCCCCAGCCAATAAGGTGTTGTCCCGCCACAGCTTGCTTTCCTCATTGGGTGCATGGGGATGAGGAGAAGTCCGAACAGCAGGCTGAGAACCTTCGCACCAGGCAAGACAATAAAACAAAAGAGACCAACTCTAAAACTGGGAACTTGGAACATCCGCACTATGATGACAGGACTCACTGCTAACCTCAAGGACATCAACGACACCAGGAAGACTGCCGTCATCAATAATGAGCTGAAGAGACTGGGAGTTGATATCGCCACTCTCCAGGAAACACGGTTGGCTGACGCAGGCACACTGAGAGAGAAGGACTACACGTTCTACTGGCAGGGAAAGGGCAGTGACGAACACAAGGAACACGGAGTGGGCTTTGCAGTGAAGAACACCTTGCTGAAGATGGTGGAACCGAGCAGCACTGGCTCTGCACGACTCCTCACCCTCCGCCTGAACACCACTCAAGGCCCTGTCACCCTCGTCAGTGTGTATGCCCCAACACTGACAGCCACACCAGAGGCAAAAGACGAGTTCTACAAGAATCTCGCAACAACTGTCAGGATCATCCCCAACTCTGAACAACTCATTCTCCTTGGAGACTTCAATGCCAGAGTGGGTGCTGACCACGACACATATTACTCAGAAATTTAAGATCCACGGGACTGTAGCCAACCTCCCTGGAAGTGGCCGCAGGAGGAAACTTGATGAAAAATGGAAGAGACGGATAATATGAATGGTAACAAAAGAGCCCAGAACAACCTCTAAACACATTCATGGTGAGCTCCAAGGTCAAGGTACATCAGTGTCAGATCGCACCATCCGTCGTTGTTTGAGCCAAAGTGGACTTCATGGGAGACGACCAAGGAGGACACCACTGTTGAAAACAAATCATAAAAAAGCCAGACTGGAATTTGCCAAATTGCATGTTGACAAGCCCCAAAGCTTCTGGGAGAATATCCTATGGACAGACGAGACAAAACTGGAACTTTTTTGGCAAGGCACATCAGCTCTATGTTCACAGACGCAAAAATGAAGCATACCAAGTAAAGAACACTGTCCCGACTGTGAAACATGGAGGAGGTTCTGTTATGTTGTGGGGCTGCTTTGCTGCATCTGGCACAGGGTGTCTTGAATCTGTGCAGGGTACAATGAAATCTCAAGACTATCAAGTTATTCTAGAGAGAAATGTGCTGCCCAGTGTCAGACAGCTTGGTCTCAGTCGCAGGTCACGGGTCTTGCAACAGGATAATGACCCAAAACACACAGCTAAAAACACCCAAGAATGGCTAAGAGCGAAACATTGGACTATTCTAAAGTGGCCTTCTATGAGCCTTGATCTAAATCCTACTGAACATCTGTGGAAGGAGCTGAAACATGCCGTCTGGAGAAGGCACCGTTCAAACCTGAGACAACTGGAGCAGTTTGCTGATGAGGAGTGGGCCAAAATACCTGCTGAGAGGTGTAGAAGTCTCATTGACAGTTACAGAAATCGTTTGATTGCAGTGATTGCCTGAAAAGCTTGTGCAACAAAATATTAAGTTAAGGGTACCATCATTTTTGTCCAGGCCTGTTTCATGAGTTTGTTTTTTAAAATAATTCTGTTGAACCACAATTCAAAAGCATTGTCTGATTTTCATTGGTTAATTTTCATAGAATTTTTATTTATTACCACTTTTGTCAGATTCAAGTTATTTCTGTGACCATTGTGGTTTTTTCTCTCATTAAAAGACGGCTACCAACAATTTTGTCCACGGCTGTGTACACACACACACACACACACACATATATATATATATATATATATATATATATATATATATATATATATATATATACGTATATATAGGTGAGCGCATTACAAGGCCACATTAGAGTAAAAAGAAATATTCTTTAAATACTTGATGACAGGGCTGTACAGTTGTGATGTTAAAACTGGTCTCTCTCAAGAATGAATGAACTGACATAGCACCGGATGGAGGATCCAGTCCACTTCTGGGCATTGAGGAAGACTGTATAATAAATCTGTGTAAACTTGCACTGCAGTTTCTATGGAATCCTGCATCATCAGTTCCATGTGAGAAGATTTTCTCTTAGGCAGGAGAAATCATCTCCAACAAGAGAAATAGACTCAGCCCACGCACTGTGGACTAAATGCTTTTCTTAAATAAAAACCAAACAGAATAGCCATATCTGAATTTCATGTTATCATTTCATAAGCATTTACACTGCCCAGTTCTGAAGCGCTTTCCCAGTTCACAAGCACTTTTACCCCAAGTCAAAAAAACAAAACAAAAAACCTTTATCTATAAGCTACTGTATATATAAAAAAAATACCTCTCCACTTGTTAACTCCTTCAGGATTACATTTGGTTACATGATCTGCCTCTCCTGTGGCTGGTGTCGCAGATCTCCGTCTGTCACGTGAATGGTCAAAATGTATGTATGTACCAAGCATTTCACATCACAAGATTGCAGACATACAGTGGGGCAAAAAAGTATTTAGTCAGCCACCAATTGTGCAAGTTCTACCACTTAAAAGGTGAGAGAGGTCTCCAATTTTCATCATAGGTATATCTCAACTATGAGAGACAAAATGAGAAAAAAAAAAATCCAGAAAATCATGTTGAAGGATTTTTAATGAATTAATTGGTAAATTCCTCGGAAAAATAAGTATTTGGTCACCTACAAACAAGCAAGATTTCTGGCTCTCACAGACCTGTAACTTCTTCTTTAAGAGGTTCCTCTGTCCTCCACTTGTTACCTGTATTAATGGCACCTGTTTGAACTCGTTATCAGTATAAAAGACACCTGTCCACAACCTCAAACAGTCAGACTCCAAACTCCCCTATGGCCAAGACCAAAGAGCTGTCAAAGGTCACCAGAAACAAAATTGTAGACCTGCACCAGGCTGGGAAGACTGAATCTGCAATAGGTAAGCAGCTTGGTGTGAAGAAATCAACTGTGGGAGCAATTATTAGAAAATGGAAGACATACAAGACCACTGATAATCTCCCTCGATCTGGGGCTCCACGCAAGATCTCATTCCGTGGGGTCAAAATGATCACGAGAACGGTGAGCAAAAATCCCAGAACCACATGGGGGGACCTAGTGAATGACCTGCAGAGAGCTGGGACCAAAGTAACAAAGGCTACATCAGTAACACACTACGCCGCCAGGGACTCAAATCCTGCGGTGCCAGATGTGTCCCCCTGCTTAAGCCAGTACATGTCCAGGCCCGTCTGAAGTTTGCTAGAGAGCATTTGGATGATCCAGAAGAGGATTGGGAGAATGTCATATGGTCAGATGAAACCAAAATAGAACTTTTTGGTAAAAACTCAACTTGTTGTGTTTGGAGGAGAAAGAACACCATACCTACTGTGAAGCATGGGGGTGGAAACATCATGCTTTGGGGCTGTTTTTCTACAAAGAGACCAGGACAACTGATCCGTGTAAAGGAAAGAATGAATGGGGCCATGTATCGTGAGATTTTGAGTGAAAACCTCCTTCCATCAGCAAGGGCATTGAAGATGAAACGTGGCTGGGTCTTTCAGCATGACGATGATCCCAAACACACCACCCGGGCAACGAAGGAGTGGCTTCGTAAGAAGCATTTCAAGGTCCTGGAGTGGCCTAGCCAGTCTCCAGATCTCAACCCCACAGAAAATCTTTGGAGGGAGTTGAAAGTCTGTGTTGCCCAGCGACAGCCCCAAAACATCACTGCTCTAGAGGAGATCTACATGGAGGAAAGGGCCAAAATACCAGCAACAGTGTGTGAAAACCTTGTGAAGACTTACAGAAAACATTTGACCTCTGTATTTGCCAACGAAGGGTATATAACAAAGTATTGAAATGAACTTTTGTTATTGACCAAATACTTATTTTACCGAGGAATTTACCAATTAATTCATTAAAAATCCTTAAATGTGATTTTCTGGATTTTTTTTTTCTCATTTTGTCTCTCATAGTTGAGGTATACCTATGATGAAAATTGGAGACCTCTCTCATCTTTTAAGTGGGAGAACTTGCACAATTGGTGGCTGACTAAATACTTTTTTGCCCCACTGTACATAGCTTGCTGATTTGCACTGGAGGACAAAGATCAGCAAAACCAGAATCTCTTTGAATCTGATATCACTTCCGGGGCACAGAAGAAGAGATGTATAAACCGTTGCACAACATATTTTCCACAGGGAAGAACCATTTGCTCCAAATTTTATCAACTATGATTCGAAAAGGGATTATTTAGCTTCTGAAGGGAAATATTTATCTTCTGGACAGCACAAGATGAACAGGAACGGAACACTTTTCGTCCGCCATTAAAGACGCTGCACTTGATGGAGAGGACAATACGTCCGGTTCCACAGGGAAAACTAACCAAAATTGAGGTGGAATAAATCAGAACAAAGAACAGCTTATTCATCCAAATTATTTACCATTATCCCTAAAAAAAACAACAACAAAAAAAACAAAACAACTTTCAAAGTACCACGACGATAGCTCGATATCAGACAGAATTATGTTATGTAATAATAAAAGAAGCTCGAGACTCCATCCATCCATCTTCTTCTGCTTAATCCTTTTTTGGGTCATGGGGGTGCTGGAGCCTATCCCAGCATCTTTGGGCGAGAGGCAGGGTACACCCTAAACAGATCACCAGTCCATCGCAGGGCCAACACAGAGAGACAGACAACCATTCACTCTCGCATTCACACCTTAGGACAATTTAGAAAGCTCGAGACTCTTGAGTTGCAAACCATAAAGCATTTCACTTTTGGCCACCAGATGGTATCAAAGAGAACTGTGTTGAAAAACTTCAAGAAATAAACCCTTTTCAGTGCTTGAGAAAGCTTTATTTCGTCCTTTTGTTCTTCTTTTAGATTGGATTGGCGGTTGGAAACCAGCTTACAGGTACATTACTACTACTGACAGGACCATCAACTGTCATGTATGCTGCTTAATTGTAGTACAGCACACAAGTGAATTGATACAGTTGATACAATTGATACAAAGTGCAAGTGAAGTAAAATTGTTTATTAATAAAGGAAACACAGCAAAAAATGTCCATATAGCAGTCCAAAAATGAGCAATAAAAGTGAGATGACCAGGTACCACTCCACTGATTGGAGGAGAGATTCCCCACGCGCTCCAGACGGGACTGGAGAGGAGAGGAAAGGCAGTAATAAACAATGAGGAAGACTTACATGAATGTCGGAGCGGAACAGGCTCTGGAAACACCAACACATCACAGTCCAAAGGAAGGGAAACCAACAATAAGTGAGCCAGGACATCAAATGCAGACTGATGCCGACACACCGAGTGCCTCCACTGCCATATATAAATACCCCCATAGAAATGAGCGGCAAGTGGAAACAGGTGTGGGGTGACAGCCGGTATGTGAGTGGATGAGTGAGAATGTGTGTGTGTGTGTGTGTGTGTGTGTGTGTGTGCGAGCATGCATGTGAGTGCCTGTATGAGAGAGTGTGCTTGAGTGTGTGCATGTGTGTGTATGTGTATGTGAAAACACACAGGTGATGACAATCAGCTGGTGAGAGAGTCTGGCAGAGAGAGAGAGAGAGATTTTTGATTTTTAAAAGATCTTTAATAAACACACTTGTCCATCATTCAATACAATTTCTATGTCATGCTATATTACACAGAAAATTATTCCCCCAAAAAACGCCCCCAAAAAAGCTGTCCATCACGAACTGAACAGAGGACATTCTCCAGGGACCAGGGGGTCCTGAAACCTTCCACATCCCCATTCCCCATAAAAAAAACTGAAAGTCCAGCCTGATTCTGGCTTTAAGTAGCCTCACAAATAAAATTTTGACATCAACATCATTCTCAACATTTTCAAGTTTTCTTCTCCGGCTTACATAAATAGCCAACTTTTTCTAAAACAAAGTTCAGTAGTTGACACTTCTGCTTAAAACGACGATTGTACATAAAACCACAAATGAAAACCTGCTTAGAGAAAACTTCCTTAAAAATGTGAAAAAGTTCTGTGAGAAGTTCAAAGAGGCCACTCAGGCGCTGACATTCAATAAAACAATGAAAAACTGTCTCCCTAGAGGAACAAAAAACACACTGATCACTGACACTGCTGTTAATCACAGAAACAAAAGCATTGACTGCTATAATACCATGCAGGACCCTCCACTGTAAGTCTCCATGCCTCTTAGGGAGAGGGGCTTTATAAAGAGCCCTCCAGGCAGGCCGATGCCCTTTTCCTAGTGTAAAATAGGCTCTCCAAGGAGTGTCCACACAGGTGTTGAATCTGTCTTTGTTGAGTGCCATCACCACCAGTCTGTAGAGTGCCTTACCACTGGCTCCTCCAAAGTCCACACCAGTGGGAGCACAGAAAGCCAGTAAGGAGCAAGGAGAGACGTCAAAGTCCATACAAAGTGTGAGAGAGGGAAACGGGTCCGTGCTTTCCGGCTGCAGCGTGCCATTGCTAAAGTCCAAGAGTAGGGAGTGCTCAAGTCCATGAAGCTCCTGTTTCCAGTGTGCAAGAAGACCATCGATGAAACGATTTGACCTGACACCAAGATGAGCTGCTAAAGCTGAGGCGTTGTTGAGGCCAGGACCAGCCAGTTCCACCACTTGCTTCAGAGTGAGAACGTTCCTGGAACACAGCCTATCAAGGAAGGTCCTTCCAACTCCCGGCAGGACACCAAGGCGACCACCAAAAACCAGCGGCTCCCTCAACAACCAGTAGAGGGAATCGCATGGCCCTCTTTGTTTTTTAAAAAGAGTCCACACTGAAAAGAGACTGCGGTAAAAACTGGGCAAAGACAGTGCATTAGAGTTCTTAAAATCCGTTAAAAACACAGGGAGGTCTAGCCCAAGCCCAAGGACTCTCTGTAAAATAACACAGGCCAAAGGCCTCCATACCAGGTCCTGGGGGCTCGTCAGCAGTCTCTGTATGAAAGTCAATCTAAAAGCAGCACCTCTACTAGCTAAATGAATCACTCCTTGCCCCCCCCCTCCTCTTTGGGAAGAAATAACAGGGCTTGAGGGACCCAGTGGAGTCCACCCCCCCCCCCCAAAAAAAGCCCACCAAAACAGACTGAATTTTGGACAACAAACCAGTAGGGGGGTCCATGCACATGAGGCGGTGCCACAGGGATGAGGAAACAAGATTATTTAAAATGAGCACTCTTCCTGTAAAAGATATTCTTGGCATTAGCCACTTCCACTTGTTTAGTCTCCCGTTAATTTTCTCTATGACCCCATCCCAATTTTTTTGTTCAAACTGCTGATTTCCAATAAAGACACCAAGATACTTAAACCCTCCTTTTTTCCAAATCAGCCCACCAGGCAGTGTAAGCTGATTTCCTAGTTTCTCCCCCACCATCAGAGCCTCGCTTTTTCCCCAGTTTATTTTTGCAGAGGAAAGTTGGCCAAAAAGATTGACACTCCTAACCAAAACGTCAATGTCACTCTGCTTGTTTAGCAGAATGACTACATCATCTGCATAGGCCGACAGCTTGAACGTGGTGTCACAGCCAGGAAAAGTAACTCCTGATAGATCCCTTCTCAGGCAGTGAAACAAAGGCTCTATGGCGAGGGAGTACAGCATCCCTGAGAGAGGGCAGCCCTGCCGAACCCCCCTCTGGACTTTTAAAGGGGCAGACAGGCCCCCATTTATCTTCAGCACACTCTCAATGTCACTGTACAAGACCCGTATCCTGGCTATGAAGCCTGGGCTGAACCCAAAAGCAGCTAAAACTGTTCATAAAAATTGGTGTTCAACCCGGTCAAACGCCTTTTCCTGGTCAATTGAAATCAAACCAGTTTCTACCGCCAATGAACCAGAGACCTCCAAAACATCCCAAATTAAAGTGACGTTGTCACTAATCAGCCTGCCAGGCACACAGTAAGTCTGGTCTACATGAATGAGCTCGCTCATCACCTTTCTCAGTCTTCGGGCCAGAGCTTTTGAGAGAATCTTATAGTCTGTGCAGAGCAGAGAGACTGGCCTCCAGTTCTTTAGGCTCTGGAGGTCCCCCTTTTTCGGCAACAGTGTGATGGCCCTCCTGCAGGTCGTGGGTAGGGTCCCCCTTTCCAAGCTATCTTGGAGAACCTCCAGCAGGTCTGGACCAAGCAGGGGCCAGAATTCCTTAAAAAAAGTCCACAGAGAGACCATCTATGCCTGGTGATTTTCCATTCTGGAGGCTCATTAGCGCCATATGCAGCTCAGACAGAGACAGTGGAGCATCCAAGCCGGCAACAAGGTCCTCTGAGAGCACTGGAAGACCATCAAGGAAGACCTGGCCCAGTGACGTGTCCTCCCTCCACTCTGCTCTAAACAATTCACTGTAAAAGCTAGCAGCGTATTTCCTGATCTCTGCTGCTGTGGAGATTGTTCTCCCGTCATCGCCCAACAAGGAGTGAATAAGCTTTCTCTGTCCATTTTTCCCCTCCAGTCCAAAAAAGTACTGGGAGGGCGAGTCCATCAGAGCTACATCCATGTAGCGTGAGCGGACCAGAGCACCCTGTGCGGTGACCCCTAGCAAGCTAGCCAAGGCTGACCTTTTTGACTTGAGAGCCTCTAAGTGCTCTTGTTTTCCTGTAGAACTGAGCAACACCTCTAGTTCTACCACCTCAGTCTCCAGAACTTTCAAGGATTGGGTCAAGCTACAAGTGACATTTTGAGTGTACTGTTGGCAGAGTTGTTTTATCTGGGCCTTACCAAAATCCCACCACAATTGGAGAGAAATAAAAGAGGGTTTTTGTTCCCTGTGTGACTTCCATACATCATGAAAAACCTCTTTAAAAAACACATCATTTAAAAGTGTATTGTTAAAATGCCAAAAAGCACTCTTACACTTTACATTTTTAATAAACACAGAACAAAACAGCAGGAAGTGATCAGTGAAACCAACAGGGCAGATACAACTATTTTTAAAAACACTCATTTGATGTTTAAAACCATAAAAACGGTCTAACCTAGCCATAGATAAAAGGTTATCTTTGACATGGCTCCAGGTGTACTGCCTCTGGTCCCCATGATGTGATCTCCACACATCGACCATTTCATGTGTTTTCACCAGTTCCCTCAGCCTATTGGCAGAAGCAGGGTGAGGCTCCTGATGGTTCCTGTCTAGTCTGTGGTTTAATGTACAGTTAAAATCACCCCCCAGAAATAAAAAACTATTTGGATCACAGGACCTAACCGTATCCGAAAGCACGTCAAAGACCCTGATCCTCTCTGCTCTCTGTGTTGGCACATACACGTTTATAAAAACGAAGTTCACGTTTTCAAACTGTGCCTTTAATAAGAGGAAATGACCTTTCACCACCTCTTCTACCTCATAAGAGACAGGCACACAACCCCTAGAGAAAAGTACAGCCACCCCCCCCCACTGCTATTGGATTTGTGGCTAAAAAAAATGCAGCCATCCCACTCTTTTCTCCAATGGCTCTCAATGTCCACAGTGCTGTGAGTCTCCTGGAGCATCAGCACGTCAAGTTTCTTTAAATTAAAAAGCTTGTATAAAGAGGCCCTTTTTACATCATCCCTGGCCCCATTAATATTAAGAGTGCCAATTCTAAGGTGGGGCATTAAAAAGGATAAAAATAGGGCACAGTAAAAAAAACACACACATAGCATAAAAGGGAAGAAACAAACTAAGAGTCAACATGACTGTTAGTAATTTGCGATTTCAGTTTAACAACCAGTTTCTTTAAACGATAAATTTCCTGATCAGTGAAAGTCTCATTCCCATCATTCAGTTTCATAAATTTGCGAGCTGATGCCATGAATAACTCCAGATCTGGAAAGTAATTTTCCACTTTCACAGCTCTGCTCCCCTTAGTCACCTGGAGAAACTTCCTAATCTTGGCAAAACAATAGGAGCCTTGCTCCTCCTGCGTCTGCATCAGTTCAGACTCAGCTCCACTTTCGTCAGAAGCGCTCTCATCCAGTAAATCTAAATCCCCAACCCTACTAGATTTAGCAGAGCTCTGCAAGTTTTCAGCACTTTTTCTTTTTTGTGCAGCTTTAAAAGGATCCTCTTCAACAAAACTACATTCCTGCATTTCTTCGTGAACTGCAACGTTCGTCATGCAGTTTTTGCTCTGTGTGTCCGCTACAGCCTCAAACCGCTCCTCCCCCGCCTGCAAAGTCTGTTCATCCTTTGCTCTTTGCTTATGCTCTTTGTGTTCGCCTTTTCAGGACATGATTTAATGAGATGGCCCTCTGCACCACACGCAAAACACCTCATGGTTTCAGATGTTGCAAACACCAAGTAGCTAAAGCCGTCAATCCTAAAGTTAAAAGACACGTTCAGTTCAGCAGAGCTGTCTTTTAACACCATGAAACACTGCCTCCTGTGACATATAACATGCTTCAGCAGGGGTGATTTACTACCCAGAGAGACCATTATGATAGGGGAAACAACTTGGCCAAAATGGGACAATTCTCTTATCAGCTGATCATTTTTAATGAAAGGAGGAGCGTTTGAGATGGTAATCCTCCTAGACGGGTTCGCCAGCGGTAAAACGGGAGTAAAAGTGTCATTTATGACCACTCCCTGTTCCACCACCTGATCAGCTTTTTCAGTGGAATCCAGAAAGATGACAATTGCGCTGTTCATCCTCGATGCTGACTTTATACCGTCATGCTCAACCACCTGTCCTACAGCGAGGCCGGCCTCCTCCACAGAACAGGGAACTGTCGGGAGGATTCTCACGCCATGTCGCCGGGTCAAACGCTCAAACTCCACACCACCATCAAACACCGGCATGATGCCGGCCGGGAAAAACAGGCAGCAGAAGCTACCGTTCCCCGACACACTCACCCCAACACTCATACCCCAGCACACACACACTCAACCCACTATATTAAACACACACACCTCAAACACACACGATAGAGAAAAGTTAGAAAAAACAAAGTTTAAAGTACTCACTCGACACCACTCCACACCCCTGCTCCCACAAACGCTCACGCATGCGCATGAGAGAGAGAGAGAGAGAGAGAGAGAGACTGACTGTGAAAAAGCCTTTATTGCACACTTCAAAAAAATGTAAGCACACCAACATCATTCCTCCAAGTGTCACATTGGAAAAAGTGCAAACTGAAATGTCCCCCCCCACACACACACAACACAGAGCAGTCCCTGCAGTCCATCTATTCAAAGATCCAGTTCTGTGACAGTCAATTACAGTCAATTAAACGTCATCTACCAGTCTGTTCAAACAATATCCCAAAAATGGGTAAAACAGGCAGAGGAACGACCGCCATTCAGTCCTCCTGCCGGGCGCGCTTGACCGGCGTTCCCCCTGCTGCTTTATGCAGGGCTGTCAGGTGTTTCTTGAGGCGATAACGCTTCCTTTCATCCAGGAGGTCCAGACCAACCTGTCTTCTTAGCACATCCACAGACTCAATGAATTTATCAGTGTCACTGAAGTAGTCGGCGACCCTAATGGCTTTGTTATAGGTTGCGTCCAGGAATGCATTTATTTCTTCCAGTGAATACAAACTCGTGTTTGTACTGCATTTTGCCTCAATAGACTCAGCATTAGACACAGTGTCATTCTCAGATTCCATTTCCTCGGCAGCACAACTCAGATGACTACTTGGTTCTCCCGGGCCAATGGATTTATCATGGGCCACATTTTCCTGGACGCCACCCTCAGCAGGTGACTGTCGCTGTTCCACCCCCCGCCGTGTAATGGTAGCAGCCTCCGGAAGCACAGCCGCTGACGTCACACAGCGAGATGGTTGTGACGCACCATCAGGTCGGTGCTCCGTCCTCTCGTCCGAAGCGGTAGCAGCTGCCTGCGGCACAGCTGTTGACGTCACACAGCAAGATGATTGTGACGCACCATCAGTGGCCTTCTTGGCAACATCGCCATCCACGCTCCCGACCGCAAGCTGGGCCACGTGCGGCGCAGCCGGGTCATCCACAGACACAGCGGCAGGCTCTGGAGCTGGGGTAGCGGGAGCGGAGGCCGCGCCGCCGTCCGCAGCTGCGGCGTGAGTGGAGGGCTCGTCGCCGGCACTATGCGCGGCCCCCTCAGGGCCCTCCGGCCTCTGCCTGTGTGGACAAGCGAACCGTTTATGGCCCACGTCTCCACATTCAAAACACTTCATCTGTCCCGAGCTCGCATACACCATGTAAGATCCGTCCCCGTGCTTGACCCTGAAGGAGACTTCCAGAGTCTGAGTGGGCGAGTCGAGAAACATGAACACCTGTCGCCTGAGCGATTTTACATGTTTGAACTTGGCGGCCTTGCATCCCAAAGGCAGAGTCGTAAACGGGCCCGCAAACTTCCCAAATCTGCGGAGCTCCGTCGCCAGCTGCTCGTCAGTGATGAAAGGTGGAACACCTGAGACGGTGATTCTCGTTGATGGAACAGATAAGGGGGACACCTGTACATACATTTCCCGGATCACCACACTGCTGACAATCAGGGTGTGTCTTCAGCCGCCAGAAACAGAGAGAGAGAGAGAGAGAGAGAGAGAGAGAGAGAGAGAGAGAGAGAGAGAGAGAGAGAGGAGGCGTGGCTGTAGATCGGCAGCGAGCCCAGCTCAGAGGCTCTAATAACCTGCCAGCTGGAAATAATTAACAACACTCAGGAACTACAGTCACAGTCACAGATCATGGGTGGGGTTGGAGACGTCCAACTGAGCCCACGACATCATCACCGTATATCTTTTTATAAGTGGAGACAGACACACAAACACACAGACACACAGATAGAGATTTCTTGAATTATATATAGAGTGAAGTACGTGGCGGAAAATGTCACAAAGCTATGAGGAAAACATCACAAAGCTATGAGGAAATCATCATAAAGCCATGAGGAACACGTCACAAAGCTATGAGGAACACGTCACAAAGTTATGAGGAAAAATGGACACACAGAAAGACAGACATATGTGGAGTGTGTGGCGGCAATGCACCTGTACGTTGGTTGCCAACCGCCAATCAAATCTGAAAGCAGAAGAACTCCTTATGTGTGAAAAATTCAACAGTCTTTGGCCTGTGTCCTTGGCGGTGTCGACCTCCCTGCTAAAGAATACTTAGCTGGATTCTTCTTCTTCTTCTTTTAGATTTCATTGGCGGTTGGCAACAATCTTACAGGTGCATTACCGCCACACACTCTATATATGTCTGTCTGTTTTTCCTCATAACTTTGTCCTCTTGTCAGATCTCTCTCACTGATGATTTTTCAACAGCTCTTCATCTATTTACCTTTTGTTCTTATTAAAGACAAAAATAGAAAGGAGATGTTTTTACGTTCTTTACATGTTTCGACTGTTCACTGCAGCCTTCGTCAGAAGTGTCAGCTGATTGCTGCTAGGTGTCATTTTATCAGCTGCCTTTCGCAGGCCGGGCCAGCCCAGCAGACCTGTCAGATCCACCAAGCCGGCCCCACTTTCCTCCATCTGATGGTCTCTGGAGAATGTGGTCCCAGGTGTGGGAAAGCATGAAATCCCCCTCATCCCGGTTCATGCTATCTTTCCCTGCTTCCTGATTTCTATGGCCTCCTTGATCCAGCATTTGTGTCTGTTGCTCTCCGATCCAATAATTTTTGCGTTGTCCCAGTCCGTGATGTGATTATTTCTTTTGCAGTGATCTGATATTGCTGATTTTAATGTTTCTTGTTCTGCCTTTTCTTTTTGTGATCTTGTGAGTTGTCCTTGTGTTTCCTTCTCACATTTCTTCTGGTGTTCTTTTTTCCTTGTGGTGAATGATCTTCCGGTTTCTCCAATGTAGGTTTTGTTGCATGATCTGTATGATATTTCATATATTACATTGCATGTTTTGTCTTGTTCTATTTTGTCCTTGGGGTGTACTAATAACTGTCTTTATTTTGTGTGTGTGTGTGTGTGTGTGTGTGTGTGTGTGTGTGTGTGTGTGTGTGTGTGTGTGTGTGGTTTTACTGCTGTGTTTATTATGCATTTTTTCATGATCCTTTGAATTGGTTCTGTTATCCCTCGGATGTATGGTATAGTTATGGTGTCCTTGTTATTGATTCCGGCTTTTGTTCTGTGTCTTGTTTCCTGTTTGTTTTCTTTGTGGGGCCGGCAGAGATGAGGATGTCACACCAGCAAGCCTCAACATAAACAAATCTGATCCCAACCAAAAACGCAGAGAAAATTTTCAGTAAAGCACGGAAAGACCTGATAAAAGAACGGATAAGAATGACGCCAAACAAAGTGGACAGAATCAACAACCAGATCAAGGAGGAAATGAACATTTTCAAGAAACACTACCCAACCAACCAGGAAATGCAGAAGCAGATAGAAGCACAATTAGAATACGCACACGAACAGGAATTCACCATAACAAAAAACCGCCATTTAAAGAAACTAAAAAAACTCACAGGAAGAACGGACGAAGACAAACACACATGGAAACAAGTGCTAAGTGGGTCAAAAACTTATCAAAACGCACACTCACGGACATGAAGAAAAAAGTGCTGAACAGAGGACTGAATTTTGCCATCACACCAGCCAAAATACCCCATGAAGAATGCATCTTCGCAACAGAACTTGCTTGTGAAAAAATCCAGGACCAAGGGGAAAAAGAAATACTTTGGAACACAGCCACAGGAATCCTCAAAACAGTCAAACTACCACAAAGCAACGTTACAAAAGAAGAAGAAAACACATTAAACTGGGGCTGCACGGTGGCGCAGTGGTTAGCACTGCAGCAGCACAGTTTACCCTTGGCCGGGGGATCGTGGAGATCGTGGGATCGTGGGTTCAATCCCAGCCCCCAACCAACAGTGATCTGTGTGGAGTTTGCATGTTCTCCCCGTGTATGCGTGGGTTTACCCCGGGATTTCTCCGGTTTCCTCCCACATGCCAAAGACATGCAGGTTAGGTTAATTGGAGACTCTAAAGTGGCCCTAGGTGTGAATGTGTGTGTGAATGGTTAAGGGATAGCGCCGTATCATGGCTGCTTCATCCATCCAGGTGGTGGATGACCCTCAGTTTCCCCTCTGGGGATCAATAAAGTATACTAAATCTAAAAATAAAAAAAAATAAAAATCTAAACTCACTCAAGAAAGATAAAACAATCACAATCCTCCCATCAGATAAAGGCAGAACGACGGTAGTAATGGACATGAATACATATGAAAAACAGATGGAAACCATGTTGGCAGACAGCAGCACATATTGAAATCATAAAAAACAAACCCCACAGAAGAAAAGAAAAAAATGCAAAAAGCGCTTCTTAAACCCCTCTTAGAAAGCAAAAAAATCACAAAGAATGCATACGATCACCCGATTCTCACAGCCAGCATCACCCCCTGGATCTATGGAACCCCAAAAGTACATAAGAAAGCTATCCCACTGCGGCCAATAATAGACAGTATCGGATCAGTTACATACAACTTATCAAAAGCCCTGGTTGAAATCATGAAGCCCCTCCTTGGACTATCAGAATACCACTGCAAAACTCAAAAGAGTTGGCACAAGAACTCAAAAATATGAAAATAGAATCAGATGAGATCCTTTCACATGATGTCATTTCATTATTCACAAAGACACCTGTTGATGTCACACTACACATAGTGCAAGAACACCTCAGAAATAACAGAACCCTAAAAAGACGCACCAATCTCAAAGATGATGACATTTCTGAACTATTACAATTTGTTGCGAAATCCACCTATTTTCAATACAGAGAAAAAAAAATTACAGACAAAAATATTTTTTTTTGAATACTTTATTGATCCCCAGAGGGGAAATTGAGGGCATCCACCTGGATGGATGAAGCAGCCATGGTACGGCGCTATCCCTTAACCATTCACACACACATTCACACCTAGTGCCACTTTAGAGTCTCCAATTAACCTAACCTGCATGTTTTTGGCCTGTGGGAGGAAACCGGAGAAATCCCGGAGTAAACCCATGCAGATATGGGGAGAAACATGCAAACTCCATACAGATCACTGTTGGTCAGGGGCTGGGCTCGAACCAGGGATCCCATGGCCAAGGATGAGTTGCTGTGCTGGCGCAGTGCTAACCACTGCACCACCGCACTGCCCAAAAGGATTTGCAATGGGAGATCCACTATCAACCATCATGAGCAGCTTTTTCATGGAGGATCTGGAAAACAAATCCATCAATACAGCACCCACACAATATAAACCCACCCTATGGAAGAGATACGTGGACGCCATTTTGGAGAAAATAAGGAAAGGACACACACAAGAACTCACTGATCATCTGAATAGGACAGACAGCACCGGGAATATAAAATTCACACACGAAGAGGAAGAAAATGGCACCATAGCCTTTCTGGACATGAAAATCCACCACAACGATGACGGCAGTATAAAAATCACAGTCTACAGGAAACCAACCCACACGGATCAATACCTACTATGGACATCAGAACACCCCACAGCACACAAACTATCAGTTGTCAGGACATTATATGAATGGGTCACCATCATCACAGACCAAGAAGACAGACAGGAGGAGGAAACCCACATAAAACATGCACTCATACGCTGCCAATATCCAGTATGGGCCATAAACAAAGGGAAACAGCAAGTCAGAAACAAGGAAAACAAACAGGAAACAAGACACAGAACAAAATCAGAAATCAAAAACAAGGACACCATAACTATACCATACATCTGAGGGTTAACAGAACCAACTCAAAGGATCATGAAAAAATACAAAATAAACACAGCAGTAAAACCACACAAAAAATTAAGACAGTTATTAGTACACCCCAAGGACAAAATAGAACAAGACAAAAAATGCAATGTAATACAGTATATGAAATATCATGTAGATCATGCAACAAAACCTACATTGGAGAAACTGGAAGATCGTTCACCACAAGGAAAAAAGAACACCGGAAGGAATGTGAGAAGGAAACACAAGGACGACTCACAAGATCACAAAAAGAAAAGGCAGAACAAGAAACATTAATATCAGCAATATCAGATCACTGCAAAAGAAATAATCACATCATGGACTGGGACAATGCAAAAATTATTGGATCGGAGCGCAACAGACACAAACGTTGGATCAAGGAGGCCAAAGAAATCAGGAAGCAGGGAAAAGATAGCATGAACCGGGATGAGGGGGCCTTTATGCTTTCCCACACCTGGGATCACATTCTCCAGAGACCATCAGACGGCGGAAAGCGGGGCCGGCTCAGCGGATCTGACAGGTCTGCTGGGCTGGCCCCGCGTACGAAAGTCAGCTGATAAAATGACACCTAGCAGCAATCAGCTGACACTTCTGATGAAGGCTGCAGTGAACAGTCGAAACATGTAAAGAAGGTAAAAACATCTCCTTTCTGTTTTTTTCTTTAACAAGAACAAAAGGTACATAATTAAAAGAAGACAACATGAACCTACTTGGGCTCTTCATCTTCTTCTTCTTTTAGATCTGACTGGCGGTCGGCAACCAGCCCACAGGTACATCACCGCCACGTACTTCACTCCATTTGAACTCTTCTTCTTCTTCCTCTCGAGCCGATTGGCGGTCGCCAACCGGCCCACAGGCGCACCACCGCCACACACCCCACTCCACATCATCACTCCATCTGGTCAGGAGCTGTAGTCCTTCTATTTTCATTGCAAAGTGTCCAATCGAACGTCAACTCTATCTTCAGACATCACCCACTCCATATATCACAGCAGCCTTCTACTTCTTTTTCTAGATTTCATTTTCAAACTCTAAACTATATCCAGGAGCTGTAGTCCTTCATCACTCTATACTGCATATCACTCTATCGACGCTTTATTTGAACTCTTCTTCTTCTTCTTCTTCTTCTTTCAGATTCGATTGGCGGTCAGCAACCAGCCCACAGGTGCATCACCACCACGTACTTCACTCTATATCATCACTCTATCTTCTTCTTCCTCTCTGTCTTCTTCTAATGCACCTGCAACCAGCTTACAGGTGCATTACTGCCACTGACTTGATTATCATCACTCTACATCTTTGTATAAGGAGTTACAAATCCTTGTGTGTGAAAAAAATATCCATCTTGGCCGCGGTCAGACATCTGGTTGTTCCTACAGTATATAAAACAGGAGCTGTAGTCCTATCATCATTGCTGTGTTCAGTTGAACCTCCACTCTCCTCTTCAATGGCTCTTCTTCTTCTTTTAGATTTGATTGCCAGCTGGCAACCAGCTCACCGCTCTGTGTGTCTTCTTTCTTCTCCTGCTTTTAGATTTGATTGGCTTTAGCGTTTTCCTCATAGTTTTGTGACGTTTCCTCATAGCTTTGTGACATTTTCGTCATAGCTTTATGATGTTTTCCTCATAGCTTTGTGACGTTCTTCTTTTTTTAATCTAGTATCTGCCTCTCATCTAATTATTCTTCTTCTTTTAGAATTGATTGGCGGTTGATCCATCAGCCCATGATGTCTTTGAACTTAAAGGTCTCCCACTTAACAAGCCCTCAACTGTTTCCCAATGTAGACCCTTAATGCCAAGATATTTTTCTGCTGCTTTCACAATGACTTTGATTTTTTCTGTTTTCTTGGAAGTCTGTGCAGTGCAGTTTATCACAGCTCCCACAAAAAAACCAGAGTATCTTCCTTAATTCTACTGCATGCACTGCAAGTCTAATAGAGCGTCGCTCATCACCACAGTTGCAGCACTTTAATTTGGCTCCTCTTTCACACTTGCCATATTCATGTTCACCGGAGCATCTGGAACATCATTGTCTACCTTTGCATATCGCTGCTACATGACCAAACTTTTGACATTTGAAACATCTGAGTGGAGGAGGAACGTAAAGTCTGACTTCATAGCTCATGTAGCCAATATACACCTTACTTGGCAGTCTTGTTTCATCATATTTTAACATTACTGACAGACTATCACATTTTTCACCATTTCTATTAGCTTTCAATCTCCGTATCTCTGTCACTTTTGCTCCAGTTAAGTTCCTCTTTATTTCATCAGTTGAGACAGCCATCACACATCACTCCATCATCACTCTATATATAATTCAAGAAATTGCTGTCTGTCTGCCTGTCTGTCTGTGTGTCTGTGTGTCTGTCTGTGTGTCACGACCATATAACTTGCAAAAAGATCATAAGATCCCCTGTGATGTTCCTATGATCTCTACATGACGTCTATATGATGTCATATAGACACTGTCACGATCATAGGACTCACTAAAAGATCATAGGATTGCCTATGATGTTCCTATGATCTCTACATGCATAGACACCATAGTATAGAGTGATTCAAAAAAATCTCTGTGTGTGTCTGTATGTGATCAAAGGAAGGAATAATTCACGATCATAGGACTCACTATGACATTATCAAAGATCAAAGGCAGGTATCACTCACGCTCAATCACGATCATAGGACATCAAAGATCAAACGCACAAATCACTCATGATCATAGGACTCGCTATGACATCATTAAAGATCATAGTATGGGTAACCCCCACAACAGCCACGGACAAGCAGAGTGCTCAGCGGAAGCAATTAACATAACAGTGTGATCTATGGACTGATAACAATATGTAGATGTGCCTTGTAACCTCTTTTGTCCTACAGCTCCGGAGCAGAGGCGGATTCCGGCCAGTCTTGCTGTTGTTATGTATGACTTCCTGCTCTCACTGTGATGCAAATGTCCCATGCCTTTCATGTATTGTCTGTAACTGGGTATAAAAACTGCATTGCTCTGTAACTCACTCTCTCTCACTGCTCATCTGACTAGACGCATCCACTGTCTGCTAGGAGAGCCTCCGGGCTCGCTCCGGCGCGCATGTACGGCGCTGGAGTGAGTTCTCGTGATGGCGGTATGATTAATAAATACCCTCAAAAACTCACAGTTCGCTCCTTATTATTTCATTTCGCCACATTGGTGACCCCGAGAAAGCACACGCTTTGTGCAACGCAACCTTCTGGTCTGGACAGCTACACTGGTGACCCGACAACAACGAACGCAGCACCCGGCGGTGATTCTCCGACGACAAGCGAACGCAGCAGCCTGACGCAAATGATCTGCCCTCCCTTCTGCTACAGGGAGACCTCGACGCAGAGCCACCACCAGGCGAAACTCTCCGGAGATCACCCACGACCGGGAAAGCTGCAGAATGCTTCATGGTGAGATCTGCACGCCTGAGATCTGCACATCCACGCTGGGACCGGCCGCTCTCACAGCTCCTCCTCACGAGAGCGCACGCACCTCGTCCTCTCTCCACGACGGCGACCTCCAGGGCCGACGGAGAATGCAGCGCGTGGACCTGAACGCACCATGACCAATCTACAGCAACAGCTCAACAGGGATGACCATCGGCACCGGCTACGCTGATCTCCAGCAAGCTCCCTGACCCTGACTCGCCTCTACAGCGGACCTGCCAAGCACCGAACCCCGCACGCACACCGGGGGGTTACAAGGACAGCGCACCATGCACGGGACAATACCGGCTCCACACAGACCGCCATCGTCTGTCGCCGCTGCACACAGAACCTTCAGGGCTGCTCACACACCTGAAACACGCACGCAGCTCGCTCACAGGATTTTCTAATGGTCTCAGCCACGGTGCACAAGGGAATTCAGCCGCCTGCTGTCCCCGAGGGCTTTAGGACTGCGCGTGCACCTAAAGTCAACACGCCAAGTCCCATACTGCTGCAGCTCCTTTTTTTCTTCATGGCCGCGAGAGGAGTCAGAGACAAATTTTTCTTCTTACAGCTGCTGTGGACCTCCACACGTTCAACGGGACAGCCCCTCAACATCGCGGATCCACAGGTAATTTTTGCGTGGCCCAGACAATTTCGCCGTCCCGGGCTGGCACTTGCTACCCCCACCCCTCTCCCTCCACCGCCACCTGCAGTGAGCTTCCCCCGCAGCTCGCTCCCAAAGCCAGACTATCGAGGCCTCAGCTTCCCGCTGAGCCCTCTGCGGGGGAGTGTATGGGTAACCCCCACAACAGCCACGGACAAGCAGAGCGCTCAGCGGGAGCAATTAACATAACAGTGTGATCTATGGACTGATAACAATATGTAGATGTGCCTTGTAACCTCTTTTGTCCTACAGCTCCGGAGCAGAGGCGAATTCCGGCCAGTCTTGCTGTTGTTATGTATGACTTCCTGCTCTCACTGTGATGCAAATGTCCCATGCCTTTCTTGTATTGTCTGTAACTGGGTATTAAAACTGCATTGCAGTTTTTTATACCCAGTTTTTATTTCCTATTTGCTGGTCATTAACATTTGTTTGTTCTCTCCCATAGATTGAGTCCCCATCGTGCTGTTTGCTCTCTACATGTCTGTTCTTTTCTTCTTCTCTGTCCCCTCACCCCCCAGCCAGTCGCAGCAGATGACTGCCCCTCCCTGAGCCTGGTTCTGCTGGAGGTTTCTTCCTGTTAAAAGGGAGTTTTTCCTCTCCACCGTCGCCAAGTGCTTGCTCACAGGGGATCACCTGATTGCTGGGGTCTTTCTGCAACTGTGGGGGTTCCCCCCTACAGTTGAAAGTGCTATGAGATGACTGTTGTTGTGAAATGGCGCTATATAAATAAAATTGAATTGAATTGAATTGAATTGAATTGCTCTGTAACTCACTCTCTCTCACTGCTCATCTGACTAGACGCATCCACTGTTTGCTAGGAGAGCCTCCGGGCTCGCTCCGGCACGCATGCACGGCGCTGGAGTGAGTTCTCGTGATGGCGGTATGATTAATAAACACCCTCAAAAACTCACAGTTCGCTCCTTATTATTTCATTCCACCACAATAGGACTTGCTATGACGTCATCAAAAAATCACCTGCAGGAATCATGGGACTTGCTATGCCATCAGCCTATGGTGTCTATATGATGACATCATCAAAGACCATAGGACTCGCTATGACATCTTCAAAGATCAAAGGCAGGCATTACTGAACGAGTGTGACGTGCTTGCTTACACCTGTTTTCTACGGGCATGCAGAAATACTTGCTTATACTTGGTTTCTACGGGCATGCACAGGTATGCACTAGTATGATGTCTGGAAACCCGGAGTGATGTACAGAGAGCGGTGCTGTTGTGAAAATGAACCTTATTACGCACAGTAATGTAATATACAATACTGGTCTCCTATTTCCTATTCTGCCATCCAGGAAAGAGGACCTAAGATTTTCTTCTTCTTTTAAATTTGATTGGCGGTTGGCAACCAGCTTACACGTGCATTACCACCACTGACTTGATTATCATCACTCTTTATCTTTTTATAAGTTCTGAACAACTCCCTATGTGTGAAAAAAATTATCCGTCCTTGGACTGTGTCCGAGGTGCGGTGCGGCTCTCACCCTATATGGGCTGGCGTGATGACGGCACCAGCCGGCTGTGTCATCACGCCACTCCCTGCTGTTAACCCTTCCACCACGTTATCTCCCCCCTTGCAAAAATGCAGAACACTTCTAATCAGACACTCCCCAATTTGGCATAAAAAGCAATCACAACCCACAATTTCCGCATTTGCTTTTTTTTTTGTAAACACACACTTCAACATTATTATCACTCTATACTAGTGCATACTTGTGCATGCCCGTGCATACCCATGCATGCCCATAGAAAGTAAGTGTAAGTAAGCATTTCTGCATGCCCGTAGAAAGTTACTGTTACCATGGCAACAGTAACAATGTTGAAACCTGCCTTTGATCTTTGATGTTACCACTCATTCAGTGATGCCTGCCTTTGATCTTTGATGATGAGTACTATGATCTTTGATGGTGCCATAGCGAGTCTTATGATCGTGAGTGATGACTGCCTTTGATCTTTGATGATGTCATAGCGAGTCCTATGATCGTGATTGAAGCCTGCCTTTGATCTTTGATGTCCTGTGATCATGAGTGATGTCATAGCGAGTCCGTTGCTCATGAGCGATGCCTGCCTTTGATCTTTGATGTCCTCTGATCGTCAGTGATGCTTGCCTTTGATCACACACACACACACAGACAAATGTTTTCTGGATAAACACCGTATTTTGGAGGCTTTTCAATCTGGTTTCAAAGCTCTTCATAGCACAGAGACAGCCTTGTTAAGAGTTTTTAATGATATTCTTTTGGCATGTGATTCAGGTGAATATGCTGTTCTTGTGTTGCTTGATTTTACTGCTGCCTTTGACACAATGGACCATCATGTTTTAATTTCCCGTTTTCAGCACCTCTGAAGATAAGATAAGATAAGATAAGATAAGATAAGCCTTTATTAGTCCCACAATGGGGAAATTCCAGGATTGCAACAGCACAGGGATAGCAACACTCAGAGCAATAATTAAAATTAAATTAAATTAAATCACCCTTTATTGTCATTCAACTGTACAACGAATCATGTACAGTAGAACGAGATTGTGTTTTACCTATCTACTGTGTTAATCACACACACCCCAAGTGTAGAATCAGAGGGCCGCTGCAATGCAAGGCGCCGGCACAAATTTCCCTCCTCCATTCCATTTTTGCTGAGCACCAAGCTGGACGGCAGGAAGTTCCACTTTTATATGGTCTTAGGCATGACCCGGCTGGGATTTGAACCCCTGCCTCCCGGGTGTGGAGCGGATGCTCTACCAACTGAGCCACCACTCCGGTAAGAGTGGTGATACGAAGATACAAGAAGATACAAAAAATAAAAATAAGAGCAGTGAATATTCATACGTACACATAAATATATAATATATATATACAAAGTGCAGAGCACTGTAGCAAGATGGAATAAACAGCATAACCGTCTACTTAGTCATCCTACATAGTATGAGTATGTACCCATACATATTGTCACCCTCCGTAGCGACTGATATTGTCGTAGTTGTATACTGGAGGGGACCATTTGTGTAAGTCTGTTGCGTCTTTTGCATTCAGTACTATTAGGTCGTCACAGTTTTTTGTTATCTGTGCGAGCAGCCCTGCTTAGGTTATACGGTCTGATAGCCGTAGGTAGGAAGGACCTGCGAAACCTCTCGGTTGCACACCTAGGATGATGTAGTCTACTGCTAAATGAGCTCCTCAGTGCGTTCAGCATGTCCTGCATAGGGTGGGACTCGGACTCCAGCAGAGATGACCGTTTAGTCACCATCCTTCTCTCTCCTATCTCCTCCACTGGGTCAAGGTGTTGCCCCAGGACAGAGCTAGCTTTCTTGATCAGTTTGTTCAGTCTCTTCCTATTGGCTGCTGTAATGCCGTTGCCCCAGCAGAACACTCCAAAAGTGATGGCTGATGCCACCACCGTGTCGTAGAATGTCTTCAGCAGTGCCCCTTGTACGCCAAAAGACCTGAGCCTCCTCAGTAGGAACAACCTGCACTGTCCCTTCTTGTAGAGTGCATCGGTATTGTGTGACCAGTCTAGTTTATTGTTCAGATGAACACCAAGGTACTTGTAGGATGTCACCATCTCATTGTCCGTTCCCTGTATGTTTACTGGTGCTGTGAGGGGTTGTCCTTGCCTGCGGCAGTCCACCACCAGCTCCTTAGTTTCCCTCGCGTTGATCTGGAGGCAGTTCCGATGGCACCATTCCACGAAGTCCTGGATAAGTCCTCTGTACTCAGCTTCATCTCCGTTGGAGATGAGGCCGACGATCGCAGAGTTGTCAGAGAACTTCTGTAGATGGCAGTGTGTTGTGTTGTGTGAGAAGTCGGCATTATAAAGGGTAAACAGGAAGGGACTCAAAACTGTTCCCTGGGGGGCCCCCATGCTACTGATGATCGTGTCAGACACACGATCTCGGGTTCTCACAAACTGTGGCCGGTTAGTGAGGTAGTCCAGGATCCATGATGACAGGTGCTGGTCCACCCCTGCGCACAGCAGCTTGTCCTTCAGGATCATCGGTTGGATGGTGTTGAAAGCACTGGAGAAATCAAAGAACATGATCCTCACCGCATCCCCGGGCTTCTCCAGGTGGGACAGAGAACGGTGAAGGAGGAAGATCACTGCATCCTCCACCCCAATGCCATGCTGGTAGGCGAACGTGAGTGGATCCATCGCTGGTCCCACCAGGGGGCGGAGGTGAGCAAGGAGCAGTCTCTCCAGGGTCTTCATCATGTGAGACGTCAGGGCCACTGGTCTGTAGCTGTTCAGATCTTTGGGGTGGGAAGTCTTTGGTACAGGTACCACACAAGATGTTTTCCACAACTGTGGTACCCTCCCCAGCTAGTGGGCATTTGTGGCAATGCTCTCAACTGGTTTAGGTCCTATCTGGCAGACAGGAGTTTTAAGGTTAGCATGTCTGAGTTTAAATCGTCTTCTGCTCCTCTGCCATACGAGGTCCCACAGGGGTCAATTCTTGGGCCCATGCTTTTTTCTTTGTACATACTTCCACTGGGTTCCATTTTTAAAAAGCATGGTATTTCTTTCCACCTGTATGCTGATGACTGTCAGATTTATGTCCCTCTAAAACAAAAAGCTGCCTCATCAGTAATCTCACTCCTGGCATGTGTTGAAGACATAAAGTCTTGGATGGCCCTAAACTTCCTAAATTTTAATGATAAGAAGACAAAAGTGATGGTGTTTGGGCCTAGTGGCCCCTGTGAGTCCCCTCCTGTATCCTTGGGCCCCCTTACTCCTTACATCAAATCCACAGCTTGGAACCTTGGTTTTATCATGGACAGTGATTTTAAATTAGACATGCAGATTTGTTCTGTGGTAAAATCCAGCTTCTTTCATCTAAGGCGTTTAGCAAAAGTAAAACCCATTCTCTCTAGACCGCACCTGGAAACAGTAATCCATGCTTTTATGTCATCTCGGCTGGATTACTGTAACGCACTTCATGCCGGTGTCAGCAAGTCATCTTTTTCCCATCTGCAGCTGGTTCAAAACGCTGCTGCTCATCTTTTAACCACTTGCACTCCAGGCAATTTTCCTAAAAATGCCAAAAAATAACGTGCCCAAAGTAAATCGAAAGCTGTTCTTCAACCCTTTGCAGCATCTTCATGGGGTTGGTCTCATTTAAAAGAAAACACTTTGAATTTTTTGGCAAAAAAAACATAATCTCTCTACGTGCTCCGACCACTGAGTTACAGTCATCTAAACATACTGAGCTTGAAGAAAAAAAATTTGGACACAGTGTTTTTTTTGATACAAATGCTTGTAAATAACACACAGCTGTCCGATCCGGCTGGAAAATGCAACAGAAATGTAGAACCAAGTGTTATCCAGCTGAGATCCAAATTTGGTAACAATACCACAAAAAATGAATATTTTACACAGCTTTGTTCTCAGGCTGTTCCCAGGCCTTTTTGAACTGTGCCAAATTGTGCCAAATGGCACAGTTTGGAAAAAACGTCTGTAACTTTTGAATGATTCAATGTAGAAGCTTCATTTTAGGCTCAAATGAAAGGTTACACTCAGGGCTGTGTCTGTGTGTGTGTGTGGGGGGGTCGTCCCCTCCCCCGCTATCAAGGACAGAGTTCGGCCCTCGCTACATGACAGATTACACTCGTTGCATGTTTCCACAGCAACGCTGTCACAGCGCCCCCCCCCCCCCTCGCTACTGTGTGTGTGTGTGTGGGGGTTGTCCCCCCCCCCGCTCGCTACAGAGGATGGACTTTAGCCATCGCTACACAACGGATTAGCCTTATGTGGTGATGTAGGACAACAGTGCAGTCACCGCGGCTCCCCCCCCTCGCTGCAGAAGAATAGCGGGGGTGGGGGGGCGTTCACAGCCTGTACACTGCGAGCAACCCCTTGTACCGCGGCGCACGAACTTCAGACTTCGTGAACCGCACAGCTGTAATTTACTGATCGGTCAAAAGTCATTTTGGATTACAATTTTCAGGGATAGAGAATAATTTAGCTTATAACACCTTAACTCTTCACAGCGGAGTCTTTGCGAACTTGTCTTCCTCATTGTCAGATGAACGCGACGCTGGTCCGCTCTGGTTCTGGTCTCGTGACTCGATCAAAACATAATTCCATTATTGTGGTTTTGTGATTCCATGATTGCGGTTTTTGGCGAACGATTTTTCAAAACAAATAACAGTAGTTATTAAGAAAAGACTGGCGAAGGCGTGTGTTTCACTCAGCCTTCGTCGTCAGCCTCCGTCGGTCTATAATGACCATGGAAGAAATCATAACATCTACTCTGCTGGAACCAATACAAAATAAGCACCGCCTGTGGCCGAACATGCCGATCCACGAATGGCACTCCCTGTCACACAGGTTGCATTTGTGGATGGTCTCCATGCTGCTGGGTCTGTGGAGCTCTTCCTGTGTCCTTTTTTGATCCGCTGCAGCAGCCAGTCTTCACCCAGCCTTAAAAAAAAAAACAGCTCAAGAACTTCTCTGCTTCAATTGGCTCACTGCATTCAAAGCGTTGGGAGGCGGGTCCTCCTTCCTAGGTTTTCATTCATTGGTTCTTCAAGGTTTCAGAAACCCAATTCAAGGCTCTTATTAGTCGAATGAGAGGTCAATCAGATGAGCTAATCTGTTCGCGGCTGTGTTTGCAGATTTTTTTTTCAGTGGCGCTTGGAGGCCACACCACCTACACCACCACCATCAATATCCTTATCATGCATGATGCGCACGAGGGCGCACGCGTGCGCTCTTGTGCGCCCTCGTGCGCCCTAGGACGCAGAGACTTGCCCGCCCGCGGAACAACGGAGTGCAAGTGGTTAACAGGTACATGTGGAAGAGATCAAATCACACCCATCTTAGCTTCACTCCACTGGCTGCCAGTGCATTTTAGAGTTCATTTTAAAATTCTTTTATTTGTTTTTAAATCCTTTTTTTTTTTTTTTTTTTTTTTTTTTGTTACTTATTTGTACCCGTAGGTAGATTTGGTTTGCAGTCTGGTGACAAGCCACTGGCTGCTGGTCGCTGCGTGCGCGAGCGCCCTAAACCTACATGTTTTTGGTGTGCGGGAGGAAACCGGAGAAATCCCGGAGTAAACCCGCGCAACACGGGGAGAACATGCAAACTCCACACAGCTCACTGTTGGTCGGGGGCTGGGATCGAACCCACGATCTCATGATCCCCGCGATCCCCCGGCCGAGGGTAAAACTGTGCTGCCACAGTGCTAAACCACTGCGCCACCGTGCAGCCCGAGTCTGCCCGAGCCTGAGACATTGAGTTTATTGAATGAAATGGATTTTTATTTATTTATCTTTTATTATTTATGAACTTTTTTTTTTACTGTGGTTCTTGTGTTAGCGCCCTTAGTGTTAGTGCCCTGCTTTTATGTTCTCTTGCTGTACAGCACTTTGTGTAGTGTTGCTTTTAAAGTGCTTTATAAATAATGTTGATTGATTGATTTTCTTGAGTCACTCTATACTATGGTGTCTATAGGACGTCATATAGACATCATGTAGACATCATAGGCACACCATAGGCGATCCTATGATCTTTTTGCGAGTCCTATGGGCTGCTTTGCTTGTTTAACAAAGATCTGATGCATCACTGAGCCTATGATGTCTATATGACATATAGACACAAGAGTCATAGACACTGTGACACACAGATTTTCTTGAATCACTCCATATTACAGTGTTTATATGACTTCATATAGACATCATGTAGACATCATAGGAACATCACAGGCGATCCTATGATGTTTTGGCGAGTCTTATGGTCTAAATGACATCATATAGACATGATGGAAACATCATAGGAACATCATAGTCAATCCTAGACCACCTATGATGTTCCTATAATGTCTACATGATGTTCTATGATGTTCCTATGTATGAGGAGTTCTGAAAAACTCTGTGAAAAAATTATCCGTCCTTGAACTACATCACTCACGATCATAAGACTCGCTATGACACCATCAAAGATCAAAGGAAGGCATCACTGAATGAGTGCTAATGTGCCTGCTTAAGGCTGTGTGTCCACCAAATGTGTTTTTTGTCGCCCGACCGCCCTGAGCTTTTTTTTTTTTCAGCGTTTGTACGCTGTGCTCTGGGGAAAAAAAGTCTGTATCCTGCATCCCTGCAACAGCTTGTTACTCTCAGCTCATCACTCCTGCTTTTTCTATTGTCAGACTTTCAACAGATTTTTTAATAGCAGTCTGTAAATTGTCTTTAGGTATGACTGTGAGAGTGAATGGTTGTCTGTCTCTCTGTGTTGGCCCTGCGATGGACTGGCGATCTGTTCAGGGTGTACCCTGCCTCTCGCCCAAAGATGCTGGGATAGGCTCCAGCCACCCCCCCCACCCCCACAACCCAAAAAGGATTAAGCAGAAGGAGATAGATGGACCGTGCTAACCACAGTCTGTCCATAACGAACACCATGTTCAAGCATAAGGGTGTCCATATGTGCACCTGGCACCAGGACACCCTAGGCCGCAGGTCGATGATCGATTTTGTTATCGTATCATCAGACCTGCGACCGTATGTCTTGGACACCCGAGTAAAGAGAGGTGCAGAGCTGTCAACTGATCACCACCTGGTGGTGAGTTGGATCCGATGGCAGGGGAGGAAGCCATTCAGACCTGGTAGACCCAAACGTATAGTGAGGGTGTGCTGGGAGCGTCTGGCTGAGGCCCCTGTCCGGGAGGTCTTCAACTCCCACCTCCGGAAGAACTTCAACCACATTCCGAGGGAGTCTGGAGACATGGAGTCTGAATGGGCCATGTTCTCCACCTCTGTTGTTGAAGCGGCGGCCCAGAGCTGCGGCCGCAAGGTGGTCGGTGCATCTCGTGGTGGCAACCCCCGAACCAAGTGGTGGACACCAGTGGTGAGGGGGGCCATTAAGCTGAAGAAGGAGTCCTATCAAGCTTGGTTGGCTTGTGGGACTCCCGAAGCAGCTGAGGTGTACCGGCAGGCCAAGCGGAGTGCAGCTCGGGTGGTTGCTGAAGCAAAAACCCGGGTATGGGAGGAGTTCGGTGAGGCCATGGAACAAGACTTTCGGTCGGCTTCAAAGAGATTCTGGCAAACTGTTCGGCGGCTCAGGAGGGGAAAGCAGCTCCCCGTCCACACTGTGTATGGTGCGGATGGGACACTGTTGACTTCAACTGGGGATATCGTCGGGCGGTGGAAGGAATACTTCGAGGATCTCCTCAATCCCACTGATACGCCTTCCACAGAGGAAGCAGGGTTTGGGGACAAGGGGGATGACTCGCCTATCACAGGGGCTGAGGTCGCCAAGGTGGTTAAAAATCTCCTTGGTGGCCGGGCCCCGGGGGTGGACGAGATTCGCCCCGAGTACCTCAAGGCCCTGGATGTTGTTGGGCTGTCATGGTTGACACGCCTCTGCAACATTGCGTGGAGGTCGGGGGCAGTGCCTTTGGCATGGCAAACCGGTGTGGTGGTTCCTCTCTTCAAAAAAGGGGACCGGAGGGTGTGCTCCAACTTTAGAGGGATCACACTCCTCAGCCTCCCTGGGAAGGTCTATGCCAAGGTACTGGAGAGGAGAGTCCGGCCGTTGGTCGAACCTCGGATTCAGGAGGAGCAATGTGGTTTTCGTCCTGGCCGTGGCACATCGGACCAGCTCTTTACCCTCTCGAGAATTCTTGAGGGTTCGTGGGAGTTTGCCCAACCAGTTTACATGTGTTTTGTGGACTTGGAGAAGGCATTTGACCGCGTCCCTCGTGGATTTTTGTGGGGGGTGCTTCGGGAGTATGGGGTATCGGGCTTGTTGTTACGAGCTATTCGGTCTCTGTACGACCGTTGTGAGAGTTTAGTTCGCATTGCCAACACTCGGTCGGAGTCATTCCCAGTGAGAGTTGGACTCCGCCAGGGCTGCCCTTTGTCACCGGTCCTGTTCATAATTTTTATGGACAGGATTTCTAGGCGCAGCCAGGGAATGGAGGGTGTCATACTTGGTGACCACAGGATCTCATCTCTGTTGTTTGCAGATGATGTTGTCCTGTTGGCTTCATCCAGCAATGACCTACAGCTCTTGCTGGGACGGTTTGCCGCTGAGTGTGAAGCGGCTGGGATGAGAATCAGCACCTCCAAGTCCGAGTCCATGGTCCTCAGCCGGAAAAAGGTGGATTGTCCTCTCCGGGTTGGGGACAGGCTCCTGCCCCAAGTGGAGGAGTTTAAGTATCTTGGGGTCTTGTTCACGAGTGAGGGGAAAATGGAGCGAGAGATCGACAGACGGATTGGAGCAGCATCTGCAGTGATGCGGACGTTGTACCGGTCTGTTGTGGTGAAGAGGGAGCTTAGTTCTAAGGCAAAGCTGTCGATTTACCAGTCAATCTACGTTCCTACTCTCACCTATGGTCACGAGCTTTGGGTAATGACCGAAAGAACGAGATCGCGGATACAAGCGGCTGAAATGAGCTTTCTCCGTAGGATTGCTGGACTCACCCTCAGAGATAGGGTGAGGAGCTCAGTCATCCGGGAGAGGCTCAGAGTAGAACCGCTGCTCCTCCACATTGAAAGGAGTCAGTTGAGGTGGTATGGGCATCTGATTAGGATGCCTCCTGGACGTCTCCCACTTGAGGTGTTTCAGGCACGTCCCACTGGGAGGAGACCCCGGGGCAGACCCAGGACTCGGTGGAGAGACTATGTCTCCCAGCTAGTCTGGGAACGCCTTGGTATCCCCTCTGAAGAGCTGGAGCAGGTGGCTGGGGAGAGGGAAGTCTGGGCTTCTCTGCTTGAACTGCTGCCTCCGCGACCCGGACCTCCGGAAAAGCGGTAGAAGATGGATGGATGGATGGATGGATGGATGGATGAAATAACAATGGACAGGAAATGTTTTCTAGCAGCTCTGGATGTAAAATACGATGACACAGAAAGCAGGAGTCTGAGTACAGACTAGTACTGGCGTCCTATGTCCCGCCCACGCAGCAGTTCTGATTGGCTGCTTAAGGTCTGACATTGACGAGCTCAGCTGCAGTCTCTGTAAAGTTGAACTTTTTTCAACTTTGAGCACTCTGAGCGTCGCGACAAAAAATGGCCACCGCCGAGATCGCTTCAGGGCCGTGGGCGCTCAGCGCTGCAAACGCTGGACTACATAGAGAATGAATGGAAAATAGTTGCCCAGAGCTTAAAAAACACGTTTGGTGGACACGCAGCCTAAACCCTTGCTTACACTTGCTTTCTACTGTCATATCCGGCTCTAGGGAGCCGGGCAATCAGAGCCAGGGGCAAGCCAGTGAGTCGTGATATTTTATTCAGGGAAAAGGGGAAGGGATGAGGAGAGCACAGATACTCATGCAGACGTACACTCACAGGTTGCACAGCGCAGAGGTAAGCAGCTCGTACCGGACGTGGGGGTAACAAGACGTACATACTCACAGCGGGATACAAACACAGGAATGCTGCAAGAGGAGTATAAGCTGACACCAGACGAAGGGGCTTCAGCTTAGCAATATGTTTATGTCGCAGCCCCGAGTCATCGAGGCTGCTCCTATTTATCCTCATTGGCAGCACCCCAGCTGATGAAGACTAATTGGCCCCAGCCGTCCATAATGCTGCCAGCTGGGGGCCAGCTGAGACGCTGCTCAATGGGAAGCAGGGATGAGGGAAAACATGGGCTGAGTGCCGAGACGGCATCTCAACCCATGGTGACAGAGCCCCTCCCTCAAGGTCGGGCTCCTGAACGACCAGGAACATCCCAGCCCCCCCCCCCCCCCCCCCACCTAGGGTGGGAGGAAGGGAGGCGGACCGGAGGGGAAGAAGCCAAGGGAAGGACAACACCAATGGGGCAATGTAGGGTAGCGGGAAAGAAAAACCCAAATACAATACTGACAAAACAGAATAATTAACCCAGGTACAGATGGGGAGAAGAACTGGGTCAGCACGCCGGTTACATACTACCCAGAGAGTACCAACCATGCGTGACCCAGAGCAAGGAAAAAAGAACCACCAAAAAGGTACAGGGCAAAAAATGCTGAGTACGGTTAAATAAAGGGGAACCTATACACAGCGCTAATTTAAGTACATACACACAGTCACCAAGAAAAGTGAGGGTGACTGGAACAAATGACAATTATAGAGCATGGTGTTACGGAAAACAAGGCACATGACTCTATAATGAACCAACAGGACAAAAAAGAAATACTGAGTGCAGGTAAAGAAAAACCCACACACACGAATATATAAATACCCAGTCACCTAAAGAAATGAAAGTGACTGGAATAAATGGATAACTGCAGAGCATGGTGTTACGGAAAACAAAACATAACTCTACAATACAAAAAACGAGGCTAAAAACATGGCACAAAAAGTAAAATGCTGAGCATGAGCGATGGAAAACACAGCACTATAAAAACGAATCCACCAACAGGACAAAACATTACACCCGAGTGACCTTAATAACAAAAGAAAAAGTGACACCCGAGGTGAATGGCAGGCAGAGTCCAAAAATGGCCGAGATGGCTCCGGAGATCTCCCCGCCCATTGTCCAGCTGGCGAATCAGGGGAAGAGAAGTGTTCGGACGGCGAACTCTGGACCCAGATCCCAGGAATCCAGTCCACCGGCAGCCGAACCAGGCTGCCCAGAGGGAAACACAGACCAGTGGGGGGAACCAGATCACCGAACCGAAAGTTCTGTGGGTCGGGTCGTCGACCCGCATCACTCAACCACCAGGACCGTTGAGACGGGCGAAGGGTCAGAGCGGATCCCGGTGGAAGAGGCTCAGGGGAGAGCCGATGACGAGGGCGGCGGGCGTCAGGCCGCAGGAAAACGGCCACCTCCTCACCGGACCTGGACAATACTGGGGCAGCACCCACGTCGGACCCCGATCGGGCCTCAGGCGAACCCACGTTGGACCCCGACTGGGTCTCGGGCGAACCCACGTTGAATACTGCACCAGAACCGACCTCCAACGTTGAACCCGGACCCTCCAGCACCACGAGGAACAGCAATTCCTTGCCGGTGACCCTGGAAGAAGGCTCAGAAGAGAAAACAGAACCGGGATCAGGATCACCGGCAGCGCCAGAACCCGGCGAGACGAGCTCAGACGCAGCGGACGGCTGCACCCGGCTCGTCTCCCCTGGAGATAGGCTGAAGTGCTCGGGGATAAAAAGAGAGAAAAGAAAGGAGAGCACTCGCCTGATCTCGGGTTCTGACGCCGTCCAGGACTGCGAAGATCCAGGATCCGTCGTCAGGAGGTCGTTGTCAGGCTCCCATCTAGCCGCGTCGGGCCCCGCAGCCAGCACGATGGTCAGCGCAGCTTGAGATTCCTCCAGCTCAGGTAACCCCGCCGACGATCCACTCGGCGTGAAGCCAGAAGAATCTCGTCCCGCCGGACCGAACCACTCCTCCGTGGAGACCCGGGGACGCTCAGTCGTCGGCGTAGACTCCACGCAGCAGTCAGTCCCCCTCCTCCGTCCGCAATGTAGCTGCGGAACCACAGGCCCTCTCCATATCCCACCACGTTGACCCGGAGCCGGGGACCGCTCGGCGGAGAGAGACACAGAGGATGCAGGATTAGGCATACAGGTTACAGCAGGTGGGGAGAGTTCAGGGAGCTGCGAACCCTGAACTTCTCCTCCAGGGATGTGACAGAACAAATCATTAAGCAGGTGTGAAAAAACAATGACTTGCCTGCCCCCTGGAGGTTGAGTATCGCCTGCTGTAGTGGAATCTGCTTCTTCCTCTCCCCGCCCGGCGATAACGGAGGACCCCCCGGGAATTCGTCTGAGGGTCGCTCGCGTTGTCTCCAGCAGAGAGCTCACCAGGCCGGAATTCCAGGCACACACAGCGGTCAGGAAGCGCGTCGAGGAGGAGGGGGAAACAGCCGGGGTGAGCCAGCCCGAATGTCCAGGAATGACAGCGGGGGAACGAGGCTCAGGGGACGAGGCTGTAGAATCTCCACACTGACGAGGCGAAGGGATGACAGCTGCGTGGGAGGAACGGTCCTGACGATGACCCAGAACTGGATCCGGACGAGGTTCGTGCAGAGGTGACTCGGCGATGTGATGACGACTACTCCCAGGGGACGAAGCGAGGGGGAAACCCAGGATTCGCCGCTCCAGATCGGAGATCGAGACGAGGAAGGCGTCGAGCACGGGAAAGCTTCGTAGCCCTGAAGTCCTCACCATCAATCTCACTGCCGCCGCCACATGCCTGAAGGTGGTGACAGGAAACACAGTAGAGCTCGCGACAGCCACTCGACCCCGGACATAACTGCTGTCAGCTGCGGCTCCTTGAAGGGAATCCCGAGTGACGTGGCGCAGGTCGGGGGAAGTCCTCTGGTTGGCGCGAACTCCCGGACTGGAATAGCGGCATGAACGGGACTCCGAAGCGGGGAAAGACGTCGCCCACTTCGACTTCCTGCCGGGATTTCCATCCACCCCGTGGAGCTTCTCTCGCTGTGTACCTGCAGCGTCTATCCTGGCACTGTCCTCCAGATGGTACAGAGAGTGAGGGTGACAGTCCAGGAGTTCCTCAGCACGGCCCGGATGCCAGCGTCTCGCGTTGGAGGCGTCGTGCAGGGTGAAGAACGTCCCGTCGACAGCCTCCGAGATGGACCTCAGCTCGTCGCCCTGGCGCCGGAAGTGACTCCTGGGAAACGGCATGCTAGCAGCGCTGACACCCGGACAGAAAGGTACATTTCCACAGCGACTCACGGCCGCCGGCAACTCTTCTGGCTGCGACATACTGTCATATCCGGCTCTAGGGAGCCGGGCAATCAGAGCCAGGGGCAAGCCAGTGAGTCGTGATATTTTATTCAGGGAAAAGGGGAAGGGATGAGGAGAGCACAGATACTCATGCAGACGTACACTCACAGGTTGCACAGCGCAGAGGTAAGCAGCTCGTACCGGACGTGGGGGTAGCAAGACGTACATACTCACAGCGGGATACAAACACAGGAATGCTGCAAGAGGAGTATAAGCTGACACCAGACGAAGGGGCTTCAGCTTAGCAATGTGTTTATGTCGCAGCCCCGAGTCATCGAGGCTGCTCCTATTTATCCTCATTGGCAGCACCCCAGCTGATGAAGACTAATTGGCCCCAGCCGTCCATAATGCTGCCAGCTGGGGGCCAGCTGAGACGCTGCTCAATGGGAAGCAGGGATGAGGGAAAACATGGGCTGAGTGCCGAGACGGCATCTCAACCCATGGTGACATCTACGGACATGCAGAAATAGTTGCTTACACTTGATTTCTACAGGCATGCACAGGGGTGCACTAGTTTTTTACATTGAAAAAATCTGGCATCACCCCACCAATCAAAAATGTTCCAAAATGATATGTAGCTTATTACAGCATATGTAATGACAATTTAGTCTTGTAATTAGTTAATACTCACTCTGTGTTAAACTTGGGCCTTTTATGGATGAACACAACGCTGATATCCTGGCAGGAACTAAAGAAAGGCAGACACATTTGTGGTTTTTCACATTAAGCTTACTTGTTAGTGCTCACGGGGACTAACAAAATTATCTGTGTTCTTGAAGTTTTGAAGTGATATTTTGAATAATGAAAACTGCAGATAGAGCAAATCAGGCTCTGGGTATGTCCCTTCTTGTCCATTGTAGCAATCTGCTGATGCTATTGCATTGAACCTCAAAAATTTCTGGCTTCATCAATAAAACATAATGCAGAGTTCTTCAACCTACCTAAAGGTTTAATCATGTTCATACTGGTGTTATTGGCAGTCCTCTACAAACTTCTTCTTTTAGATTTGATTGGCGGTTGGCAACCAGTTTACAGGTGCATTACCGTCACTGACTTGATTATGTCCTCTACAAACACACACCATCAGTCTCTTTAAACACACACACACACACACACACACACACACACACACACACACACACACACACACACACACTGACCTTAATCCAATCAAGATGTTGTGGAAGGACCTGAAATGAGCTGTTCATGAAAGGGAGCACACCAACATCCCAGAGTTGAATTTCTTGCCATGATTCCCCCTTCAGGGCAAGGGAAAAATGAATGAATGAATGAATGAATGAATTAATCTTTATTTCGGATAGTACAGGTTAAAAGGAACTGAATAATATAGCAAAAGGGGGAAATAAAATCCAACAAGGTCAAATTAGACAATAACTCCTCTGATTATACAGTTCAACAAAAGTTATCCGAAATGGGTGATGGCTGAAGCCACAGCTTATATTGCCCACCCATATTCCATCCAAGAATTCAAAGGAAAAAAAAACCCCAAAAAACAAAACAAGAGCGATTACAATTCAGAACAAAGCTAAGACAAAATGTGACAAAAAAAAAACAAAACAAACAAAAAAAAACAACAACTGAGTAACAGCACAACACAGACTGGATATGACAATCCTTATGTGATTTTACATGTCATCTTGTATATATGTTTGGAGTATTTCTTCCTTTAGTTTTTGTTTAAATTGTCCAAGCGTTGTACATGATTTTAATTCAGGTCCAAAATCATTCCATAATCTGACTCCTTGCACTGAAACACAGTGTTGGCACCAAATGCAGGCGGTGAGTTTGCAGAAATTATTAAATTAACTTAACAACATAACAAAATACTTGTGAAGAAAAGGGATACAGGTCAGCACAAGATAGCTTAGCTAAGGCAAGCGTGATCGCCGTCTAAACCTGGAAACAAAACTCAGAAAACCAGTAGACAAAATAGCTTTGCTAAGGCAAGAGTGATCGCCAGCTAAACCTGGAGAGAAACAGATAAACACGTAACACATAGGCAGAGAACTTATGTGTTAAAGTGAGCTGAAAGTAGGACATTGCGCTCGGCAAAAGAAGAAAAAAACAACATAAGTGAAAACCAAGGTGGGTTCTCATGAGCGGGGACAAGGGAACAATCACTGGTGATGGGAATCAGCTGGCCCAGGTGAGAGAGGAGCGGCAGAGCTTGGCAGCTGGAAAGCAGACTAGCTAAATCCTAGTCCAGGACACAGTCCAAGAATGGATTATTTTTTCAAACATAAGGAGTTGTTCAGAATTCCTTATAAGAACTCCTTATTCAAAGACATAGAGTGATGATAATCAAGTCAGTGGCAGTAATGCACCTGTAAGCTGGTTGCCAACTGCCAATCAAATCTAAAAGAAGAAGAAGGACAGCGCCCACACAGAGAGCCAAACCGGAAGCACCGCCTGACAGCGCCGCCTGACAGCTGTCAAACCGAAGAAATACATCACTGTAACAGGATAACCATAAACAACTGCAGACTAGATACAAATGAAACGAGACATGGCCAAAACAAACTGAAGCATAAACAGAGAAATAGAAAGCAGGATAATGACTCAAAAAGGCACAAAAATACAAGAGATAAATATAAATACAGAGAAAAGCCACAAGACTGAGTTTGGGAGAACATCCAAACTCAGTTTGTGACAGTTCTTCTGTATGGAGTAATGGGCTAAAATTCATCCAAGCTGATGTGTAGGACTGATCAACAGTTACTGGAAACATTTAGTTGCAGTTATTGCTGCAAAAGAGGGCCAATATTGGATCATTTTCCTCAATAAATAAATGAAAAAGTCAATTTTTTGTCTTATTTATTTAACTGGGTTCTGTTTATCTACTTTTAGGACTTGAGTGAAAATCTGATGACGTTTTAGATCATATTCATGCAGAAATGTAGGACATTCTAAAGGGTTCACAAACTGTCAAGCACCGCTGTATATAAATAAAGTTGAACTGAAATGAATCTGCTTCTTAAACAAATGTGGTGTAGAAATGGTTAATGTTGAAGTTTATTTTCTAAAATAAGTAACCCATAGAAGTGGAGTTACATGAGGGACAATGGCAAAATTGCTTGTAAAAAAAAAAGGAAGCACCCCAATTCTACTCCTGCCACAGATCTAAACGACTCACAAACACAGACACACCAGTAATGCAAAGATCACTTATGACATTTTGCTGGCATTTAGCAAAACTTGGACTAATTTCAGTTACTTTCACTGTGTATCTAGGATGCTAGTGAGTGCTTCTAATGAAAGGAAGTCAATTTTGAACTTTTCAAATCTAAAGGTTACCTCTACATCAAAGCCTAACATAGGCTATATTATACTGCAGTTTTCTAAGGGGAGATGACAGAGGCCAAATTCCTTTTTTTTCTGTTTATGGTGTGACATGAGCTGTTGAGAAGGTAAATCTGTGGGAAAGATATTTTGTATACAGTTGAAACCAGAAGTTTCCATACACTGTAAAAAAGACCTCTCACTGTCTGACATTAAACCAGACTAAACATATCCTGTTTTAGGTCAGTTAGGATTACCAAAATTACTTTTTTTTTTAAAATTTGTTTAACCATTTTTTGGGAGAATTTTTAGAGATTTTTGCTATTTCTTCAAAGTCAAACATTTACATACACTAAGACTGCTATGTTTTTAAACAATATGGGAAAGTCCAGATGATGATGTCATGTATGGAGTGATTTCACTTCCAAAAATTCAAGGGCACAAATTGCGTAGAAACAACCATAAAAACTGAAACTGATGAAGAGTTAAAAATGATAGTGTGGGGAGTGAAATTATTGTGCACACATAAAAACTGTGAGAGGACACACCCAATTAAAATGCTCGCTCACTTTTGCAAAATTAGCTCTCACTTTCTGATTTCCACGCTCGCTTCTGTATTTTCCTCACTCTTGCTTTTACGTTCTCCTCGCTCTCGATTCTTGACTTGTCCCGCACTTGCTTCAACTTTTACTGGGAATGACGTCATGAATCTTAAATCATGACTGGTTCACCAGTGTGTCTGACTTGCAGAATAAATGGAAACTTCGAACAAAACTAGCTCACCAGCTTTTTAAGAACAGGTAAACTAAAGTACTTTGTCTTGCATAAATGAAACAAAAGGACTATAAGTTACATTAGTCATGCAGTGTTTGGAAATGAAACACTTTTTTTAATATTACACATGGCATGAATAGCGTGTTAGCATGAGTTGCATATTGGTTAGCAACCTTAAAATTTGAGTATAAGAGATCCCACACAAAACAGTATTAAATTAAATCTGAAACACAAAATAAATAGTTTTGTGCACACACAATTTTATGAAAGATACTGTAAAAGTGTAAAAAACAATGGCGAAAATAATCAGTTTAGCTCTAATATGCCAGATAATATTGGGAGTGTTGGGAGATAATAGTGGGAGCTGAATAAAATAGCAAAGTATATAATAGTAACTGGGTGTATCACTATCTATTACGCTATCACTTCACTCTATATAAGCAAGAAATCTGTGTGTCTGTTACCTTCATAGGATATCATAGGACAGCCTATGATCTCTGCCTGAACATCATGGGTCGTCCTATGAACTCAGACATCATAGGACGACTTGTGAGGCCTATATGATGTCACATAGACAAATGTGTGTTTATGATATATACATCAAGCCCACGGCACATAGACAAATGTGTCTTTATGATGTCATATACATCAAGCCTGCCTTCATGTCTTTATGATGTTATATACAGTGACAAACATCAGGCAACATGTCTTTATGATGTCATACACAGTGAGTCCATGCCAGAAAGCCTCTTGTTGCTCAGATCTATTTTCATGATCCTGTCCATGAACTAGAATTACGACACGCCTATCCCTCAACCAGTGGTCTCAACAAAGAAGAAGAAGAAGAAGACCCACCAGATGGAGAGCAATAGAATGACAACTGCTGCACATCAGAAAAGATGCCATAAAGATGAAACACCTAAGGTTCCAGCAGTACATCGCACCCGTCTGAGACAGGAGGACACCCTTCACCAGCATAGGGTACAACAGACTTTAAAGCACGTTTGTAGGACATCATAGGACAGCCTATGATCTCTGCCTCATCATCATAGCGCGTCCTATGAACTCAGGCATCATAGGACGACTCGCCATGCTTACATGACGGCAAATGTGTAACCTTGACGAATGCCAGTCTACACTACAAATGTGTAAAATGCCAAGCAAAGCGCTGATTTTCTCCAGGTGCTCCGGTTTCTTGGTTTCTATGGGCATGCGCGGGCCTTCCTGAACAGGGTCAAAAGCAACTTTTTCAGGATCGTGCCCATGAACTGGAATTACGACACACCTATCCCTCAACCAGTGGTCTGAATGAAGAAGAAGACCCACCAGATGGAGAGCAATAGAATGAGAACTGCTGCACATCAGAAAGGATGCCGTGAACATGAAACATCTCAGGTTCCACCAGTACACCACAGGCATGACTGTGAACAACACAGCCAAGGGTCATGATGTCTATGACTACATTATGTCCTATGATGTTCCTATGACGCCAAGGATCATAGCACCGCCGATGTCTGTGTGTCACAAGCATAGCACTTTGTGTTGCCATGGGAACCATGTCAAAGATCAAAGGCAGCCATCATTCATAATACTCTATAAATCACTCTATAAATTCAAGAAATCTCTGTGTCTGTGTGTCTGTGTGTGTGTCTGTTATGTTTATAGGACATCACCTATGATGTCTGCCTGATGTCCTATGATGCATCATAGGCTGTCCTATGATCCCAGGCATCAAAGGACTCACAATGCCATCATAAAGATATTTGCGATGCCGTCATAAAGATATTTGCGATGCCATTGTGATGATATTGCCAACATCATAGGATGACTGACATGGTTTCAGACCCAAAGAGCAGACACGACTCGGGAATGAACACAATTATCTCTTTATTGTAAATAATGTGTGGGTGTGGGTGTGTGTGTGTGTATGTGTATATCCGCTGGGCCAAGCAGAGCACCGTGCAACCTGGCAACCCTATGGACAAACAGACAGAGGGAGTGTTAGTGGCAGACCCCGGAGGGAATGTGCAAGGTTGCTCTGCACTTACTGTTTGCGATGTGAAGGTGGAACTCAGCGGCTATGGCCAGGAGGACAGTGCCCGCAGTCGCAATGGTGGTTAGCATTGGTAGGTGAAGCAGTGCAGCTCGGTCCGCCGGCAGGAGGGAAAGAGGTCCGCCGCCACGGATCTCCGCCTGTGCACAGGGGACTCAGAGTGGTTAGAGGAATAGACGAAGGCTTACTTGGTTGAAGGTGAAGGTTAATCCTGGCGTTGACAGGCAGGACTGGGAGAACAGGTGAGGCTAGGAAGCTCAGCTTGGAGATTGGCGAGTGAAGGTCTCAGGGTAAGGAGACAGATGACTCAGCGCCAATCTCAGGACCTCACGGCTTAAATAACCCAGGCTGGGATGGAGAGCAGGTGTGCGCGCAGCTGAGGATAATTGGCAGCCATGACAGTGGTCTATGATGTCTGCCTGATGTCCTATGATGCATCATTGGCTGTCCTATGATCTCAGGCATCATAGGACTCTAAGGGCATGCACGGGCCTTCCTGAACAGGGTCGAAAGCAACTTTTTGCTCAGATCTATTTCATGATCCTGCCCATGAACTGGAATTATGATGCACCAATCCTCAACCAGTGGTCTAAACGAAGAGGAAGAAGACCCACCAGATGGAGTGCAATAGAATGACGACAACTGCTGCACGTCAGAAAAGATGCCATAAAAATGAAACACCTGAGGTTCCAGCAGTACGTCGCACCCATCTGAGACAGGAGGAGACCCTTCAGCAACGGGCATGCAGAAATATTTGCTTATACTTGGTTTCTACGGGCATGGGCGGGTATGCACGGATTTGTACTAATATATATAACTCAAGAAATCTCTGTGTGTCTGTCTGTCACGATCACAGGACTCGCAAAGATCATAGGACTCGCTATGACATCATCAAAGTTCATAGCACTTGCTATGACATCATGAAAAAATCAAAGGCAGGCATTACAGGACTTGGTAAGACATCATCAAAGGGTCAAAGGCAGGCATCACTCACAATCATAGGACACGCTATGACATCATCAAAGAGCAAAGGCAGGCATCACTTACGATCACAGGACTCGCTATGACATCATCAATGATCACAACACTTGCTATGGCATCATCAAAGATCATAGGACTCGCTATGAAATCATCAAAGATCATAGGACTTGCTATGACATCATCAGAGATCATAGGACTCAGTAATTTTCTACGGGCATGCAGAAATGCTTGCTTGACACTTGCTTGCTACAGGCATGCGGAAATACTTGCCTATGCTTGGTTTCTACGGGCAGGCACGGGTTTCAGATCAAAGGCAGGCATCACTCACAATCATAGGACTCGCTATGACATCATCAAAGATCAAAGGCAGGCATTACTCATGATCACAGAACTCAAAGAACTCACTATGACATCATCTAAGATCATAAGGACTTGCCATGACATCATCAAAGAGCAAAGGCAGGCATCACAATCACAGGACTCACTATGGCATCTGCAAAGATCAAAGGACTCGCTATGACATCATCAGAGATCATAGGACTCAGTAACTTTCTACAGGCATACAGAAATACTTGCTTATACTTAGAGTTTTTGTGCTGCGCTCTGGGGGAAAAAAAACTCTGTGCCCTGTGTCCCAGCAACAGCTTGTCAGTCTCAATTCAATTCAATTCAATTCAACTTTATTTATATAGCGCCATTTCACAACAACAGTCATCTCATAGCACTATCAACTGTAGGGGGGAACCCCCACAGTTGCAGAAAGACCCCAGCAATCAGGCGATCCCCTGTGAGCAAGCACTTGGCGACGGTGGAGAGGAAAAACTCCCTTTTAACAGGAAGAAACCTCCAGCAGAACCAGGCTCAGGGAGGGACAGTCATCTGCTGCGACTGGCTGGGGGGTGAGGGGATAGAGAAGAAGAAAAGAACAGACATGTAGAGAGCAAACAGCACGATGGGGACTCAATCTATGGGAGAGAACAAACAGATGTTAATGACCAGCAAAAAAAAAAATATTTCATAGAGAGTGAGGAAAGGAGTGAGGCCCAGTGCATTACTGGAGGTCCCCCGGCTGACTAAACCTATTAGCAGCATAACTAAGGGAGGGTTCAGAAACACATGATCCCTCCCTAATTGTAGGCTATATCAAAAAGGTAGGTTTTAGCCCTATTCTTAAAAACAGAGATCGAGTCTGACTCCCGAATCCAGATTGGCAGCTGATTCCACAGGAGAGGAGCTTGATAACTGAAGGCTCTGCCTCCCATTGTACTTTTGGAGATTCTAGGTATTACAAGTAATCCTGCATTTTGGGAGCGTAGTGCTCTGTTAGGATAATAGGGTAGTATCAGATCTTTTAAATAAAAAGGAGCCTGATTGTTTAGAGCATTGTAAGTAAGAAGAAGGATTTTAAACTTAATTCTAAACTCTATGGGAAGCCAATGAAGGGAGGCCAGAACCGGAGAGATATGATCTCTCTTTCTAGTACCTGTTAAAACTCTTGCTGCAGCATTTTGGATCAGCTGAAGACTTTTTAAAGATTTTTTAGGACAGCCTGATAATAAAGAATTACAATAATCTAATCTCGAGCTAACAAAAGCGTGGATCAGCTTCTCAGCATCACTCTGAGACAAGATGCTCCTAATCTTGGCAATATTACGCAAATGATAGAAGGCAGTCTTAGAAACAAATTTAATATGTGAATTGAAGGACAAATCCTGATCAAAAATAACTCCAAGGTTCCTCATAGAGCTATTAAGAGAAAGAGTAACTGCATCCAAACTGAAAGTTTGATTTGGAAAGGAATTTCTAAGTTTTTTTGGACCAACAAGAATGACTTCAGTCTTATCTGAATTTAATAGCAGGAAATTACAAGTCATCCAAGCTTTGATTTCCTTAAGACAGGCTTCTAACTTGGCTAATTGATTACTATCATCTGGCTTCATTGACAAGTATAATTGTGTGTCATCTGCATAACAATGAAAATGTATACAGTGCTTTCTAATAATGTTGCCTAACGGAAACATATATAAACTAAAAAGAGTAGGGCCTAGAACAGATCCCTGTGGAGCTCCATGACTAAGCTTTGAGTTGAAAGAAAACTCATTATTTACATGAACAAACTGGAACCTATCAGATAAATAAGATCTAAACCATTGCAAGGAAGTTCCATTAAGTCCAACATAGTGTTCTAATCTATCAAGTAGAATATTATGATCGATAGTATCAAAAGCTGCACTAAGGTCTAAAAGGACAAGTACAGAAACTAGTCCATTATCAGATGCAATGAGGAGGTCGTTAGTGACCTTCGCTAAGGCTATTTCAGTACTATGATGGATTCTAAACCCAGATTGAAACTCTTCAAGTAAACAATTTCCCTGCAGGTGGTCAAATAATTGCGTAGCAACAACTCTTTCTAAGATTTTTGAAATGAAAGGGAGATTAGAGATTGGTCGATAGTTAGCTAAAGCTCCTGGATCTAGTGTTGGCTTTTTGAGTAAGGGTTTAATTACAGCCGTTTTAAAAGCCTGCGGTACATGGCCTAAAGTTAATGAAGAATTGATTATATGAAGAATAAAGCTACCAATAAGTGGGAAGACTTCTTTAAATAACCTGGTAGGAATAGGGTCTAAAAGACAAGTTGAAGGTTTGGATGAGGAAACTATTTTGTCTAACTCACAAAGGTCGATTGGAGTAAACTCATCAAGACAGAGATCAGTAGAAGGAGTTGTAGTAGTTACAGTATTTAAGTTAACTGTGGGAAGAATCTGATTGATTTTATCTCTGATGGATGAAATTTTATTATTGAAAAAGTTCATAAAGTCCTGACTAGTAAGCTCTAAGGGAATGCTAGGATTGACAGAGTCCTGACTCTTTGTCAACCTGGCTACAGTACTGAAAAGAAACCTGGGATTATTCTTGTTCTCTTCTATTAATGCAGAGTAATAACTCGTTCTAGCTTTTCTAAGAGATTTTTTATAAATTAAAAGATGATTTCTCCAAGCTAAATAGATTTCATCTAAATTAGTAGAGCGCCATTTTCTTTCTAATTGACGAGTCTTCTGTTTTAAGCTACGAGTTTCTGTGTTGAACCAAGGAGTTAGAAATCTCTGATTAGATTTTTTCTTTTTTAAGGGGGCCACCAAGTCTAGAGTCTGATGCAGAGAAGTTGAAACACTATCCACCATGTTATCAATTACAGAAGGAGCAAGCTGTCTATAGCTTATTTCCGTTGTGTTGACACATGGCATAGAGGAAACAATCTGCATAAATTTGGAAACAGCATCATCTGAGAGGCATCTACTGTAATAATATTTTTCTTTAGGAGCCAAATAGTCAGAAATAGTAAAATCAAAGGTTAACAGACAATGGTCTGACAGTACAGGGTTATGAGGAGACACTACAAGATTTTCTATTTCTATGCCATATGTCAGAACAAGGTCCAATGTATGGTGGAGGTAATGAGTAGAATTTCCTACTTTCTGAGAAAACCCAATCGAGTCTAATATTGAATTGAATGCCACATTAAGGCAGTCACTATCTACATCCACATGTATATTAAAGTCCCCTACTGTAATTATTCTATCAGATTTCAGCACTAAATCAGCTAAGAAATCAGCAAATTCAGATAAAAATTCTGAGTAGGTTGATGGGGGACGATAAACTATGGCAAATAAAACTGGGTTTAACCTAAAATTGCTAAAGTGCCCAATACTGAGGACCAGGCCCTCAAAGGAATTATAACATGTTTTTTGCTTCACATTAACTAGTAATTTGGAATGGTAAATTGTTGCTACTCCTCCTCCACGACCAGAACTTCTGGGATTTTGACAGTTTAAATAACCAGATGGAGTTGATTCATTTAAACCAACATAATCCTCTTGCCCTAACCAAGTCTCTGTAAGGGAAATTAAATCAATCTGATGATCAATTAACAAATCATGGACTAACAGAGACTTGGGAGTTAGAGACCTAATATTTAATAAACCACATTTAATTTTTAAATTATGAGGAGGAACAGAGGCCAAATCATTCAATTTAGAGGCTTTATGTTTAATTTGAGTTTTACCAATATTTTGCTTTATCACTTTGGGATGCTTATACATTATATTTTTATTCACTTTGGAGGGAGCAGACAACGATTCTCTGATGGGGAAGACAGGGGCTAAGCTGAGGGGTGGCGGATGAAGAGGAGCTGCAGAGAGGCGTGTAAGACTGCAACTCTGCTTCCTGGTCCCAACTCTGAGTAGTCAGGGTTTTGGAAATTTGGATAAAAAAGATTCCAGATTGTTAGATAAATGAGAAGCACCATCCAAAGTGGGATGAATGCTGTCTCGTCTCATAAGACCAGGTTTTCCCCAAAAAGCGCTCCAATTGTCAATGTAGCCCACGTCATTTTTAGGACACCACACAGACAGCCAGCGGTTCAAGGATGACGAGCGGCTAAACATGTCATCACTGGTCAGATTGGGGAGGGGCCCAGAGAATACTACAGTGGCAGACATCGTTTTTGCAAAGTCACACACCGATTCTATATTAAGTTTCGTGACTTCCGACTGCCGGAGACGGATGTCATTAATGCCGGCGTGAATAACAATTGTGGAATATTTACAGTTACTTTTAGCCAGCATTTTCAAATTTGACTCGATGTCGCCTGCTCTGGCCCCAGGAATGCATTTGACTATGGCCGCTGGAGTCTCTAGGTTCACGTTTCTGACTACAGAGTCGCCAATGATCAGAGTTTTTTCCTCAGCGGGTGTGTCGCTGAGCGGGGAAAAACGATTAGAAACATGAACAGGTTGGTGGTGTACCAGGGCTTTGCGACTAGGCTTCCTTCTCACCGTCACCCACCCAGTCTCCTCGCTGCTGAGGAGAGCCGAGGGACCGCTGACAGTAGGGCCTAAGCTAGCTAGCTCCGCTGCAGCTAATGGGCATCCGTCAAGATTAACTGGCGCAGACGGTGTTTCAATGCAGCGGAGCCGGGATTCCAAATCAGACAACCTCGCCTCGAGCGCCTCAAAAAGACAACATTTATTACATTTACCGTTATCACTAAAAGAGGCAGAGGTGTAGCTAAACATCTGACAGAGAGAGCACACCAGAGGAGGAGAGGAAAGAGAGCTAGTAGCCATAGCTAGTGGCTGGAGAGCAACCACACAGGCAAACCACACAGGCAGACAGCAAAACAGGAAGTGACGATACGTTACCACAAGGAAGTGACGAATCATCTCTCAGCTCAGCACTTCCGCTTTTGCTATGGTCAGACTTTCTACTGATTTTTTAATAGCAGTTTCTAAATAACAATTGACAGGAAACGTATTCTAGCAGCTCAAGATGTAAAATATGGCACGGAGTCTAAGTACAGACTAGTACTGGCGTCCTATATCACACCCATGCAGCAGTTCTGATTGGCTGCTTAAGGTCTGGCATTGACATGCTCAGCTGCAGTCTTAAAAGTTGAACTTTTTTCACCTCTGAGCGCCCTGTGCGCTGCAACAAAAAACGGCCACCGCCGAGAATGTTTCAACGCCGAGGGTGCTCAGCACTGTAAATCAAAGCTTCGATGACTTGTAATTTCCTGCCATTAAATTCAGATAAGACTGAAGTCATTCTATTTGGTGAAAAAAGCCTTAGAAATACCTTTCCAAATCAGACTCTTAGTTTGGATGCGGTTACTCTTTCTCTTAGTAGCTCTGTGAGGAACCTTGGAGTTATTTTTGATCAAGATCGTTTTTTTTAATTCACATATTAAGTTCGTTTCTAAGACTGCCTTCTATCATTTGTGTAATATTGCCAAGATTAGGAGCATCTTGTCTCAGAGTGATGCTGAGAAACTGATCCACGCTTTTGTTAGCTCTAGATTAGATTTTTGTAATTCTTTATTATCAGGTTGTCCTAAAACATCTTTAAAAAGTCTTCAGCTGATCCAAAATGCTGCAGCAAGAGTTTTAACAGGTACTAGAAAGAGAGATCATATCTCTCCGGTTCTGGCCTCCCTTCATTGGCTTCCCATAGAGTTTAGAAGTTTAAAATCCTTCTTCTCACTTACAATGCTCTAAACAATCAGGCCCCTTTTTATTTTAAAGATTTGATACTTCCCTATTATCCTAACAGAGCACTACGCTCCCAAATTGTAGGATTACTTGTAATAACTAGAATCTCCAAAAGTACAATGGGAGGCAGAGCCTTCAGTTATCAAGCTCCTCTCGTGTGGAACCAGCTGCCAATCTGGATTCAGGAGTCAGACTGGATCTCTGTTTTTAAGAATAGGGTTAAAACCTTCCTTTTTGATATAGCATACAATTAGGAAGGGGTCATGTGCCTCTGAACCCTCCCTTAGTTATGTGCTAATAGGTTTAGTCAGCCGGGGGACCTCCAATAATTGCACTGGGCTTCACTCCTTTCTTTACTCTCAATGAAATATTTTTGGTGGTCATTAACATCTGTTTGTTCTCTCCCATAGAATGAGTCCCCATCGTGTTGTTTGCTCTCTACATGTCTGTTCTTTTCATCTTCTCTATCCCCTCACCCCCCAGCCAGTCGCAGCAGATGAGTGCCCCTCCTTGAGCCTGGTTCTGCTGGAGGTTTCTTCCTGTTAAAAGGGAGTTTTTCTTCTCCACCGTAACCAAGCACTGCTCACAGGGAATCACCTGATTGCTGGGGTCTTTCTGCAATTGTGGGGGTTTCCCCTACAGTTGAAAGTGCTATGAGATGACTGGTGTTGTGAAATGGCGCTATATAAATAAAGCTGAATTGAATTGAATTGAATTGAACTGAATGGAAAACAGTCACCAAGAGCGGAATGAAACGTGTTTGGTGGACACACAACCTAAATATGCAAAATTCTTTATGCATTCAAGTATGCAGTGGTAATACAAATAGTAGTCATACGTATTTTAATAGGTAGCACATATTAAAAACTAATTCTGCACGTGATAGAGATTTTACTTATTGCTGGAAAATATGATGCTTTTTCAGAATTTCCTTTGGGAAGATATTCTAAATAAAACCACAACATTTGATACTTCTTTAAAATGAACTCTCTCTTTAAAATTAGAACAACTATTTAGTGTCAAAAATAACAATGAAAATATGTTGGTGCTGTAATGAAGGGGTTAATTACAGGGAGGGGTGTGATGACACAGCCGCCTCGTAACGTCATCATGCCAGCCAATAAATGATAAGAGTCGGCCAACTTAGGTCTCTTTCAACTCACGGCCACCAAGAGTTCAGTTCACAGCAAACCTGTATTGTACTGACACAGTGTGTAATAAAGTTTGAGTTCCAGCACAGCTCCTCTCTCCATTGGTCAACCTGGGTTTCCAGACAAAACATTTGGTGATGAGAGTTGAACCATGGAGGCGTGCGTGAGGCCACCACTACCATTTCTGGAGACTCCAGGTGAGTCGTTCATCCCGTGGCACTGCTGGTTCAATATGTTTGAAAATTATGTTGATGCGGTTGACCTTAGTGACGTTGACTATTAGAAGCTGAAGAGCGTACTGCTTCTCAGTCTAGGTGAAGAAGGAAGGACGGCGCATGCTCGGTACCCTGGGCCAAGCGGACTCATTCGGCGACTGTGTGAGCCTAATGGAGAAATATTACAACGGCATTACCAACATGAAAGCCCGGAGATTCGTTTTCTTCTACCGCAAACGGCATGTGGGTGAGTCAAATCAACATTATGCTATGGAGCTCCAAGTCTTAGCAAGCACATGCGCCTTCAGGCCCTTTGAAGTCAAACTAATCCATGACAAACTAACAGAAGAGCACAGCACAGAGTGAATGCAGCACAAACGAAGAATACAGCACAGAAAGTGACCACAGCACAGGGGGTGAACACGACAGAGAATGAACACAACACAGAGCGAGAGCAGTGACTGGACTGGCCTCTGTTCCTCGCCCAGCATGCGCTTCAGGGTGCTGCTACGGCGCTGTAGAAGAGTGAGCCCACGTCAATCGGGAACAACGACGATGAGAGTACAGCCATCCCGTGCACACAGGAGGAATGCTGCCTGGAGTGGGGACAGCGACCAGAATCACCTCCGAACCTCACTAGACATGAGCTTCAGACAGCCGCCTAGCACCAGGTGAAAGAGAGAAGGAGCCAGACTGCTTCCCAGTCCACACATAGCACCAGGCTTCTAGAGCCGCCGGCGACCCGCTGGATGAAGAGTCTGCGACAGAGCAGAAGGCAGTAGAACCACTGGACGTCTCCCTAATTCACGACCGGCATCAGCCTCCAGGAGCCACTGTTGGGATGCGGGATTGAGAGTCTGTGACCCAACAGGATGTAACGGAACCACCACAGCTTGGTGGACGTCCCACAGCAGATGTGAGTTCCACACCATTACAACCACAATGCTGTTTGCAGCCGAACAAAATGACACTTACAGTGATGGATTGGGTCCGGGTCTGAAAGATTGAGTGACCGGGCCTGTGGTTAATGACATTGCAGCCCTCAGTCCCACTGATGCCTATGAGGATCGCCACACAGCTGGGTCCAGCGACCTTCCAGTTGACAAATGGTTCGGTGTGGCATGGCAATCATCTCTGTTGAGCTCGAATGACAGCTCCGGGTGTTGAGGCTCTGCAGGAGTTGGCTCACGCAATGTGAGATCCAGCACCTCCAGGGGCACGTCCATCATGAGCCTGCTACAAAGGCCCTCAAGCAGACCTGCCTTCCTCATGGAAGAGTGTGAAAATACAAGGACTGGTTAGCTTGGGGCGCATCTGCTAATTACAGAGTGGTAGAATAACCAACTCAGCTGCGCTGGGCTACTCAGTGGTCCACCCGCTAGCCCTAGCTAGCGTTGTTTACTGTACCAAATTGGAGCGGTTTAAAATTTGGCTACATGTTCTGTGTTTTTCCAAGGGGGAGATGAATGTAATGAAGGGGTTAATAACAGGGAGCGGCGTGACGTTACCAGCCAGCTGCGTCATCACGCCGGCCAATAAATGAGAAGAGTCAGCCATCTTAGGTCTCTCTAGACTCACGGCCGCCTAGAGTTCAGTTCACAGCAAATTGTATTGTATTATTGACAGAGTGTGTAATAAAGTTTGAGTTCCAGCACAACTCCTCTCTCTGTTGGTTATCCTGGGTTTCCAGTCATAACAGGTGGTTTGCACCAATCTTAACTGTGGCTAGATCTTTATTTCTTAAAAGTGCAATGATAGAGAATGATTGCATGTTTGTATGCTATTTGCTGGGTTGTCAAAGTTCTGTTGCTGTAAAGAACAACATCAACCACAGCTGTTGTTATAGCATTTCTGTAATAGTAGCTAAGTTAATCCCTTACACAGAATGTGGGACACCATGCGGTGTTTGGGGCGCCACCTGTCTCCATTTCACTGACCCTAGGCCACCCAGCTAATAGTGGTGAAAGCTAAAGTGGGGGGGGGGCAGTCCTCTTGTAGCTCTGTGTGTTAACTTTCCTTTCCCCATTCTATTATGCTGAGCACCAAGCTAGAAGGTGGAAAGCTCTATTTTTATATGGTCTTTGATATGACCCGGTCAGGATTTGACACCACGACCTCCTGGTTGTGGGGCAGACGCTCTACCAGCTAAGCCACCACCCTCTGTAATAGTAACAAAACATTAATTAAGTTTTTATTTCTGACATTTTAGGAATCTCTAAAAAGTAGCATATTGGAACATCTTAAAGACAGATAACAGTGGCTACTTGGACAATATTATCCTGACCTTGACTACTTGGAATAGTATGTCTGCGATCAAGAATAAATTGTAAATGATGCAGCATCACAGATTCTGGAAATACCTACCACTGTAAGACAGGGTCTTAGACAATTAGAAAGACTTGCACATGTCATGATTTGGCTCCTTTGTTAGTCTGATTATTTTCTGTAATTTCCCAATTTCTGTGTTGTATTTAATATGGATTGTCATGAACTGAGCCGGTTTGTCTCCCTTGCTCAGTTCCATGACTTTCTTCTGTGTTTTTTTAATTATCTGTGTATTGTGTGTTTTGTACTGAGCCGGGGTTCTCCCATGCTCAGTCTCATGGGTTTTCTGTTTTCATATTTGTTTGTATATTGTGTTGCCTTTTGAGTTCATATTGTCTTCTATGGTTCCTTGTTACTGCTTAGTTTGCCTTTGTCTTTCCATGTATTATTTGGAAGTTATTTCTGGTCTGGCCCTGTGTTTGTTTATTTTTGTTTTCTGACTGACAGCTGTCAGGAAGCGCGTTTAGGTCTGCACTTGGTGTGGGCCTTGCCTGTCAGTCTGCCAGTCGGACCATTCCCCTCTCATTATGCTCAGTTGATTCCTTTCCCTTGTTTACTCTTCCCGCTTCTCGCTCAGGTGCATCGCGTTACTTTGTCATTAGTCTGTGTATTTAGTCAGCTTGTCATTTGTGTTTCATTGCTGGAATATTGATTGTCACTACCACGTCTCATTCGTGTTCTCTTATGGCACGTCTCGTTCGTGTTCTCTTATGGCACGTCTCGTTCGTGTTTCCTCTGCCACGTCTGGTCGTGGTTCCCTGCTTCACGTAGCAAGTGTATTTGTGTCTGCATTTTTATCTGTTTCTCCATTTTTGGACTTTAGTTCTGCACTTTAATAAATTTGCCTTGGGTGTAAGCCGGCATTTGAATCTGTCTTTCTCTGCACCTCATTAGAGGTGCGATCATGACAATGGATGACGTTATCTGAGTTTGCTCTTTGTTTCTGTTTGTTTTGAGTTGCCCTCTTATGGTATGTTAGTTTGGTCATTATATTGTGTTTATTATTATCATGGGTTTTGATCATCTTGTGTTTATATCTTCTTGGGTTTATATTTGAGCCTTCTTCGACCTTGCCTTCAGTTCTCTTGTTGGCAGCTTCTGTATTTATTAGCTCTGTATTATTAGCAGCTCTTGGGTTCTGTATTTTATTTTGTCCGGGCCTCGATGGATTATTGTTTTTCTCTTCTTGCGTCTTATCTCATTTTGTATCTATAATCCCCTGTGCTTTTATTTTGACAGTGTCCCGTGTTTACTTCCTCTTTTGGGTCTAGTTTGCGGACTGTCACAGCTGTCGTTATTTTTGGTCTGATTATCCTCGCTCCTGTTACCCACACCTGTCTTCATTTGTAACCATTTCCTCTCTGCCCTATTTAAAGGCCGCTGCAATGCAATTAGTTGCAGCGTCCTTCTCAGCATCCAGACGTAAGTTTCGCGTCCTTATTCTCTCTGTTATCTGATCTGCGTCCCACATCTATTTTTAGTTTTTATATCTGCGTGCAGCCCACACTGCTCTGTTTTCTCCTGGTGGTTCTGCACACCTAACCTTTTCTTTTGGGTATCCTGTTTGTCCCCAGCAAACTCCTGTTATATATGTATATATACAGTATATATATATATATATATATATATTGTAGAGGATGCCTTTCACAGACGAGACTGAGTTTATTTCTCAGGGTTGGTTTATTGAGAGGCCACATCCTCTAACAAGCACAGAATCTCAGAAAAGAGGCAGAACAATCGTCCTTCACCGTTCTTATACTCCCCAAAGTCACAAACCCCCAACATCAAATAACACCCCCCCAACCCACAGTCCTTTAGTAAACATACAGCCCCCCGAGGCTCCTTGGCGTCTCCATTGTCTCTCATCCCTCTAGCCTCCGGGGCTCCTGCTGGGACATTCTCTCCAACTTCCCGTCTCCTGCAAGAGCAACTTCACACCTCCTGTAGGTCTCTGCAGGGTCAGGTCCTCTTTGGCCATTAAGACGTGAAACTTCCAGAATATGCACCGTCATGCCTACTAGGTATATGCGAGGAATATGAATACCATATATGTGCCCTAAATATGCGCCATAATATATATATATATTTATATATTTTTTTTTTTATTTTTATTTTTTTTTTAAACACCTGCAAACTCTGGGCTGCACGGTGGCGCAGTGGTTTAGCACTGTGGCAGCACAGTTTTACCCTCGGCCGGGGGATCGCGGGGATCATGAGATCGTGGGTTCGATCCCAGCCCCCGACCAACAGTGAGCTGTGTGGAGTTTGCATGTTCTCCCCGTGTTGCGCGGGTTTACTCCGGGATTTCTCCGGGATTTCTCCGGTTTCCTCCCGCACACCAAAAACATGTAGGTTTAGGGCGCTCGCGCACGCAGCAACCAGCAGCCGGTGGCTTGTCACCAGACTGCAAACCAAGTCTACCTACGGGTACAAATAAGTAACAAAAAAAAAAAAAAAACAAACAAAAAAAACCTCACAGTTCAGCATTTGGGTCTTCGTCGGCCCTTGCCAGGCCAATTTTTGACAGATGGATGCTGCCAGTGTGGACCCAGCTGCTGTGAGTTTGCTTTTTCACTTTTGTCCCTCCCATATATTTTTTGTTAAAATCCATTTGTTCTGCAGAGATGTCAGCCTACATGGACTACAACATGTGTGGACTGAACGAGGTGGAGTGCTGGGCTATCGGAGAACTGGAAGGTGTAATATTCACGGCTCATTCCTCCTGCACTCCCGAAGTGGCCCGAGAATGCCTGGATGGCATGGCACAGGTACTTGAGGCATGCCCTAGCCTGTGGAGCCATCCAGAAATTAATGGGTCTCCTTGTTTCAGCCACCAGCTCTCAACCCATGCTCTGTGGGCTTTGGAAAGCCTCTTCTCCATCTGTACCTGTGCCGACAAAGAAGAATCCCCACATACGGAGGGTTCATCCACCTCGCCATGAGCCCGTTTCTCTGCCTCCTCACCAGACGACCTCTGCAATCCCTGGAAGACTCTGTCTGGTCCCGCAGCAGCAGCAACCATCACTCCCCGGGAAATAAGGCATGTATCCTTTCGTTTTCTTACACCTAAAATTAAATTGTCTTCCCTTATTCATGGTGGAGGTGGGGGTGGGGGTGGGGCTCAGCAGTAGCAATACTCTTTGGCTAAGCCCTCACCACCTGCTGCTGCACCGTGTCCTCTATCCTCACCTGCTTCTCCCATGTCCCCCTCTCTTGTTCCTATGTGTCTGCCGGTGCTGGGAGGGAGCCGTCGGACAATGGAGGGGCATGCGGTTATGGAAAGTCCTGTTCCAGTCCTGCAGCCACATCCTGGATGTGAGAGGAGCTCCCCCTGTACTCCAAAGCTTAAGCTGACAAGTGAGTGTCCCCTGGCTTCGGCATTGCCGGACCCGGTGCTACTGGTGAGGTGTTCCCTGGCTCCGCTACACTGGGCTGGGGTTCCACCTCCTTCAGCCGTCACATCTAGGGGTCTGCTAGCATCAGCCACCACATCTGGGGTTCCACCAGCATCAACCGCCACACCTGAGGTTCCGCCAGTGTCAGTCACCACTCCTGGGGTTCTGCCAGCTTCACCCGCCATCATGCCTGCTGCTTGGGCCACCGCAGCAGAGTTTCCAGAGTCCTTGATGGCAGTAGAGCTCGAGTCAAGGCAAGTACTCTTTTCTGGTTCAACCTTATCAATGTTAGAGAGATGTTGTCTTTCTCATGGCGGGGAGAATCAATTGCAGATGCCCTCTGCTCCTCAGTTCTCCTCGTCGGGCCCCACTACTGCCAGTAATAGTATTCTGGTGTCTATCTCTTCCTCCCCATCTGAGGTACCCATGTCAGGAATGGATGCCCTGACCAATGGACTTGAGATGCCCCAGCCTGATTTGCCGGAGCCCTGGATGGTGGTGGAGCTCAAATTAAAGCAAGTCTTCTTTTGTTTCTTCACTATGTCGGTATTAGAGAGGTCTTGTTTTGCTCTTGGCGGGGAGAGCCAGTTGCAGCTGCCATATGCTCCTGAGCTTTCCTTGCTGGGCTCCACTGCTATCGGTGATGATGACCCGATGTCTGTCACTTTTCCCCTGTCCGAGTCCTCGGCTGGTCTTGCTGTGGGTCATCAGTCTTCTGTGCTGGGTTCCGCCGATGGTAATCAACCTTCACCTGAGGTTGCTGATGCTCGCCAATCTTTGCGTGATCTGCTGGATCAAGGAGGCCATAGAAATCAGGAAGCGGGGAAAAGATACCATGAACCGCGAGGAGGGGGCCTTTATGCTTTCCCACACCTGGGACCACATTCTCCAGAGACCATTGGATGGCGGAAAGCGGGGCCGGCTCGGTGGATCTGACAGGTCTGCTGGGCTGTCCCCGCCTACGAAAGTCAGCTGATAAAATGACACCTGGCAGAAATCAGCTGACACTTCTGACGAAGGCTGCAGTGAACAGTCAAAATATGTTAAGAAGGTAAAAACACCTCCTTTCTATTTTTGTCTTTAATATGAGCAAAAGGTAAATAATTAAAAGAAGACAAAATGAACCTACTTGAGCTAATCTTTGCGTGAGGTCACCGAGGGTCTTCTGTCTTCACCTGGGGTCGCCGAGGGTCATCCATCTTTGCCTGAGGTTGCTGAAGGTCATTCGTCTTCTCCGGAGGTTGCAAAAGGTCATCCGTCTTCGCCTGAGGGCACCGAAGGTCATCCGTCTTCACCTGTGGTCACAGAAGGTCATCCGTCTTCCCTGGAGGTCGTCACTAGTAATCAGCCATCGCCTGAGGTTGCCATTGGTCAATGGTCTTCGCCTGAGGTCACTGTTGGTCAGCAGCCTTTGCCTGAGTTCGCCCATGATCATCAGTCCTCCTCATCTGGTTTCCTCGTTAATCAGACGTTTTCTTCTTCTGGTTTCCCTGCTGATCAGTCATCTTCTTCACCTGGTTTCCTCGCTGGTCAGCCATCCTCTTCGTCTGGTTTCCCTGCTGATCAGTCATCTTCTTCATCTGGTTTCCTTGCTGGTCAGTCATTTTCATTGTCTGGTTTCCACGCCTCAGCCCCTGTGGTCCGTGAAAGGCATGGGTTCCAGCTACTGCCTTCAGGAGGGGGCGCGTCGTGCCCCATGGCCCATTGGCTCAGGGATACTGGAAGAGAACCAAACGGACTATGTTGTCTTCTTGGGTGTCTCAGGAACTTTGGGAGGCCACTCGATTTATTCCACTGTGTGATCTGGTGGTCATGAGACTCTTGTAGGCCACCTGAACTGCCTTATTATTTCGCCCGGTGGTAATTGGGTTCTGTTGCCACCTGTTCTGTTCTGTTGTGTGGGTCATGAGTGATTGTTTTTTGTTTGGTCCCTCCTACCCTGGTTTTCTCCCACCACCCTCCCAGGCTGAGTTATTATTCTATTCTTGTAATTTTTTTTTTGTGTGTGTTTTCCTTTTCTTTTTGATGTTACCTTGGGGTGTCTGGAATCAACCCCTTGGACGGGAAGGGGGGGTCTGTCATGATGTGGAGCAAGGTTGGGGAACTGTGCTTACGCTCCTTTGTTTGTCTGATTATTTTCTGTAATTTTCCTGTTTCTGTGTTGTATTTAATATGAATGATGTTATCTAAGTTTGCTCTTTGTTTCTCTTTGTTTTGAGTTGCCCTGTTATGGTATCTTAGTTTGGTCATCATATCATGTTTATTATTATCATGGGTTTTTGGATCATCTTGTGTTTATATTATATCTTCTTGTGTTTATAGTTGAGCCTTCGCCACCCTTGCCTTCAGTTCTCCTGTTGGCAACGTCAGTATTTATTAGTTCTGTATTATTAGCAGCTGTTGAGCTCTGTATTTTATCCTGTTCTGGCCTTGCTGGATTATTATTAGTCTCTTCTTGTGTCTTATCTCATATTGTATCTATATTTTCCTTTGCTTTTATTTTGACAATGCCGTGTTTACTTCCTCGTTTGGTTTTAGTTCACGGGCTGTCACAGCTGTCATTATTTTTGGTCTGATGATCCTTACTCCTGTTACCCATACCTGTCTTCATTTGTAACCATTTCCTCTGTGCCCAATTTAAAGGCCGCTGCAACGCAATTCGTTGAAGTGTAGTTCTCACCATCCAGATGTAAATTTTGCGTCCTTATTCTCTCTGTTATTTGACGTGCATTCCATGTCTATTTTTAGTATTTATATCTTACTGTGCCCCACGCTTCTCTCTAGTTCTCCTGGCGTTTCCACACGCCTTGTCAAGGATTGGCCCCCGCGGGGCAGAGAGAAAGACCTAGATGCTGGACTGCTAGTTTGTGATATTTATTGAAAACACAAAAATTCCAAAACACTGCACAACACAAAAGTCCAAACTGAAAACAAAGCAAACTAATGAATTGAGGAAACAAGGTTCACCAGAACAGGGGAAGGGTTCTGGTGGAGAAGAGTAACCTTTAAGACTCCGGCAAAGAGGGATCGAATAACAGCCCTTAAATAATGCCAGAAACAAATGATACAAGTGACAGCAGGTGTGGATCACATGAGTGGGCAAGATGTGACAATGACTACAACAGAAATCAGCTGGGAGTAGTGAGAGGGAGAAGATGGGACTGAAAACTGACAGAAGCACATACCACAAAAGAGTAAAAAACCCAGAAGTGCCACTAACAACTGCAGCCCTGAAGAGGGAGAGAGAGAAATTGCAACAGGATATGAATATAATATGATGGCAAATAAAGACAAGTAAATCCAAATATGTAAATAACAAAACTACAAGGACCAGGAGGTGGCTGCCCCATGGGGAGGACCAACAGGAAGAAGACGGTGGAGTTGAAGAAACTGCAACGGCCTCGGGCGAAGGAGAGGGAACCACGATGGTCTCTGGTGGAAGAGAAGGGACCATGATGACATCTGGCAGAGGAGAGGGGACCACAATGGTGTCTGGCAGATGAGGGGGAACCCCCACACTTTTGGACTGCGCCCCCATTGATTCGGAACTGGAACATCGCAGCACCCCCGGTGGTCCTGGACTGGGACATTGCACCTCCTGCTGTGGCTCCAAGCTGGAGCAACACTGCACCCGTGGTGGCTCCAGGCTGAAGAAAGGCAGCACCCGCATTGGCTCCGGGCTGGAGCAAGGCAGCACCAGACTGGAGCAAGGCTGCACCCGTGGTGGCTCCAGGTTGGAACAATGTTGCATCAACGGTGGCTCCGGGCTGGGGCAACACTGCACCAGCAATGCTGCACCCACAGTGGCTCCAGGTTTGAGCAAAGCAGCACCCATGGTGGCTCCCAGGTGTAGCAACGCTGCACCCGTGACGACTCCGGGCTCAAGCAATGCTTCACCCGCTGTGGACCCAGATTGGTTCATGGCTGCACCCACGGTGGACCCAGACTGGGCAAAATCTGCACCCTTGGTTGACCCATAATGGGTCAGAGCTGCACTCTCGGTGGCCCCTGGGCTGGACCGTAACACCCATGGCGGACCCAAGTTGGAGCACAGTACCCATGTTGGTTTAAGGCTCGGGCGCAGCACTCATGATGCCCCTGACTGGACCACAACACCCACGGAGTACCGGACTGGGGAGGAGCTGCGCCCACCTAGATCCCGGGGAGAGGAGGAGCTGAACCCATGCAGATCCTGGGATGGGAGCGAGCACCTGCAATGACCACAACTAGCTGGGAAGAAGCACCCTCGGAGGGCTTGGACTGGAACGGAGCACCCGCGAAGACCTCGGCAGGAGGAGCTGGATCCACAGAGACCTCAGGCGAAGTTGGATGATTCTCAGTGACCCTGGGGAAAGGCTCAGATAGGAGGGACAGAGACACAGGGTCAGGGTCACTGGCGGCAGTGGATCCCGGTGAAATGAGCTCAGGTGCAGCTGACGGTTGCACTTGGCTCTCCCCACCAAGAGCCAGGCAAGACCTCCCCAACATGTAAACAACAAAGACAATGGAGAGCACTTGCCTGAGCTCAAGCTTCACCACCATCCAGGACTCAGTCGATACAGGTGGCGACGTCTCAGGCCCGGCCCTCTGGATGTCCAACACCAGCTCTGCTGCAGGGGCCTCTACAGCAGGCTTGGTGGTTGATGCAGTCCTGGGTCCCCTCAGTGAAGCTACCCACGCAGGAGGCTCGTCCAGCGTGGATACTGGAGGTCATTTTTCTGCTGGCGCTGAATCCTGCACTATTGATGCTCGAAGAAGCTCAGTTGTCAGTGCAGGCTCCAGATCACAGACAGCGCTCATCCTCCGTCCAGACCATGGCTTCGGGGCTGGTACCAGGTCCACCAGGGCTGCAGGCATCTCCACCGCCCAGCACTTCAACAATGGGATCCACGGACACTCGGAGAGAATGGGAGTAGACATGGAGAGAGCAGGTAAGGTGGTGGGGGCTGCAGCAGGTGTTGAGGACTCAGGTGACTGCAAACACTGAGCCTTGCTACAAGGAATCAGGCAAGGCATATCATCATAACATGTTGGAAAATGAAAAGACATGCCTGAGTTCCCGGGGCACGGTGTGTTGGATCAACCCTCTCCATGACTTTGGTAGAAGAGGGCTGTCCAGGGGATCGTTGAGAAGCCGCCCTTGCTGCCACAGCGATGGGCAGAGTCAGAGAGGAAACAGCTGGACCCTCAACAGTGGGAGGAATCGCTGAGTAAGAGGGAGAAGCAGCAGCAGTGGAGGAGAAGGCTGATGAGACAGCCGGAGAAGACAAAATGGATAAAGGGACTGCTGTGGGAGTTTTTGACCTCAGTGAAGGAGAAACTGCTGCCTGAGGGGTTGGGGTGTTCCACCAGTGGTCCGGAGCCGGGTGATGGCGTCTTGGAGCTGACAGAGTGGGAGCAGGAATGGGCAAACTAGAGGTTGAAGCAGGGCATCTGCCATGGAGCACGCTTCCACGTCGGCTTCGGGCTCACTGGAGGTGGCCCCTACATCAGCCAAGGGGAAAGACTGCTGAAGCGAGAAGACCATGGACAAACATTTCCGCAAACTGGGGACACCTCTCCAAGTTGGGATATGCCTTCACTATCTCCACCACTCCATTGACGCTTGCCCAGATCTTCTTGGGCCTTCGGGAGGCGACAACTTCGTCCACAAATCTCTGGATAAATTCAGCAGCCCATTCCTGCTCCAGGCTCGGCGTCCCGGCCACTGATTCTCCTTTGTTAGCTGAGGTCCGGTTGGCTGGGGACATAATGATGGCTCCGGAGAGAACAGGTGAGAGAAAAACAAAAACGCACAAACTAGCAGCAGCTGGGTCTCTAACTGGCTGGAGTCTTCATTCAAGGATTGGCCCCTTTGGGGCAGAGAGGAAGACCTAGACACTGGATTCAAGTTTGTGATATTTATTGAAAGCTTAAAAGTCCAAAAAAGTGCACAACACAAAAGTCCAAACTGAAAAAAAAAAGCAAACTTATGACTCGAGGAAACAAGGTTTGCCAGAACAGGGGAAGGGTTCTGGTGAAGAATAGTAACCTTTAAGACTCTGGCAAAGAGGGAGCAAAATAACAGCCCTTAAATAGCGCCAGGAACAAATGATACAAATGATGGCAGGTGTGGATCACATGAGTGGGCAAGAGGTGACAATGATTACAACAGAAATCAGCTGGGGAAAGTGAAGTAGACTAAATCAGAGTAAGGTGAACATGAGCATAGAGTGATGATATAGAGTGAAGTACGTGACAGTAATGCACCTGTAAGCTGGTTGCCAACCGCCAATCAAATCTAAAAGAAGAAGAAGAAGAAATAAGCTGGGAGTAGTGAGAGGGAAAAGACCGGACTGACAGCTTACAGAAGCACCGCCCACAACAGAGCAAAAATCCCGGAAGTGCCACTGACAGATGCAGCCCCCAAGAAGGAGAGAGAGAAAACACAACAGGATATAAATATAATACGATGGCAAATAAAGACAAGTAAATCAAAATATGTAAATAACAAAACTACAACGAATGGAAACAGGAAAATAAACCATACTAAGAAACATTACAGAATATGTGAAAAATAACCAAAGATAAAATAACAGGAAGAAGAACTCAAAAATACAACACCATACAAATACAGAAAAAGGCAAGGAGACAGAGCACGGCGGGATACCCCTGTGCTCAGATTGTGACACGACTTAGCTGTTGGGCTATTTGTCCTTTTGGGCATCCTGTTTGCCTCAAGCCTTGTAAGTTTTTACTCTGTTATATTTTGTGTTTATTAAAACCACCTGCAAACTCACAGTTGAGCGTTTGGGACTTTGTCCGGCCCTGCCGGGCCAATTTATGACAGCACATGCTGCCATTGAAGAGGAACAACATCCTATTTTGTACACACTTGTACAAGGAGAAAGGGATGCCCCAAGTTTGAGTTCTATGTTGATCTTCTTCCATGTCTTTTGGAAATACCTCTGCCAATAAAATGTGTAGCCAGTCTACTTGGTGTTGATGAGACTACACTCTTCAGAAGAATGAATGAAAGTGGCATTTCAACAAAGCCACTGTTTAGCTCAGTGTCTGATGAAGAACTCGACAACAAAGTCACTGCTATTAAAGCCAGACTACCTCATGCAGGGTACAGACTTGTCAAAGGTCTCCTGCAATCTGAGGGCCATCACATACAGCACACAGAATTAAAGGGTGTATGCATGGAATCGACTCTGCTAGTATTCTGTCATGATTGACACGCATGGGATCCACGGTGCAACAAACTTATTCTGTCAAAGGCCCACTGTTACTTGTCCACATAGACAATCACAAACTAACAAGGTTTATGTGATTCTAATATGTAAATGTTTAATATGTAAATATTTTTCACATATGTGATTCTAATGCCTATATACGTAGACTTCAACAGTAAGTCTGCAATAAAAATGGGAATGGAATTACAAAAAAAAAAAAAAACAGTTTAGTTGTCATATCATATAAATAAAATGACAGGTAATTATATTTTGACTGTTCCAACTCTCTCCATTAAAATAACAAAAAATCCCATTAAATGGCATTTGCTGACAACACCTAAGTGCTGATTGATTCCCCACAATGGAAGCCGAATCAATAAATCCTGGAGAATAATTATGCACGGAGCAGAAAATTATGAACAGTAAACATCTCAATGAGGAGATCTTTTTTTTTTCCTTTGGGGCTGTCACATTTTTGACAGATTTTACACACACACACACACACACACACACACACACACACACACACACACACACATTCTTTTTTAAAAATTCCTCCTTCTCTCTATTTGTCTTTCATCTGTGCATGCTTGAAGTGAGTTTCCGACTAAAAACATCTGGTTCCACCGGCATTTCTGTCAACGTTTGTCAATGGAGCTTAACTTAAGCTGATTTAGGTGAACTCTGCAAATCTTAGCCCAGCGCTCAGGAACTTTTACAAACTGAACACAACTTTCGCCAATGTTTATCTCCGGACGTCGGCAAATTTTCGGCATGCTGAAAATTTTCAAGGAGCAGAACTTTTGCCAGCATTTGCCAACAAACACCAACCATCATTAACTTCTATCAACTTTTTACAGCAGAGCCAGGCGTTTGCCAAAACATCAGTAAAACTTGGTCCAAACGTTGTAGTGTAAATCCAGCCAAAAAAGAAAGTCCAGAATGGTAGGAAGCCTCCTCAAACACTGATCTTTATATGAGGGTCGCCTAACGCTGATGTCAACTGACCTGCACTGAGTATTTGTTAACCTAAGTTGGCAACTGCTACACATACGCTAGCCTAAGTTGGGAAAAGTTTGACAACGCCGAATGCAACACTGGCAAATTCTAGCAAAAGTATGTAAAAGTTGCTGTGCACTGGATTAAAAAAAACTGCTCACAAATGTAATTTCACCAACGTTTGGACTAATTTCTCTGATTTATCAAAATGTCTGTAAAAGTCACTCAAAACACTATAGTGTGAACCCATCTTCAGAGCAGATGAAGGAGTTGAGAATGTAGGAGTTGCACGCTGCATGTTCACAGTGTGAGATACAGGATGAGGCAGCTTTGTGTCAGATAAGAGTGTTCATAACCTGAGGTGTGCAGTGTTTTTGTAGTCCTAACAAAGTGGATAACTACAGGTTAAACTTGAAAACATTGTTATTGACAACTTCAGAATTGAGTGTTTGTGGACAGATGTGTTGATGGCTGTGCCTCAAGTGTACTATGAAGTTCTGCATGACCTGGAGGAAGATGGACTATCTGACATCTCCATTAGTATTCACATGTTTTGCCTCCACTACATCTTCCTTCCCCGCCTCAATGACAACCTGGCAAAGTTCTCTGACAGTTGGGACAGCCACCCATTACACACACAGAAAGATGTAACACCAAACCAGCTATGGGTCATGGCCATATGCAAATCTCGCCAAGGAAACAAAGAATCTTAAACAGGTGCAAATACAGTAGTATAAAAAATTAGCATAAAAGTGGTTTTCTAAATACCTGCAGAAACTATAGACTTAGGACTTTTAAGTACAGCATAGTTGCCACTTTACAGCAGCTTCCTCTTACAGTATGAATTTTTGATTTTGCAACTTGTTGAGGACAATATCAACTGGGAAGTTATTGGGATTCCACAAGAGTCGCACTTTGGAATTGAAGTCCTAGAGATTTTTTGTCCACTTAGTCCTCAAGAAATGGACCAGCTGGCATCTACAATTAACCCAAGAGGACAGTCACAGGGTTTTGGCAGAGATATTTATTTGAATGTTGTGCAGTACGTGCATCACTTTCTTCCAAGGGCCTAAATGACCAAAACATTGTCAGACACTGAATGCTTGCTGATGAACACCCTCTGGGTTGCAATGTCATGAGCCAAGTGGGCTTGGCTTTCCCCAGCTCGGCCCTGATCTCTCCGTGGGTTGTGGTTCTTCTGTATATGTGCATTATGTGTATTTTGTACTCATTTCCATACCCATAGCCACTGCCTGACTGGCAGCTGTTAGTCAGCCTCAGTGACCTACTTTCTCCCACGTTGCTGACAGTCTGTCGGTGCAACCACGACCCTCACTCTCCCTCTTATTTCCATCAGCTGTTGCCAGCCCCGGTAATTATCTTTCCTGTGCCTCGCGTAGGTGTTCCCAATTTGTGAGGCCAGCGGTGTTTGTATTTAAGCAGCTCTTTGCTAGACAAACACCGCTGGACCATTATACGCGTTAGATGGTTTTTCTCCGCCGCCTAACCATCACATCTTCTAAGGACTGTTGTTGTGTGTGCTCGCTGGGAGACGCTGGGACTTCTCGGACTGCCCCCTCACTGTGAGAAACTTAGTGTTTCTGTTCGCCGCTGTGCTGCTACGCTTTCCGCAGCGTTTTCCCCCATGCAGCACAGCTGCTACACTTTGACTGATTGCCCAGTGTAATCCTCCTGTGTGTGTTGGGTGTCCTGAAGGACTCAAGTGTAACCTGAGCTGTCTATCTCTTTTGTATATTCACTTTAGCGTCAATAAATGTGTGTTTGGTGAAACCCTGCACGTAAATCCATTTGTCCTTTTCTCCTCCTCCGTGTGCTATGGAAAAGCGCACGGAGAGCTTATGACATGCAAAATCACAAATGAGCATAACTGACATGAAAATCCAAATTTTGTCAAACTTTTTTGAACATGTACGGTACATATAAAACACAATTCTTAGGTTTGAGATTATGAAATATGAATGTAGGAAGTGACACTGTGCAACAGTTTAAACTCAGCCAAATGCATTTCCAAAGTGTAGGGCCAGAGGTACCACATGCTTAATATCACCATATGATTTCATGTGTGCAACTGGAAAAGTTATGGTTCTAGCTCAAGCACTGACAATTGGGAAACAAATTTCAAGCATTTCTGGTTGGCAGTCACGGTTAAACTCAATGTGAATTTCAAAATGTTCTTTCTCTTTTGGATGTACTGGCTTGTGAGCCTGGCCCGCTATCCATTGTAGGACTACTTGACTACTCATAGGCTTGGTGCTAAACACACCTTCAGGATCTGACTCCTCAGTTTTCTGTGATCTGGCTCAGCAACAGCATTTCCTAATGACATAAAATTGCACAAAGTTTTTTTTCTACTGATGTTAGTAGTAAAACTCATGTATGTCAACTGTGCTGTGATAGTTTTTTACCTTCATCTTCAAGCTCCTGAAGAAAATCTTGAAAGTGGTTCAAGATATTTTGTACCAGACTGTATCTTGAGGTCCCCTTCTTACTCAAGTAGGGTTTGCAGCTTGCCATAATGAAGTTTGTGTCAGGCTAATAAAGACAGAATTACCAACTGTAGTTATGTTTGCAATGCATGATACAGAAAGTATGTATAGAAGAAATACGACTGTATCCATTTACCTTATTATCCCCAAGTGACACAAACAAGGGTCAACAGAGGTTGATGTTTTCTTCGATCACATCTGAAAGGTTTACAGCTTCAAGCCTTTTAGCATTTCCCCGAGCACTGGCAAAAGCTGAGTCAGGGAGCTTAGAACAATTTTTCTGAGAGGCAAAATAAGTAGTTTTTTTTTAATCACATTTACATTTCCTTAATAAAACTATATTATGCAGCTTTATAATTTAGTACATTGAGATGTAACTACATACCTTATTATTGAGTCTCTTTTGTCTGCCTTTATGAAACCTGTATACCCACAGGAAAGTAGATCATCAGCAAGACTCTGTAGTTCTTCATCAGTGGCTCTTTTTCACAATAAAATTTTATATATTAAACAATTCAAACATGCTTTGATGACACTCACTGAGCATAAGTGTGCAAATTTTATGTATGCACCTGAAGTCTTTAATGAATGTATTTGCCTTTTCAATCAACTCAAATGCTTCTGTATCTGTGACATATTCAGGGGTTGCCACTGAACTGTCCATACTGTATCTCCTGCTGGAAGATAGGTGTAACACCAGTTCCATATAAAGTTAGGTGTTGGACCGCCTTTACCCAAGCTTACAGCAATGATCTTTCCACAGCTCCTAAAGATATTAGAAGATTAATACAACAAATGCATATATACAATTATTTGTTTAACCCCTTGCACTATGGTCAATTTCCCTAAAAACACCAAAAAATAACATACCCAAAGTAAATCCAAAGCTGTTCTTCAACCCTTTGCAGCATCTTCATGAGGTTGGTCTCATTTAAAAGAAAACACTTTGAAGTTTTTGGCAAAACAGTCATAATCCCTCTAAGTGCCCCTGCCACTGAGTAAGTCATCTAAACATACTGAACTTGAAGAAAATAAATTTCGCCTGGGTGTTTTTTTGGATACAAATGCTTGCAAATAACACACAGCTGTCAGATCCGGGCTGGAAAATGCAACAGAAATGTAGAACCAAGTGTTATCCAGCTGAGGTCAAAATTTTGTAACAATACCACAAAAAATGAATATATTACACAGCTTTTTCCTCAGGTTGTTCCCAGGCGTTTTGGAACTGTGCCAAATTGTGCCAAATGGCACAGTTTGGAAAAACGTCTATAACTTTTGAATGATTCAATATAGAAGCTTGATCTTGGGCTCCAATGAAAGGTGAAGGGCTGTGTGTGTGTGTGTGTGTGTGGGGGGGGGGGTTGTTTATTCATTCATGAATGAATGAATGAACAAACAAGCCCCCCCACACAAAGAAGCATGCCACGTAAAAAATGTGTGGGTTTTTTTTAACAAGATAAAATAACCTACAGTGCACTAAAAATTATACTAAAATATCTGTAATGTAGAAGATAACAACTCCCACCCACCCACCCCCGCTACAGAGGATGGATATCGCCCATCGCTACATGACGGACCGCGGGGACGGTGCGCCGCGGTCTACTACACACAGTTGTACTAAAATATCTGCAATAATATCTGCAATCCGCTACAGAAGAGTAGCGGGGGGGGGGCATTCACGGTCCGGACGCGGTCCACGGGTCACCGCGGTCCGTCATGTTGTGATGACGCACAGTTGTAATTTACCGATCGGTCAAAAGTCATTTTGATTACAATTTTCAGGGATAAAGAATAATTTAGCTTATAACACTTACCTGTCCACAACAGCAGTGTCGCTGGCGAACTTCTCTTCCTCACTGTCAGATGAACATGACACTGGTCCGCTTGTTACGGATTCGTGGTTCTGGTCACACGACCCGGTCAAAGCATAATTCCATTATTGCGGTTTTGCACTTCTATGATTGCGGTTTTGGTGAATGATTTTTCAAAACAAATAAGAACAGTATTAACCACTTGCACTCTGGGCAATTTTCCTAAAAATGCCAAAAAATAACGTGCCCAAAGTAAATCGAAAGCTGTTATTCAACCCTTTGCAGCATCTTCATGGGGTTGGTCTCATTTAAAAGAAAACACTTTGAATTTTTTGGCAAAAAAAACATAATCTCTCTACGTGCTCCGGCCACTGAGTTACAGTCATCTAAACATACTGAACTTGAAGAAAAAAAATTTGGACACAGTGTTTTTTTTGGATACAAATGCTTGTAAATAACACACAGCTGTCCGATCCGGCTGGAAAATGCAACAGAAATGTAGAACCAAGTGTTATCCAGCTGAGATCCAAATTTGGTAACAATACCACAAAAAATGAATATTTTACACAGCTTTGTTCTCAGGCTGTTCCCAGGCGTTTTGGAACTGTGCCAAATTGTGCCAAATGGCACAGTTTGGAAAAACGTCTGTAACTTTTGAATAATTCAATTTAGAATCTTCATTTTAGACTCTAATGAAAGGTCACACTCAGGGCTGTGTCTGTGTGTGTGTGTGTGTGGGCAGGGGGTCGTTTCCCCCCCCCCCCCGCTACCAAGGACCGACTTCGGCCCTCGCTACAGACGGATTACACTCCTTGCATGTTTTCACAGCGGCCCCCCCCCCCCGCTACTGTGTGTGTGTGGGGGGGGGGGGAACCGTGAATGGACCGTGAACGCCCCCCCCCCCTCGCTACAGAAGAGGGCCATCGCTACATGATGGAATAGACTGATATGCTTCCCCCCGCGGACCGGGGGGCGTTCGGACCGTGAACGCCCCTCACCCCGCTCCTCTTCTGCAGCGGGGGGGGGGGGGGGGGGGGCGTTCACGGTCCGAACACGGCAAATGAACCGTTTATCGCGGCGCACGCACTTCATAATTCGTGCGCAGTACAGTTGTAATTTACCGATCGGTCAAAAGTCATTTTTGGATTACAGTTTTCAGGGATAAATAATAATTTAGCTTATAACACCTTACCTCTTCAAAGCAGCAGAGTCTGGGGCGAACATCTCTTCCCCCAACGCGACGCTGCTCCGCTCGTGGATCCCGATCAACATAATTCCATTATTGCCGTTTTGGCGAATGATTTACGACTTTTGTCGTCGGCCTCCGTCTATTCTGCTGGAATGAGTGCAGGTCCCACTTGTGGGTGTTCTCCATGCTGCTGGGTGAGCCTGGGTCTGTAGTAGATTCGTCCAGCGTCCTTTGTTTTCATCTGCTGCAGCAGTAAATATCGCTTCACCCAGCCTGAATTTCTGTGCTTCAATTGGCTCCTGCGTTCACAGTAGGTGGGTCCTCCTTCCTAGATTTTCATTCATTGGCTCCTCAAGGTTTCAGAAGCCCAATTCAAGGCTCTTATTAGTCGAATGAGAGGTCAATCAGATGAACTAATCTGTTCGCGGCTGTCTCTGCAGTTTTTTTTTGAGTGGTGCTTGGACGCCACTACATCACCATCACCACCATCATGCGTCATGCGTCCAAGCGCGCACGAGGGCGTTCTCGTGCGCCCTCGTGCGTCATAGGATGCAGAGACTTGCCCGCCCGCGGAACAACAGAGCGCAAGTGGTTAAGAAAAAAAGACTGGCAAACGCGTGTGTGTCACCCAGCGGCTTACACAAAACAGATTTTATGCACGGGACGTACGCTTTCAATCGCCAGAGTTCTCTGCTTCAATTGGCTCGCTGCATTCACAGCAGTTGGTAGGCGGGTCCTTCTTGCTAGGTTTTCAGTCATTGGTTCTTCAAGGTCTCAGAAACCCAATTCAAGGCTCTTATTAGTCGAATGAGAGGTCAATCACATCTAAACCAATCAAAGCACTCCTTTGGCTTTCTGTTCGCGGCTGTGTCTGTAGTGGAAGAACGGAAATGCAGCTTCTTTTTTTTTTTCAGTGCGCCCTGTGCAGAGAAGTGACCACCCGCGGTATCCCGGAGTGCAAGAGGTTAACAAGAAAAGATAAGAGAAGCCTTTATTAGGCCCATACATAAAGCAAGTAAAAGCAAATTGTTATCTTAAGAACAATGTTTGATGAAACCTGAAGTAGTTTTCCCCCAGAGCACTCACTAAGTACATAGGATTCTTTCCTTTGTTGTCAGTACAAAGCTCGAAGTGGCACACTTCAATTCTAGACGTTAGGTCCGCCAAAATCAAACGTTGCATAATAGTAAAGCAGCACCATTATTGAATATCATAAACAATAACAAACTGCAAAATTATGAAACTGGCTCTTACTGGTAAGGAACTCCTTCTTTAAGGTGGGTTCACACTATTGTGCTTGGACTGACTTTACAGACATTTTAAAGGGCCTATATCATGCAAAATCGACTTTTTTGAGCTTTTAAGCATGTTATAATGTTAATTCCTCACCAAAAACACCCCCAAAGTGGTATTTTGCTTCATTCAAGCATCTCTGGGTATTCCTCCTCAACCCTGCTCTCTGAGCTGTTGCTCCACCCTGTCCCTGATAATGTCTGGGTCCCCACATTCATACGTATGAACGTGGGTGAGCCACCCACTCCAGGAAGTGCCTGTGCTGCCAGCACCACCCCCAGGCTAACGCACACACCCACTTTCTCCATGCAGCTAACGGAGCGGTGATCAGCAAAACTCTTTCACTTTAGCATTGATGCTGTGAAGAAGTAGTTCCTCTCGCACCTAATTTGCTCAGTGACAACAACTGTTTGCTTTTTTACGTAAGACAATGTCTTCTAAGTTTTCGTGGACGGAACACAGCGACACCCTGCAGCAGCCGGCTCAGGGGTTACGTCATGAAATGGGTGGCAGCCACAAGAAGGAGAGGCAGAGCCTCAGAGATCGAGGCATCTTACTTCCGGGTTGGAAAAGTAGCTCGCGAAAATAACTCATATTTCATAAGAAATTCATTTTCCAGTGTACCAAAGGTATTATACTATCACATACATGCATATAGTTTACTCTGAAAGGCTTAAAATAGCATGATATAGGCCCTTTAAAAAATCAGAGAAATTAGTCCAAACGCTGGCAAAAGTTGTTCTTGTCAGGACTCTGAGCGCGGGTTTGTACCGTGCTCGGGTCTCTGATTATTATTCTTTTGTGTGTATGTATTTAGTCATGTTTATCTGTCCTTTTGGTTTGTGTTTTTATTTTGACAGTTATTTTGACAGAAGTTGTTGTCAAACGCCATTACAAAAATGGCAAACACCATTACAAAAATGGCAAACGCCATTACAAAAATATTTTTTTTGTAAGTTGTCTGTGTTTTTTTTCAGCTGATTTAAGACAATTTTGCATCACTGAATCCGAAAATGACATCCGTTTCTTTCGATCAGGTCAGGTTCTTTATGTTGATCCCAGTTACATCCATAGCGCAAGAAGTAGCAGTCAGTGTCATGGTTTGTCGGCTCCCTCCAAGCCATGGGAATTCCGAACTTCAGACACCTCTTCTTGCCCTTGGTCCACTGATGCAGATACTCAGTGCTTGCCTTGCATACTGTCAGAAAATTGTATATACATGATTATCACTTTATCATTTTATCATTATCATTTTATCATTATCATATCACTTCATAACCATCTTATATGATTAAATGTATATTGCATGCATATTGTCATCTTTTATGAGTTCATTGCACACTGTTTCATTTCTGGATAATAAGTGGACCTACTGAGTGTCCTTCGTGTGTAAATCTAAGATGTGCTTAGAAGTCAAAGTGTCTCCCCAAATAAACCTGTGTATATGATAAGGGGTCTGGGAATGAGGGAGAATTAATCTTGTTTTCATATGAAGTGCTGTGACTATGATTAACTTGGAGTCTGGAACACACCTGCAAGGCCATGTTGTTCTCCTTCCAGACGATGTTTGCATGCTCCTATTATGACTGTATATGGTATTATGGCATTCAGCAGATGTTCTCTTGTGATTATATGACTGACGATGTATAAGTAGTCTCTGAATTGTTAGACCCTTCAGTACTGGAAATTTTGTTAAAGGTATGCAGTCCTGCAGTAAATATATACACTACCGTTCAAAAGTTTGGGGTCACCTCAGACAATTTTGTGTTTTCCATGAAAAGTCAAACTTTTATTTACCACCATGAGTTGTAAAATGAATAGAAAATATAGTCAAGACATTGACAAGGTTAGAAATAATGATTTGTATTTGAAATAATAATTTTTTTCTTCAAACTTTGCTTTCGTCAAAGAATCCTCCATTTGCAGCAATTACAGCATTGCAGACCTAACATGATTGCACAAGGGTTTTCTAATCATCCATTAGCCTTCTGACGCAATGAGCAAACACACTGTACCATTAGAACACTGGAGTGATAGTTGCTGGAAATGGGCCTCTATACACCTATGTAGATATTGCACCAAAAACCAGACATTTGCAGCTAGAATAGTCATTTACCACATTAGCAATGTATAGAGTGTATTTCTGATTAGTTTAAAGTTATCTTCATTGAAAAAAAGTGCTTTTCTTTCAAAAATAAGGAAATTTCTAAGTGACCCCAAACTTTTGAACGGTAGTGTATATGAGAACTAATATTCTGTGTCATGAATCTTAACTGAGGTAACGAACTGACATACGATCACTCTGAGTTTTCAGATTCTGACATACTTGGTGCCGTGACCCGGATGGGCGACATCTAGATGGCGTCTAGAGGCGACGCGCTCTCCGGTTTGAAAACCCATGCGCATGGTCTGACTGCATACAGTCAGTATTGGACTCCCCATTGAGGAAATCGGGATGGCACAGGACTCTAGACGTCGTCTAGTGAAGCCCATCCTCAATAAAAAGAAAGAAAAGTAAGTGACGTCTTTTTTATTATTAAAGAGAAAAGGATATAGTATATACTGTGTGCGTTAGAAGATCCTCCTAATCCAGCCTTGAGTGAGTAATGTAAAATAGAATGTATTCTTAATATGTTACAAGAACCTCCAAATCCAACTACGAGTGACTAACGAGATAAGTAAATGAAGCGCGCGGAAGTGGTCCGGGACCACGAGTAGTTGCAACGAGGTAAAAAGTTTTGTTTAGGTTGAAATCCCCGGTCTGGGACAAAAATAAGTTTGGGTTGAAATCCCTGGTCAGAGGAGAAAAACAAAGTGTGGTTGAAATACCCGAGTTTGGAACCAAAATAGAATATCAGGTCATGTTTTGTGACGTAATGGTAGTGTGACGGCGTTTCACGATTTTCCTGGTAAAACATTTTAATTCCTGTGGAATTATCAAGGGTTAAAAAATTTAAAAAAAGGAAAAAATGGGTAAATGTGTGGGGAAGAAAGAGAATAAACAAAAAAACAAACAGCAGAAAAGAGAACAGACAGCGCGTCGAACGGTAAAAACACTACAATGACCGGTTAAAAGAAAAAGATCAGATAAAGGATCCTGAAAAGTATCTAAACAAATGGGAAAAAGATTATTCCTTTAAACCCACACTGGATGTGGATGAATGTGCAGCCTCGGCGACAACAGTAAAACTTACAACTAAAATGAAGATAAAAACAAATAAGATAAACATCAAAACCAACCAAGCATTTAACCATTATTAAATGAAAAAGATAATCCTCCCCCAGCTTATCAATGCCGCAATCCTAAGGAGGGTCCATACAGCAAATTATTAAAAGAAGCCCAAGAGGTTGGGAGAAGGAGGAAGTAAATAAAATCATAATAATAACTTTATTCTATGTTATAAGATATTGATACTAGACTATAAGATCTAAAGACGGTCGGGTTAAGTGGCAACAGAACTGGATAACGCTAAAATGGACAATGAGAAACAGTTATTTTATTTTTGTGTGTGAGCCTTAGACAGAGGCAGCTGCAGTTTGGATTGTTTTTGTTTCTGTAAACTGCTCCAGTGTGAGAAAAAGGGATGAGAGTTCTGAGTTCATTGCAGAGGTGGAAGGAGCAGGTTTTTAAACTGTTGTAATTTTTGGTATAAAAGGATTATCCTTCTGAGAAATGTTTGAAATTATAAGTATCTGAAAATGGTGGCCTTGAGCAGAAGGAGTTGACTAGTTTTGTGTTATGGCAGAGTTGAGAGAATGGAAGGAGCTGCTTCGACCTTGTGGGAATAATAACAATCCTCTGTGTGTGTGTGGTTGATCTGTGTGAAAAAAAGTGGTCTAAATATGGGTATTTTTTTACAAGGTTTTGGGTTTTTATTTTTTCAATCTAACTTTGTGGGGTCTAGATTAATGTTGCATATGTGATAAACTGTTTACATATTTTTAAAAGCAATTTTGACGCATTACTGACCCTTTTTTCCTTTGACTGAAACATGACAGTGCAGGACTGACGTCTGACACATATGATCTGCCAGGGGCTATGGGTTATCAGACAAAGGTCTTGGAGAAAGGATCCTTAAGTTGATAAACATATTTTGAAGCCAAGTATGACTTTGTATGACATTGTAGATAACATAAGGTGTACTGATTCAAATGACTTCGACTTTACAAATGTAATGTTTATATGATTTTATATTGATATTACTCACCACAAATGGTGTGGTAACATCATATTTCAGAAATGTGACAGTAAGGAGGAATGTGTTTTTCCCGATTCGGCGGTGGCCAAGCTGGGTCAGGGTAAACTACATTTACCCCATAATTTACCAAGGAATATATAAAATGAGGCATTCCTGGTAAAAATTTTAATCAAATTCTAATTAAGCAAAAGGTCCACCTTTCTGTTGACTGAAAGAGTGTGACGCAATCTTTATTCATTTATTCAAATTCAACCCATCTGTGTTCAACTGGACAATCTGATCTTATTTATCAATGCTGAAGCATATAGTTATTTTGTTTTTCTTAAAGGGAATCTGTAAACTAGTTCAAGAGAAGTCACAAAAGAAGCTATGATTATTGAAATCTTTTTTTTTGAAGGAACGGCTACCCACACATTTTCATCTAAATTAAAAATGGTAGCACACTTCCTTTCAGTAAAAGAATCAAGCAAATACCCTGTTTTTATCTTCTCTAAAAGATTTTTTTTTTTAAATTAAAATATGATTTCTTCAAGCTAAATAGATTTCATCTAAATAAGTGAAGTGTCATTTTCTTTCTAAAGAAGAGGAAAAATGAGAAAGAAAAAAGGGAAAAAACTGCTACACTGTATGACACTTTGAAAAATGCAAACGTTACACCAGCCTCCAACTTAGAATTGAGGACTGAACATAAAGAGCTTATTGAGGCTTATGTGCGTTGCCCTTGCTAAATTATGATAGGACTTTTATTTCATTTCATTTTTCTGTTTTTCTGTAGTGCCCAGGATAAACATATGGCTGCAGTTATAACTCAAATACATGCTGGGCAATACAGACCACTTTCTTATTATTCATGGGATAATATGCATAATAAGATCATGCCCTCTATTATCCTACACATTCCTCACGCCGTGGAGGGGGTTTCACAGCAGGACAACCATTCCATGTCACCAGCTAGACTGTTGTCATACACTATAACCTTGTTATCACAGCCACACATTAAGCTTGTGCCAAATTCCCTGTGACTATTTACTGATGGCTCATCTTTAAAAAAAAATTAAAAAAAAAGGCCTGATGGGTCAACATCCACTGCTTATGCTGTGACAACATTGTCTGGGGTCCTGATTGTGTAAAAAATTCCACAACCTGTTGCACCAATTGCACAACCTGCATCATCTCCAATGGCTGAACTATTGGCTTTGACTACAGCACTTACATGAGCTACTAACCTGAATGTAACTTTATGTACAGACAGTAAATATGCTTATAGCGCATGCCACCTGCATACCGCTACCTTGAACCTGCGGGGGTTTGTCACCTCCACAGGAAAACCAGTAATCGCTTGGCTGATATCGCTGCTAATTATACTGCTATTGATTTTTTAAGAACCGTCTGTTTTTTAATAATGTTGATGTTGATGTTTTAAAAGACTGTTAGAATAATATGGACCTCCCTCCTGTTACATGTGGTTTGCCTGATGGAAAAATTGTTTTGCTACCCACGTTATACAAATGGGCGGCCCTGGTGGCACATGAACTACCCATGTGCCAACAGGAGGGAATGATGAGGATGTTGGGAAAACTGTCCTAATATTCTGAAAGAAGTAACAAAAACATGCCAAAAGTGCATCATTTATTTATAAAATAATGCTCAAGGAGCAATGGAAAGCTAAGATATTGCTTGGTGTTGATTGACACCCTCACAAAGTGGACAGAAATTCATCCCACATCTTCAGCAAATGCCGGATTTGTGTGTAAAACTCTAGTGAATCATGTTTTTCCTGCAGTTGGGGTTCCAGAACTGATGTATGCAGATAATGGAACTCATTTTACAGCACAAACAGTTCAAGACTTAGTCCAAGCTGTAAGAAGTAAGATCAAATTTCATAGTGCCTACCACCCACAAAGTACAGGTTTTGTAAAAAGAAAAATGGTACAATCAAGCAAATGCTGGCAAAAACCACGCATGGAAAGGGTATTACTTGGCCAGAAAGCCCTGAAATTAGTCAGACTAACCATTAACTCTATACTAGACCCAAAGACAGGATTATCACCCTTTGAATGTGCTTTTCACCGTCCTTATGTATTACCTGACCTCTCACCACTAACCACGCCTAAGAAATACACAGATCTTGGTGAACATCTCAGAGAATGTTTGAAAAAGAGAGAATATATTGATTCTGTCAGAGCTCTCTCTGCTCTGCAGAAAGAAGCAGATAACCCGTTGCAACCTGGAGACTATGTCTTCATAAAGAACCACCACCGACAACACTGGACACTCCCACTCCCACTGCTATACGTATTGCTGAATGACCATCTTGGATTCACCTTTCACACGTTAAAAGACTACGGGTGCCTGTAAGTGAACTAACTAACTTGTTTCCCTGAGTAAGTCCAGTTACAAAGGGGGCGTGTCCTTTTAAGGACAAAGCCATCTCAAATCTGGTGAAGATAGGGGCCCGGATGGGTACCCTCTCAGGTGGAAACATGGCACCAAAAAATCTGATGACTCTGTGTTCCGCACTTCTCATGACAGTGGGGTGGTAATCTCTTTCTGATTAAAGGACAAGGAGCCCATGAAGCACGGACAATGGACAATACGTGGATTATACGCATAACCTGTGGTACCAGACAATGGTGGTTTTGGTGAGAGGACTGGGAATCAATACTTCTTGCTATGTGTGTTCATTGCTACCCCATTCACACAGACTGCAATACCCATGATTCCTGTTCCACTAAGTGAAGAGGAAACGGCCGGAGCGACAATAGCGATGAACTCTCGTCTCAGTCTGCTTAATACAAGCAATAATGTTGGACATTGGTTGGTGGGGAATTTGTCAGAAAGGTATCTTAATAGATTGAATGTCACTGTTACTGATTACACTGGGTCTAAGATTAGAATATTTAATACTACTGGGATTGGAACTTCTTTGCAGGCAGTTAAGAAGCCTTTAATGAAAGTAAATCCTACACTGTTTACTTCACCAATCTGTTTTCACAAAAACTGTAGTAAAAACAATTTCAACCTGGGTTTTTCACAAAGATGCAATGTTTCAAAGGAAGTGACCTGTGGAGTGCGATATCATGATTCTGTTTGTAGAAATGCATTTCATTTTCCCTATATTGCTGCTGGAAATTTCACCTTAAAGGGCAAAAATTGTACTTTTAACTGTAGCAATAATCCTACTGTTTTTTGGCCAAATGATGATGGGTATGGATGTTTGGAAAACCATGTTTGGGTTTATGGATCTAATGTTTACTCATTGCTTCCTCCAGGGTGGTGTGGCAGGTGTTATATGGCTATATTGTTCCCACACATTTGCATGAGGTCAAATCTTACACATGAAATGAAAACATCATACTCCCATTACATGCAACAGTTAGTAGGTAAACTATCTGGAAAACAAAGGATTAGTGATTTTAAAGGTGTTATGGGTACTCTTTTTCCAATGCATGGCAGTGCTCTAGCTATACATCACGAAAATACATTAGCATGGGCAATGGGAAATCTAACTGTATTAATGGAACAAGGTTTCACAGCTTTAAATGAAGAACAGAAATTCTCAAGAATGATGACATTGCAAAACAGGATGGCTTTAGATTTAACATTAGCTGCACAAGGAGGAGTATGTCATATTATTGGCCAGGAGTGCTGCAGATACATCCCAGATTTAAATCAGAATCTCTCTCACGTTATTAGCCATTTAAATGATATTTTACACTTACAACATACTTTGGATGAAGATAAGGGTTGGAGTCCCTGGGTTTAGTTTCAAAATGGAACTTGGTGGCAGATTGTTTTGAAGTGGTTAACCCCATTGATTGTGATATTAATCTTGTTCAGTGTGCACTTCATGTGTGTTATTCCCTGCATGAGATCTATGATTACACAAGCTATTGCACACCATACTTTTCTATTGCAAACTGTTATGCTGAAACTTGAGTGTAAAGGACAATATACAGCTCTTTCAAAAAGTGATGATGACTATGACCACAAAGAGGACTGTGAGGACTGTGAGTAATCTCCTGTGTAATTGGAATATGATGCAAATGACGGGCATGTAGAAAATCGAGAGAAGTTACATGTTTCTGATGAATAAAGGCATCCCTAAACCAAAAACTGTGATAAAATGATAAAACAGGAGGGAAATGTCAGAAAATTGTATATACATGATTATCACCTTATGATTTTATCATTATCATTTTATCATTATCATATCACTTCATAACTGTCTTATATGATTACATGTATATTGCATGCATATTGTCATCTTTTATGAGTTCATTGCACAATGTTTCATTTCTGGATAATAAGTGGACCTACTGAGTGTCCTTCATGTGTAAATCTAAGATGTGCTTAGAAGTCAAAGTGTCTCCCCAAATAAACCTGTGTATATGATAAGGGGTCTGGGAATGAGGGAGAATTAATCTTGTTTTCTTATGAAGTGCTGTGACTATGATTAACTTGGAGTCTGGAACACTCCTGCAAGGCCATGTTGTTCTCCTTCCAGACGATGTTTGCATGCTCCTATTATGACTGTATATGGTATTATGGCATTCAGCAGATGTTCTCTTGTGATTATATGACTGACGATGTATAAGTAGTCTCTGAATTGTTAGACCCTTCAGTGCTGGAAATTCTGTTAAAGGTATGCACTCCTGCAGTAAATATATATATGAGAACTAATATTCTGTGTCATGAATCTTAATTGAGGTAACAAACTGACATACGATCACTCTGAATTTTCAGATTCTGACACATACCATGTGTGGCGTCAAAGCTTTATCCTTGTCACCAAGTTTAATACCAAAATAAGCATGGCAAGCACGTTTTATGAAACTTGTGACTGGATTCCTGTTAGGAACAATGGTGAATTCACCGCAGATGTATCAGAATACGTCGGGCTTACTTTAACCAAATCTTCTGGTCGAAGACATTTAATTCACCTGTAAAATAAAAATACCAATTAGTCATAAATTGGTGCACGCAAACTCTTTAGATTTTGAGAAAATTCAAGAAATAAAAAAGAATTTTGCATCATATAAAGTGAAAATACCAGTACATGTAAACAAAAACACAAATAAAAACATGTGGCCATAGTTCAAAAAGTTTACCTGACAAACCTGAAAAGTCACTCCAAACGTTGTAGTTTGAATCCACCTTTAAGGCACCTGTATTTACACCTGCTTCACCCCAAAACAAAGACAGAGGGAGCATTTTGGAGTTGAAGCCTTCTGTCTTTGCCAATGCTTTGCCAAAGAAGTTGGCTCCTGTGACACAAACAGAAAATGTCTTTGAGCCATCCACATTTTCAGCTAGGCGTTGCAATATATCAACAAGGCTGAAAATGAGAACATATCACAAATTAGCCAGTTTATTTTCACATTTATCTACTTTATGTATTAAGATCTAACCTTCTGGGTTTTGCAGCTTCTACATCAAATACAATTTGGTTTTCCCCTTGTCTGAAAAAAGCAATGACCAAGCATTCGTGTATTGTCTATTGTATGGCATTGGATTCTGAAGTGCCAAATTTCAATATATATACAGTGGTGTGAAAAAGTGTTTGCCCCTTCCTGATTTCTATATTTTTTATGTTTGTCACACTTAAATGTTTCAGATCATCAAACAAATTAAAATATAATACGAAGATAACACAAGTAAACACAAAATGCAGTTTTTAAATGAAGGTGTTTCTTATTAAGGGGAAAAAATCCAAACCTAAATGGGCCTGTGTGAAAAAGTGATTGCCCCCCCGTTAAAACATAAATTTACTGTGGTTTATCACATCTTTGGAAAGCTTAGTTCAATTTCTCTAGCCACACCCAGGCCTGATTATTGCCACACCTGTTCTCAATTAAAAAATCACTTCAATAGTACCTGCTTGACAAAGTAAAGCAGACCAAAAGATCCTCAAAAGCTAGACATCATGCTATGATCCAAAGAAATTCAGGAACAAATGAGAAACAAAGAAATTGAGATCTATCAGTCTGGAAAAAGGTTATAAAGCCATTTCTAAAGCTTTGGGACTCCAGCGAACCACACTGAGAGCCATTATCCACAAATGGCGAAAACATGGAACAGTGGCGAACCTTCCCAGGAGTGGCTGTACGAAAAAAAAAAAATCCCCAAGAGTGCAGTGATGACTCATCCAAGAGGTCACAAAAGACCCCACAACAACATTTAAAGAACTGCAGGCTTCACTTGCTTCAGTTGAGGTCAGTGTTCATGACTCCACCATAAGAAAAGGACTTGGAAAAAATGGCCTTCATGGCAGAGTTTCAAGACGAAATCCACTGCTGAACAAAAAGAACATAAAGGCAGTGTTGCGAGAAAATATCTTGATGATCCCCAAGACTTGTGGGAAAATACTCTGTGGACTGACAAGACAAAAGTTGAACTTTTTGGAAGGTGTGTGTCCCATTACATCTGGTGTAAAAGTACCACAGCATTTTAGAAAAGGAACATCATACCAGCAGCAAAATATGGTGGTGGTAGTGTGATGGTCTGGGGCTGTTTTGCTGCTTCAGGACCTGGAAGACTTGCTGTGGTAAATGGAACCATGAATTCTGCTGTCTACCAAAAAATCCTGAAGGAGAATGTCTGACCATCTGTCGGTGACCTCAAGCTGAAGTGCACTTGGGTTCTGCAGCAGGACAATGATTCAAAACACATCAGCAAGTCCACCTCTGATTGGCTTAAGAAAAACAAAATGAAGACTTTGGAGTGGCCTAATCAAAGTCCTGACCTGAATCCAATTGAGATGCTGTGGCATGACCTTAAAAAGGTGGTTCATGCTTGAAAACCCTCCAATGTGGCTGAATTACAACAATTCTGCAAAGATGAGTGGGCCAAAATTCCTCCACAGTGCTGTAAAAGACTCATTGCCAGTTATTGCAAACACTTGATTGCAGTTGTTGCTGCTAAGGGTGGCCCAGCCAGTTATTAGGTTTAGGGGGCAATCACTTTTTCACACAGGGCCATAAAGGTTTGGATCTTTTTTTTCCCCTTAATAATAAACACCTTCATTTAAAAACTGCATTTTGTGTTTACTTGTGTTCTTTGTCTAATATTTAAATTTGTTTGATGATCTGAAACATTTAAGTGTGACAAGCAAAAAAATAAATCAGGAAAGGGGCAAATACTTTCTCACACCACTGTAATAATTTAGCCACTCCTACCTCTCACCACATGTGCTTGCGTGGGTGTCTAACACAGGGGTTCTCAACTGGTCTCACCCTGGGACCCACATGTTCCCATGGTCATTAACTTTTGATCCACTAATATAGAATTCAACGCATGCAAATTTATTTTTCAAAGATAGCCTTTGAAAACATGTACGTCATTTTTTAAACATTAATACACATATTTATTTATATGTGCAAAGTGCATTTCAGAGCACATGTTTAAGAAACTGAGGACTAACAGACTAAGAGGTCTGTTAGTCCTGTTATTTATTGTGTGCAAAACCGCACACAATAAATAAGGCTATAAAATTAGATATTTCAGTTCTCTGGTAATCTCTGCATCCACAACACAAACTGAGGAGGAACTGTGAAGGTTTGGACATGACTGTGCTCATGTCCTCGCTTCATGTTCATGTTTATCTGCTATCTTCAGGACATGATTTCAGCCATGTCCTCGTCTTTAGTTATTATGTTTTGTATATAAATGACATATGGCAAGTATCAAAAATTCTGAAATTTATTTTGTTTGCAGATGACACAAATATCCTTTGCACTGGTGAGAATTTGCAGCAGGTTTTAGAGGTGGTCGCAACTGAAATGAAAAAGTTAACGCAGTGGTTCAACAAAAATAAATTATCTCTAAATCTAAAAAAAAACAAAGATTATGTTGTTTGGAAATTATAAAATAAATCATGAAATAATGGTAACGATAGATGATACCAGAATAGAAACAGTACAGGAAAATAAGTTTCTGGGGGTGATGCTAGACAATAAAATCTGCTGGAAACCTCACATCAGTCACATCCGGGCCAAGTTAGCAAAATGTAAAGGCATACTGGGGAAGACAAGACACATCTTGGACTATAAATCATTGGTCTTACTGTACAATTCACTGTTTCTACCTTATCTTAACTACTGTGTAGAAGTCTGGGGAAGCACCTACAAGACCAACCTACAGTCAATATGCACATTACAAAAAAGAGCTATAAGGATAATAAATAATGTAGGATATAGAGACCATACCAATTTGTTGTTTTTAAAATCACATGTCATAAAGTTCATTGATTTAGTTAAATTTAAGACAGCACAAGTAATGTACAGGGCAATTAATAATCAACTCCCAACTAATACACAAAAAAATATTTAAAAAAAGAGACAATGATCATAATTTGAGAGGACACTTAAACTTCACAAAACCCAAGATACGAACAACCAAGAAAAGTATGTGCATATCTGTCTGTGGGGTGGATTTGTGGAACAGTCTGGAGCTGGAACTGAAACTATGTACAAACAGAATTCAATTCAAAAAGAGGTATAAACATTATTTGCTGAAAGGATATATGTTAGAAGGGTAGTATTTATATGTACAATTCACTATGCTCACTCTGGGACACTATGGGATATTATGGAATGGTGGGTGGGACAGCACTGTGTATATCTGTGTTGTTTGAGGCTGGTTTTGATGTATGGACATCAATGTATGTTAGGATGGATGGGTGTTAATGTTGATATGTACAAAATACAGTTAATTGTTTACTTGGGGTCTTAAATGTGGTAATTTGTATATAATTCACATGGGTGTATTTATGGAAAAGAGGAGATGGGATTAATAAGTGTTCACTTCTTCCTTCTCCCTTTCGAACACCGTATACTGTTACTTTATTGCATTTGTCATTTGTTTTGTTTTTGTTATACTTTTTTGTTCAAAATAAAGTATCTATCTATCTATCTATCTATCTATCTATCTATCTATCTATCTATCTATCTATCTATCTATCTATGTTTCTCTGTGCTGTGTTAATCATTTGTATTTTTGGTCCCGGTGTGCTCTGTCAGTTCAGCCCTGCCCGTCCGGTGCTTCTCTGTTACCCTTGATTGTTTCCCACCTGTCATGCGTTATCTTGATTACTCCCCTGTCTGCATATGTGTGTCTCAGTCTGTGTCAGGTGTGGCCTCATTATTGTTTCTTCCGTGTTCCTCATCAGTCTTTCAGCCCAGTGTGTTTCTGTGTTCTCAGCCCCCATGCTGCTACTTCCATTGTCACAGTTTTGTTAACAAATCATCAGTTTTTCACTGAACTACTGCCTGTGTTTGCACCTGTGTAACCCACCTTGACAGGAACATGACAACTGCATATATAAAAAGTGAATAAAATAAATACCAAAACTGCACAAAATCAAATAGGTCCACAAAATGAGATATTTTGACCTAACCAGTCATTTGTGGAAGTCAGTGAGACAGTTGGCCTGTGCTTTACTCTTGATCAGAGTTTCAAAGAGTTTCAAGAGTTTCTTGTTGGTCCAAAAAACCTTAGAAATTCCTTTCCAAATCAAACTTTCAGTTTGGATGCGGTTACTCTTTCTCTTAATAGCTCTGTGAGGAACCTTGGAGTTATTTTTGATCAGGATTTGTCCTTCAATTCACATATTAAATTTGTTTCTAAGACTGCCTTCTATCATTTGCATAATATTGCCAAGATTAGGAGCATCTTGTCTCAGAGTGATGCTGAGAAACTGATCCACGCTTTTGTTAGCTCGAGATTAGATTATTGTAATTCTTTATTATCAGGCTGTCCTAAAACATCTTTAAAAAGTCTTCAGCTGATCCAAAATGCTGCAGCAAGAGTTTTAACAGGTACTAGAAAGAGAGATCATATCTCTCCGGTTCTGGCCTCCCTTCATTGGCTTCCCATAGAGTTTAGAATTAAGTTTAAAATCCTTCTTCTTACTTACAAAGCTCTAAACAATCAGGCTCCTTTTTATTTAAAAGATCTGATACTACCGTATTACCCTAACAGAGCACTACGCTCCCAAAATGCAGGATTACTTGTAATACCTAGAATCTCCAAAAGTACAATGGGAGGCAGAGCCTTCAGTTATCAAGCTCCTCTCCTGTGGAATCAGCTGCCAATCTGGATTTGGGAGTCAGACTCGATCTCTGTTTTTAAGAATAGGGCTAAAACCTACCTTTTTGATATAGCCTACAATTAGGGAGGGATCATGTGTTTCTGAACCCTCCCTTAGTTATGCTGCTAATAGGTTTAGTCAGCCGGGGGACCTCCAGTAATGCACTGGGCCTCACTCCTTTCCTCACTCTCTATGAAATATTTTTTTTTGCTGGTCATTAACATTTGTTTGTTCTCTCCCATAGATTGAGTCCCCATCGTGCTGTTTGCTCTCTACATGTCTGTTCTTTTCTTTTTCTCTATCCCCTCACCCCCCAGCCAGTCGCAGCAGATGACTGCCCCTCCCTGAGCCTGGTTCTGCTGGAGGTTTCTTCCTGTTAAAAGGGAGTTTTTCCTCTCCACCGTCGCCAAGTGATTGCTCACAGGGGATCGCCTGATTGCTGGGGTCTTTCTGCAACTGTGGGGGTTCCCCCCTACAGTTGATAGTGCTATGAGATGACTGTTGTTGTGAAATGGCGCTATATAAATAAAGTTGAATTGAATTGAATTGAATTCAAAGTCTGGGGTGACAGTGGAGAGAGCACCTGTCAGATCATGCTTAGTGTCCAGCCTTTTTATGGACCAAAGTAGAGAAGCCAATTTCACAAAAATAGGTGGTGCTGAATTGCAGCATTATTGTGACTGCATGAATGGTGAGAGATGGATATTCAACCATCACATCACTGCACCAAAAGTGGGATTGGCTTACCTCGCCAAATCTCTCTGTGATGTCCTCAACTAATGGAGTCATCTCTGGAAAAACTCCACTGGCTTGTCTTTGCATGCGGGATGTCTAGTTTCGAAATGGTGCAATGGTTTCATGGTCTCATGCACAAGCATTGCACTACAAACTACACATTGCGGTTTCTGTCCCTTTTTATCCTCAGTGTATGAAAATGCACTTTTCAAATATGCTGGGTTATATTTGCGCTTTGCCACCTCACTTCTGAATAGCAACACAAGCAGCAGCAGATGTATTACTGTTGGTGTGCCAGTCTTTCTGTGCCAACAGCTGAGGTAGTTATTGTCCAGGTGATAGTGTGATGGTTGGGGTGGGGGGAAGTGGACACAGTTAGGGGTCCTGATGGTTTGGTGAACAAAGCTGTTTAGCAGTCTTGTGGAGTAGGCATGGAGGTTCCGATACCTTATCCCCAAAGGCAGGGGGCTGAAGAGGGAGTGTGAGGGGTGGGAGGTGTCGCTTGTGATATTGATGGCTCAGCAGGTGAGGCAGGTGAGGTAGATGTCTAACAGGGGGTCAGAGGGACACCAATGATCTTGCTGGATGCTTTCACTGTGCATTGTAGTGTCTTCCGACAGTAGGCGGTGCAGCTTCCATACCACACCATGCTGCAGCTGGTGAGGATGCTCTCAATGGTGCCCTGGTAGAATGAGCACATGATGGGGGGTGGGACTCGTCATCTCCTCAGTTTGTGGAGGAAATGGAAGCGAGTTTGAGCCTTCCTGGCCAGTGATGTGGTGTTTTTGGACCAGGAGAGGTCCTCAGAGATGTGCAACCCCAGGAACTTGGTGCTGCTCACCCTCTCCACAGCTACACCATCAATGATCAGAGGGGGGTGCTGTGTGTGACCCCTCCTGAAGTCATCCACAATCTCCTTGGTTTTTCCCATTTTCAGGAAGAGGCTATTGTCTTTACACCACTGGACCAGTTCGGTCACCTCATTTCTGTTGTTGGCCTCCTCGTTGTTGGTGATGAGGCCCACCACCGTCGTGTCATCCGCAAACTTGATGATGTGGTTTGTGCTCTAGGCTGGTACGCAGTCATGGGTCAGTGGGGTGAAAAGCAGCGGACTAAGCACGCATCCTTATGGGGCCCCTGTGCTCAGTGTGATGGTCTGGGAGGTGTTGCTGCCGACCCGCACATTCTGTGGCCTCCCTGTGAGAAAGTTCAGCACCAAGTTACAGAGAGAGGTTTTGAGTCCCAAGTATCTGAGTTTTTGTATCAGGTGCTGGGGGATGATTGTGTTGAATGCCGAACTGAAGTTCAAGAACAGCATTTGCATGAAGGAGTTATTCTAATCCAGGTGGGTGAGGGCTGGATGGAGAGCAGAAGAGACTGCATCTTCTGTTGAACTGTTTGACCTGTATGCAAACTGAGATGGGTCGTGGGAGGGAGGAAAGATGGACTTGATGTTCTGCATCATCAGCTGCTCGAAGCACTTCATTATGATGGGTGTCAGTGCTACGAGCCTGTAATCATTGCAGCTGGATGGGACGGGCTTCTTTGGGACTCGTATAGCAGTTTTGAAATGTGGGGACAACAGCTTGAGTCAGGGAGATGTTGAAGATGTCGGCCAGGACATTCTTGAGCTCCTCTGCACAGTTCTTCAGGGCTTGACCCAGTATGTTGTCTGGACCAGCTGCCTTGCATTGGTTGATCCTGCAGAGGGCCCTGTACACGTTAGTCGGATCCAGACTCATGGTCTGCTTGTCTGGAGGAGGAGTGATCTTCTGTGCTGATGTGCTGTTTTGTGCTTCAAAGCAGCCGAAGAAGTCGTTTAAGTTGTTGAGCAGTGTGGTGTCACTTGCAAAGGTCTGAGTTGGAGGTTTTTTAGTTGGTGAGGATCTGTATGCCACACCAATTCAATTCAATTCAATTCAATTCAATTCAATTCACTTTTTTATATAGTGCCATTTCACAACAACAGTCATCTCATAGCACTTTCAAATGTAGAGGAAACCCCCACAATTGCAGAAAGACCCCAGCAATCAGGCGATCCCCTGTGAGAAAGTGCTTGCGACGGTGAAGAGGAAAAACTCCCTTTTAACAGGAAGAAACCTCCAGCAGAACCAGGCTCAGGGAGGGGCAGTCATCTGCTGCCACTGACTGGGGGGTGAGGGGATAGAGAAGATGAAAAGAACAGACATGTAGAGAGCAAACATTAAAGTGGAGAAGCCCAGTACAATATTGGAGGTCCCCTGGCTGTTTAAATCTATTAGCAGCATAACTAAGGGAGAGTTTAAAGACACATCATACCTCCTAATTGTAGGCTATATTGAAAAGGAAGGTTTTGACCATATTCTTAAAAACAGAGATCGAGTCTGACTCCCGAATCCAGATTGGTAAATGGTTCCACAGGAAAGGAGCTTGATAACTGAAGGCTCTGCCTTCCATTGTACTTTTGGAGATTCCAGGTATTACAAGTAATCCAGCATTTTGGGAGCGTAATGCTCTATTAGGATGATAGTGTAGTATCAGATTTTTTAAATAAACAGGGGCCTGATTGTTTAGAGCTTTGTAAGTGAGAAGAATGATTTTAAACTTAATTCTGAACTTTATGGGAAGCCAATGAAAGGAGGCTAAAACCGGAGAGATGTGATCTCTATTTCTAGTTCCTGTTAAAACTCTTGCAGCAGTATTTTGGATCAAATGAAGACTTTTTAAAGATATTTTAGGACAACCTGATAATAAAGAGTTATAATAATCTAATCTAGAGCTAACAAAAGCGTGGATCAGTTTCTCAGCATCACTCTGAGACAAGATGCTCCTAATCTTGGCAAATTACACAAATGATAGAAGACTGCCTTAGAAACAAATTTAATATGTGAATTGAAAAACAGATCTTGATCAAAAATAACTCCAAGATTCCTCACAGAGCTATTAAGAGAAAGAGTAACCACATCCAAACTAAGAGTTTGATTTGGAAAGGTATTTCTAAGGTTTTTTGGACCAACAAGAATGACTTTAATCTTATCTGAATTTAATAGCAGGAAATTACAAGTCATCCAAGTTTTGATTTCCTTAAGACAGGCTTCTAACTTGGCTAATTGATTACTATCATCTGGCTTCAATGACAGGTATAATTGTGTGTCTGACATGGCTGTTTGACCCAGGAGACAGACACTGACACAAGTAGACTATTTTGACAATTATTTATTGAATCAGATGTGTAATGTGTGAGAAGGTGTGAGTGAGTGTGGTGCTGTGGAACCACTGGGGCTGAGCGAGTCCTGCCGCGACCTGGCAACCCTGGAACACACAAGCACAGATAGATTAGTGCTGTTCGCAGTACAGAGATGTAATGATGAGTACTGCTTACTTGCAGGTGGCGCTGGAAGGCTTGCGCTGGCTCTGCGGCTCGCAGTGGCTCGGTGTGGGTGAAGCTTGGTGCTGTGGAGAGGTGGAGGAGTTCCGAGGAGGAGGAGTGGCTCCGTTATTCGGGGAGACTGGTCTGCCACCAGGGAGGTCCACCTGTGCACAGGGGATAACACTTTGACAAGGTAAGTTACTTTGACTCTTACGTGGCGAAGCTTGGCAAGACTGCGTTGTGGATGCTCTGGCGAGAGGATGAGTCCGTGACGCCAGACTTTATGGTCGTTTTGACTCCTTTGATTTTAGCACAGAAATCCAAGATTTGAAACAGAAACTCAAAGACAATCAGCACTTTAATATTGAGATGCAGGATGTTAAAAGGGAGTTCCGCGCTGTAAAAGTGAACAAAAGTCAGGGCCCTGATAATATATGTGGACGCCTGGTAAAGTCCTGTGCACATGAACTGAGTCCTATATTTCATTATATTTTCAATAAGTCCTTACAGACACAACATGTGCCTAAGATCTGGAAAGATGCCGTGGTTGTTCTCGTTCCAAAATCCAGCTGTCCTAAAACGGTAAATGACTTTAGACCAGTTGCTTTGACTTCAATTTTAATGAAAATTTTTGAAAAACTGGTCAGATGTGAGGTCCTAAGGCAGACTGAACATGCATTGGATCCTCTGCAGTTTGCCTATAGGCCTCACAGAGGAGTGGAGGATGCCACTGTCACTCTGTTTGACATGCTTTTTAAACATCTGGATTTTAATGGGACACACGCCAGGCTTTTATTTGTGGACTTTTCTTCTGCCTTTAATGCAATCCAACCTCATATTTTAGTTGAAAGGCTCCTGCAACAATTTGATTTAAGCAATAATCTGGTGGGTTGGATTCTGGATTTCTTAACCAACAGGACGCAGAGAGTAAGGGTCAATGGCACATTGTCTGACCTAAAGTGCTCTTCTACTGGCTCTCCTCAGGGGTGTGTGTTGTCACCACTACTCTTCATCCTGTACACAAACATGTGTCGGAGCAGACATGACAACAGACACATTATAAAGTATGCTGATGACTCAGTCATTGTCAGTCTCCTCCAGGATGGTGAGAGTGGCCACGGCCCAGTAGTTGATGACTTTGTTCACTGGTGTGAGGATTCCTACCTGCAGCTGAATACAACAAAAATGAAAGATATGATTATTGACTTTAGGAGGAAAACTCCCAGGCACAAAGTCACCATACTAAAAGGCCAGACCACCGAATGTGTACAATCGTACAAATATCTTGGGACGATTATTGATAGTGGATTGAACTTTGAGGTGAACTGTGAAAGGGTGTGCAAAAAGGGTCAGCAAAATTTGCATTGTTTGAGGAAACTTGCACGCTTCCAAATTGACCGAACCATAATGACTATGTTCTATCGGGCTTTTATTGAATCTGTTTTATCCTTTTCTTTAATGTCAGGGTTTGGTCAGATAAAACTGAAACAGAGGAAATCCTTGGATCAGGTAGTCAGATGGTCCAGTCGTTTGCTTGGTGAGTCAAAGCTGAGCCTGACATCCCTGTACACCAGACAAGTACAGAGGATGGCCGACTCGATTTTAAATGATGACTCCCACCCTTTGCACTGCAACTTTCAGCTTCTTCCCTCCAGACGGAGGTTTGCTGTCCGAAAAAGTAGAACCCAGCGCTACAAAAACAGCTTTGTCCCTGCTGCTGTCAAAGAGTTGAACAAGCTATAAAAATTATATTGTACATATTTTATATTTACCTACTTTGTAAGATGTGTGCCTGTGTTTGTGTCTATGTTGAATGTAATTAGTGGCCTGTAAATATGGATGTCACCAACTGCAAAACAAATCTACCTACGGGTACAAATAAAGTAACCTGAACCTGAACCTGAACCTGAGTCCGTGACGCGTTGCATGGCAAAGTAGGCAGACGACTCCATGCTGAGCCATCAGTGACGCCGGCTTTTAAGGGCAGCTGATGATTGGCGGCAGGTGTGTGCGCAGCCGAGGCTGTTGATGGCTCAGCGGCCACCATGACAGTGTCATCTGCAAAACAATGAAAATGTATACAGTGCTTTCTACTAATGTTGCCTAACGGAAGCATATATAAACTAAAAAGAGTAGGGCCTAACAGAGATCCCTGTGGAACTCCATGACTGAGCTTTGAGTTGCAAGAAAACTCATTATTGACATGAACAAGCTGTAGCCTATCAGACAAATAAGATCTAAACCGCTGCAGTGAAGTTCCATTAAGTCCAACATAGAGTATCAAAGGCTGCACTAAGGTCTAAAAGGACAAGTACAGAAACAAGCCCATTATCAGATGCGATAAGGATCTGATAATGGTGACCTTCACTAAGGCTGTTGTGACTAGTGACCTTCACTAAGGCTGTTGCAGTACTATGATGGATTCTAAACCCAGATTGAAACTCTTCAAATAAACCATTTCCCCTGCAAGTGATCAAGTAATTGTGCAGCAACAACTCCTTCTAAGATTTTTGAAATGAAAGGCAGATTAGAGATTGGTCTATAGTTAACTAAAACTCCTGGATCCAGCGTTGGCTTTTTGAGTAAGGGTTTAATTACAGTAGTTTTAAAAGACTGCGCCACATGGCCTAATGTTAAAGAAGAATTGATTATTTGAAGAATATGGCTGCCAATAAATGGGAAGACATCTTTAAATAACCTGGTAGGAATAGGGTCTAAAAGACAAGTTGAAGACTTGGATAAGGAAATTATTTTATCTAACTCTAAAAGGTCAATTGGAGTAAACTGATCCAAACAGATGTCAATTGAAGGAGTTGTAGTAGTTACTGTATTTAAGTTAACGGTGGGAAGAATCTGACTGACTTTATCTCTGATAGACAAAATTTTATGATTGAAAAAGTTCATGAAGTCCTGACTAGTAAGCTCTAAGGTAATGCAAGGATTGAAAGAGTCCTGACTCTTTGTCAGCCTGGCTACACTGCTGAAAATAAACCTGGGATTATTCTTATTATCTTCTATTAATGCAGAGTAATAACTTGTTCTGGCTTTTCTAAGAGATTTTTTTTATAAATTAAAGATGATTTCTCCAAGCTGAATAATTTGTATCTAAATTAGTGGAATGCCATTTTCATTCTAATTGACGAGTCTTCTGTTTTAAGCTACAAGTTTCTGTGTTAAACCAAGGGGTTAGAAATTTCTGATTAGACTTTTTATTTTTTAAATGGGCCACCAAGTCTAGAGTCTGATGCAGAAAAGCTGTAACACTATCTACCATGCAATCAATTATAGAAGGAGCAAGCTCTCCATAGCTTATTTCCGTTGTGTTGACACATGGTATAGAGGAGACAATCTGCATAATTTTGGTAACAACATCATCTGAAAGACATCTGTTGGAGTAATATTTTTTCTTTAGGAATCAAATACTCAAGAATAGTGAAATCAGAGGTTAACAGACAATGGTCTGAGTGTACAGGATTATGAGGAGACACTACCAGATTTTCTATTTCTATGCTATATGTCAGAACAAGGTCCAACGTATGGTGGATATAATGGGTAGAATTTCCTACTTTTTGAGAAAACCCCATCGAGTCTAATATTGAATTAAATGCTTTATTAAGACAGTCACTATATGCATGTACATGTATATTAAAATCCCCTACTATAATTACTCTATCTGATTTCAGCACTAAATCAGCTAAAAATTTGGCAAATTCAGATAAAAACTCTGAGTAGGCTGAGGGAGGACGATAAACTATGGCAAAAAATTTGGGTTTCACCTAAGATTGCTAAAATGCCTAATACTGAGGACCAGGCCCTCAAAGGAATTAAAACATGTTTTTTTACGTTACATTAACTAGTAATTTAGAATGGTAAATTGCCGCTACTCCTCCTCCACTACCAGAACCTCTGGGATTTTGATAGTTTAAATAGCCAGAGGGAGTTAATTCATTTAAACCAACATAATCCTCTTGCCCTAACCAAGTCTCTGTAAGGGATATTAAATCAATCTGATGATCAATTAACAGATCATGGACTAGCAGAGACTTGGGAGTTAGAGACCTAATATTCAACAAACCACATTTAATTTTTAAATTATGAGGAGGAAGAGAGGCCAAATCATTCAATTTAGAGTCTTCATGTTTAATTTGAGTTTTATAACTTTTTGTTTAATTATTTTGGGATGCTTATGCATTATATTTTTATTAACTTTGGAGGGAGCAGACAATGATTCTCTGATGGGGAAGACAGGGGCTAAGTTGAGGGGTGGCGGAAGAAGAGGAGCTGCAGAGAGGCATGTATTTATCAAGTTATGTTGTATTTGTCTTGGGTTATAATGTTTAGGGTAACGGGAGACAGACACAATCTCTTCAGGATTATGAATTGAAGACTGATTATTTGGATTAATAGGATTAATACGAGAAGTGGAAGCAAAAACCCAGTGGAGGAGATGGGAGAGAGAAGGATGGTGGCTAAACTGTCATCTCTGCTGGAGTCCGAGTCCCACCCTATGCAGGACATACTGAACGCACTGAGGAGCTCATTTAGCAGCAGACTACATCATCCTAGGTGCACAACCGAGAGGTTTCGCGGGTCCTTCCTACCTACGGCTGTCAGACTGTATAACCTAAGCAGGGCTCCTCGCAGAGATAGCAAAAAAAAACAAACACATGTGACAACCTAATAGTAGTGAAAGCAAAAGACCCAATAGACTTACACAGTGGTCCCCTCCGGTATACAACTAGGAAAATACCGGTCGCTATGGAGGGTGACAATATGTATGGGTACATAATCATACCATGTAGGATAACTAGGTAGACGGTTATGCTGTTCATTCAATCTAGCTACAGTGCTCCGCACTGTGTGTGTTTATATATTTATTCCATCTAGCTACAATGCTCCGCACTGTGTGTTTATATATTTATATATTTATTCCATCTAGCTACAATGCTCCACACTGTGTGTTTATATATTTATATGTACATATGTATACTCGCTGCTCTTGTTTTGTTTTTTGTTTTTTTGTTTTTTTTTTCTTGTCTTCTGATTGTTGCTCTGAGTGTTGCTGTCCCTGTGCTGCTGCAATCCTGGAATTTCCCCATTGTGGGACTAATAAAGGCTTATCTTATCTTATCTTAAAAAAGGGCTGGTTGGCAGACCCAGGTACTTTGGGGTGAGTTAACATACCAGCTTTCAGTCACTGTACTAAAAAATCCTGAATGGAATAAAACAGATTGTCCCTTAGAACACGTGCACCAAGTCTATTTGGATGGATGCCATCTGGCCTCATAAATGATAGGCAGTTCCAAAACAGGTTGAAATTGTTTAAAAAACCAATGTTAAAAGCAGGACATGTTGAACACAACTAGGTATTAAGGCTGAGAGTTCTGCTAAAATAATTGCAACCTCTTCTAAGAGGAGCAAGTGGCCCAGAAATAAACACGTCTGCCACAGTTCATAACTAACTAACTAACTAACTAACCTGCACTTATATAGCACTTTTCTAGTCACAAAGACCACCCAAAGCGCTTTCACTAATACTAACCCTCTATTCTAGAGTGAACAGAAGACTCCTGCAGTCACTCTTTAAGATCTCTGACATTTCATCTGGGATGTTGTATGCATCCAACGTGCACAATATCAATTATGGTGTGGGGGTATTCATTTAATAGGTCAGGGGTAAGAGCCTCAATGTCTGACACTTTAGCCCCAGGAAAAAAAATTGTAACACAGTACCTGCTTCTGATGTTCCTCATTATTGAATCATCACTTACCAGCATCGTCTGGGGGGACTTTGTCGGTGGCTTGTGAAATGGTGGATAATTTTGCCATAGTTGCTGCAGTGGCAGTGGGGTGCCAATGCTGGGGTGATGTGGGGTGATGCGGGGTGATGCGGGGTGATGCGGGGGGATGCGCTCTCATCTTTTTGGAGCTGGTGTATAGATTGGCACACCTAAGGTAGCTTTGATCTGGGGCTTGTGGGTTTGGGCCGCTGCTGAAGGAGTAGGGGCGGCCATGGGAGGATGATCGACATCCAGGTGGGGGAAATCTTCCAGGGAAAGGATGTCAAATCTGTTTTCCAGCAAAAGGGGAAGGGAGGAGGCTTGGCCATGTCTGGTCAATCCCCAACATTTGCTATTTGGCTCAACCAAGGTCCAGGGCACGCATTGAGGCTGTGACGAACCACCTGGGGCTTTGGGTTTAGCTTCAAACTGAAGCCAGTGTTTGATGCTGGTGTGCTGGACAGCTGAGGTGACTGGAGCAGGGGTGGAAGTGGATGGTGATGTGCTAATTTCACCAAGGTAAGTAGCCGTCTCTGCTAGCTGCAAGTCCGTTGCTGGGGCCAATGTCCATCCAAAAATAATAGTGTTCAGGTAGTTTTCAGCCTCCCAAATCTTATAAAGGTTAGAGAGTCTCAATTCCAACTCAGAAACCTTCTTAGAGAGGGAGACACAGCTGACACAAGTAGGGGATGGAGCCATGGCTTTCCAGGACAGAAGTGGCTAGCTAGCTAGCTAAAACAGGTTAGCCTAACCTGGTGAAACAGCCCTGCCCAGGGTCTGATTCACCTGTGTGTCTGATCGGGCTGTTGTATTTACTAAGCTAACACTAAGTGAAAAGTTAATATCAGTAAAAGAGATAAAGATATACAAATTTAAAACAGAGCTAATACAACAAACAAAAACAGACAAGATAACGCTTTGACAGCATCGTGACAGTTTACAAACAGACGCCGACAACAGAGGGAACGTGCATCTCTGGTGTTGCTGAAGTGGCCGGATATTTTCTTGCTGTACTGTCATTTTGCCTCCTTGATGCTACGGGAGAGGTGGGCCCTAGCTGTTGTTAGTCGTGCAGTGTCGCCAGGCCTGATGGCTGCGTACAGAGCCTTCAGGAGCCTGTGGACCTCTGCTGTCATCCATGGCTTCTGGTTAGCATGAAAAGTGATAGTTTTGCAGAGAGTGACATCATCAATGCATTTCACTATGTATGCTACAACAACCTCAGTGTGCTCGTCTAGGTTTGTGTGTCCATTGTGAGTGGCTGCATGCTTGAAAGTGTCTGAAAGTGATGGATGCTATGCCTATGGTACCAGAGAGCTTCACCTCTCTGACACATCCTGTCAAAATAAAAGTTGTTTTTTTTATTTTCAGAATAAGAAAAGTCCATCCTCACATGCAACTGAAGCTCAGAATATCATTTATCTTTTGAAATGCTGTCTGCATCCCACTTTTGGGTCTTGACTCACCAGTTGAAAATCACTGACCTAGGACATCAAGAGGGAAAGGAACCTGGCAGATTGGGCAGAAAGCATACTCAGCCTGCAAACACAATGTTCCATATAAGATAACATTAATAGGTTATATAAGTTCTTCTCTTTACCAAGTCAGTTAAAGTGAAAACATACCTTTTGGGATGTTTCTGCAGGTAGGACAATTTTCACATCAAGATCACAGTCTTGCCTATACAACTAATAAAAAATAATCAATTAATAACCACACAGCATTTTAGTTTGCAAGGACAGGAAAGCCATGAACACAGGGTGACTTACTACCATACTTGTCTTGGTCATATACATTCTCTTCTGCCAAATGAAGAGTTATTGATTCTTCTCTGTCTGAGAGGACATTACAAGAACTGACATGAACAGCTAGGAACTGCAGTGACATTTGTTCACTGCAATTACAGCAGGAAGCCTTTGGCATTTTCTCAAGCTCTTTGGAATTGAGTGGCAACAGAGTCAAATCAAGTTCTAGCTGAAGTGGGACGATGTTAAAGACAAATTCGCCACTGTTGCTTGCTGTTTGCTCTCATGCCCCAGTATAGCCTTCTGATTCTGGGGGAATCACAGTTATAGTCCTCTGTCCACTTTCACCTGTTAATACAGTAGTATTAAAGCCAAGTAATGGCTGCACGCCAAGTAATGGCGTGCACGGTGCAGCCCTGTGCACGCCACCGTGCACAGGGCTGCACGGTGGCGCAGTGGTTTAGCACTGCGGCAGCACAGTTTACCCTTGGCCGGGGGATCACAGGGATCGTGAGATCGTGGGTTCGATCCCAGCCCCCGACCAACAGTGAGCTGTGTGGAGTTTGCATGTTCTCCCCGTGTTGCGTGGGTTTACTCCGGGATTTCTCCGGTTTCCTCCCGCATACCAAAAACATGTAGGTTTAGGGCGCTCGCGCACGCAGCAACCGGCAGCCGGTGGCTTGTCACCAGACTGCAAACCAAATCTACCTACGGGTACAAATAAGTAACAAAAAAAAAAAAAAAAAGTAATGTCAGTAAAATTTAAAAAAAAATATTCAAAACAAAATATCTCAAAACCATACAACACCCATTGCTTTATACAGCAACCAGCCTACATCCAAGCAATGCATTTTTGGGGAACTCCACACAGCATTTCAGAGAGCTGAAAATGAACAATGTGTGCTTACTAGGAGATGATGTTTCATGCAAGTATAGCATAAATTTCAATGGTAAATAGCACCTACTTCAGTATGAGTGATGCCACTGATTAGTAAAATTATTTTCCCTAATCCAGCTTGAATCAGTTTAAATTCCTCACTGCCTCTTCGTGTTTTTGTTGTCATGCATGGCAAGAGGTAAAATGAAATCACAACCTTTTTTTGGTGCCTTGAGTTTCTGGAGAACAAATCTTTCCTTTCTCCTTAGCCCTTTTTGAAAAAAAAAAAGCCTTGGAATGATCTGAAATAATAAAACAATTAATGTATCTAAAATATGCATTACATTTTTGACAAATTCTACAATAATTTATTAATTAGAAAACAATATAGTACAAAATAGCCATACGATGAAGATATGGGAAAGAGTTGTTGAAGCCAGGTTAAGAGGAGAGGTGACAATCAGTGAGCAGCATCACGGTTTCATGCCAAGAAAGAGTCCTACACATACAATGTTTGCTCGAAGAGTGCTGATGGAGAAGTATAGAGAAGGTCAGAAGGAGTTGCACTGTGTCTTTGTGGATCTTGAGAAAGCAGATGATAGGGTGCCAAGAGAGGAAGTGTGGTACTGTATGAGGAAGTCAGGAGTGGCAGAGAAGTATGTGAGGGTGCAAGGTGTTGCAGGACATGTATGAAGACAGCGAGACGGTAGTGAGGTGTGCTGCAGGAGTGACACATGGGTTCAAGATGGTGGTGGGGTTACATCAGGGATCGGCTCTGAGTCCCTTCTTGTTTGCAATGGTGATGGACAGGCTGACAGATGAGCTCATTCAGGAGTTTCCATGGACCATGATGTTTGCAGATGGCATTGTGATCTACAGTGAGAGTAGGGAGCAGGTGGAAGAGAACCTGGAGAGAGTGAGGTATGCTCTGGAGAGAAGAGGAATGAAAGTCAGAAGAAGCAAGACAGAATACATGAGTGTGAAAGAGAGGGAGGCAGGTGCAATGGTGAAGATAGAAGGAGTAGTGTTAGTGAAATGAGATGAGTTTAAATATCTGGGGTCAACCATCTAAAGCAATGGAAAATGCACGAGAGGTGAAGAAGAGAGTGCAGGTACAGTGGAGTGGGTGGTGATGAGTGTCAGGGGTGATTTTTGACAGAAAGGTAGCAGCACGAGTGAAAGGGAAGATTTACAAAACAGTAGTGAGACCTGCTATAATGTATGGTTTGAAGGCAGTGGTGCTGACAAAAAGGAAGGAGATGGAGCTGGAGGTGGCAGAGTTGAAGATGCTAAGATTTTCATTGGGAGTGACTGGGGGGGGCAAGATTAGAAATGAGTATATCAGAGGGACAGCTCAGGTTGAGCGGTTTGGAGAAAAAGTAAAAGAGTCAAGGCTTAAACGGTGTGGACATGTGCAGAGGAGGGATAGTGGAGATTTTGGACAAATGATGTTGAAGATGGAGCTGCCAGGCAGGAGGAAAAGAGGAAGACCACAGAGAAGATTCATGGATGTAGTGAAGGAGGACATGGAGAGGGTTGGTGTTACAGAAGAAGATGAAGGGATAGGGGGAGATGGAAGCAGATGATCCACTGTGGAGACCCTGAAGGGAGCAGGCGAAAGAAGAAGAAGAAGAAGAAGAAGAAGAAGAAGAAGAAGAAGAAGAAGAAGAAGAAGAAGAAGAAGAAGAAGAAGAAGAAGAAGAAGAAGAAGAAGAAGAAGAAGAAGAAGAAGAAGAAGAAGAAGAAGAAGAAGAAGAAGAAGAAGAAGAAGAAGAAGAAGAAGAAGAAGAAGAAGAAGAAGAAGAAGAAGAAGAAGAAGAAGAAGAAATAGCACCTCATCATTTCTTGCTGTACTGAGGACTGATGTGGGAGCTGTGGGTTGACACTGTGTCCATTTCCATGTCTTTAGACTAGTGTGCCAGGACACTGCAGTGTGCTGTTGATTACAGTTATAAGTTTTTGGGCAGTTGCCACTATTTCCTTCATTGTGCCATGGGACAAATGAAAACAAAGTCAGTGTTGACATCTCTGCTGATCTGCACCAAACCATTATTTACTGTGAAGATTTTTGAAAAACATTTAGTGTCATGATGCTGAGCACGGGGGATAGCGGGGGACGTGCTCACGCTTAAGTTTGATTATGTTTCTGTAATTTCTCTATTTGTTTTGTATTTATATGTACTGTATCACGGTACTTCAGTCGTCTTTTGTTTCAGTTTGTGCATTAGTAATCCTGTTTCTGAGTTTAGTTATTTCCAGTCCAGTCTAATTTCATATTGTGCCTATGACTATCTAGTTTTGTATCATTATTATGATGTGCCTGTTTAGATAGGAGTCCACCCTCACCTATTTCTCTAGTCCTCTTTTTGTATTTTGACATCAGTATTGGATTGCATTTCTTGTTTTGTATTTATCCCTTGCCATTATTCTTTCCTGCTCTGTGCTTTTATATTGACAACACCCTGTGTTAGTTCTGCTTTGAGCTCAAGTTCGCAGGCTGTCTCAGCTGTCAGCATTTGATCTGATTATTCTCACTCCTGTCACCCACACCTGACATTACTTGTCAATTCCGCTACATCCTATAAAAAGGTCATTGCATCGCAGTCCGTTACTGCGATCTTCTCGTTACCCAGATGTTAGTTTTATGTCTAATTCGCTTTCGATTTTCCCAGTGTTTTAACAGGAGTGCTCCGTCTTTTTCTCTCTCTTCTCCTGGTGTCTCCATACGCCTCAGCCGGGTCTTGTCCCGGCTGCTCTCCTGTTCTGGATGTGAGCTCCGTTTTCCCTGGCATTCCTGTTCACTCTTTTCTCCCGGTTCTTCTGCCTTATTGTTTGTAAGTTTGGTTTTTATGTTATTTTTGTGTTTAATTAAATTCACCAGCAACTCACAGTTCAGGGCCTGGGTATTCTTTCTGCCCTGAGGGGCCAGTTTATAGCATTTAGTTGATTTGATGGTGGCAATTTGGCATTTCTTTCAGTTATTGTCACGCCGCGCCGCTCATCAACGGCGCCACCTGCTCACACACCTGTCAGTCATCAGCGGCGAGGGATATAAGCCGCCTCGCCCTGAGCTTCGGTCTGAAGCCGTAGACTTCATTTCCCTTCCATGGGCTTCTACCACTTTCTCTTCAGCATCCTCGTTACCGGTAAGAAGATCACTTACCTCATCTTTCCAGTCTGCTCCCCTGTGCACAGGTGGATTCCTCGGCGGCGGACTATCCCGTCCCTCGTCTCTCCTCGCTGCTGCACCAAGCCCTGCAGGTGGCTGTCTCCCGGGCTTCCATCCTTGAAGCGCCAGTCATCTGCCCTAAACAAGTAAGCTTCTCTCCCTCGCCTATTCTCCTCCTGTGTTGGTGTGTGCTCATCACCCTGTGTCTAATTTCTCCCATAGGGTTGCCGGCTGAACGGTCTCCTGCCTCTGGGTCCGAAGCAGACGCCACCACCAACACATTAACATTCCGCAGACACGCACCCAAACATCCCTGTTGTTAATAAACAGTTTGAACTACTCTGAGCCTGTGTGTGTGCGTCTCCTGAGCCGAACATTATGTCAGTACGGCTTCAGCAGAGCGGCTCGGCAGACGGCGGGCTCGCACACCGGTTTACCATCCTCGAGGCTCGGGTGGATCAGATCGTTTATCAGCAACAGGTGGTACTTAATCAATTATTAGAATTAACTAACCGATTGAACCGCTTGGACCCTCAACAGCCGTTCCCCCCGACTCGCCAGGGTGGCGCGGCTCCTGCTGTTCCAGCGGCCGTCCAGCCGGCTCCAGTGGCACTGGTTCGGCTCACACCGATTCCGACCCCCGCCCGCTTTAGCGATAAGCTCGGCGGAGCGCGGGGGTTCATTATGCAGTGTGAGTCCGTGTTCCACCGTGTGCCCGGAGATTTTCCCTCGGATCACAGCCGAATTGGTTACATAGGGAATCTTCTGGAGGGGCGTGCGTTAACTTGGACCTACGCCGTAATGGCGAGGCCCAGTTATGCCACCCTCACCTATGACCAATTCGTGAGGCGCTTTCTGGAGGTCTTTGACCATTCTCAAACCGAGACGGTCCAGGTCGATCGGCTTCTCGCTCTCCAGCAGGGAAGCCGGTCGGCAGCGGACCACTCGGTCGACTTCCGGGTAGCGGCGGAGGAATTGGGCTGGGAGGAACGCTCCCTCTGTGGCCTGTTCCTCCGCAGCCTCAATAGTGATCTGAGGGATGAACTGGCTGGTCGGGATATCCCTGGGACGCTAGCGGAGCTGACGTCCTTAGCGGTAAGTTTGGATAACAGGCTGCGCGAGCGCTCCTCGGGGCGGAAGTCTTCTTCTTCTCGCCCTCGTGGAGCCTCGCCGCACCTGTTCCAAGCTCGCCCCCTGGCGGCACCGCCAGCATCGTGCCCCGAGGAGTCGGAGCCGATGGTGACGGGCTGGACCAAACTTTCCCCTGTGGAGAAACAACGCCGCCGTGAGTTGGGCCTCTGCATGTATTGCGGAGGCGACAAACACACCGTGGAGCGTTGTCCACGGAAAGCCAGTCGGTGGGGTCCGCGAGTCACTGTTGGGGGCCTCGCGGACGTCAATCGGTTAGGATCACTCACCCAATTGAAGCTGCCCATCCGTTTCTGCCATAACCCCACTGGGCACCTCACCCACGCACTGGTGGATTCGGGCGCAGAAGGCAGCTTCATTTCACAAAGCCTGGCAACCCAATTGGGCATCCGCTGCCAGGCACTCAACACTCCCATCTCCCTAGTCCACCTCTCCCGTGCCTCCCTTGGGAGAGTGACACATCAAACTGTCCCCGTACCGGTCATCATCTCGGGAAACCACCGGGAGGAGATGACCTTCTACGTCCTCCCCAACTCTGTGTCGCCCGTCATCCTGGGGTATCCCTGGCTCCGTCTTCACAACCCGGTCCTGGATTAGAGATCAGCTGGGGTATCGGCATGGAGTACATTCTGCCTGGGCACCTGCCTCCAGTCCGCTGCCTGTTCGCCGTCCGCTCCTCCCCCCGCGACGGACGCTGCACCCCCGGACCTGTCCCTGGTGCCTCCGGAGTTTCACGACCTGGGTATGGTGTTCAGTAAAGCGAAAGCTATGTCTCTTCCCCCTCATCGGCCCTACGACTGTGCCATTAACCTCCGCCAGGGGGCTCCGTTACCTTCTGGTCGGCTCTACAGCCTGTCAGCGCCGGGGAAGGAGACGATGAACACATATCTGAAGGAGTCATTAAACGCTGGGATAATCCGCCCATCATCGTCACCCGTGGGGGCAGGGTTCTTCTTCGTGGGAAAAAAGGATGGGTCCCTCCGCCCTTGCATCGACTACCGGGCCCTCAATGATATCACGGAGAAGGACCGTTACACCCTGCCCCTCATGGACACTGCCTTCCACTCCCTCCAGGGGGCGACCTGGTTCACCAAGCTGGATCTACGCAGCGCTTACCACCTCGTCCGGATCCGGGAGGGAGATGAGTGGAAGACAGCCTTCCGTACCCCGAACGGCCACTTTGAGTACCTGGTCATGCCGTTCGGGTTGACCAACGCTCCAGCCGTCTTTCAGCGCCTTATAAATGACGTCCTCCGGGACTTTATTGGCCTTTTCGTGTTCGTCTACCTGGACAATATTCTCATCTTCTCCAAGTCCAGGGACGAGCACCAGGTCCACGTGAGGTGGGTCCTCCAAAGACTGCTGGAGAATCGTCTGTAGGTGAAGGCAGAAAAATGTGAATTTTACGCCAGAACTACGTCCTTCCTGGGGTTTATCATCGCCCACGACAAGGTGCTCCCAGACCCAGAGAAGGTGAAAGTGGTGGTGGAGTGGCCTACACCTGCATCTCGGAAGCAGGTGCAACAGTTCGTTGGCTTCGGCAATTTCTACCGCCGCTTTGTCCCCAACTTCAGCTCCATCGTTGGGCCACTGACCCGCCTCACGTCCCTGAAGGTCCCGTTCCGGTGGACCGAAGAGGTCGCTGCCACCTTTAAGGCGCTGAAGGCGGAGTTCTCCTCCTCCCGGGTCCTTCGCCAGGTCGACCCCGCGCTGCAGTGCATTGTTGAGGTGGACGCCTCGGACACGGGAGTGGGAGCAGTGCTGTCCCAGCGGTCGCCGGACGATGGTGCCAAACGACCGTGCGCCTTCTTCTCCCGGCGCTTGTCCCCGGCAGAGAGGAACTACGATGTGGGGGACAGAGAGCTCTTGGCCATCAAGCTCGCCCTGCAGGAGTGGCGCCACTGGCTAGAGTGGGCGAACCTGCCGTTTGTGGTCCTCACGGACCACAAGAACTTGGAATATTTACGATCTGCCAAGCGCCTGAACGCCCACCAGGCGCGCTGGTCTCTGTTCTTCACCAGGTTCCAATTTTCTATCACCTTCAGGCCTGGCTCTAAGAACGGCCTGCCTGACGCCCTCTCTAGGCAGTTCACTCCCGTGGAATCGGAGGAGACGCCCCACTCCATCCTGCCCAGGTCGTGCGTCGTGGGAGCCATCTCGTGGGATATCGAGACCAAGATCCGGAAGGCACAGGAGGTGGAGCCTGATCCTGGCGGCGGACCGGAGGGAAGACTGTTCGTCCCATCTGCGGTCCGAGGAGAGGTCATCCACTGGCTCCACACCTCCCGGCTCACCTGTCATCCCGGCACCTCCCGGATGATCAGCCTCCTCCAACGGTCTTTTTGGTGGCCAGGCCTGCGGAGGGACGCAGCCCGCTACGCCCGGGCTTGCCCAGTCTGTGCCACCAGCAAATCAGGAAATGCCCCTCCAGCGGGTCTGCTCCAGCCTCTGCCCATCCCCGGCAGGCCCTGGTCGCACATCGCACTGGATTTCGTCACCGGACTCCCCATTTCCAACTCCTTTAACACCATCCTGACCATCGTGGACCGTTTCTCCAAGGCGGCACACTTCGTCCCCCTGCGAGATCTTCCTACCGCCCTGGAGACGGCGGGCCTCCTCGTCCAACACGTGGTCAGGCTGCACGGGATTCCGGTGGACGTGGTCTCGGACCGGGGTCCCCAATTTTCATCCGAGGTTTGGAGGTCCTTTTGCAACGCCATCGGAGCCAAGGTGAGCCTCTCCTCCGGCCATCACCCCCAGTCTAACGGGCAGTGTGAGAGGACCAATCAGGAGCTGGAGGCTGCGCTCCGCTGTGTTGCAAGATCCAAGCCGACGTCATGGAGCAACCATCTCGCCTGGGTGGAGTACGCCCACAACACCGCCCGCTCTTCTGCAACGGGGATGTCCCCCTTCAAGGCGTCCCTGGGTTACGACCCCCCGCTGCTTCCAGCGCAGGAGAGCGAGGTAACTGTCCCGTCAGTTAGGGCGCACCTGAGGCAGTTCCGCTCCATCTGGGCCGCCGCGCGTCATGCGCTTTTACGCACAGCGGAGCGCAACAGAACCGTGGCGGACCGGCGTAGAAGACCTGCCCCGGCGTACAGAGTTGGGCAACGTGTCTACGTTTCCACCCAGGACGTCACCCTAAAAGGCGAGAGGAGAAAGCTGGCACAGCGCTTCATGGGTCCCTTTCCCATCTCCCGGATCATCAACCCGGTGGCTGTGCGTGTGGCTATTCCCCCCTCCCTCCGCATCCATCCCACTTTCCACGTGTCGAAGGTGAAGCTGGCAGTTACCGACCCCCTTTGCCCTCCTCCTGCAGCGCAACCCGCACCCCGGATGGTTGGTGGCCATCCGGCCTGGTCCGTCTCCTCCATCCTGGACTCCCGGCGCCGGGGTCGTGGGTTGCAATACTTGGTGGACTGGGAGGGCTATGGGCCCGAGCATCGACAGTGGGTGCCCCCGTCGTTTGTGTTGGACCCATCGCTCATCGCGGACTTCCACCGAGCGCACCCGGATAAGCCATCGCCAGGAGGCGCTGCTAGAGGGGGGAGTACTGTCACGCCGCGCCGCTCATCAACGGCGCCACCTGCTCACACACCCGTCAGTCATCAGCGGCGAGGGATATAAGCCGCCTCGCCCTGAGCTTCGGTCTGAAGCCGTAGACTTCATTTCCCTTCCATGGGCTTCTACCACTTTCTCTTCAGCATCCTCGTTACCGGTAAGAAGATCACTTACCTCATCTTTCCAGTCTGCTCCCCTGTGCACAGGTGGATTCCTCGGCGGCGGACTATCCCGTCCCTCGTCTCTCCTCGCTGCTGCACCGAGCCCTGCAGGTGGCTGTCTCCCGGGCTTCCATCCTTGAAGCGCCAGTCATCTGCCCTAAACAAGTAAGCTTCTCTCCCTCGCCTATTCTCCTCCTGTGTTGGTGTGTGCTCATCACCCTGTGTCTAATTTCTCCCATAGGGTTGCCGGCTGAACGGTCTCCTGCCTCTGGGTCCGAAGCAGACGCCACCACCAACACATTAACATTCCGCAGACACGCACCCAAACATCCCTGTTGTTAATAAACAGTTTGAACTACTCTGAGCCTGTGTGTGTGCGTCTCCTGAGCCGAACGTTATGTCAGTTATCTATAGTAACTGGATGTGACAGTATGTAAAAGAATCACAAACACACATTACACTGGCAGCAGAGCAGACTCTTGAATCTGTCTCCATTTTATAAGAATATACTTTTAGCAGCCAGTACAATGACTTGTCACTTGACTGCTGATTGTTAGCTAGTTACCTGTCTTTAAAATAAAGCATTTAGACACAAACCTCTTAATGCCTTTCATAAAATAGTAACTTTAGCCAATTTAAATAATAATCATTTAAAAGGTGTGTGTGTGGGGGGGGCATGTGTCACATTTATTGTGCATAAGAATCAATATTTGCTAGCTGACAGACTAAATGTTTCACATTTTTCTCCAGATGCCATGGCTCCACGTTGTGCCACACTGGTGAACCAGATCCCTCATTTCTGTAGTTGGCCTCCTCATCGTTGGTGATGAGGCCCACCACCATTGTGTCATCCCCAAACTTGATGATGTGGTTGGTGTTGTAGGTTGGTACACAGTCATGGGTCAGCAGTGTGAAGAGCAGCGGGCTGAGCATGCACCCTTGTGGGGCCCCTGTGCTCAGTGTGATGGTCTGGGAGGTGTAGTGGCTGACCCGCATATTCTGTGACCTCTCTGTGAGAAATTCCAGCACCCAGTTACAGAGAGAGGTTTTGAGTCCCAAGTTTCTGAGTTTTTGTATCAGGAGCTGAGGGATGATTGTGTTGAATCCTGGACTGAAGTCCAAGAATAGCATTCGCACGTAGGAGTTCTTTGAGTCCAGGTGGCTTAGGGCTGGATGGAGAGCAGCAGCCATGGCATCTTCTGTGGATCTGTTTGACCTGTGTGCAAACTGAGATGGGTCGTGGGAGGTAGGTAGGATGGACTTGATGTTCTGTATGACCAGCTGCTTGAACCACTTCATTATGATGGAGGTCAGTGCTACTGGCAGGTAATCGTAAATGGATGGGACAGGCTTCTTTGGGACTTGTATTATGGTAGCAGTATTGAGACGTGTGGGGGACAACAGCTTGACTCAGGGAGATATTGAAGATGTCGGCCAGGACGTGCTTGAGCTCCTCCCCACATTCCTTCAGGATGTGACCTGGTATGTTTTTTGGTCAAGCCGCCTTGCGTGGGTTGATCCTGGTTCCTGGTTCCTCTTCATGCTAGCCAGATACAGACTTATAGCCTGCTCATCTGGAGGAGGAGTGGTCTTCTGTGCCGATGTGCTGTTTAAATAATAATAATGGTTTGCATTTACATAGCGCCTTCAAGAAACCCAAAGTGCTTTACAATGAAAATCCATTATTCATTCACTCCACAGACAGACAATGGTAATGGTAAGCTACTACTGTAGCCACAGTTGCCCTGGGGCAGTCTGATGGAAACTTGGCTTCCAATCCACGTCAATGGCCTCTCCGACCACTACCGAACATGTATGCACATTCATATCCAGTGTCATGGACACTGGGGGCAAGGTGGGTAAAGTGTCTTTCCCGGGGACATAACGGCAGGATGGCTGGGAAGAGTGGGAGTCGAACCACGAATGCTCTGGTTATTGGATGACCCACTTTACCTCCTGAGAAACTGCCGCCCACATTTCCCTCCTCCGTTCCATTTTGGATGAGCACCAAGCTGCACAGCAGGAAGTTCCATTTTTATATGGTCTTTGGTATGACCCAGCCAAGTCTTGAACCCCGACCTCCCGGTTGTGGGAAGGATGCTTTACACGTAGGCCACTACTCGGGTATGCATATTTTGTGCTTCAAAGCTGTCAAAGAAATCATTTTGGTCTTAAGCAGTGTGATGTCACTTGCACAGGTCTGAGGTGGAGGTTTGTAGTTGGTGAGGGTCTGTATGTCACGCCAGAGAAAACGCGCATCTCTGGTGTTGCTGAAGTGGCCGGATATTTTCTTGCTGTACTGTCATTTTGCTTCCTTGACAGAAATCCTTCCATAGTCATTTCTATTGAAGCTTCTGATAGGTTAATTGATAACATCTGAGTTAATTGGAGGCACACCTTTGTATGTATTCTAAGGTACACCTCAAACACACTGCTTCCTTGTGTCACTTCATGGGAAAATGAAAAGAAATCAGCCAAGATATCAGGAAGAGAATTGTGGACTTCCACAATACTGGTTCATCCTTCGGTCCAATTTCCAGATGCCTGAAGGTGCTATGTTCATCTGTTCAGACAATTATACACAAGTATCAACCGATCAATCAATCAACTTTATTTATAAATCACTTTAAAAAGCAACACTTACTAGATAAAGTGTTCAATAATAAGAATCAATAAAAATAAAAGATAAAAGAAGTAAACAAATAGATAAATAAAAATCAATTTCATTCAATAAAATCAATGTCTCACACTGGATTGAAGGCCAGAGAGTAAAAATGTGTTTTAAGACAGGTTTTAAAAATGGACAGAGAAGGTGCTTGTCTAATGTGCAGAGGTAAATCATCCATAACCTGGGTGCCATGATCGAAAAGGCTCTGACCCCTCTGAGCTTCCGCCTCGCCTTTGGCACCCTCAGGAGCAGCTGCTCAGCTGACCGGAGGGACCAGGTGGGAACTGGCGATGCAGAAGCTCAGAGAGATAAGGTGGAGCAAGACAGATCAAGGATTTAAAGACAAATAAAAGAATTTTTAAAAAAAGTATCCACCTTATTCCTAGGCCCCATGATGTCTTGCATGAATTATGGTAGCAACTTCCCTTACTAGTTTAGTTCTTTTTTTGTTTCTTACGATCACAATCAACAAACATCGGCCGGTATCATGGGTCCCAAGAAAGCTCAGCAGACTGAGGAGGTGGACGACATTAAAAGAGCGCTGGACTTCTTGGCGGAAGAGATTTCTGCTGTTAAGCTGCAGCAAAAAAAATTCTGGACCTGGTCGAGGAGGTGAAAGTGCTGCGAATCCAGAACGCCGAGAAGGACAAGAGGCTGGCATATCTGGAGAGCAGAGTGTCGGAACTGGAGCAGAACACTCGGGTGAACGACGTGATCATCACGGGGCTCCACATTAAACCCCAATCGTACGCGCGAGCAGTGGCCGCGGACTGCGGAGGGAGGCTCGGTGAGCTGGAAGACGAATCCACAGAGAACAAGTGGCGGCCTTCATGCAGTCCAAAGGAATCCAGCTGGACTGTAACACCATTGAGACCTGCCACCCTCTGCCCAGGAAAAACGGCGACAAACCGGCTGTGATCATGAGGTTTGTCAACAGAAAACACAAGACTGCGCTGTTAAAACAAGGTAGGAAACTGAAAGGAATGAACATTTACATAAACAAGCACCTCACAAAAGAAAACACAGAAATAGCCAGAAAAGCAAGATACCTGAGAAAGCAGAAAAAGATTCAAAACACCTGGACATCAAACTGTAAAATATACATCAAATTAAACGGATCACCTGAAGAAGCCAAGGTCATTAACATCCGTAATATAATGGAACTGGACAAATATCAATGAATGTTATGAACTGGAGTCACAGCAACATAAAACAATTGTAGGACACTGAAGAATTATACTCATCTGCTACAAGACATTTAACAACATGAAACAAACAGGAACAACAGGAACTGAAAGTTTTTGAATCAGAATCAGAATCAGAATCAGAATCAGGTTTATTGCCATTGTTCATGTAGTACACAAACTAGGAATTTGTCTCGGTACAATGCTGCAACATTAAACATGATAAGATAAGAGAAATAAACTATACATGTAATAAAGTGTAGGATAAGATTAAGTGATACTGGTCAACAGTTAAAATATATATATATATATTAGCCAGCAGCAGATACTGTGGAGAACTATATAGTGCAGTCGGTAATGCAGGAAGAAAACAGTGATGATTGACATGAGTCTGGTTGAGCTGCTGTACATGGTGCACGAGAGTCACTTAGTGTTCAGCAGTCTAATGGCAGAGGGGAAGAAGCTGTTCATGTGACGGGAGGTTTTAGTCTGGATGGACCGAAGTCTTCTACCAGAGGGGAGGGGGGCAAACAGTACATGACCAGGGTGTGAGGGATCGGCTATGATCCGGCCAGCACGCCTCCGGGTCCTGGAGATGTACAGATCCTGGAGAGATGGGAGCTTGCAGCCGATCACCTTCTCAGCAGTGCGCACGACGCGCTGCAGCCTTAGTCTGTCCCTGGCAGTGGCTCCTGCGTACCACACGGTTATGGAGGTGGTGAGGATGGACTCGATGATGGCTGTGTAGAACTGCACTAACATCTTGGTGGGTAGCTTGAGCTTCCTCAGCTGCCGCAGGAAGAACATCCTCTGCTGGGCTTTTTTGATGAGTGAGCTGATGGTCAGCTCCCATTTGAGGTCCCTGGTGATGGTAGTGCCTAGGAAGCGGAAGGAATCAGCAGTGGTGATGGGAGAGCCTGAGAGGGTGAGGGGGGGCAGAGGAGTAGTGACTTTCCTGAAGTCTACAATCATCTCCACTGTCTTCAGAGCGTTCAGCTGCAGGTTGTTATTGCTGCACCAGGACGCCAGCTGGGCCACCTCTCTCCTGTAGGCGGACTCGTCGCCGTTGGAGATGAGCCCGATGAGGGTGGTGTCGTCCGCAAACTTGATCAACTTGACAGACTGGTGGCTGGAGGTGCAGGAGTTGGTGTAAAGGGAGAAGAGTAGGGGGGAAAGTACACAGCCCTGGGGTGATCCGGTGCTGATGCTAGTATAGTCTGAGACAGTCTTTCCCAGCCGCACATGCTGCCTCCGGTCCGTCAGGAAGTCGATGATCCACCTGCAGAGGGAGTCAGGCACGTTGAGCAGGGACAGCTTGTCCCGGAGCAGAGCGGGGCGGATGGTGTTGAATGCGGAGCTGAAGTCCACAAACAGGATCCTGGCGTAGGTTCCCGGGGAGTCCAGGTGCTGCAGGATGGAGTGGAGGGCCAGGTTGACTGCATCGTCTACAGACCTGTTGGCTCGGTAGGCAAACTGCAGCGGGTCCAGGAGAAGGGTGGTGATGGACTTGAGGTGGGACAGGACCAGGCGCTCAAAGGACTTCATGACTACAGAGGTGAGCGCTACAGGTCTGTAGTCATTAAGTCCAGTGATCCGTGGCTTCTTGGGGACAGGGATGATGGTGGAGGATTTGAGGCAGGATGGCACGTGGCATAACTTAAGGGAGGTGTTAAAAATGTCTGTGAATACAGGAGCCAGCTGTTTCGCACAGAGTCTCAGGGTGGAGGGAGACACGCCGTCTGGGCCGGGGGCCTTGCGCGGGTTCAGTCTGGAGAACTGTTTGAGCACATCCTGCTCACTGATGATAAGGGGAGGGGGGGAGGTGGGGGGGGGTGCCTTAAATGAAGTAGGGAATGTGGAGGCTGTGGAGCTGGAGGGAGGGGGGGAGTTGGACACAGATGACGAGGTGTCAAAACGGGCATAGTGTTGGGACAGTCTCTGACAAAGGGCTTTGTCATCCTGACCTTTAGGAGCCTGAGGCCGATAGTTGGTGATCTGCCTCAGTCCTCTCCACACGGAAGCCGAATCATTAGCAGTGAACTGCTGCTGGAGTCTCTCTGAGTACACAGATTTAGCCCTCTTCAGCTCTCTGTTAAACCGGTATTTAACCTCCCTGTAGCAGTCCCTATCTCCACTTTTCAGCGCTGCTTCCTTCTCCTTCCTGATCTGTCTGAGCTTAGCTGTGAACCAGGGTTTGTCATTAGAGTAACTCACCCTGGTGCGTGATGGAAGAATGTTCTCTTCACAAAAGTGGATATATGAGTTCACAGTGTCCGTGTACTCATCCAGATCATGCGTGGCTCCTTTAAGCATGCCCCAGTCAGATATTTCCATGCACGTTTCCAGCTTCTCCTCAGCATCACTGGTCCGTATCTTCGTAGTGCTCACAACAGGTTTAGTGAGCTTCAATCTCTGTCTGTATGTATGTATGTGGATCACACTTTTTGTTGTATGTATGAATATACAGATCATAACCCACAGGACGTAGAATATAACATAGACCCTGATAATAATTTATTTAGCTCCATCAATAATAACTGTAGTTACTACACGGATGAACAGTTTAACACAATGGTCACATCTGATTTCAATATTTATATGATCCACTTCAACAGCAGAAGTCTCTCCGTCGTCGTCGTCGTCGTCGGCTTCCATCGGTCTATGATGACCATGGAAGAGAATCCTAAACGTCTACTCTGCTGGAACAGCACCGCCTGTGGCTGAACAGGCCGATGCGCACCGGTGTTCTACCTTCCAGCGTTGGGCGTTGGTAGGATTCAAGCCTGGGCAGGAAGATATGGAGGACAAGATGTTACCCATGCAGCATGTCCCCCCTTTCCACGTCACTGATGAATCCAAAGGAACAGCAAGGCTGCTATAGTTTGGCACCAGCGCCGTCGCAGGAGCTGCCAGAACGATATTGAGCACAAGAGAGAACTGCCTTAGGGGCTCCGACTCCGGATTTTTCCTCAGGGTTGACTCCCAAAGCCTTTCCCGTGACCGGGTGTGCTGCAAGGCAGCGGAGGTTTGAAATCAGGGTTTACCTTCCCCTAGATGGGCTACCTTCCCAGGTTGACAAGCCACCATCTACCTGAAGCATCTGGTTTTAAAGCACCAGAGATCCGCCCTCGCCCCTTCTCCTATTAGTAAAAGCAGTTCCGCCGGGCTTAGAGGCTAAACCACACGGGCAGGCTAGGAGTTGGACTTGGTTGTCGGAGGCTTTTCGAGACGCACGCCGTAAGGAGCATTTTATGAGCACTGGGAGCTTAACCCCAATGCCGCTCCTGGCTATGACAACCTTGGAACCAGCAGAAGTCTCTGTGCCAACTTTAATATCATTAAAGATTATTTACATCAGTTTAAAGAGCCATTAAATATTGTGGCAATATCAGAGACGTGGCTCAGTGAAGAGAAAGGAGTGGATTTACCATGGATGGCTATGAATTAAATTATATAAATAGAAAAGTGAAAAAAGGAGGAGGAGTTGCAATTTATGTTGACAAGAGCTTGAACTACAAGGTTGTTGAAAATCTGTCAGTAACTGTGGATGATTTATTTGAATGTATTACAATAGAAATTTGTCTGGACAATGTGAAGACTATAGTAGTGAGCTGTGTATGTAGAACACCTGGATCAAACATTGACTTATTTAAGGACTGGATGGAAAAAATGTATGCAAAACTAACTCATAAAGTTATGTTCATCTGTGGGGATTTCAATATAGATCTGATGAATTCAAAACAACATAGTTTGACAGAAGAATTTATCAACACAATGTACAGTATGGGCTTACATCCAACAATTACTGGACCTAGCAGAATCACGTCACACAGTGCCACACTAATTGATAACATATTCACAAACATTATGGAAAATAATATCATGAGTGGGCTTTTATTGAATGATATCAGTGACCACCTGCCGATTTTTGCTGTCTATCTATGTGATTATAGGAAGAAAAAGTATACCAAAAATATTAAATATAAAAGAATAAGAACCGAAGAATCAATGTATTTACTGACAAAGGAATTATTAATACAAGATTGGAAGGTAGTTTATGATGAAAATGATATAAATAAAGCATATGATAATTTTTTACAAATATTTCAATCATTGTACAATAAAAATTGTCCTATAAAACAATACAGTGACAGACAACAACAAAAAAAATATTCCTTGGGTCACCAAGGGGTTACTAAATGCATGTAAAAAGAAGAATACATTATATAAACAATTCATTAAGTGCAGAACAGTGGAAGCTGAGATCAAATATAAAAGATATAAAAATAAGCTTACTAATATAATGAGGACCTGTAAGAAAGAATATTACAACAGAATATTAGAGGATAATAAAAATAACTTAAAAAGAATATGGCAAGTACTCAATGGGGTTATTAGTAATCGACCTAAGAATGCTAATTATCCAGAATATTTTATTGAAAATGGCAATTTGAAAAATAATATAGAGGATGTGGTCAGTGGTTTCAATAATTTTTTTGTAAATGTTGGTCCTGAATTAGCAAAATCAATAGTGACAGCAGAAACAAACAACAGTGGTTCTGTAAATGAAATAGAAGATAGAAATCCAAACACAATCTTTTTGGGTGCAGTTACTGAAAAGGAAATTATCGAGACTGTGAGTAAATTTAAGAACAAAAAATCAACGGACTGGAATGAAATTGGCATGACAATAGTGAAAAAAGTAATGGAAGGAATTGTTAAGCCACTCACCCACATCTGTAACCTGTCATTTCAAACTGGTAAATTTCCAAACAAAATGAAAATAGCAAAAGTAATACCTCTATACAAAACAGGAGACAGTCATTGTTTCACAAATTACAGGCCAGTCTCTTTACTCTCACAATTCTCCAAAATACTTGAAAAAATCTTCACTAAGAGACTGGATGATTTCATTGAAAAACACAACCTCCTTACAGATAGCCAGTACGGTTTTAGAGCAGATAAATCTACATCTTTGGCACTGATCGAACTTATAGAAGAAATTACTAGTTGTATAGATAAAAAAAAAAGGTTGCTGTAGGAGTATTTATAGATTTAAAGAAAGCTTTTGACACCACTGACCACAGAATACTACTAAGGAAACTGAAAAGGTATGGGATAAGAGGGGTTGGACTGAGTTGGGTGGAAAGTTATTTAAGTAACAGACAACAATTTGTACAAATTGGTGAGCACAAATCACCCTTCATGGACATCACTTGTGGTGTGCCCCAGGGGTCAGTTTTGGGACCCAAACTCTTTATTTTGTATATAAATGACATATGCCAAGTATCAAAAATTCTGAAATTTATTTTGTTTGCGGAAGACACAAATATCCTTTGCACTGGTGAGAATTTGCAGCAGGTTTTAGAGGTGGTCGCAACTGAAATGAAAAAGTTAACGCAGTGGTTCAACAAAAATAAATTATCTCTAAATCTAAAAAAAACCAAAAATTATGTTGTTTGGAAATTATAAAAAAAAAATCATGAAATAATTGTAACGATAGATGATACCAGAATAGAAACAGTACAGGAAAATAAGTTTCTGGGGGTGACGCTAGACAATAAAATCTGCTGGAAACCTCACATCAGTCACATCCGGGCCAAGTTAGCAAAATGTATAGGCATACTGGGGAAGACAAGACACATCTTGGACTATAAATCATTGGTCTTACTGTACAATTCACTGTTTCTACCTTATCTTAAAGGTGAACTGAACTGAACGGCATTGAGCGGCACTGGGTGATAGTACATACAATTATAAAGATAATTTATCATTGGCATCCCCTCCACAAATCCCAGAATCTTGGAGAAAATTGCGATTTTGAATTTCTCGCCCTGAAAAATCAGACGAATCCGCCGATTAACCGGAAATGCAGCCGGAGTTCCGCGTGACGTCACGAGTGTGACCCAGTCCTCATGTTTACCATTGCGAGCACGTCAACCCTGGTTGTTTTTGGTGCATTTTGTCGTGATAGTCGACTACAAAACACTTCCAACACCTGGGAAGATCTGTTCAGTGGCCAAGGAAAGCTGTCTTGGCGACGAAAGAAAAGAAAGGGGGAGGAAAAGCGACCGGGAAGCGATGTGTTTCTAGATATACAGTGATCCCTCACTTATCGCGTTTAATGGGGACCAGAACCGACCGCGAAAAATGAAAAAACGCGAAGTAGCGTCACCCCCCCCCAAGGGCGTCACAAGCACTATTTTGCACAAAAAGGCACAAGAGAACAGCGAAAAGTGCCACTAAGCAACACGAGTGATAAAGAACAATGAATGCGGTCTTCCTTCGCTGGGTAAAACATCTCGGCCAATCAGCTTGCGAGGTAAAACGTCTCGGCCAATCAGCTTGCGAGATTCCCCAGCAGTGAAGAGGTGGGCGGAGAGGAGTGGAGCGATGGTCAGAGAGGTGGATTTTGAGTTGTGCGGGCTCTCCGTGTTGATACCTGATGTTCTAATGTAGTCTCCCTGCCTTCTCCCTGCCTTCACCCTGCCTTCTCCCTGCCTTCTACCTGCCTTCTACATTAGAACATCAGGTATCAACACGGAGAGCCCGCACAACTCAAAATCCACCTCTCTGACCACCGCTCCACTCCTCTCCGCCCACCTCTTCACCGCTCGGGAATCTCGCAAGCTGATTGGCCGAGACGTTTTACCTTGCAAGCTGATTGGCCGAGACGTTTTACCTCACAAGCTGATTGGCCGAGACTTTTTACCCAGCTTCGCTCCCTGCCGAGCACCCATACCCAGCGAAGGAAGACCGCATTCATTGTTCTTTATCGCTCGTGTTGCTTAGTGGCACTTTTCGCTGTTCTCTTGTGCCTTTTTGTGCAAAATAGTGCTTGTGACGCCCTTGGGGGGGGGGGGTGACGCTACTTCGCGGTTTTTCACTTTTCGCGGTCGGTTCTGGTCCCCATTAAACGCGATAAGTGAGGGATCACTGTAATAAGTTGGAAAAATGCTGATGGGTTTTTTTTTCCTTTCTTTTTTATTGTTAATTTTCCTTATCCTGACACCCCAAACATGCCAAAGTAAAGACTCACCATTCTGTATTCAATAAGCGACTCTCCTCCCCATCACTGCTGCGGTCTGAGTCGGTGCCGGAATCCCCCGAAAATTCTGGCTCGAATCTGTACCGTTCGATGCCTCCCTCGCTCTCTTCCTGTTCACTTGACACTCCTGCATCCTCCTCTGTCTCGTCACCGATCCTGAATGCCTCTTCACTCTGAAAACTCTGGTGTTCTTGACTGCTGGAACTCCTATCATCTGCCATTGTTGTTTTGATAAGGGTCACACTCGTGACGTCACGCAGCGTCGTCTGCACTACTTCCGGTTTGTTTGGCGCTGCCAGCCAGAGGCAAAAGTTTATCGGCTTATAGCTTGGCCATCACACGGCCTAAAAATTTCTTTTATGTGTTGAAAAATACAATAGGTAATAAGGAATTAATCTGCTATTCTACTTTTTCTGCAAAAAGATGGGTTCAGTTCTATTTTAACTACTGTGTAGAAGTCTGGGGAAACATCTACAAGACCAACCTACAGTCAATATGCACATTACAAAAAAGAGCTATAAGGATAATAAATAATGTAGGATATAGAGACCATACCAGTTCGTTGTTTTTAAAGTCACATGTCATAAAGTTCATTGATTTAGTTAAATTTAAGACAGCACAAGTAATGTACAGGGCAATTAATAAACAACTCCCAACTAATATACAAAAAATATTTAAAAAAAGAGACGATCATAATTTGAGAGGAGACTTAAACTTTACAAAACCCAAGATACGAACAACCAAGAAAAGTATGTGCATATCTGTCTGTGGGGTGGATTTGTGGAACAGTCTGGAGCTGGAACTGAAACTATGTACAAACAGAATTCAATTCAAAAAGAGGTATAAACATTATTTGCTGAAATAATGTTAGAAGGGTAGTATTTATATGTATGATTCACTATGCTCACTCTTGGACACTATGGGACACTATTGAATGGTGGGTGGGACAACACTGTGTATATCTGTGTTGTTTGAGGCTGGTTTTGATGTATGGACATCAATGTATGTTAGGATGGATGGGTGTTAATGCTGATATGTACAAAATGCAGTAAATTGTTTACTTGGGGTCTTAAATGTGGTAATTTGTATATAATTCACATGGGTGTATTTATGGAAAAGAGGAGATGGAATTATTAAGTGTTCACTTCTTCTTCTCCCTTTTGAACACTGTATACTGTTACTTTATTGCATTTGTCATTTGTTTTGATTTTGTTATACTTTTTTGTTCAAAATAAAATATCTATCTATCTATCTATCTATCTATCTATCTATCTATCTAGAACATATGGTTGTCACTGAAATGGGAAACTTTTCCTTGTTAAAAAAACAATGACTTTGGCATCAGAAATGGCCTCTTGCACCTCAAAACAGTAACATAATCATACCACTTCCCATGACCCATGACTATCAAGGGATGGAAAGATGATCTTAAAAAGTGGCCTCATACACAGTAGCTCCATTAGTTAGCGCCACTGCTAAGATGCTAATGATGTAAACAATATTTTAGCTAGGTTGAAAACTTGCATTCAATCGATTGGGAGTTATGTCTTCCGCAAAAACACAGGTATTTTTAGAAAGTACAATTTCTAAGCTTTAAAATTATACCAGACACTCTGGGGTTTCCTGGGACATTGCCGCTTGCAAATAAAAAAAGTGTCATAATTAATGACTTCTCGTGCCTGTAGAGCTCGTAATGGCATGGCACACATTTAACACCATGCTTGGGTGTTTTAAATTTGGGGTAAAATGTCAGATCTGTGACATTCATACAAGTGAAAACATACCTGGCTCTTGACTTGGTGTCTGTCCTGCGTCTGTACCACCGATCTCACAAACAATTCTTTAGTTTTCAGTGCATGATATACTCATTGCTGTTGAAGCCACAGATTGAGCTGTGCTTATCTCTGAGGAGCCTCACACAACGAAACAATCAAAAATCCAAAAACTACATGTGCTGAAATTAGCTGCCACTTGAGTGGAAAACACATATGTGGACTATACATTAAAAGGAATTTGAAAAACTTTTAAAACCGCTATTTTAAATGCCCCTGCGACTCCACTCAGACTGACTGATTTTGCACTGGGTCAGCTGAAACCGGAAATTTCGTCCATAATCGTTCCTACAGCGGCATCCCCAGGAATAAGGTGGATAAACACCATGAGACTGTCCAGCCATCATAACACTCATGAGAGAGATGGATTGTGTATCCCAAAGATGAACGTGTTTTGTTGTGAAATGATAGATAGACAGACGGACGGACAGATGGATGGATGTACTTTGTTGATCCCAAACTGGGAAATTACAGTGTAACAGCAGCAGAAACACACACAGTATAACAGACACAGGGATTACCCAGGAAAGTAAAACTACCTAAATAACTTATATGCATCATAGATGAATAGATGGTGACCCGTTACATACATGAATCATACACACTGTACAAAGCAGGACTATCAGGTGCAGGGTGAGATGTGAGGCACCAATTATACTGTAAGGTGCAGTATGGCAGCATAGTTAGAATCAGAATCAGAATCAGAATGAGATTTATTGCCATTGTTCATGTAGTACACAAACTAGGAATTTGTCTCGGTGCAATGCTGCAACATTAAACATGGAGTAGCTCTAAAGATAAAAATAAAAACCTATGCATGCAATAAAAGGTAGAATATGAATAAGTAATACTAATCTATGCAATTTTTAAATATATTAACAAGCAGCAGATATTGTGGAGTTCCACATAGTGCAGTCGGTAGTGCAAAAAGAAAACAGTGATAATTGTCATGAGTCCGGTTGAGCTGCTGTACGTAGTGCACAAGAGTCAAATAAGTCACTTAGTGTTCAGCAGTCTGATGGCAGAGGGGAAGAAGCTGTTCATGTAGCGGGAGGTTTTAGTCTGAATGGACCGAAGTCTTCTGCCTGAGGGGAGGGGGGCAAACGGTGCGTGTCCAGGGTGTGAAGGGTCGGCTATGATCCGACCTGCACGCCTCCGGGTCCTGGAGATGTACAGGTCCTGGAGGGATGGGAGCTTGCAGCCAATCACCTTCTCAGCGTTCTGCAGTGCTCTGCACCTTCTGCAGCGCGTTGTGCGTGCTGCAGTCTTAGTCTGTCCCTGGCGGTGGCTCCTGCGTACCACACGTGATGGAGGTGGTGAGGATGGACTCGATGATGGCCGTGTAGAACTGCACCAACATCTTGGTGGGTAGCTTGAGCTTCCTCAGCTGCCGCAGGAAGAACATCCTCTGCTGGGCCTTTTTGATGAGGGAGCTGATGGTCGGCTCCCACTTGAGGTCCCGGGTGATGGTGGTGCCCAAGAAGCGGAAGGAATCCGCAGTGGTGATAGGAGAGTCTGTGAGGGTAAGGGGGGGGCAGAGGGGCTGTGACTTTTCTGAAGTCCACGATCATCTCCACTGTCTTCAAAGCGTTCAGCTGCAGGTTGTTGTGGCTGCACCAGGACGCCAGCTGGGCCACCTCTCTCCTGTAGACGGACTCGTCGCCGTTGGAGATGAGCCCGATGAGGGTGGTGTCGTCCGCAAACTTGATCAGCTTGACAGACTGGTGGCTGGAGGTGCAGGAGTTGGTGTACAGGGAGAAGAGCAGGGGGGAAAGTACACAGCCCTGGGGTGATCCGGTGCTGATGCTAACAGAGTCTGAGACAGTCTTTCCCAGCCGCACATGCTGTCTCCGGTCCGTCAGGAAGTCGGTGATCCACCTGGAGAGGGGGTCAGGCACATTGAGCAGGGACAGCTTGTCCTGGAGCAGAGTGGGGCGGATGGTATTGAATGCAGAGCTGAAGTCCACAAACAGGAGGACGTACCAACGTAGGTTCCCGGGGAGTCCAGGTGCTGCAGGATGGAGTGGAGGGCCAGGTTGACTGCGTCGTCCACAGACCTGTTGGCTCTGTAGGCAAACTGCAGCGGGTCCAGGAGGGGAGTGGTGATGGTCTTGAGGTGGGGCAGGACCAGGCGCTCAAAGGACTTCATGACTACAGAGGTGACCGCTACAGGTCTGTAGTCGTTAAGTCCAGTGATCCATGGCTTCTTGGGGACAGGGACAATGGTAGAGGTTTTGAGGCAGGCCGGCACGTGGCATGACTTCAGGGAGGTGTTAAAAATGTCTGTGAAGACAGGAGTCAGCTCCTCCGCACAGTGTCTCAGGGTGGAGGGAGACACGTCGTCTGGACCGGGGGCCTTGCGCGGGTTCAGTCTGAAGAACTGTCTGTGCACGTCCTGCTCACTGATGGCAAGGGCAAGGGGGGAGGAGGGGGGGGTGCCTTTGTTGAAGTGGGGATCATGGAGGCAGTGGCGCTGGGGGGAGGGGGGGAGTTGGACACAGCTGACGAGGTGTCAAAATGAGCATAGTGTTGGGACAGTCTTTGACAAAGGGCTTTGTCATCCTGTCCCTTAGAAGCCTGAGGCTGATAGTTGGTGATTTGCCTCAGTCCTCTCCACACAGAAGCAGAGTTGTTGGCAGTGAACTGTTGCTGGAGTCTCTCAGAATACACAGATTTAGCTCTCCTCAGCTCTCTGCTAAACCGGTATTTGACCTCCCTGTAGCAGTCCCGGTCTCCACTTTTCAACGCTGCTTCCTTCTCCTTCCTGATCTGTCTGAGCTTAGCTGTGAACCAGGGCTTGTCATTGGAATAACTCACCCTGGTGCGCGATGGAAGAATGCTCTCCTCACAAAAGTGGATATATGAGGTCACAGTGTCCGTGTACTCATCCAGATCATGCGTGGCTCCTTTAAACATGTCCCAGTCAGTTATTTCCAAGCATGTGCGCAGCTCCTCCCCAGCTTCACTGGTCCATTTCCTCATAGTGCTCACAACAGGTTTTGTGAGCTTCAGTCTCTGTCTATATGTGGGAATCAGGTGGACCATCACGTGATCAGATAGTCCGAGCGCAGCGCGGGGAACAGCACGATACGCGTCCTTAACTGTAGTGTAACAGTGATCCAGCATGTTCTCTCCTCTGGTGGGGCATTTAATAAACTGTTTGTACCGGGGGAGTTCGTGGCTCAGGTTGCTCTGGTTAAAGTCGCCAACCACAATAACCAGAGAGACCGGGAAAGTCCGCTCTGCTTGCTGAATGTGATCCACAGCGCGCTGAGCCTCGCGCACGTCCGCGTCGGGCGGGACGTAAACAGCGGCCAGGATGAATGAAGCAAACTCACGCGGGGAATAAAATGACTTTCAGTTGATGAATAAATATTCCAGAGCAGGAGAACAGTGTTGGGAGATCACAGTTACATCGGAGCACCAGCTGCTGTTGATGTAGAAGCAGACTTCTCCGCCTGTGGTCTTGCCGGAGAGCCCCGTGTCTCGGTCTGCACAAAACAGCTGAAATCCCTCAAGGAGGAACGCGCTGTCCGGTGTCTTTTCCTTGAGCCAGGTCTCAGTGAAGCAGAGGGCACACGAGGTGGAGAGGTCCTTAAATCGCATTGGCAGTCTCAGTTCATCTACCTTGTTATAAAGAGAATTGACATTGGACAGAAAGATCCCAGGCAAGGCCATGTGTGTGCCTCTCCTGCGAAGCCGCACGAGGGCACCCGCTCGTCTTCCTCTTTTTCGCCGTCTCACTTTTTGGGCTAAAAAGTGAACCAGATCAGCGGCAGGAGCCAAAAAAAACTGGGAGTAGGTCCATGGGAGTGAAAGTCCAAGTTGTGACCAGAAATCAAAGTTAGAGTGAGTAACTGTACAGTGAAATGGCATGTGGCAGAAAAGTCTTCCTGTATGTGACCTTTCAGCAGTGAATCTGTAGCAGTCTGCAAGAGAAAGTGCTCCGCTGTCTGTCCAGTGTGTGGTGGAGGGGATGATGAGAATGGTCCATGATGGATTGCAGTTTGTCCAGTGTTCTCCTCTCCACCACATTCTCAAAGGTCTCTGGCCTTAGACCAATTACAGAGCCAGCCCTCTTGATAATCTTGTCAGGTCTGTTTGTGTCTCTGGCTCTGATACTGCTACCCCAACAGACAGCAGCAAAGAAGATGGCGCTGGCAACAAAGGCTTGGTAGAAAAGCTCCAGCATCCTGTTGCACACGTTGAAGGATTTCAACTTCCTCAGGAAGTAGAGTCTGCTTATCTCCTTCTTGTACGTAGTATCTGTGTTAGATTTCCAGTCCACTCTGTTGCTGATCATGACACCAAGGTATTTGTAGTCCTCCCCTACCTCCACATCCTCCCCCCCCCATTCCACAATGGCTGTGAAGGGGTCCTCTTCTTCCTTAAATCAATCACCATCTCTCTGGTCTTGCTAACGTGCAGCATCAGGTGATTCTGCTCGGTTCACTCCACAAATCTATCTACCAGTGCCCTGTACTCCCCCTCTTATACACTCCAAAACAGCTGAGCTGTGAGAAAATTTCTGCAGGTAGCATAACTCGGTGTTGTACTGAAAGTCAGTGGTGTATAAGGTGAAGAGAAAAGGAGAGAGCAGAGTCCTCTGTGGAGCTCCCATATCACTAACCACTATGTCAGACAAGACACGGCCCAGCCGGACAAACTATGGCCTGCCTGTCAGGTAGTCAGTAATCCAGGAGATCACAGAACTGTAAACCCCCCATCCCTCGCAATTTCTCACCCAGCAGCAGTGCCTGGATGGTGTTAAAGGCACTGGAGAAATCAAAGAATGTGATTTTCACAGTGTCTACTCCTCCATCCATGTGCAAATAGGATTGTTGCAGCAGGTAGATGACAGTGTCTTCAACTCCTAAATGGGGCTGATATGCAAACTACAGAGGGTCCAGCCATGTCTTCACCTGCAGCCTCGGGTGGGCTAAGACCAGTCTCTCCTGCACCTTCATCACATGAGATGTGAGAGCAACTGGTTGATGGTCATTCAGGTCAGATGGAGACAAGTTCTTAGGGACAGGAACCAGGCAGGATGTCTTCCACAACACTGGTACTCTTTCCAGACTCAGGCTCAGGTTATACAGGAGTTTCAGTACTGGAACTAGCTGGTTGGCACAGGTTCTGAGGATCCTGGCAAAGATGCCATCAGGGCCTGCAGCCTTCCACTGATGGAGTCTCTCCAGCTGTTTCTTAACCTGGTCTGTAGTCACAGTGATGTGAGGGTGGGGGCTGATGCTGGTGCTGGTGTCACCAGAGGAGGAGGAGGGGGGTGAGTGGAGAGAGAGAGAGAAGTGCACCACAGGAGGGTAAGGGGGGAGAGGTGTGTAGGGGTCTGGCTGTGTTGTGGGGGTGACAGACGGTTAGTTGAACCTATCAAAAAACAGATTCACCTTACTGGCTCTCTCAAGGCTCCCTGATGTCTGTCTCTGTGCTTATCTAATGTGCGTAACAACCCCAAATAAAAGCAAAAGTCATTGCGAAGAAGTTGGCTGAAGCTGGTAAGTTTCATTATCCACGGTGAAACATGTCCTGTACTGACATGGGCTGAAAGGCCATTCAGTGAGGAAGAAGCCATTACTCCAAAGCAACATTAAAAAAAAAAAAAAAAATACAGTTTGCAAATATACACAGTGACACGGCACAGACCATAATTTCTGTAGACATGTCCTGTGATCTGATGAAACTAAAATTGAACTGTTTGGCCATAATGACCATTGTTTCCTTTGGAGGAAAAGGGGGAAAGCTTGGAATCCTGAGAACACTATCCTATCTCTAGTATGGGGGTGGCAGCATCATGTTGTGGAAGTGTTTTGTTGCAGAAGAGGCTGCGGCACTTCACAAAATTGATGGCATCATGAGGAAAGACCATTATGTGGAAATATTGATGCAACATCTCAGATACAGTATCAACCAGGAAGTTAAAGCTTGGTTGCAAATGGGTCTTCCAGATGGTCAATGACCCTAAACATACCAACACGTTAGTTACAAAGTGGCTGAAGGACAACAAAGTCAGTGTTATGAAGTGGCAATCACAAAGACATGATCTCAATCCCATTTAAAATTTGTGGGCAGAGCTGAAAAGACGTAAGTAGTAGACATAAGTGGTCAGAGCAAGACGGCCTACAAACCTGATTCAGTTCCACCAGTTCTGTCAGGAGGAATGGCCCAAAATTCCAACAAACTATTGTGAAACTCTTGTGGACAGATACCCAAAACCTTTGACCCAAGTAAAACAGTTTAAAGGCAATGCTACCAAATACTGAGGAAATGAATGGAAACATCTGTGTTTGAAGGAAGTCATAGAACATTTTCTTAAAATTCTCTGATAAAATTAAAAAAAAAAAAAATGTAATCCCAGCTGCCCCCAAACTGGAATAGTTTAGTCTGATTTAATGACAGACATTGCAGAAAAAAAGGTGGTGTGTCCTTCTATACAGTGTATCTAAACTTTAATGCAAACTCAGTTAAGTCTCTGAAATGTCTGACAGAATGAAAACTGACACATACAGCAGATTGTGAATATATGCATAGTTTTTTTTTTTTTTTGATTTGTGACACTGAATTACAAACTGTTTTCTTCCTCTGAAGATGAAAAATGACTCAGCTCACCCCTCATTTATTTATCAAATGCAATACTCTGTTCTCTGGTTAGCCAGGGGAATTGCATTGCTGCCTCTGTTTTGTGTTTATTGATTTGTGTAACACTTGATACAGTAGGAGACTCGCATCTGTAACATTACTGCACATTTAACTGCTTTTGAGGCAAGTGTCATGAGCTGAGTGCTTGAGGTTTCCGCCACGGTCAGTCTCATGGCTTTTTCTTTACATTTACAAATTTGTTGCATTTTGTGCTTTTTGGCTTCTGTTATTCTCGTACTGTTTTCTGCTTTCTTGTTCATGTTTTAGTTTTGTTATGATCATATTTTGTATTAATTTTTAATTATTTATCAGTCTGCATTTGGTGAGGTTTTATTCTTTATATTCTCACTGTGGTGTTCTTTCTTGGGGTTGACAGCTGTCAAGTGGCGTTTCTAGTTTTGTGCTCAGTGTGGGCGTCGCCCTGTAAGCTGTCAAGTCGAGTTGCTCCGCTCTCATTGCTTCCAGCTTACCCAAATTGTTAATCATTTTTTCTCTTGCCCGCTCTGATATCCACACCTGTGTTCTATTGTATTATGCCTTATTTAAGACCGCTGCCCTGTGTATTCCTCGTGGTGGTCTTGACAAATTTCAGAACTCTCTAAAGTAAGGTTTACGTTCTGCGTTTTCTCCTTGTCTTCAGGTTTATCTCTCTCTCTGGCTTTGTGTTATGTTATGCACTTGATGTTCGTAATAAATTACCACAAACTCACAGTGCAGCACGTGGATCTGTCTCTCTGCCCCGAGGGGCGATTCATGACACATGAGATTGAATTCAGAGCCACGATGTCTCACTAAATGATCCAAGGAGTGTGTGTGTGTGCGTGCACACACACACACACACACACACACACACACACACACTATATATATATATATATATATATATATATATATATATATAAACTAATAAAAAAAACTTTGGGTGGCAAATTTGTTATTCTATTGCATCAAGTGCCATGATCATTCCAGAGATTCCAGACCATAAGGACCATAAGGAAAAAAAATATTTTTATATAATGATTTTGTTGTTGCTGTGTTTGCTTGAAAGTTCTGACATATTAAATATTTTAGAACTTTAAATGTAAGAGTGTATTTTTGATTTTACAACTTTTATTAAGGGTTTCTTAAACATTTTTGCATTTTTATAAGACACTGTTCCCACTTCAGCACCATTTTTTTCCACACTTTTTTTTTGTAGCTTTAAAGGAACATTAAATTCATGTTCAGAACATCTAACTAATGTTAATAAGTGATCTCTTCACTATTAACAATTTTCTACTAAGTGCTTATGAACAAAATATAAATGTTTTAGAATATTATTAACACCCAGCAAGTCTTCTTTAATATTAATAAACAGCTTCTGAAGGATCATAGGTAGCTTTAACCTGTTAACAAGTTTCTAGTGAGACCTGGGTGGTAATACGAAACAATAAATGTCTTAATTATGTTTATATTAAACTCATATGCACCTATTAATGTTAATAAACATCTTATTGATGCTTGTGACAGATTAAACCATTAATAAGTTTGTTGTTAGAGCCAATGAGTGTCTTATAAGCCACACTGTTGTGTTAATCATGATTTTTCTAGCACTTATGAAGACTTATTAATATTTATAAGCTACCCCCCTAGCACAAGCAACAATTTAGATGTGGTATTTTGGGCTAAATCAGGTCTGCTGATCCAAATCTTAACTAAGCCCACAAATTGAAGGTGAAAATTGGACTTGTTAGTCCATCTAATATGGACCATATTTAACCCAGAAACGTTCTTCTTCTTCTTCCAGCTGGTTCCTTCAGGGGTCTCCACACTGGATCATCTGTCTCCATCTCACCCTATCCCTTCCTCTTCCTCTGTAACACCAACCCTCTCCATGTCCTCCTTCACAACATCCATCAGTCTTCTCTGTGGTCTTCCTCTTCTCCTCCTGCCTGGCAGCTCCATCTTCAACTTCCTTTGTCTAATATCTCCACTATCCCTCCTCTGCACATGTCCAAACCATCTCAGCCTTGCCTCTCTTACTTTGTCTCCAAACTGCTCAACCTGAGTTGTCCCTCTGATATACTCATTTCTAATCTTGTCCCTCCTAGTTATTCCCAATGAGATTCTTAGCATCTTCAACTCTGCCACCTCCAGCTTCACCTCCTGTGTTTTTGTCAGCACCTCCATCTCCAAACCATATATCTTAGCAGGTCTTACTACCATTTTGTAAATCTTCCCATTCACTCTTGCTGCTACCTTTCTGTCACAAATCACCCCGACTGTTGTCTAAACCCACCCGACCCTGCCTGTACTCTCTTCTTCACCTCTCTTGTGCATTTTCCATTGCTTTGGATGGTTGACCCCAGGTATTGAAACTCATCTACCTTCACTACCTCTACTCCTTCCACCTTCACCTTTATACCTGCCTCCCTCTCATTCATACTCATGTATTCTGTCTTGCTTCGACTGATTTTCATTCCTCTTCTCTCCAGAGCATACCTCCACCTCTCCAGGTTCTTGTCCACCTGCTCCCTACTCAGTGTCACAATGTCATCTGCAAACCTTATGGTCCATGGAGACTCCTGCCTGATCTTGTCTTTCAGCCTGTCTATCACCATGGCAAACAAGAAGGGGCTCTGAGCCGATCCCTGATGTAATCCCACCACCATCTTGAACCCATCTGTCACTTCTACAGCACACTTCACCACCATCTCGCTGTCCTCATACATGTTCTGCATCACCCTCACATACTTCTCTGTCGCTCCTGACTTCCTCATACAGTGCTACACTTCCTCTGTTGGCACCCTATCATCTGCTTTCTCTAGATCCACAAAGACACAGTGCAACTCCTTCTGACCTTCTCTATACTTCTCCATCAGCACTCTTAGAGCAAACATTGTATCTGTAGTACTCTTTCTTGGCATGACACCGTACTGCTGCTCACTGATTGTCACCTCTCCTCTTAACCTGGCTTCAACAACTTTTTCCCATATCTTCAAATTGTGGCTGATCAACTTTATGCCTCTGTAATTACTACAGCTCTGAGCATCACCTTTGTTCTTTAAAATTGGTACCAAAACACTTCTTCTCCACTCCTCAGGCATCGTCTCACCAAAAACTGAAGGGCTGGTGGTTCGCCCCCTGCTGTCCCTGCCATTGTGTCCCTGGGCAAGACACTACCCACCTCTCCTCCATTGTCCTTGACATTGGGTATGAATGTGTATAAATGGTCAGTAGTGGTCACTGAGGCTGTTGGCACTGATTGGCAACCATGTTTCCATTAGTCTGTCCCAGAGCAGCTGTGGCTACAGTAGTAGCTTACCAGTGTCTGTGGAGTGAATGAATAATGTATCCATTGTTAGCGTCTTTGAGTGTCCATGAAAAGTGCTATATATACTGTATATATGATGCATTATGATTATTAAACAATCTGGTTAAAAGTCCACTGCCATCTCTCCTAAACATCTCCATGCCTCTGCTGGTATGTCTTCAAAGCTGCCCTCACTTCTGCCTTGCTAATCCTCAGGACTTCCTTGTTCACCATCTTTCCTTCATCCATCCTCCTCTCTCGCTCATTTTCTTCATTCTTCAGCTCCTCAAAGTACTCCTTCTACCTTCTCAACACAGTCACATTACTTGTTCATACATTACCCTTTCTGTCCTTAATCAGCCAATCCTGCTGTACATCCTTTCCTGCTGGATCTCTCTGTCTAGCCAATCGATACAAGTCCTTTTCTCCTTCCTTAGTGTCCAGCCTCTCATACAACTCTCTATATGCCTTTACCTTTGCCTTTGCCACCTCTCTTTTTGCCATGTGTCTAGATTCCAAATACTCCTGTCTACTTTCTTCATCTCCCTGACTATCCACTTTTTCTTTGCTAAGTTCTTCCTTTGAATACTTTCTTGTACCCCCTCATTCCACCACCAAGTCTTCTTGTCTTCCTTCCTGTGTCTAGAGGAATATTTAACCCAGAAATAGATGTTAAAAATTGGTCTGACTTAGTCCATCTACCATAAACCATAATTAATCAGAAAAAAAAGTTGTTTTGAAAATGGGCAAAAATACTCCAATAATTGTGCTGTTTAGTCCACAGGTTTTGGCCTAAATTTATCCTCAAAATAGTTTTTGACATTTGGTGATGATAATGGGGGTCTTTCTCTCAAAAGTCAAATACACTTTTACAACCACTGGGAGTCTCTATCAAAAGTACTTTATTAAAATGCATATTTTTAATAGCTTTTATTTAAAGTTCAACATTTGGCAAAATGCTTGTTACATAATATCTAGAACAGTCTAAAACCAGTGCTAGTGCTATTGTGCTGTACACTTAAAAAGCATGATTTGAATACAAGCACATTCTTCACATTTCTCTCTGTGTTGTGTCTTTTTGTTGATGGCCATACCTTGGTACTGGGTACCCCCAGACAGCCCAGGTCTTGTCTGATCTTTAAACCTAAGCAGGATCTACAGGACCTGGATTAGTACTTGGGTGGTAGACTGCTTGGGAATGCCAAGTGCTGTGATGGACTGGTGATCTGTTCATGATCTACTCTGCCTCTTGCCCAGACATGGTTGTGTAGGTGCCACACCACACACAACTCAAGGGGGATCAGGGTGTTGGTGACTATGCTGCTTTTTTTTTTAAAACAACCTTAAAAAGATGGCTTTTCATCTTTAACTTTTCAACCAAATCTGTACATTTTTTATATGGTTGGCAAAGCCATCTTTTCAATGTTTTTTCAACTATTTTGTGCTGGGAAGGTTTTATTAAGTCTTATAAGTAACAAACAAGTACAAAAAAGTAACTGCTGCAATCCTGTAATTTCTCCATTGTGGGACTAATAAAAAGCTTATCATATCATATCTCATCTTAATTGCATCTTATTACAACCACCTTAATATAAAGTGTTATCATTATTTTTAGACTTCCATCCATTGAACCTTCTTGTTTTAGGCTGCTTGAATTGAAGACATTAAATTATACAAAGAAACAAAACATCCCCCCTTATTTCCAATTACTCCACCAGATAAGTTCTTGGGGCACATTTACTAAGGGAGTGCAAATTAACAAGTGTGCAAATTAGATGGAGCGCCTCAGGGAGTGGCCAATTTTTGCCAGTGATCTACTAACAGCATGCAAAATTATGAACACAGACGCAGACACTTCATTTCAATAATGCCCACCCAGCCACCAAGAGACCACAAAATCACACAGGCACACCTGAGGGAGCGGGTCATCAACACCGACACAGCCGTTTCAGAGGAGCATAATATAGTTTGTTTTTTTTAACGCTTTTTTTAGGCTTTTGTTAAGTGCAAATCCCAGTAAAACAGTTTATATTTGATCAACATATATCACAGTTTTGATTTTCATTTCACATGGCAGGTTCCTTTGTTTAATGTCACTGCCTTCAGTTATCAAGCTCCTCTCCTGTGGAATCAGCTGCCAATCTGGATTCGGGAGTCAGACTCGATCTCTGTTTTTAAGAATAGGGCTAAAACCTACCTTTTTGATATAGCCTACAATTAGGGAGGGATCATGTGTTTCTGAACCCTCCCTTAGTTATGCTGCTAATAGGTTTAGTCAGCCGGGGGACCTCCAGTAATGCACTGGGCCTCACTCCTTTCCTCACTCTCTATGAAATATTTTTTTTTTGCTGGTCATTAACATCTGTTTGTTCTCTCCCATAGATTGAGTCCCCATCGTGCTGTTTGCTCTCTACATGTCTGTTCTTTTCTTCTTCTCTATCCCCTCACCCCCCAGCCAGTCGCAGCAGATGACTGCCCCTCCCTGAGCCTGGTTCTGCTGGAGGTTTCTTCCTGTTAAAGGGGAGTTTTTCCTCTCCACCGTCGCCAAGTGCTTGCTCACAGGGGATCGCCTGATTGCTGGGGTCTTTCTGCAACTGTGGGGGTTCCCCCCCTACAGTTGATAGTGCTATGAGATGACTGTTGTTGTGAAATGGCGCTATATAAATAAAGTTGAATTGAATTGAATTGAATTACTATGATGTTGCGATGTCGGGGATGCATATGTATCTGTGCTCCTTTTGTCCACTCCAGGTAGGAAGGCCTGTACAATTTATGGATACAAATTCATTCTTTAGGAAAGTTTTTCCATTTTATTTAGATGAATTTATTTTACCAAATAAAATATTTGAGAGCAGTTCTCACCAGGGATGTCCTTCTGTGTCATTCTATGTACTTAATGTTTGCTTTTATTCTTGTTCTTAATCCTTTTTGTGGAAAGGTTTTGCCCCGAGATGTAAAGTGCGTTATAAATGAAATAAATTCTTATTATTATTATTATTATTATTATTATTAGGCTATATATAAATAAATGAAATTTTTTTAAAAAAATCCTCTGCCGGCTGATGCCCAGTTCAGCACAACACCGATCTCTGTGAGATTGTTTCTGTTCATATTAATCTGTTCTGTCATGCCAAATCAAGTCACGCACAAGGAGAATCTTCTCTCTCTTCGGCCATGCACCCTCGGTTTTCTCTGGTGTCTCCTGGCATGATCACTGTCATCATGCGCAAATGAATTAAGACAAGCTTTTTTGGATGTTTAATCCTTGTGCATTTAGTAGCAGATTTCCACCCGCAGACCTTAATAAATCACCTTGTGCCAGTCATTTAAATACTCCCCTCCCTCGAATTTGCAAGTTGACATGACAACTCCCACAAATACATGCGCAATGAGGCCAGGCACAAAATTACCATAGTCCCCACCTTTCCACCCCTAACTTTGCCCTGCACCCTATAGCAAATTTCAACAGTAGTTTTTTATAACGCCAAAACACAGTTTTGCGATGGTGCAGCACATTAGTAAATCTGCCCCCTTTTGTATTAATAAACAAGATCAGTCAGACATATTCTTTACAGAAAACAAATTACACGAACAGACACCAAAGTTGAAACAAATTATCACTGTACTATTGTGCAAGGAAAACATTTGCTTATTCCACTCAATCCATGGCTCTTACCTCTGATGCACTATGTATCCATAGTTTTCTTCTAATTCAAAGCTCAACTACAGGGTTCCACAGGGATCTGTGCATGGCCCTATTTTTTTAGTTTATATATTATTCCACTAGGCAATATTATTAGAAAGCACTGCGTAATTGTCATCGTTACGCAGATGACACACAATTATATTTGTCAATGAAGCAAGATGACAGTAATCAATTAGCCAAATTAGATGCTTGTCTTAAGGAATTTACAGCTTGGATGATGTAATTCCTTGCTATTAAATTCAGATAGGACTGATTTCATTGTAGTTTGTCCAAAACACCTTAGAAATACCTTTCCAAATCAAACTCTTAGTTTGTATGTGGTTACTCATTCTCTTAATAGTTCTGTGAGGATCCTTCGATTTATTTTTGATCAAGATTTGTTCTTTATTTCACATATTAAACTTGTTTCTAAGACTGCCTTCTATCATTTGCATAATATTGCCAAGAACAGGAGCATCTTGTTTCAGTAATACTGACAAACTAATCCAGGCTTTTGTTAGCTCTAGATTAGATAATTGTATTTTTTTGTTTTTATTATCAGGCTGTCCTAAAACATCTCTAAAAAGACTTCAGCTGATCCAAAATGCTGCAGCTAGAGTTTCATCAGGTACTAGAAATAGGGATCATATCTCTTCGACTCTGGCCTCTCTTCTTTGGCTTCCCATAGACTTTAGAATTAAGTTTAAAATCCTTCTCCTCCCTTACAAAGCTCTAAATAATCAGGCCACTTGTTATTCAAAAGATCTGATAGTACCTTAACATCCTAACAGAGCACTATGCTCCTAAAATGCAGGATTACTTGTAATACCTAGAATCTTCAAAAGTGCAATGTGTCATAAACCCTCCAGTGCACTTTTCCAATGTGCATGGCGAGGGGTGAAATAAGGATTTAAGCAAAGGGTTTACACCATACACATTTATTAAAGAACATACAAACAGTCCCCAAAACGGTGAAGACGTACAAAAAGACTATCACTTACATTGGGCATTCCTGGGCTGGCATCGCCCAGCGAACACATAAGGAGAAGTGATTAACCACCGGTGCTTCCCAGAGCCGGCATCGCTAGAAGGGCTCAAAGAACCACAGCTGCAGTGGAGGTGACTAATCCTTTATGATGCTTCAGGTTACATACGACTAAATGCTTCAGTCGGTAATCCATTCAGTTAATGACCCAGCAATGCATGACTGGAAAAAGGCTTCTTAAGTACATGCATTGCTGGCTCAACAAATTGGGCACACCTGAGCGAGGCGCGGGGATGACAATCACTAAACAGACAACAGCTGGCTGTCAAGCGAGAGGAGGGGGCATGGTCAGACCAGCAGACAGTGCTCACACCAGTGTGAGCCAAAGGGGCTGCCTCACTGCTGCCGGCCAGAAAGCAGTAGCTATGGGTAAGGAAAAACCCTGAAATACATATTATACATACATAAACATTGGCACCTAGACCCACAGAGAGATTAGGACCGAGCCGGGGGAAACCAAGCCGGCTCGGTTCCTGGCACAATGGGAGGCAGAGCTTTCAGTTATCAGGCTCCTCTCCTTTGGAACCAGTTGCCAATCTGGATTCGGGAGTCAGACTCAATCTCTCTTTTTTTAGAATAGGGCTAAAACCTTCTCTTTTGACACAGACTATAGTTAGGGTGGGATCAGATGACCATGAACCGTCCCTTAGTTATCCTGCTAATAGGTTTAGACAGCCTCCAATGATGCACTGGGCCTCACTCCTTTCTTCACTATCAATGAATATTTTTTTCTGGTCATTAACATCTGTTTGTTCTCTCCCACAGATTGAGTCCCTGTGGTGCGGTTTGCTTGCTACATACACGTCTGTTCTTTTCTTCTTCTCTAGCCCCTCACCCCCCAGCCACTCGCAGTAGATTACTGCCCCTTCCTGAGCCTGGTTGTGATGGAGGTTTCTTCCTGCTAAACGGGAGTTTTTCCTTAATTTACTGTTTCTTTTTTATCAGACAAAATGAAGATCTTTTTTTTTTTTTTTTTTTTTACCTTAACATGTTTACACTGACACCTGCAGTCTTCTTCAGAAGTGCCGGCTGCTCACTGTGACATATTGTTTTTTCAGTTTTTTTTCCATAGGTGAGGCCAGGCTGATGGACCTGACAGATCCACCATGCTGGCCATGCCTCCTGTGATCAGGTGGTCTCTGGAGGATGGAGTACCAAGTCTTGGATATCATGAATGCTTCCTCATCCCGGTTCATGGTGTCCTTTGCACATTTTCTGATTTCTATGGCTTCCTTGATAAAGCATTTGTGTTTATTTCCCTCCGATCCAACATGGCAAATTCAAAAGAGTGAAATTTTTGGTGTTGATGAAATTTATCCAAAGTAGAGTTAATCCAAATTTGGAAAGAGTCAAATCCTCTCTATTTAACTCTGAGTTGACATAGAGTTGGCGTCAAAACCGGGTATCATGAAAAGTGAGTTAAGATCAGAGTCATTGTTTTGACATTAACTCTGAATTTCTCAACTCTAACCTTTAAACCTCACTTAGTGCCTTAGTAGTCAATTCACATAGCCCCGCTTCACCTTCTGCACACCGACTGAAGCCTTACTGCAGACTGTGCCGTGGACATCGAGACAGTTCTAGCCATCATTTTTTCGGTAAGTCAATGAGGTTCCTTCTTTTTACATTACGAGTTGATACTGATATTTTTATTGTGGCATATCGTTTTTTTCCAGTGGAGACAGAAATGCCCCACCGCACCAATAACTACCCTCACCTGCCACAAATTCAACATCAATCCATACATTTCAGTTCGCCAAAATTCTTCATTTGGTGGAAAAAAAATCTGTCTCTGTAACGGTGATTTTTAAGAGAAAATTTTCATATGGATGATTTCAATTCGTTCATTTTAATTTTAGTTTTGCAGTCAAGATGCTAGCAGAAGTTTGCTGACTAGCTACCACTAATGCTAACGTTAGATAGCTAGACAAAGACAATCTAAAGTAACTGAGCACAATGCCTCAGTGCTGATAGGGCTGTTTTATGACGTTCCCAATGTGGGCAAACATTGCTTACATTCATTAGTAAATGACAAAAATTGGACTGTATTGTGCAGCGAGGATGTTTCTCTGGCTTTTAGTAAGGTGCAACTAAAGACGCGATGGTAATGACTGCTTCTTCCCAGCAAACCGTGTTGATATAGCCCTGTGTTTTTGGGTAAGTTAACGCAATGACTGTGGATGGTGCTCCATTGCGCCGTCAGCCCCTAGTGGTGAAGGCTTTTTCAAGAAAATATTCAGTTCGGATGTCAGAGATTTCAAAAGCTATAACTTGAAAGTGACAAGTGATAATGGCTTACTGTCAATTAGAAAGATGTAGAATATGATCCAAAGTTTGAGATAGGAGTAAATTCATACATCTAATTTGCATAATGCCACAGCAGCCATATTGAATTACATAACTTTAAGTCAAAAGTGGACTTTGGACATATTTACACAAAGAATGGCTTGTCTTTTTGTCACCAATTCTTATTTTGGGCATTTTGTCATCTTATCTTCAAAGTATATGAACCAGAAAATCAGTACAATGCAGTACAATGTAAACAAATGCAGACATTCGTCACTTACCGCAGGTGAAGGCGGATCTCGCTGCATCCATTTTTACCCATCCTTGTTGTTATTTTGCCTTCTGTCTGTCATTTGCGCTTTCTCTCGCACATCCAGAAACTCTTATGATTATCTCACCTCAATTTTGCTTTTAGTCCGCCACTTTTTATGTTATACGACGACATTGAGCAATTGTTTTCCCAAGTCACGCAGTACCGCAGTCGACAGCAGGTGAAAATCAACCAGCTTTGCGCACCCTCTGTTATAACAAAATGTAAACATTTACCTTCATAAGCTAAATAATCTCTTTTTTTGAATCATAGTTGGCAAATTTGGGAGCAAATGCTCCTCCGTTCACGACAAAGTACGTCCACAGGGATCGGAAACATCCATATGCGTTTGTCTAAAAAATTCTTCTTCTCTGGTGTAAATAAAGATGCTTCTATGTCCGCCATAGGTCCTCCAAGGCAAGAGCAGTAAGTTTTACGTGTCTACCACCTTGTGAGGTCGAATTCTTAGTATTCTTAGTATAACTGTGGAGTGTTTGGCACGTCACATAAAATCATATGACAGGCGCAGCACTGCGCCATACACAGTGGTGGCGCTATCTTTTCATGCAATCAACAATGTTAAAGGGTTAACCTTAAAAAAATAGCCACATTATACCTAGATAATGTGTGTCTGGTAATCTTATCATTAAACACGTTGAACAACTGAACAGTTTTTCTCCATGTTACAGCAGGTCCCTGCAGAAGAAGTACTGTCGATGCTTGCAAGCGGTTCACAGTATTTGAACTGTAATTTTTTTTTTCAGAGTATACAATGTTTTGTCTCTAAATTACTGTTGACATACTGGCTTGTGTTTTTGCACTGATGATACACAGGCTTGTAGTTGAATTATATTTTACTGAGTGTGACATCTTTTAGGCGCCCTCTATAATGAAAAACTTTTTTTGGCTTTCCTTAAAATTGGCTGATATATTAATGTCTGCTTACAAATTTTGTGGTAAAACACTTGTTTAAGTTATGTAATATTTCTTACACTGACTTAATATTTTTTTGTATATTTAACCAGATACATTGTTCACCATGGTAATTTTGTTCATGTAATTACATGTATAAAGGTGGAATAGTCCAGAAATACATGAAGGTTCCACAAAGTGATGACAACTTTGATTTCATGAAGTTTCTTCAGGAAGGTTGGTATCCATATATTTTAAAAGAAGAAAATCCCTCAAATGATAATAAACATGTCTACATTTCTAAATTGACAATTGTGGCAGCTTAATGCAATTCCTTTTTGATCTCTCTCAGTATCAGACAAGTTTGGTCTGCAGGCTAAACTTGTACAGTAGCTGAAGGTGTGCTCACTTTGACTGATACATCAGGCACTGAGGTTGACACGGACATATGTGATGAGCTGATAAAGTCAGGGGTCCAAAATTTCAAGGTTGCACATCACCAGCATCCGATAACAGGTAAGGATATTGAGAGAATTTAAAAATGGTCTTAAACAGGACTTAATCTGTCTAAATTTTTTCTGTTTTTGCCAAATAATTTTCTACTGTGTTTTTTATTCTTCTATCAGTAATTGTTTTAGAATTTGAGATAAATGTGGTAGGTGATGAATCAGAGTCATCGGGGTTGACAGACCCATCAGTATCACCAGCTTCGTTGCCAGTCCCTCCAACATCACCAGGGAATTCCTCTTCATCAGATTAAACTGTGATCCTTCCATCCACAAAGAATAGGAAGAGGGGCCTCAGAGAGCTGGATCGCCATGAAGCAAGACAGGTAAACCATGAAATAAACTAGAATTGTTTTTGATTATACAACCCCAATTCCAGTGAAATTGGGACATTGTGTAAAACCTGAATAAAAACAAAATACACGAGTTTAAAAAACCTTTTCAACTTATATTCAATGGAATACACTTCAAAGACAAGATATTTAATGTTCAAACTTTTAAACTTTATTGTTTTATTACAAATATTCCTTCATGTTGAATCTGATTCCTGCAACACGTTCCAAAAAAGCTGGGACAGGGGCATGTTTACCATTGTGTTACATCACCTTTCCTTTCAACAACACTTAATAAGTGTTGAGGAACTGAGGACACTACTCGTTGAAGCTTTATAGGTGGAATTATTTCCCATTCTTGCTTGATGAACAACTTCAGCTGCTCAACAATCCGGGTTCTCCATTGTCGTATTTGCGCTTCATAATGCATCACACATTTTCAGTGGGGAGACAGGTCTAAACTGCAGGCTTGCCAGTCTAATACCCCCACTTTTTTACTTTGAAGCCACGCTTTTGTAACACGTGCAGAATGTGACTTGGCATTGTCTTGTCAAAATAAGCAGGGACGTCCCTTAAAAAAACGTTGCTTTGATGGCAGCACATGTTGCTCCAAAACCTGTAATCACCGTTCAGCAATAATGGTGCCTTCACAGATGTGCAAGTTACCTGTGCCATGGGCACTAACACTCCCCCATACCATCACAGATGCTGGCTTTTGAACTTACTGCTGATAACAATCTGGATGGTCCTTTTCCTTTTTAGCCCAGAGGACAGAATATCCATGATTTCCAAAAACAATTTCAAATGTGGACTCGTCAGACCACACCACAATTTTCCACTTTGCATCTGTCCATCGCTGATGAGCTCGGGCCCAGAGCAACTGGCAGCATTTCTGGGTGTTATTGATATATGGCTTTACTTTGCATGGTAGAGTTTTAACTTGCACTTGTAGATGAGTGACAAACTCTGTTAACTGACAATGTTTTTCTGAAGTGTTCTTGAGCCCACATGGTAATATCTTTTACACAATGATGTCGGTTTTTAATGCATCAGTGTTTGTTTTTGACCTTGCAGTTTATGTGCAGAATTTTCTCCAGATTCTTTGAATCTTTTGATGACATCATGGACTGTAGATGATGAAATCTCCACTGCAACTGTATGTTGAGAAACGTTTTTAAACTGTTGGACTACGTACTTGCCCACACTGTTGGTCAAAAAGTGGTGAACCTCGCCCCATCCTTCTTTGTGAATGACTGAGCCTTTTGGGGATACTCCTTTTATACCCAATCATGACACTCACCTGTTTCCAATTAACCTGTTTACCTGTGGAATGTTCCAGAAAGGTGTTGTTGAGCATTCCTCAACTTTCCCAGTCTTTTCTTACCGCTGTTCCAGCTTTTTTGGAATGTGTTGAAGGCATCAAATTCAAAATGAGAGAATATTTGCAACAAAACAAAAAAGTCTTATCAGTTTGAAGATTAAATATATTGTCTTTGAAGTGTATTCAATTTAATATATGTTAAAAAGGATTTTTAAATCATTGCATTTTTTTTTTTTTTTTTACTTTCAACACTATATCCCAACTTGACGGGAATGTGATTTTTAGGATTTATAACCCCATAGAGACTGTGTCTGTCTCCCGTTACCCAAAATATTATAACCCAAGACAAATTCAACATAACTTGATAAATTCACGCCTTTCTGCAGCTCCTCCTCATCCGCCACCCCTCAACTTAGCCCCTGTCATCCCCCTCAGAGAACCTTTGTCTTCTCCCCCCACAGTTAATAAAAATATAATGCATAAACATCCTAAAGTGATTAAACAAAAACTTGGTGAAACTCAAATTAAACATCACGTCTCTAAATTTAATGATTCGGCCTCTCTTCTTCCTCCTGTGGCACATATGTTGGGTACATATTTTCCACAAATGTATTGCTGTATGTTTATTGTGTGCTTCACGTCTCGAGGGGTAAAAGGACTGAGTCTGCAGGAGATATTGAGAAGGTGTGAGATTTGGCCTTTGTCTCAGAGAGAAGCCTTGGAGGGACTTCCAGGCCATCGGAGGCTAAGAGGCAATGGTGGAAGATCAAAAGGGTTACAGCGTGACTGGGATTAAGTACTATGTGACTGTAGGTTTGCTTAGACACCATGTGACTTGAGTTTCGATGTTCTGGAGTATAAAAGAGCAATGCGATATTGATCTGTCTCTTTTCTTGCTTGGAGATTGTTAGAGAATGTGTTCTGTTAATAAAGCTGAACCTGAGAAATAAACTCAGCCTCATCCTTGAGCACATCCTCTACACTGGTGACCCTAAGACGAATTATGGCCGGTGACGACCTTTCCGCACCGGACTCATCAGGAGCCAGCCAGGCTAATGCAGCTACCGCAGTCCAGCTACCTGATTTCTGGCAGCATAGCCCGCGCTCCTGGTTTAACACAGTCGAGGCACAGTTCCATCTTTGGAGAATTTCGGCGGACGCCACGAAATTCTACCATGTGGTTGCAAAGCTGGACAGCCACACAGCCCAGCGGGTGGAGAGCCTGACTAACCACCCGCCAGACGACGACAAGTATGGCGCATTGAAAGCTGCTCTCATCCGTGCTTTCACCCCCTCGCTGGGAGAGTGAGCAGAGAAGCTCCTGGTGTTGACTGAGGGCGAGGCAGACAGACCTGCAGACCTGATGGCGAAGATGCTGAGTTTGAGAGACGCCGAAGATGATGGCTTTATCTTCTCCCATCTTTTCCTCAGGACACTACCGTCAGCGGTAAGAGTTACCCTGGCCAGTTCACAGCTGCTGGCCCACCGAGATTACCATGAGCTGGGCCAGGAGGCGCAGCAACTCGTTGACGCCCATAGGCGACACACGACCACGACCACAGCAGCGGATCTGAGCGCAACACCCGGAGACGGCAGGGGGCCAGAGGCTGCAGCACCAGACTCGCTGACGACAGCAGCGGCGGAGGCCAGGAGACGCGAAGAGGGCGACGTCCTCTGTTTTTACCATCGCCGTTTCGCCGAGAGGGCACGCAAGTGCATTCCACTGTGCCAGTTCAAGCGCTCGGGAAACGCCAAGACCGGGAGTCGGTAGCAGCTGCGGCTCTCGGTGAAAAGAGCAAGCTGCTCTACCTGACGGACACATGATCAGGGAGGCAGTTCCTTGTGGACACAGGCTCCCAGCTGAGTTTCATCACACCTTCCTACGCTGACGGGCTGGCGCCTTCCAGTGGACCCCTGATCAAGACCTTCGGGGAGAAGACTCTGCCCCTGTCTTTTCACGGCCGGGCATTCGAGTGGACTTTTGTCATAGTGGCAGTCAGTTTTAACATGTTAGGTGCTGATTTTTTGTGCTCGCATGGTTTATTGGTTGATCTTGCTAATAGACGTCTGGTTAATGCACTGTCTTTACACTCTATTTCCCGCACAGCCCGGGTGGTCCCGCCTACTGCATAGGCCAACATCACAGCTGCGGGTGGTAAGTTCCACGCACTACTCACTCAGTTCTCAGCACTCACAGTCCCAACGTTTTTGGCGACAGTGGCTAAACACGCGGTGGAACATTTTATCACTACCGCCGGGCCCCCCGTTTTTGCAAAAGCTCGGCACTTGGACTCAGCTAAACTGGCCATAGCGCGTGAGGAGTTCGCCAACTTGGAAAAACTGGGCATCATTAGACATTCTAAAAGCCCCTGGGCTTCACCGCTACACATGGTCCCAAAGGCTGATGGTTCGTGGCGACCTTGCGGTGATTTCCGCAGGTTGAATAACGCCTCAGCACATGACCGCTACCCGATTCCGCACATCCAAGATTTTTCGGTTCATTTGGCGGGGGCGCGCATTTTTTCTAAAATAGACTTCGTGCATGGTTACCATCAGGTCCCAGTGCGCGCTCAGGATATACCCAAAACAGCGGTAATCACTCCTTTCGGGCTTTTTGAGTTTTTGCGCATGCCTTTTGGACTCAAGGGTGCCACGCAGACGTTCCAGCGTATGATGGACGCGGTTCTACGCGACCTCCCTTTCGTGTTCGTCTACTTGGATGACATTTTGGTAGCCAGCACGTCCGAAGACGAACACGAAAGCCACCTCACAGAGGTTTTTCAGAGGCTGGCAGAGCACGGGTTAATAATTAACCCAGCGAAGTGCCAGTTTGGGGTGGTGCAAATTGATTTTTTGGGACATCGCGTTTCGCCAGAAGGAGCGGTCCCTCTACCCGATAAAGTACGCACAATAACAGATTTTCCCCGACCTCAAACGTTTAAAGCATTACGGGAGTTTTTGGGAATGGTTAATTTTTTATAACTGTTTCCTCCCAAGCGCAGCACAGCTCATGCAACCATTGTATGCTGCACTAAAGAAGCAAAAACCCACAAATAAAATCGAATGGTCTCCGGAGCGGGAGCGCGCATTCTCCCAAGTCAAATCAGCCCTGGCAAACGCGGTTTTGTTGGCACACCCAGTCCCAACAGCCCGCATGGCGCTCACCACTGACGCTTCCGATTTAGTGGTGGGGGCGGTCGTCGAACAGTTTGTGGCAGGGACCTGGCAGCCACTCGCGTTTTTCAGCAAAACCTTGCGCGATAGCGAGCGAAAATACAGCGCGTTCGACGGGAAGCTGTTGGCCCTACACTTGGCCATCCACCATTTCCAGTTCTGGCTGGAAGGGCGCCGTTTCACCGCGTTTGTGGACCACAAGCTGCTAACGTTTGCGATGGCCAAGATTTCAGAACCTTGGTCGGGCCGGCAGCAAAGACATCTGGCCACGATATCGGAGTTCACCACCGATATCCAGCATGTCGCAGGTAAACATAATGTAGTGGCAGACTGTCTCTCACGTGCGGTAGCGGCGCCAGGCCCCGTGGGGGCAGACTCGGCAGCTGTGGCCGCGGGCTAGGGTGGCAGCGTGGAAGCGCACGCAGCCCCGGTCCGCATAGGTTTAGATTATGCAGCCATGGCCGCAGAGCAGGTTAGTGATGCGGATGTGTGCGCGCTCCAGTCTGGACCAACAGGGTTAAGGCTGGAGCACAGGGTGCAGCAAATCGGTATGCCTCCCCTAATCTGCGATGTCTCCACGGGACGGCCGCGCCCCGTGGTACCAGCTGCGTGGCGCCACCGCGTTTTTGACTCGGTCCATTCCCTGGCGCACCCGGGGGTGCGTGCATCGATCAAGATGGTGGGGAGAAATTTGTTTGGCCGGGGTTGCGCAAACAGGTCAAGGAATGGGCAGCAGCCTGCGTAGCGTGTCAGCGAGCCAAAATACACAAGCACACTAGGGCTCCTTTGGAGCCTTTTCACATCCCGGCTAAGCACTTTGATCATGTTCATGTCGACTTGGTGGGCCCCCTTCCGTTGTCACAGGGGCACACACACCTTTTGACGATGGTGGACCACACCACGCATTGGCCAGAAGCAGTTCCTCTGGCATCAACCACAGCGGAGGAAGTTTTGTGCGCATTTTTAACATCTTGGGTTGCGCGTTTTGGAGTCCCGTCGGACATAACGTCAGACAGAGGTCCTCAATTTGTCTCCGAACTCTGGTCATCGATTGCCCGCAGCCTAGGGGTGAAGATCCACCGCACTACCGCGTATAACCCCCAGGCTAACGGTTTATGCGAACGTTTTCATAGGTCATTGAAAGCAGCCCTCAGAGCGTCGCTTACGGATACAAATTGGGTTGACAAACTTCCATGGGTTTTATTGGGGTTGCATTCTGCACCTAAGGAGGATTTGCACGCCTCCCCAGCTGAGTTAGTTTTTGCACAACCTCTCCGTTTACCTGGTGAATTTCTCCCCGACAATCCTGCGCCAAATTGCCCCCCCCCCCCGCTCAGCTGTTGCAGAGCGACACAGGATCAAACACGCTTCCTGGCCCCGTTCATCACAGTTTCCCACGAGTTTTTGTGCCGAGGGCTTTAAAAAATGCGGAGTTTGTTTTTGTTAGACATGATGCTCATCGCCCAAATTTGCAGCCACCTTATGATGGACCTTTCAGAGTGCTGGAAACAGGAGAGAAGCATTTTTTGCTAGATTTGGGAGACAGGAAAGAGTTGATTTGTATAAACAGACTCAAACCTGCTTTTGTTTTGGCGGATGAACAAGTGCAGTTGGCGAGGGTCCCCTGTCGCAGCAGACCTCCGAGAAGGCATTCTCCAGAACCCCCACAGAGATTGGCTAACAGTTCTAATCCACAGGTGCAGGGAGACACTGCAGAAGCAGCAAGGCCGGCTTACAGCAGATACGGCAGGAGGTTTAGACCTAGGCAACTGGTGGATTGATATTTGATATGTGGTAATGTTTTTATGTCATGCATCTCTGATTATGTTTGTCCCATATTAGACGTTTGGGGGGGGTCATGTGGCACATATGTTGGGTACATATTTTCCACAAATGTATTGTTGTATGTTTATTGTGTGCTTCACGTCTCGAGGGACAAAAGGACTGAGTCTGCAGGAGATATCGAGAAGGTGTGAGATTTGGCCTTTGTCTCAGAGAGAAGCCTTGGAGGGACTTCCAGGCCATCGGAGGCTAAGAGACAATGGTGGAAGATCAAAAGGGTTACAGCGTGACTGGGATTAAGTACCATGTGACTGTAGGTTTGCTTAGACACCATGTGACTTGAGTTTCGATGTTCTGGACTATAAAAGAGCTATGTGATATTGATCTGTCTCTTTTCTTGCTTGGAGATTGTTAGAGAATGTGTTCTGTTAATAAAGCTGAACCTGAGAAATAAACTCAGCCTCATCCTTGAGCACATCCTCTACACTCCTCATAATTTAAAAATGAAATGTGGTTGGTTAAATATTAGGTCTCTAACTCCCAAGTCTCTACTAGTTCATCATCTATTAATAGATCATCAGATTGATTTAATATCCCTTACAGAGACTTGGTTAGGACATGAGGATTATGTTGGTTTAAATGAATCAACTCCCTCTGGTTATCTAAACTATCATAATCCTGGAAGTTCTGGTTGTACTTTTGGGTGAGAAATTCTATTGCGTTTTCATTGCAGTAGGAAAAAAAATAAATAAAGAGAACGGTGGGTTGCCACATTTGCTTTTCCAAGCATTTTTTGGAGTTACCATTTCAAGCTTGTTTTAAGCTTATAGTTCTGTTACTCTACGTAAACAGCTGCCCGACAGTAACCTTGGAGAGATAGCAGGACTGCGCTGCGTGTGTGTGTGTTTTATGTGTGGGTCCTTGTGTTTAACAGTGAGTGAGTGAGAAGAAGAGAAAAGAGGAGTGAAAGAAATAATCTATAATGGGTATTTTTTGCAAAGTTTGGGGGTTTTACTTTTTTCAGTTTAACTTTGTGGGTTTTCACTCTAATGTTGTGCATGTGGAGACTGTGGAAATGACGAGGCTGAGTTTATCTCACGAGTCAGGTTTATTCACATTCTCCAACATCATCCAAAAACAGAAAGAGAGCAAATCCCCCAACATCTGTCCCTTTTATACCCCAGGACATCAAAGCACACAGTCACATTGTACTTAATCCCCAGTAACAATGCATCTTCTTCCCGGTCTTAACACCCCCCACCTTCAGTCTCTGGCCGCTGGGCGAAATCCTCCAAGGCCGTCTCTTTGCCTGCCAAAGACCAAACTTTCACATCCTCGTGTTATCTCCAAAGAAGTTCAGTCCTTTGTTCCGTCTCAGATGTGAAGCCTAAGGTGGTATATGTATGAATCATACAGTGATATACATATGTGCATATATGTGTCCCACATGACCCCCCCCCCCCCAAACGTCTAAGATGGAACAACATAATAACAGTCTGCATGTCATGATAAAATTATTACACATCAGTCCACGTGCTGCTTGGGCCTCAGTCTCCTCCCATATCTGCTGTAAGCGGGCTTTACCACTTTCGCGGCGCCTTCCTGCTGGGGAGCTGCTGTCTGAGGATGAGAACTGTTAGTCAATCCCTGTGAGTGTTCTGGGGAATGTTCCTTAGGGGGTCTGCCGCGCCGAGGAGCCGTGGCCAACAGCACATCCTCGTCGGCCAATGTAAAGGCGGGTTTGAGCCTGTTTATGCCAATCTTTTCTTTCTTGCCCCCCAAATCTAGCAAAAAATGCTTATCCCCTGTTTCCAGCACTCTAAATGGTCCATCATAAGGTGGTCGCAACGGTGGGCGATGCGCATCGTGTCTGACAAAAACAAACTCCACATTTTTTAGAGCCTTAGGCACAAAAATGCGCGGAAAACTGTGGTGAACGGGGCCAGGCAGCATGCCCGCTTCCGTGCCACTCTGCAACCGCTGAGCCTGGGAGCATTCTGGCGCAGGATTATCTGGGAGAAATTCCCCGGGCAGCCGAAGTGGTTGCGGGAAAACTAGCTCAGCCAGGGGGGCTTCACGCAACCCCAATAAAACCCATGGTAGCCTGTCCACCCAATTTGCATCCGTAAGCGATGCTCTGAGGGCCACCTTCAATGACTTGTGAAAACGTTCGCATAACCCATTAGCCTGCGGGTTGTACGGGGTAGTGCGGTGGATTGTTACCCCCAGGCTGCGGGCCATCGCTGACCAAAGTTCGGAAACAAATTGAGGACCTCTGTCAGACGTAATGTCCGACGGGATTCCAAAGCGCGCCACCCATGCCATTAAAAACGCGCGCGCCACCTCCTCGGCTGTGGTTGATGACAGTGGGACCACTTCCGGCCAGCGCGTGGTGCAGTCTACCATTGTCAGAAGGTGTGTGCACCCCTGTGACGGCGGGAGGGGGCCTATGAGGTCCACATGAACATGATCGAACCTCTTAGCCGGGATGTGAAACGGCTCCAAGGGAGCTCTCGTGTGCCTGTATACCTTGGCTCGTTGGCAAGCCATGCAGGCTGCTGTCCACTCCCTAACTTGTTTGTGCAGGCTCAGCCATACAAATTTCTCTCCTACCATTTTGACCGACACGCGCACCCCCGGGAGAATGGATCGAGTCAAAAACGCGGCGGCGCCACACGGCCGGTACCACCGGGAGCAGTCGTCCCGTGGAGACATCGCAGATTAGGGGGGGGCATACCATCCTGCAGCACCCTGTTCTCCAGCCTTAACCCTGTTCGTCCAGACTGGAGCGTGCGCACGTCTGCGTCGCTAATCTGATCTGCGGCCATGGCTGCATAATCTATCCCTACGCGGACTGGGGCCACGCGCACTTCCACGTTGTTAGCCTGCTCCGCGGCCATGGCTGCACAATCTATCCCTACGCGGACTGAAGCAGCTACGGCGCGCGAGAGACAGTCTGCCACTACATTCAGTTTACCCGTTACGTGTTGAATATCGGTAGTAAACTCTGAGATTGCAGCCAGCTGTCTCTGCTGCCGGCCTGACCACGGTTCTGAAACCTTGGCCATCGCGAAAGTCAGCGGCTTGTGGTCGACGAACGCGGTGAAACGGCGTCCCTCCAGCCAGAACTGGGAGTGGCGAATGGCCAAGTGGAGAGCTAACAACTCCCTATTAAATGCGTTGTATTTTCGCTCACTATCGCGCAAAGTCCTGCTGAAAAAGGCGAGCGGCTGCCAAGCCCCGGCTACATGCTGCTCCACGACCGCCCCTATGGCCACATCTGACGCGTCAGTAGTGAGCGCTATGCGGGCTGTTGGGTCTGGATGTGCTAACAACGCAGCGTTTGCCAGGGCTGTTTTGACCTCTGAGAATGCTCGCTCTCGCTCCGGAGACCATTCGATTTTATTTGTGGGTTTTTGTTTTTTTAGCGCGGCATACAATGGTTGCATGAGCTGCGCTGCGCGGGGGAGGAAACGGTTATAAAAATTCACCATTCCCAAAAACTCCTGTAACGCTTTGACCGTTTGTGGCTGGGGAAAATTTGTTACAGCGTGCATTTTGTCAGACAGAGGAACTGCTCCTTCTGGAGAGACGCAATGCCCCAAAAAATCAATCTGCGTCACCCCGAACTGACACTTCGCTGAGTTGATTATTAACCCGTGCTCTCCCAACCTCCGGAAAACTGCCGTGAGGTGATTTTCGTGTTCGTCTTCGGACGCGCTGGCTACCAAGATGTCGTCCAGGTAGACGAACACGAAGGGGAGATCGCGCAACACTGCGTCCATCATGCGTTGGAACGTCTGCGCAGTGCCTTTAAGCCCAAACGGCATGCGCAAAAACTCGAATAGGCCAAACGGAGTTATCACCGCTGTTTTGGGTATGTCCTCAGCGCGTACTGGGACTTGGTGGTACCCGCGGACCAAGTCTATCTTAGAAAAAACGTGCGCCCCCGCCAAATGAACCGAAAAATCTTGGATATGCGGGATTGGGTAGCGGTCGTGCGCTGTAGCATTGTTCAACCTGCGGAAATCTCTGCAAGGTCGCCACGAGCCGTCAGCTTTAGGGACCATGTGAAGCGGGGAAGCCCATGGGCTTTTCGAACACCTGATGATGCCCAACTTTTCCAGGTTGGCGAACTCCTCGCACGCTACAGTCAGTTTAGCTGCATCCAAGCGCCGAGCTTTTGCAAAAACGGGCGGTCCGGTGGTAGTAATAAAATGTTCCACTCCGTGTTTAGCGACAGCTGCTGAAAATGTGGGAACCGTGAGTGCTGGGAACTGAGTGAGTAGTGTGTGGAACTTACCGCTTGCCGTTGCGACGTTGGCTTGTGCTGTGGGCGGGGTCACTCGGGCTGCACAGGGAATAGAATAAAAAGAAAGTGCATTAACCAGGCGCCTATTAGCAAGATCAACCAACAAACCATGTGAGCACAGAAAATCAGCCCCCAACATATTGAAGCTCACTGCAGCTATAACAAAAGTCCACTCAAATGTACAGCCGTGTAGGGACAGAAGCAGAGTCCTCTCACCATAGGTCTTAATCCTCGAGCAGTTCGCTGCTGACGTTCCGTGGCTTCCGGGACCCGCCAGCCGGTCAGCATAGGTAGGCATGATGAAACTAACTTGGGACCCTGTGTCTACAAGGAATTGCCTCCCGGAACGCGCATCCGTCAAGTAGAGCAGCTTGTTCTCTTCCCCGAGGGCCGTGGCTGCTACTGACCCCCGGCCTTGGCGTTTCCCAAGCGCTTGAACTGGCACGGTGGTAGACATTTGCGTGCTCTCTCTGCAAAGCGGCGATGGTAGAAACAGAGGTCGTCTCCTCTGCGATCCTTGGCCCTCGCCGCCACCGTGGTCGGTGGGTCTGCTACCGCCGCCTCTGGCTCCCTGCCATCTCCGGTCGTCGCGCCGAGCTCCGTCGCTGCCGCGGTGGCCGCGCGCTGTTTGCTGGCATTGAGAATCCGTTGTGCCTCCTGGGCCAGCGCGCGGAAGTCCCGCTGGGCCAACAATGGTGAACTGGCCAGGGTCGCTCTCGTGGCCGACGGTAGGGTTCTCAGGAAAATGTGGGTGAAGAGGAAGTCGTCGCCGTCTGAGCCCCTCAACCTCAGCATGTCCTCCATCAAGTCGACGGGCGTGCTATCTCCCAAGTCGTTCAGAGCCAGGAGCCTCTCCGCTCTCTCCTGGACTGAGGGAGTGAAACGCTGGATGAGCGCAGCCTTCAACCCGTCGTATTTGTCGTCGGCCGGTGGGCGCTCCAGAAGGCTCTGCACATGTCGAGCCGTGCGGTTGTCGAGCTTGGCAATAACATGGTAGAATTTCATGTCATCTACCGTTATCCCCCGGAGGGCAAACTGTGCTTCGACCAAGTGGAACCAGGAGCACGGGTTGTCTTGCCAGAAGTTTGGTAGCTGCATTCGCCTGGCTGGCTCCTGACGAGTCCGGCTCGGGGGAATTTCTTTCGCTCATGATATGTCTTAGGGTCACCAGTGTGGAGACTGTGGAAATGACGAGGCTGAGTTTATCTCACGAGTCAGGTTTATTCACATTCTCCAACATCATCCAAAAACAGAAAGAGAGCGAATCCCCCAAAATATGTCCCTTTTATACCCCAGGACATCAAAGCACACAGTCACATTGTACTTAATCCCCAGTAACAATGCATCTTCTTCCCGGTCTTAACACCCCCCACCTTCAGTCTCTGGCCGCTGGGCGAAATCCCCCAAGGCCGTCTCTTTGCCTGCCAAAGACCAAACTTTCACATCCTCGTGTTATCTCCAAAGAAGCTCAGTCCTTTGTTCCGTCTCAGATGTGAAGCCTAAGTTGGTATATGTATGAATCATACAGTGATATACATATGTGCATATATGTGTCCCACATACACGTGATAAACTTTTTACATATTTTTAAAGCCAATATTTTCATTTCCTCCAGTTTTTCTTTGGAAAATGAAAAACATTGAGCTACTTTTTTCAATTTTTGACATCTCACTGACTTTTATTGACTCAATTGCCTTATTTCTCTGACTGAAGCATAACAGTGAACCTTACAGTGAAAAAAGGACACAGGACTAACGACCAGCCTCTGGGACCCTGCCTTGCCACTGTCTGTGCCTCCCTCATCGAGACCACAGGTAAAGTACAATTGCTTGCATCTTCATCAATGCTACCAGCATGACAATGATGGAATTAACTGAATATTACAATATCATGCTGTCACCTAATAATGCCTAGTCACTGAAGGCATTGTGTACACATTATATTACATGATTCAAAGCACAGAAGAGGTTGAAAATTACTGTGTTTATGCATGTGATTTGCAAGAGTCTACTGACTATCAAACACAGGTTTTAGTAATTCTATGTCATATTGTTGCTTTGTTTCAATAACACTAAACTCACTTTTTAATAAATGACATATGCAATCTTATTTATATTTTGATCCTCAGTCTGTCCATGTAGAAGAAATGAAAAAGAAATAATATCTTATTTTGCTGTAAGGATTGCAGAACACAGCAAGATGACAATGGAAGTTTTGTATTATCAGGAGATGGTAAATTTATGAACAGAAAAGACAGAAATAGCGCAAGATTTATGCCAAAATTCAATTCAATTCAGCTTTATTTATATAGCGCCACATCACAACAGAGGTCATCTCATAGCTCTACAAAATGCAGAGAAAACCCCACAATTTCCGAAAGACCCAGCAATCAGACGATCCCCCTTTGATTATCAGGACTGTCCCGTTCTGTCCCTTCCCTTATCCTCATCCTCCTTCTCCTTTCTCCTACCTATCTATCTATCTATCTATCTATCTATCTATCTATCTATCTATCTATCTATCTATATCTATCTATCTATCTATCTATCTATCTATCTATCTATCTATCTATCTATCTATCTATCTATCTATCTATCTATCTATCTATCTATCTATATATATATATATATATATATATATATATATATATATATATATATATATACAGAGAGAGAGAGAGAGAGAGAGAGAGAGAGAGAGATATCAGACATAAAGAAATGAATCCTTTAGAGATTCTAGGTGTGTCTGAATGCCATGCTTTGTAATCTCTCTCCCAAGTAGCCATTGGGGTGACACCTTATATATTTTTGTAATAAATGTACATAAATCCAACTTTCCACCTTATTTTTTGACATTGAATAATTTAACCTCGAAATTATTCTAACAGTTAAATATTAGGTCTCTAACTCCCAAGTGTCTACTAGTTCATGATCTATTAATTGATCATCAGATTGATTTAATATCCCTTACAGAGGCTTGGTTAGGGCAAGATGATTATGTTGGTTTAAATGAATCAACTCCCTCTGGTTATCTAAACTATCATAATCCTAGAAGTTCTGGTCGTGGAGGTGGAGTAGTGGCAATTTACCATTCTAAATTACTAGTTAATATAAAACAAAAAAAACTATTTCAATTCCTATGAGGGCCTGGTCCTCACTATGAGGCATGTTAGCAATCTTTGCTTAAACCCAATTTTCTTTGCCATAGTCTACCACCCTCCCTCTGCCTACTCAGAGTTTTTATCCGATTTTGCCGAATTTTTAGCTGATTTAGTGCTGAAATCAGGTAGAATAATTATAGTAGGGGATTTTAATATACATGTTGATGTAGATAGTTGTTACACCCCGGAGGGCGAAGGGGAAAGGATGAGGGCCAAGCTGTCAGACTTTGCAGCGGTTTATTGACTTTCCACCACACCCGGCACGGCACACTTACACAGCACATCAGCCAGCAACGGCCATATATCACTTGACACCATCTTCTTCACACTCTGGAACAATCGCTACTCTTCTTCTCTTGTTCTCTAACACTGTACAGCGTCTTATCACTACCGAGCGCCACCTGTGGCGCAAAAGCGCAACTGCTTTCACTGACAGTTTACATCTAAACAGTTCAGATTCAGTCCTTTAGTTACATTTCCTATAAATGCTCCTATTTACCGTCAACAATTAAATTACAGTCTTTTAGATACATTTATTATATTAGCCATTAGCATCTAATCAACACTGTTTTCTGGGGGGTTTTCTAAAGGTTGTCCAAAATTGACTTTTTCCTACACTCACCCCTCTAAAATTTAATGTCGTCCCGACATTATACCTTTCTCAAAACTACTGTTTTTTTTTTCTCTTTCACAGTCCACATTTGGTAACCATGTATCTCATGTAAGTAGGGTATTACTAAACAGGAGTCAGAGTTCATTAAAGTCCATAAAGATGCAAACTGGTAATAGTCCATAGTACAGCATGCATCTCCTATTCCATGCAATACATTTGCAGAACAGGTCTTTGTGCACGATAACCATCAACCGCTCCTTCCATCATGGTGGGTATCTGCATCTTTCCTGAGAGTAAGGGTACTCAATCTAGTCATAGCCTACCAAATAAACCTTTGTGTAATGCCTGTGCCTTAGTAACACACTGGAAATCTTTTTTCTTTTTTTAATTTTTTTTTCTTTTTTTTTCTTTTTTAATCAACCACCAAAGTAACTTGGTAATGAGGTTAGTCACTGCTCATTTACTTTCCATACATTCATGTCTGCACAATGGTTATCTCTAGCTTCTACACATTTGTTCTAGACAGATGAAGTGCAAGGTTGGCCTAACTTATCATAAGTAAATCTCAATGGCTGTTTTCTTATTCTTGAAGGATACGTTTTAGCAGGAAACTCGTCAGGTCCCTCCTGGTCACTGGAACTGGACTCCGACACCTCATCACCCTGGTCCTGGTCTGCCTCAGCTGGATCTGGGACCACCGGATTGTTAACCTCTGGTGCCAGCTGCACCTGCGTGACGTCATCTGGGTCCTGGTCCTCATCCTCCGGAGTACTGTCACTGTGCGGGTAGAACTCCGGTGCATCGGCTCTCAGTGGACGGTGATTTTGATCCTTCCCAGCTCGTAATCCGATTATGGCACTCCAGCCCTCGTCATCTTCATCATCCGTGCTGTTTTGTCTGTCCACATGCCTTTGTCTTTTAGACTCTCTTTCTCTTGTTTTATCAGGGGCATGTTCCACTGTTTCCATGGAAAGAAAGTCACAGGGTAGCAAAAGGTTTCTGTGCATGATCCGAGTGCGTCCCTTACCATTTTCAGGTCTGATTTCATATACTGGCTGTCTGGGTACTTTTTTTGGGTCATGACATACACCTTGTCTTCCCAGAATGATCTTAATGTTCCTGGCCCACCTTTTTCGGTCAAGTTTCGGACCAGTACTCTGGATCCAGGGGACAACTCAGCACCGTGAACCTTTTTATCATAAAGTGCTTTACTTCTCATCCCTTCTTTGTTTGCTGTTTTAGAGGCGAGTTTGTAAGCTTCAGTCATTGTAGTTCTCTGAGGCAAATCACCAACTATCGGCCTCAGGCTCCTAAAGGTCAGGATGACAAAGCCCTTTGTCAAAGACTGTCCCAACACTATGCCCATTTTGACACCTCGTCAGCTGTGTCCAACTCCCCCCCTCCCTCCAGCTCCACAGCCTCCATGGTCCCTACTTCATCAAAGGCGCCCCCCCTCCCCCCCCCGCCCTTGTCATCAGTGAGCAGGACGTGCTCAAACAGTTCTCCAGACTGAACCCGCGCAAGGTCCCCGGGCCGGACGGCGTGTCTCCCTCCACCCTGAGACACTGTGCGAAAGAGCTGGCTCCTGTCTTCACAGACATTTTTAACACCTCCCTTAAGTTATGCCACGTGCCGACCTGCCTCAAATCCTCCACCATCATCCCTGTCCCCAAGAAGCCACGGGTCACTGGACTTTATGACTACAGACCTGTAGCGCTCACCTCTGTAGTCATGAAGTCCTTTGAGCGCCTGGTCCTGCCCCACCTCAAGTCCATCACCACTCCCCTCCTGGACCCGCTGCAGTTTGCCTACCGAGCCGACAGGTCTGTAGACGACGCAGTCAACCTGGCCCTCCACTCCATCCTGCAGCACCTGGACTCCCCGGGAACCTTCTCCCTTTATACCAACTGCACCTCCAGCCACCAGTCTGTCAAGCTGATCAAGTTTGCGGACAACACCACCCTCATCGGGCTCATCTCCAACGGCGACGAGTCCGCCTACAGGAGAGAGGTGGCCCAGCTGGCGTCCTGGTGCAACAACAACAACCTGCAGCTGAATGCTCTGAAGACTGGAGATGATTGTGGACTTCAGGAAAGTCACAACCTCTCTGCCCCCCCTCACCCTCACAGGCACTCCCATCACCACTGCTGATTCCTTCCGGTTCCTAGGCACCACCATCACCAGGGACCTCAAGTGGGAGCCGACCATCAGCTCCCTCATCAAAAAGGCCCAGCAGAGGATGTTCTTCCTGCGGCAGCTGAGGAAGCTCATGCTACCCACCAAGATGTTAGTGCAGTTCTACACAGCCATCATCGAGTCCATCCTCACCACCTCCATAACCGTGTGGTACGCAGGAGCCACTGCCAGGGACAGACTAAGGCTGCAGCGCATCGTGCGCACTGCTGAGAAGGTGATCAGTTGCAAGCTCCCATCTCTCCAGGATTTGTACATCTCCAGGACCCGGAGGCATGCTGGCCGGATCATAGCCGATCCTTCACACCCTGGTCACGAACTGTTTGCCCCTCTCCCCTCAGGTAGAAGACTTCGGTCCATTCAGACTAAAACCTCCCGTCACATGAACAGCTTCAGCAGCTCAACCAGACTCATGTCAATCATCACTGTTTTCTTCTTGCATTACCGACTGCACTATATTTTTCTCCACATTATCTGCTGCTCGCTAATACATTTAAACTGCTGACTAGTATTACTCATTCTTATTCTACACTTTATTGCATGTATAGTTTATTTCTTTTATTTTATCATGTTTAATGTTGCAGCATTGCAACGAGACAAATTCCTAGTTTGTGTACTACATGAACAATGGCAATAAATCTGATTCTGATTCTGATTCTGATTCTGATTCTCCACTTTTCAGCATAGTCCTGCTGAGAAACACTCTGCTCTCTTGTTGTGAGGCCAAACATTAGATCAATAGGCAACTTTGGACTACGGCCAAACAACAGAAAATATGGCGCGTACCCCGTAGCCTCACTACGCGTACAATTATAGGCATGAACCACTTTTGCCAGAGAGGACTTCCAGTCTTCCTTGGCTGCTTCGGGCAAATTTCTGAGCATTGCCAACAGTGTACGATTGAATCGTTCCACCTGCCCATTCCCTTGGGGATGGTAGGGCGTTGTTCGGGACCCCTGCACACCACTGTACTCCTGGAGTTTTGCAAAGAGTTTATTTTGGAACTCTCTACCCTGATCGTGATGGAGTCATGTGGGGAAACCAAATTTGAGGGCAAAATCTCCAAAGATCTTCTCAGCAGCGGTGTGGGCAGCTTTGTTGCGACAAGGGTAAGCCTGGGCAAAACGAGTGAAGTGGTCCATTACAACCAGGATATAATCATATCCTCCTTTGCACTTCTCCAAGTGCAGGAAATCAGCGGACACTAATTCGAATGGATATGTGGTGACAATGTTCGTCAGTGGTGCCCTTGTTATCTTGTTGGGACGTTTATTCTTCAAACAACTGCAAACTCAAGTGATGTAGTGCTCAACATCTATTTGCATATGAGCCCAATAAAAACGCTCTCTTATCAAGTTCATCACTCTCTCTACCCCTAAATGGCCCATGTTTTCGTGGAGCTCTTTGAACACGAGCTTGTGAAACTTCTGGGGTAGGAGTAGCTGGTCATGCGATGCCGTTCTCCTGTAAAGCAGTCCATCATCTTCCAAGTACAGCTTGTGTTTTTGCATGACTAAAGCTGCAATTTTACTGTTCTGCTGCTTTCCGCTTCTTGGCCATTGTTTTGACAACACATAACGCAACACTTCTCCAATCATGGAGTCTTCTTCTTGAGCTCTTTTTAGAGCAGTCTTTGATATTTCAGCTACAGAGCTGGCTTCCTGATCTGCTTCACTAATGAGAGTAGAAATGGTGACTGGACAGAGCCATGGTTCATTTTCTTGTAACTTTTCCTTGACTGCCTGCGCCACACAATTCATTACATCAGGATCAACATTCTGTGTGCATTTGTTCATGTACTGCTCCATATCTAGGGGCATACGTGAAAGACCATCTGCATCTCTGTTTGCTTTTCCAGGGCGATACTTAATCACAAACTGGAAATCAGCTAGTTCTGCTATCCACCTCTGTGTGGTTGCATTTAACTTTGCAGTGGTGAGCACATACGTTAGGGGATTATTGTCCGTGTAGACAATGAATGGCGGAGAATAGTACAGATAATCCCGAAACTTCTCACAGATGGCCCACTTCATGGCAAGAAACTCCAGCTTCCCTGAATGAAGGTGGTAGTTCTTCTCTGGATTTGACAGTGTCCTGGAGCCATACGCTATCACCACCAGTTTATCTTGTTGTCGCTGATATAACACCGCCCCAAGCCCCTCCTGTGAAGCGTCACAGTGCAAAATGAAGGGTTCCTCAAAGTTCGGGTAACCTAACACTGGGGGTTGGGAAAGAAAGTCAACAAGCTGACAAACTACTGCTTGATGCTCTGGGCGCCACCTGATTGCATGGGATGAGGGCAATTGGCCACCATCGTTCTTTTTGACATATTTTTTTGAGTTTTTCTTTGCTTGATCTGTGTGGTCGTTAGCAAGAAGGTCGTAAAGAGGCTTTGCTATACGGGAGAAGTTTGGAATATAGCCGCGGTAATATGAAATAAAACCTAGCAATTTCCTTAGCTCTCCAACCGTAGAAGGTTGCTGCTGTTTGAGTGTCTGCACCGGGGCAATGTCCACAGGGTCCATAGTGTAGCCCTGTCCTGTTACCATTTTACCAAGGAAACGTACCTGCTGCTTGAATAACTCCCATTTCCGGGGAGTCAGCTTCACCCCATGGCTTTGATAGTGGTGCAGGACACTTCTCAGGTCTCGCAAGTGGTCTTCAAAAGTCTGTGAATGAACAAGGTTATCATCGAGGTTAGGCAGACAGATATCATCTCTCAACCCCCACAAGCACTCCTCCATAGATCTTTGGAATGCTGCTGGTGCTGAGGACAAACCAAATGGAATTCTTACCCACTCGAACAAACCCCAGGGAGTGATAAATGCAGTGAGGGGCCTACTCGACTCTTCCAGGAAACCCTGGTGATACGCCTTCCCTTGGTCGAGGACTGAAAACCACACACTCCCATTTAGACTGTTTAGCATATCTTGTATGCGGGGAATTGGGTGTCTGTCAGGGATGGACTTCTTGTTTAGCTCTCTAAAGTCACAACACAAACGCAGACCTCCATCTTTCTTTCGCACACAGACGATTGGACTGGAATACGATGACTTGGATTTGGTGATCCAGCCCTTGTTAAGCAGGTCTTCTAAATACTCCTTTACTTCTTTATGAAGTGGTTTGGGAACAGAGACATAAGTCTTTGTAACAGGAGTAGGATCCTTGAGTCGGATCTTCAACTGTAAAGAGGGAATTGTCCCTACCTCATACTCATCACGGGAAAACGCTTGCCGTTCCAGGAGTTGTTTTACTTGCTCTTGTTGTATGGGTGAGAGATGATCAAGGGGAACTGGGGGGTCCCACATGTCCATAGTCTCTTTGATGGCACAGTTCATCTCGGTCTCTTTATTTCTTCCTGTTTCACTCGTCGTCAGGTCGACTGTCGCTTGGTTTACAGCAGGGGGTCTAATGTCTGCCAGGTAAGCAGTTTTAACTCTCTGTGTTTCCCCCAGAATGGCCTTAGCGGGCAGCTGGATATCACGGGACGTACTGTTTGTTATAGGTATTTTGAACATAGATCGCCTCCCTTTCCATAACTGCACCAACCCGCTTTGCATCTGCAAACCCTCCAGTAATTGGGTGTACTGACTCGGCTCAAATAAGACGTCTTGTGTGTCTGGAAGTGAGCCTGCCCTGACACAACCTTTGACTGCTTTGGTTTGGCCTGCAGGAATGGTGACCAACTCATTGCCAACTTTTACCATTCCTTCTCCTAGCCTATCCTCCTCACTTTGCATCACTTTCAAAAACGCCTCTGTTTTTTTTACAGTCAAATGAGAAGGCTGAACTTACAGCTTCACTGATGGCACAAGGGGGTTTAATGCCCATCTTCAGGACATGGTCAATCACGTTGAACCCAATGATAGGCGGCTCTGCCACTCCCTCCTCCTTCACCACTAGCACCGGAACTAAGAGTTCCACCGGTGGGCGACTAACTGTCGGCAGCTTGAAAGTGACTTCGACCCACCCTGAGAATGGAATCGGTGTCTGGTTCACTGCCCTCCCATTCAGAATACTTGGACCCACCAACTCGGCTAAGTCTCTGACAGTGGTGTGTGGCAGGTGCTCCTGTCTCCATGTGTCATTCATTAACATTAAGCAGACCTGTGACCCTGTGTCCCACAACGCTTCTGTCTCCTTATCATCAAGGAAGCAGGTTATGACATATTTTTTTCCAACCAAGTTGAGTAACTGTAGTTGGCGATTAGGGGACAGAAGATTAACATGGACCATTTCTTCAGGAGGTGCCTCGGCCTTCGCTACCAGCCTTGCTTCCAACGTCCGAATACTGTCAGTAACTAGCTCATACAGTTCTTGTGTGTTAGCTTGTTCTGATGTGGTTGCGACAGTATTGGCCGCCGTGTCTACTTGCCATATCCTTCTTCCGAGTCTCCTTCCTATCCGACATTCCCTTGACATGTGGCCGCTGAATCCACATCTGAAGCAGTGGTCGCACTGATCGCCATTGCTGGTGGACTGACAGCTCTTGCAGCCACGTGTCCTCCTGGCTCTTTGAGCGTGAGGTGCTCGGGGAGACTCATGTATGGCCTTCTTGATCTCCTCCATGTCACTCTTCAGCTGCGTGACTATGTCCAGGAGCTCAGATTCCGTACGGGTCACTGTGCTTTGGGATTTAAGGCTTTTACCTTTTGTCGATGGTGGGGAGTGCTCTTGGTCATCCACTTCTTCCACGGTTGCATACTGTCCCATCAGGTTTTCCACTCGGCATTCTCGAACTTTTGGTTCTTTCATGTGCCTCTTGAATTTTTGGTGTCGTTCCCATTCAAGACTGGCTGCTGCGTTCGTCTTAGAAATCAGAAGCTCGTCGGTGATGGCAGGATCCTCCAAATAGCGCTTCAGTTGATACTTCACATCAGCACTGATCAGTCCTGTTTCCACCACCCTCAGAAACTTCCTCTGAATAAGATCAGAACTAAACTGCTCTTCCGTGCCAGGCTCTCTGGATGCTGCTAAAAGCCTTTCCTTTAGCTCAATGGCGTGAAACAGGAAGTTCTGAGGTGACTCATTACTGTCTTGTGAGAGGTTTATCAGACGATGATACAAGTCAGTGGAACTATCCTCTTTATAATGTCCTCGCAGGAGGATGCGCAGCTGTGGCAGGGTGAGATCTGGCTTGATCTCCAGCATAGCGCGCAAACTCAATCCAGGACTCACTGCTCTGACAACAGCCTCAATTATCTCAGTCTCACTGTGCTTTTTCTTTAGGCCCATATCGATCTGGTGAATGAGATTGGAATAAGACAACTTGTCTTTTTGGCCCCTCTCCCCTATCTGCCCATTTATCTTAAACTCCCGTTTAATGGTCACTTCTGGCAGTAGGGGCACTGCGGGGACCGCGGGCTGTGTCACAAAATGGCGGCTCTGTGGCTGCGCGGCCTCGGGCTGTGTCACAAAATAGCGGCTCGGTGGCTGCGCGGCCTCATCATTGGTCAGCCTTGCTATCTCCTCTTCAACCCTTTTAGCTGAATCAAGGATACTTTCATGCAGAGCGGCATATTGGCTTTGTAAACTGGCGAGTGCCTCTATCTCCTGGCTTGTGCCGGCCGCTGCTGCTGCCTGCGTCAATGGTTCGCTTCGCTTAGCTTCGGTAGCACATGCTATTAGCTTTAGCAGAAACGCGCGGGCTACATCCTCCTCTTCGCTGTCAATGGTTTTTTCCACCTCCTCGTTTAACAGTCGTATCAACGTGTACTTTTTAGACGGCTTGGCTGGGCTTATCTTTGCAAATAAACAGACCTCATTTAGCTGTTCGGCCTGTAACGGCACCAAGGCCTCGCTTAGCTTATCTTGTAGCTGCTCCAGTTCCATCGTTACGGCCTTTTTTTTTATTTGCACACTCACCGTCTTAGACACGACTGAACCATCCTCTGCTACCAAGTTTTTGTTACACCCCGGAGGGCGAAGGGGAAAGGATGAGGGCCAAGCTGTCAGACTTTGCAGCGGTTTATTGACTTTCCACCACACCCGGCACGGCACACTTACACAGCACATCGGCCAGCAACGGCCATATATCACTTGACACCATCTTCTTCACACTCTGGAACAATCGCTACTCTTCTTCTCTTGTTCTCTAACACTGTACAGCGTCTTATCACTACCGAGCGCCACCTGTGGCGCAAAAGCGCTACTGCTTTCACTGACAGTTTACATCTAAACAGTTCAGATTCAGTCCTTTAGTTACATTTCCTATAAATGCTCCTATTTACCATCAACAATTAAATTACAGTCTTTTAGATACATTTATTAGGAATATTTATATTAGCCATTAGCATCTAATCAACACTGTTTTCTGGGGGGTTTTCTAGAGGTTGTCCAAAATTGACTTTTTCCTACATAGTGACTGTCTTAACCTCTTGCACTCTGGGATACCGCGGGCGGTCACGTCTCTGCATACTAGCGCGCCCTCGTGCGCACTGAAAAAAAAAAAGCTGCATTTCCGTTCTTCCGCTACAGACACAGCCGTGAACAGAAAGCCAAAGGAGTGCTTTGATTGGTTTAGATTTGACTGACTTCTCATTCGACTAATAAGAGCCTTGAATTGGGTTTCTGAAACCTTGAAGAACCAATGACTGAAAACCTAGCAAGAAGGACCCGCCTACCAACAGCTGCGAATACAGCGAGCCAATTGAAGCAGAGAAGTTCGACGATTGAAAGCGTGCGTCCCGTGCGTAAAGTCTGTTTTGTGTAAGCCGCTGTGTGTGACGGTAGCGTTCGCCAGTGTTTTTTTTCTTACTACTGTTCTTATTTGTTTTAAAAAATCGTTCGCCAAAACCGCAATCATGGAAGTGCAAAACCACAATAATGGAATCATTGTTTGACCGGGTCGCGTGACCAGAACCACGAGTCATAACAAGCGGACCAGCGTCATGTTCGTCTGACAATGAGGAAGAGATGTTCTCCAGAGACACTGCTGTGGTGGACAGGTAAGTGTTATAAGCTAAATTATTCTTTATCCCTGAAAATTGTAATCAAAATGATTTTTGACCGATCGGTAAATTACAACTGTGTGTCATCACCACATGACGGACCGCGGCGCACGGACCGGAGAATGGTTCCCCCCCTCCCTGCTACTCCTATGTAGTGGATTGTAGATATATTGCAGATATTTTAGTGCAACTGTGCGTAGTAGACCGCGGCGCACGGTCCCCGCGGTCCGTCATGTGGCGATGGACGATGTCCGTCCTCTGTAGCGGGGGGGTGGGGGGATGGGAGTTGTTATCCTCTACATTACAGATATTTTAGTATAATTTTTATTGCACTGTAGGTTATTTTTTCTTGTAAAAAAAAAGCCACACATTTTTTACGTGGCAAGCTTCTTTGTGTGTGGGGACTTGTTTGTTCATTCATTCATTCATGAATGAATAAACAACCCCCCCCCCACACACACACACACACACACACAGCCCTGAGTGTCACCTTTCATTAGCGCCCAAGATCAAGTTTCTATATTGAATCATTCAAAAGTTACAGACGTTTTTCCAAACTCTGCCATTTGGCACAATTTGGCACAGTTCAAAAACACCTGGGAACAACCTGACAAAAAAGCTGTGTAATATATTGATTTTTTTGTGGTATTGTTACAAAATTTTGACCTCAGCTGGATAACACTTGGATCTACGTATATTTCTGTTGCATTTTCCAGCCCGGATCTGACAGCTGTGTGTTATTTGCAAGCATTTGTATCCAAAAAAACACCCAGGCGAACTTTATTTTCTTCAAGTTCAGTATGTTTAGATGACTGTTACTCAGTGGCAGGAGCACTTAGAGAGATTATGACTGTTTTGCCAAAAAATTCAAAGTATTTTCTTTTAAATGAGACCAACCCCATGAAGATGCTGCAAAGGGTTGAAGAACAGCTTTTGATTTACTTTGGGTACGTTATTTTTAGGCGTTTTTAGGGAAATTGACCAGAGTGCAAGGGGTTAATAAGGCATTCAATTCAATATTAGACTCAATGGGGTTTTCCCAGAAAGTAGAAAATTCTATCCATTATCTCCACCATACATTTGACTTTGTTCTGACTTATGGTATAGAAATAGAAAATCTGGTCGTGTCTCCTCATAATCCTGTACTGTCAGACCATTGTCTGTTAACCTTTGATTTCACTATTTCTGATTATTTGACTCCTAAAGAGAAATATTACTCCAGCAGATGTCATTCAGATGATGCTGTTTCCACATTTTTGCATATTGTTTCCTCTATACCATGTGTCAACACAACGGAAATAAGCTATGGAGAGCTTGCTCCTTCCGTAATTGATAGCATGGTAGATAGTGTTACAGCCTTTCTGCATCAGACTCTAGACTTGGTGGCCCCTTTAAAAATGAAAAAGTCTAATCAGAGATTTTTAACCCCTTGGTTTAACACAGAAACTCATAGTTTAAAACAGAAGACTCATCAATTAGAAAGAAAATGACATTCCACTAATTTAGATTAATTCTATTTAGCGTGGAGAAATCATCTCCTAATTTATATTTAAAAAAAAAAGTCTCTTAGAAAAGCTAGAACAAGTTACTACTTTGCATTAATAGAAGAGAATAAGAATAATCCCAGGTTTCTTTTCAACACTGTAGCCAGGCTGACAAAGAGTCAGGACTCTGTCAATCCTTGCACCCCCCTAGAGCTTACTAGTCAAGACTTTTTGAACTTTTTCAATCATAAAATTTTATCTATTTGAGATAAAATCAATCAGATTATTCCCACCGTAAACTTACGTACAGCAACTACTACAACTCCTTCAGTTGATATTTGTTTGGATAAGTTTACTCCAATTGACCTTTTAGAGTTAGATAAAATAATCTCCTCATCCAAACCTTCAACTTGTCTTTTAGACCCTATTCCTACCAGCTTATTTAAAAAAAAAAAAAAAAAAAAGTCTTCCCATTTTTTGGTAGCCGTATTCTTCAAATAATCAATTCTTCTTTAGCCTTAAGTCATGTACCGCAGGCTTTTAAAATTGCTGTAATTAAACCCTTACTCAAAAAGCCAACACTCGATCCAGGAGTTTTAGTTAACTATTGACCAATCTCTAATCTGCCTTTCATTTTAAAAATCTTAGAAAGAGTTGTTGTTGCACAATTATTTGACCACTTACAGGGAAATGGTTTATTTGAACAGGTTCAATCTGGGTTCAGAATTCATCATAGTACTGAAACAGCCTTAGTGAAGGTCACTAATGATCTTCTTATTGCATCTGATAATGGACTTGTTTCTGTACTTGTCCTTTTAGATCTTAGTGCAGCCTTTGATACTATAGATCAAGACATTCTACTTGATAGATTAGAACACTTTGTTGGACTAAATGGTGCGTCACTGCAGTGGTTTAGATCTTATTTGTCTGATAAGACTTCAGTTTGTTCATATCAATAATGAGTTTTCTTCCAACTCTAAGCTCAGTCATGGAGTTCCACAGGGATCTGTGTTAGGCCCTACTCTTTTTAGTTTATATATGCTTCCATTAGGTAACATCATTAGAAAGCACTGTATACATTTTCATTGTTACTCCGATGACACACAATTACATCTGTCAATGAAGCCTGATGATTGTAATCAATTAGCCAAGTTAGATGCCTGTCTTAAGGAAATCAAAGCCTGAATGACTTGTAATTTTCTGTTATTAAACCCAGATAAGACTGAAGTCATCCTTGTTGGTCCCAAAAACCTTAGAAATACCTTTCCAAATCACTCTTAATTTTGATGTGGCTACTCTTACTCTGAATAGTTCTGTGAGGAACCTTGGAGTTATTTTTGATCAAGATCTGTTTTTTAATTCACATATTAAATTTGTTTCTAAGACTGCCTTCTATCATTTGGGTAATATTGCCAATATTAGGAGCATCTTGTCTCTGAGTGATGCCGAGAAATTCATCCACCCTTTTGTTAGCTCTAGATTAGATTATTGTAACTCTTTATTATCAGGTTGTCCTAAAACATCTTTCAAAAGTCTTCAGTTGATCCAAAATGCTGCAGCAAGAGTTTTAACAGGGACTAGAAAGAGAGATCATATCTCTACGGTTCTGGGCTCCCTTCATTGGCTTCCAATAGAATTTAGAATTAAAGCTTAAAACCCTTAGATGCATAAGTGGGGTCAAAAATGACCCCAGCGGTTGTTTGTTTGCAATATCTTTGTAATTTTAATATTTTGTCCTTTAATCTTCCATGTATTCCTCAAATAGGTTGTCTTTGACATGAGGCCATTTGGATTTGTTTCAATTGTTATATTTTTTTAAGTAATTGCATTTTTTTTGTATCACAACCACACTTTTCCATATGTGGGGTCAAAAATGACCCCAGGCATTTTCTTTGGAATTTCAAAGGTTAACCCTAGGAACCTTTGATTTTTATCAACTGTGATTGTCAGATATACATTTACTGTCAATCCACACATCTAATGCCAACAGTCTCACCACTATGATGGCGAGATGAAGCTTCATGAAGCAAATCTCTTTCTTGCTGGTTCCATCGCAAAAAAAAAAAAAAAAAAAAAAAAAAAAAAAAAGAAGATAAAGAAGCTGGAATAGATTGCAAATAAAGTCCACAAAATGTGAGGGACATTGTGCTTCGCTGCCCCCTTCAAATGTCACCACGTTCATCAGCAACACAAGCCTTGATACGTGCTTCACAAAAATCTTCCCGGGCTACTCGACACACGCTTCGAAGACTCGGCATGGAAGGACACATCTACTAAACACCCTGAAGGTTATTTTTACACAGCAACATACATGTATTATCATTTTTATACCTCATAATATATGTACTGTTATAAAATATGAACTTATTTTCCACATCCATGAATTTTGTGTGATAGTGTTATGTTATCATCATCACATTACTACTTTGTAGTTAGCTACAGTAGCTAACTAAGCTAACACTAGTTAGCTGTGTGTGTCTGTCATGTTTATAGGACATCATAAGACGGCCTATGAACTCAGGCATCATAGGACTCGCGATGCCGTCATAAAGATATGATGTCTATATGAGGGCACATAGACAAATGTGTCTTTATGATGTCATATAGACCATCACTCATGATGCCTAGACTAATGTTTCTTTATGATGTCATATGGCTCATAGACAAATGTGTCTTTATGATGTCATACAGGCTATCACTCATGATGCCTAATGTGTCTTTATGATGTCATATGGCTCAAAATTGGCAAGGTTAATAAGTCACAGGGCCAGTCTTTACAGCGCATTTGTGTTTTCTGCACAACAGATTTCTGCAGCCATGGCCGATTCTACGTTGCCACGAGCAGAGATGCCAGATCAAGCAGTCTTCGTATTGTTGCTCAAGATGAAGAAACTAAGCAAAAGGGTTGTAGCCTTGAAGAATGCCAGTCTACACTACAAATGTGTAAAATGCCAAGCAAAGTGCTGATTTTCTCCGGGTGCTCAGGTTTCTCGGTTTCTATGGGCATGCACGGGCCTTCCTGAAAAGAGTAGAAAGCCACTTTTTGCTCAGATCTATTTTCATGATCCTGCCCATGAACCGGAATTATGACACACCTATACAGTGTTGTATTTTTGGATGTTTTGGATGTTTACCTTTTTACAATACATTGTTTATCTTTTTTACCTTTCTCATTCTCTATCCCCTCACCCCCCAGCCAGTCGCAGCAGATGACTGCCCCTCCCTGAGCCTGGTTCTGCTGGAGGTTTCTTCCTGTTAAAAGGGAGTTTTTCCTCTCCACCGTTGCCAAGTGCTTGCTCACAGGGGATCGCCTGATTGCTGGGGTCTTTCTGCAACTGTGGGGGTTCCCCCTACAGTTGATAGTGCTATCAGATGACTGTTGTTGTGAAATGGTGCTGTATAAATAAAGTTGAATTGAATTGAATTGTTTACCTTTTTTACCTTTCTGTGATAAAATGTTCATAAAAAGTGATAAATGAACATGTCAAACATGAAATATTTCTTTTGTTGACCAAATAATAATAATAATAATAATAATAATAATAATAATAATAATAATCACCCAAAATATAATAAAAATAATCATCTTTAGCCAAAATGAAAGAAATTTCTTAAGTTTACAGCATAAAATGCACTCATTCTAATTGGGGTCATTTTTGGCCCCACTCATGGAAGAGTGTAGGAATTGGTTGGTCATGCATCAAAGGGTTTTAAAATCCTTCTTCTCACTTACAAAGCTCTTAATAATCAGGCCCCCTCTTATATAAAAGATCTGATATTACCCTATCATCCTAACAGAGCACTACACTCTCAAAATGCTGGATTACTTATTACTGGATCAAAATGCTGGATAACTGATCAATAAATTATTTGCAGAAAACCCAAAATAAGTCTACAGGAGGCTTGCAGAAGAAACCATAGAAGTAGAGGCACCTCCTGAAAAAACCCAGCTGGAAACGTTCTGGAGAAACCTGTTTGAGGACCCAGTACAACATCAAAGTAATAATTGGATTCAAACCATTGCTGGTAAAAAAATAAAGGAAAACAACAGATGCCCTCATTAAAAATCACAGAAGAAACTGCTCAATAAAAGATCAGGAAATGTCTCAACTTCAAATCCCCTGGAATAGATAAAATACCAAACTTCTGGCTCAAAAAGATGACAGCACTGCAGAAACACTACGCAGAGGCATTTATCCGACTTGTTAGGGGAGAAGAAGAAGCACCAGAGTGGCTCACATATGGAAACACCATACTCCTGCCCAAGAGCCCTGAAACCCAACAAGTCGATAAATACAGACCCATCTGTTGCCTCCCCACTACATACAAATGGCTGACAGGACTCATTACTGAGGCCATCTATGAACATCTGGATACAAAAAACTACTTGCAACCACAGCAAAAAGGTTGCATAAGAAATAAGCTGGGAGCCAAAGAACAACTGCTCATTAACAAAACCATCCTGGAAGATTGCAAGAGGCGTGAGAGAAACTTAAGCATGGTGTGGATAGATTACAAAAAGGCATTCGACAGCGTCCCCCATTCCTGGATAATACAATGTCTGGAGCTGTATAACATCAACCCAGAGGTTAAAACTTTTCTGGAGGTCCAGATGGCTAAGTGGAAAATCACAATTACACTTAACCATAAAGAAGGGCAAATAACAACCCGAGACATCAGGATCCAACGAGGAATATCCCAGGGGGACAGTCTCTCCCCATTGCTCTTCTGTCTGTGTATTGACCCCTTAAGCAAAATCTTATCAGATCTTGATATCAGGTATGATTTAAGCAAAGGCAGAACAAGAAAAGGGAACAAGAGAGTGAATCATCTGCTCTACATGGACGACCTCAAGCTCTATGCAGAATCTGAACAGAAACAATCAACTTGTCAGTACCGTTCACATGTTCTCAAAGGACATCTGCATGGAATTTGGACTCGAAAAATGCACAAAATGTACAATAAAAAAAGAAAGAAAACAGCATCAGAGAACATCCAAATAGATGACAGTCAGCACATCAAAGACCTGGCAGATGAATCAGCATATAAATACCTGGGCATAGAAGAAAACACAACTATTGAACACAGGAAAATGAGGGAAATCATCAAAAAAGAATACGAACATTGCCTAAAGAAAATCTGTAAATCAAACTTAACACCTAAAAATAAGATCACTGCAATAAACCAGTTGGCAGTACCAGTTGTCACATTTGGATTTGGGGTGATAGACTGGCCACAGGGGGAACTAGATAAGTTGGATGTTTGGACCAGGAAGACCCTGACCCTTCACAAGGTAACCTATAGAAATCAATGTTTAGATAGGATACATATGCCCCGTAAAGGGGCGGGGGGGGGGGGGCTAATGGAAATAAACCAGGCCTACGGGGCGACAATAATAAGCATTGGTCAATACCTATAAAGTGCCAACGACGAAACAGTTGAAAAAGTCACCCAACACCATTAGGCATTACACACATTTTTTTTTTTTTTTTTTTCCCGGTTCCGCCGGACCGGCGGCGCCACACGAGTCGGCTGCCTGTTGCAACAGCCTTTTTTTTTAATCTTCCTTCTTCTTTCTACACCTTTCACTCTGTATATATATATCACGGACGCACGGATCGCCCCGGGGGTCTCCCGGGTCGGCGGACGGAGCCACGGTTTGCAGCGGGAGACGCTACAGCGGGGAGGAGCTAGTGCTAGCTAGCACTTGGCCGCCGCCCGGAGCTAATGGGAAACTCGACATACCGGGAGCTGTAGCGAAAACGACGCGGGTGCCGGGCTGGAGTTTAGGAGGCGTGCAAGAAAATATAAGACAGAATAATAAAGAGCGATGGCAAGAACCAAGCAGACCGCCCGTAAAATCTACTGGAGGAAGAAGCCCCCCAGGAGACAGCTAGCCACCAGGGCTGCTCGGAGAGGCGCTCCGGCCACCGGCAGAGTGAAGAGGCCTCGCCGCCACAGGCCCGTGGCTCTGAGAGAGATCCGTCGCTGCCAGAAATCCACGGAGCTGCTCATCCGTAAGCTGCCCGTCCAGCGCCTGGTGAGGGAGATCGCTCAGGACTTCAAGACCGTCCTGCGTTTCCTGAGCTTCGCCGTCATGGCTCTGCAGGAGACCAGCGAGGCCCACCTGGTGGTCTCTTCTTTGCTAAGGGGGTCACCATCATGCCCAAAGACTTCCAGCTGGCCCGCTGCATCCGCGGAGAGAAAGCTTAGACTTTCTGCTGCACATTCACCAACCAACCATAATGCTCTGCACTGTGTGTCTATATATATATATTTATAGTAATATGGACATATGTTTAGTAGATGTTGTTTTTTCTTGCCTTCTGATTATTGCTCTGAGTGTTGCTATCCCTGTGCTGTTGCAATCCTGGAATTTCCCCATTGTGGGACTAATAAAGGCTTATCTTATCTTATCTTATCTTACTTGTAATACCTGGGGCTGCACGGTGGCGCAGTGGTTTAGCACTGTGGCAGCACAGTTTTACCCTCGGCCGGGGGATCGCCGGGATCATGAGATCGTGGGTTTGATCCCAGCCCCCGACCAACAGTGAGCTGTGTGGAGTTTGCATGTTCTCCCCGTGTTGCGTGGGTTTACTCCGGGATTTCTCCGGTTTCCTCCCGCATACCCCAAAAAAACATGTAGGTTTAGGGCGCTCGCGCACGCAGCGACCGGCAGCCGGTGGCTTGTCACCAGACTGCAAACCGAATCTACCTACGGGTACAAATAAGTAACCAAAAAAAAAAAAATACCTAGAATCTCCAAAAGTACAATGGGAGGCAGAGCCTTCTGCTATCAAGCTCCCTTCCTGTGGAACAAGTTACCAATTTGGGTTCGGGAGTCAGACTCGATCTCTGTTTTTAAGAATAGGATAAAAACCTTCCTCTTCAATATAGCCTGCGATTAGGGAACGATCCTGTCTTTGTTTTGCTGTTAATAGATTTAGACTGCCGGGTGACCTCCAATAATGTTCTCGGCTTCTCTCTGTTAATGTTTGGTCTCTACATGTCTGTTCTTTTCATCTTCTCTATCCCCTCACCCCCCAGCCAGTGGCAGCAGATGACTGCCCTTCCCTGAGCCTGGTTCTGCTAGAGGTTTCTTCCAGTTAAAAGGGAGTTTTTCCTCTCCACCATCGCCTAGTGCTTGCTTACAGGGGATCGCCTGATTGCTGGGGTCTTTCTGCAATTGTGGGAGTTTCCTCTACATTTAAAAGTGCTATGAGATGACTTTTGTTGTGATATGGCACGTTATAAATAAAGTAGAATTGAATTGATTCTTAGTAATGCATTTGCAGCACATGAACTGCTGTCATGAAGGCTTTTTCCACTTTATTTTAAGTAAAATAAAAATAAATTGTACTGCCAAATTCTGATTTAGTTAACCTCTTGCACTCCAGGATACCGTGGGCGGTCACGTCTCTGCGTACTAGTGCGCCCTCATGCGCACTAGGACGCTAGAGCGCACTGAAAAAAAAAATGCTGCATTTCCGTTCTTCCACTACAGACACAGCCGCGAACAGAAAGCCAAAGGAGTGCTTTGATTGGTTTAGATTTGATTGACCTCTCATTCGACTAATAAGAGCCTTGAATAGGGTTTCTGAAACCTTGAAGAACCAATGACTGAAAACCTAGCAAGAAGGACCCGCCTACCAACGGCTGCGAATACAACGAGCCAATTGAAGCAGAGAAGTTCGACGATAGAAAGTGTGCGTCCCGTGTGTAAAATCTGTTTTGTGTAAGCCGCTGTGTGTAACGGTAGCGTTCGCCAGTCTTTTTATTACTACTGTTCTTATTTGTTTTGAAAAATCGTTTGCCAAAACCGCAATCATGGAAGTGCAAAACCACAATAATGGAATCATGGATTGAGCGGGTCGCGTGACCAGAACCACGAGTCGTAACAATTGGACCAGCGTCATGTTCGTCTGACAATAAGGAAGAGATGTTCCCCAGTCACACTGCTGTTGTGGACAGGTAAGTGTTATAAGCTAAATTATTCTTTATCCCTGAAAATAGTAATCAAAATGACTTTTGACCGATCGGTAAATTACAACTGTGCATCATCGCCACATGACGGACCGCGGCGAGCACGCGGTCCATCCGCGGCACGGACCGGACCGTGTGCCGAGAATGGTCCCCCCCCCCGCTACTCCTCTGTAGCGGATTGTAGATATATTGCAGATATTTTAGTACAACTGTGTGTAGTAGACCGCGGCACATGCCGCGGTCCGTCATGTGGCAATGGACGATGTCCGTCCTCTGTAGCGGTGGAGGGGTGGAGCTGTTATCCTCTACATTACAGATATTTTAGTATAATTTTTAGTGCACTGTAGGTTATTTTTTCTCGTAACAACAAAGCCACACATTTTTTACGTGGCATGTTTCTTTGTGTGGGGGGGGGCTTGTTTGTTCATTCATTCATTCATTCATGAATGAATAAACAACCCCCCCCCCACACACACACACAGCCCTGAGTGTCACCTTTCATTAGAGCCCAAGATCAAGCTTCTATATTGAATCATTCAAAAGTTACAGACGTTTTTCCAAACTGTGCCATTTCGCACAATTTGGCACAGTTCAAAAACGCCTGGGAACAACCTGACAAAAAAGCTGTGTAATATATTCATTTTTTGTGGTATTGTTACAAAATTTTGACCTCAGCTGGATATCACTTGGTTCTATATTTCGGTTGCATTTTCCAGCCCGTATCTGACAGCTGTGTGTTATTTGCAAGCATTTGTATCCAAAAAAACACCCAGGCGAACTTTATTTTCTTCAAGTTCAGTATGTTTAGATGACTGTTACTCAGTGGCAGGAGCACTTAGAGAGATTATGACTGCTTTGGCAAAAAATTCAAAGTGTTTTCTTTTAAATGAGACCAACCCCATGAAGATGCTGCAAAGGGTTGAAGAACAGCTTTTGATTTACTTTGAGTACATTATTTTTAGGCGTTTTTAGGGAAATTGACCAGAGTGCAAGGGGTTAAGCATGAAGTTAACAGCTTGAGAAATTATTTTTACAGAAGACTGATCATATCCTGAGGTCCAATACAAAGGGTGAAGAAATCTTTAAAAAGTATGGCTGAACTAAAATGCTGTCAGATAAAACACGTAGACATATGGTCAACATTCTGGTTGCAGAAATGACAAGCTCATATGGGTATGCAATTTAAAATGTGCAAGTTAAACTGACATGGATTGGACACAAATGTAATCAGTATTTTGTTTCAAAAGGAGGAGTCCACCCACAAGTGTTTGGCTGAGCTGTGCACTGGGAATTGTGACCCTTTTTCCATATCTTGAAGATCCATACTCAAAAAATGGATATGCAAGTTTCAGTGTCACTTTGAAGATCAAAAATCTGTTATGATATTTATATCATTATACACTATTTCTGCTTAATATTTGTAATGGTTGTGACTGTGTTTTCTAGGAACACTTCTATGATCCTGAGGCCAAGAGTGGCTATCTTGATTGGAGACTCAAGACAGTTCAACACAACACCTGTGATTCTCGCCGCCAGCATTCTAAGCCAAACTTTGAGGGCAGCCCAACAACTCTATGAGCATCTCTTGTAACTGGGGGACAGCTCTTTGGTGAGGAATGTAAGGAGGCTCCCTCTGTCATTACAAACTCAACAGTTAAATTGTGGTGAAAGAGAAGATGAGAGCCACCATTGAACACAGACAGAAGATGGTTCACGACCCGGATGCAACATCTTCAGTCTTGAATGTCTTCTTTCATTTCCTTGACACACCTGGATTAGTAAGGATACAGTGTGTCTGCATTATCAAATAGTATTTGTCACGCCGCGCCGCTCATCAGCGGCGCCACCTGCTCGCACGCCTGCTCGTCATCAGCGGCGAGGGATATAAGCCGCCTCGCCCTGAGCTTCGGCCTGAAGCCGACAGACTTCTTCATGCATCGCTGTGAGTTCCTTCATCCTCGGCGTATTACTCGGGTAAGAAGACCTTACCTCCTTTCTCTTCCCAGTCTGCTCCCCTGTGCACAGGTGGATTCCTCGGCGGCGGACAACGCCTCTCCATCGCCTATTCCTCACTGCTGCATCGGGCCCTCCAGGTGGCTGTCTACCGGGTCTCGTCCCTTGTTATGCCAGTCATCTGTCCTCTCCAAGTAAGCTCCTCTCTTGCCCTTACATCTCCTGTGTTGGTGTGTGCCCGTCACCCTTCTCTTTGTGTTTTTCCCATAGGGTTGTCCGGCTGTACGGCCTCCTGCCTCTGTGCCCGAAGCAGACGCCGCCACCAACACATTTACATCCCGCAGACACACACTCATACACCCCTGTTGTTAATAAACTATTTGAACTACCCTGAGCCTGTGTGTGTGCGTCGCCTGAGCTGTGCGTTATGTCAGTATTTAAAATATTTGCAATCTAAATCATTTTAAATGCTAATCTCACTTAAATATACTCACTTAAATTCACAGCAGGATGGCGCCGCGGGAGTGGTAAAGCCCGCTTACAGCAAGTTCAGAAGACGATTGAAGCCCAAACAGCACGTGGACTGATGTTTATGATTTTATCATGATATGCAGACTGTGTTGTATTGTTTCATCTTAGACGTTTGGGGGGGGGGGGGGGGGGGGGGTCATGTGGCACACATATTTGAGTTGCTTAGGCTGCATATGTATATTACTGTTGCCTCATGTCTCAGAATGAACAATAAGTCTGGGTCTCCTGGGGATAACAGGAGGGTGCGAAATGTGATCTTTAGAGATGGCCTTGAGAGACTTCCTGACCACCAGGGTTTTAGGTGGAGGGGAGAAGACCTGGGGGACAATGTATTGTGTCTTGGGATTTAAAGACGATGTGACTCTGTACTTTGATGTCCCGGGTATAAAAGGGACAGATGTGGGAGGATGGGTCTCTTTTTCTGTTTGGAGGATGTTGGAGACAAGTGAATAAATCTGATTTGAGAAATAAACTCAGCATCATCTTTTCACGCTCTCCACACTGGCTGAACTAAAATGCTGTCAGATAAAACACGTAGACATATGGTCAACATTCTGGTTGCAGAAATGACAAGCTCATATGGGTAAGCAATTTAAAATGTGCAGGTTAAACTGACATGGATTGGACACAAATGTAATCAGTATTTTGTTTCAAAAGGAGGAGTCCACCCACAAGTGTTTTTTTTTTTTTTCAGGTTACGGTTCCGCTGGACCGGTGGCGCCACACGAGTTGGCTGCCCGTTGCAACAGCCTTTTTTTTATCTTCCTTCCTCTTTCTACACCTTTCACTCTATATATATATCACGGACACACAGATCGCCCCAAAGGTCTCCCGAGTCGGCAGACGGAGCCACTGTTTACAGCAGGAGACGTTACAGCAGGAAGAGCTAGTGCTAGCTAGCACTCAATCGCCACCCGGTGCTAACGGTGAAACTCGACATACCAGGAACTGTAGCGAAAACGACGCGGGTGCCGGGCTGGAGTTTAGGCGGCGTGCAAGAAATATAAGACAGAATAATAAAGAGTGATGGCAAGAACCAAGCAGACCGCCCGTAAAATGTACTGGAGGAAAAAGCCCCCCAGGAAGCAGCTAGCCACCAAGGCTGCTCGGAAAAGCGCTCCGGCCACCGGCGGAGTGAAGAAGCCTCACCGTCACAGGCCCGTGGCTCAGAGAGGTCCGTCGCTACCAGAAATCCACGGAGCTGCTCATCCGTAAGCTGCCCATCTAGCGCCTGGTGAGGGAGATCGCTCAGGACTTCAAGACCGACCTGCGCTTCCTGAGCTTTGCCATCATGGCTCTGCAGGAGGCCAGCGAGGCCTACCTGGTGGGTCTCTTCTTCGCTAAGAGGGTCACCATCATGCCCAAAGACTTCCAGCTGGCCCGCCGCATCCGCGGAGAGAGAGCTTAGACTTTCTGCTGCACATTCACCAACCATAATGCTCCGCACTGTGTGTCTATATATAAGATAAGATAAGATAAGCCTTTATTAGTCCCACAACGGGGAAATTCCAGGATTGCAACAGCACAGGGATAGCAACACTCAGAGCAACAATCAGAAGGTAAGAAAAAAAAAAAACAAGCAAGCAAGAGCAGCTAATATACATATGTACATATCATATATGTACATATCAGTTTGTTCAGTCTCTTCCTATCGGCTGCAGTAATGCCACTGCCCCAGCAGACCACTCCAAAAGTGATGGCTGATGCCACCACCGTGTCATAGAATGACTTCAGCAGCGCCCCTCGTACACCAAAAGACCTGAGTCTCCTCAGCAGGAACAGCCTGCGCTGTCCCTTCTTGTAGAGTGCGTCAGTATTGTGTGACCAGTCTAGTTTATTGTTCAGATGAATACCCAGGTACTTATAGGATGTCACCATCTCGATGTCTGTTCCCTGTATATTTACTAGTGCTGTGAGGGGCTGCCCATGCCTGCGGCAGTCCACCACCAGCTCCTTAGTTTTCCTCGCGTTGATCTGGAGGCAGTTCCGATGGCACCAGTCCACAAAGTCCTGGATAAGCCCTCTGTACTCAGCTTCATCTCCGTTGGAGATGAGACCAACGATCGCAGAGTCATCAGAGAACTTCTGTAGATGGCAATATGTTGTGTTGTGTGAGAAGTCCGCAGTATAAAGAGTGAACAGGAAGGGAGCCAGCACCGTTCCCTGGGGGGCCCCCGTGCTACTGATGATCGTGTCGGAAACACAGTCCCGGGTTCTCACAAACTGAGGCCGGTTCGTGAGGTAGTCCAGGATCCATGATGACAGGTGCTGGTCCACCCCTGTGCGCAGCAGCTTGTCCTTCAGGATCATCGGTTGGATGGTGTTGAAAGCACTGGAGAAGTCAAAGAACATGATCCTCACCATATTCCCGGGCTTCTCCAGGTGGGACAGAGAACGGTGAAGGAGGAAGATCACCGCATCCTCCACCCCAATGCCATGCTGGTAGGCGAACTGGAGTGGATCCATCGCTGGTTCCACCAGGGGGCGGAGATGAGCAAGGAGCAGTCTCTCCAGGGTCTTCATCAAGTGGGACGTCAAGGCCACCGGTCTGTAGCTGTTCAGGTCTTTGGGGTGGGAAGTTTTTGGTACAGGTACCACACAAGATGTTTTCCACAGCTGTGGTACCCTCCCCAGTTTCAGGCTCATGTTGAAGATATACGTCACAATCCCACACAGCTGGTCTGCACAGGACTTGAGGAGCTTTGCGCTGATGCCGTCCGGTCCCGACGCCTTCCTCGCCTATATATATATATAATATTATATATATATATATATATATATATATATATATATATATATATATATTTATAGTAATATGTACATACACTACCGTTCAAAAGTTTGGGGTCACTTAGAAATTTCCTTATTTTTGAAAGAAAAGCACTGTTTTTTTCAATGAAAATAACTTTAAACTAATCAGAAATACACTCTAATATCTAATATACATTGCTAATGTGGTAAATGACTATTCTAGCTGCAAATGTCTGGTTTTTGGTGCAATATCTGCATAGGTGTATAGAGGTCCATTTCCAGCAACTATCACGCGAGTGTTCTAATGGTACAATGTGTTTGCTCATTGCGTCAGAAGGCTAATGGATGATTAGAAAACCTTTGTGCAATCATGTTAGCACAGCTGAAAACAGTTTAGCTGGTTAGAGAAGCTATAAAACTGACCTTCCTTTGAGCAGGTTGAGTATCTGGAAAAAATTATTATTTCAGATACAAATCATTATTTCTAACCTTGTCAATGTCTTGACTATATTTTCTATTCATTTTACAACTCATGGTTGTAAATAAGTGTGACTTTTCATGGAAAACACAAAATAATTGTCTGGGTGACCCCAAACTTTTGAACGGTAGTGTATGTTTACTAGCTGTTCTTGTTTTCTCTTGCCTTCTGATTGTTGCTCTGAGTGTTGCTATCCCTGTGCTGTTGCAATCCTGAAATTTCCCCATTGTGGGACTAATAAAGGCTTATCTTATCTTAAATATTATGTATGGATTTAGTGTCTCTGATTAAAGATCAACCGGGACTTTTCCATGATGTTTGGGAATGAAGAATCTGAAAGATTTCTTGCTAAGTGTCCTTCATATTTCAAGTGCAAAGTCGTTGAAAAATGCAGGAGTCTTCCTGCCAATCTTTACGTTACAGAACTTCTGGAGGCTTTTGACCCCGAGGCTGAGAATGGCTATGGTAAATGTGAACAGTTTTTCCTGTATCCAATCCACAATAATAAACTAAAACTAAATCACTCTATTAGTAGCCCCAAAGTAAATAAATGCAGTCAGTAGTCCCTGCAGTTTCAAAATTAAACATTGATTCTTCAAATGTGATAAAGGAGTAAATTATTGCAGGGTTGCTTTTTTTCAGGAAAATTACATCTGCAGTAAGCAAAAGCTAACTAAAATTATTTGTTTCTTCTCTCTTAAATACTCTGAGGCTGGGATAGTGATATTTCGGCTCTGCTGTTGTTGTTGCATCTCCTGCCCCCAACATCGCAAGGCCATAAAAAAGCGGCCAAGATTAGTTCAGCACAGGCAGCCAACTGTCTTGTTAGATTTGTTAAGGCAAGTACAATCATAGTTTTGTGCTTCAAAGTCATTATCTATGTAAGAAGTGTGTGTTGCAGGTATTTATTTATTTAGAGCTGCAAGAATATACTATATGTGGTAATCTGTGCATGTTTTAAAATTGCAGGAAGGAGCTAGCATCACTACATTCCTGGAAAAGGTTGACGCAGGACAGCCCTTCCTCCTCTGCATACATGAGCAGAAGAAGAAAATCCAAAAGTTCTTCATTGTTGTGGACCAGAAAGCGATCCCCTGTAGTGCTTAGACGTCAGTGGCAGCTTTTGACGGGCTAGTCAAAGCTCATTATGTCTTCAGCCTCTCTTATGATGAAGCTCTGTCCCGTTTCTACACTTTTATTCAAACAACTGTGTACAACATTGATGCTGGAAAGTCAAAGGAAATCCTACATGTCAAGAAACTGAGAGCTCAACTGCTGCGTGAGTGTTAACATGTCACCTGTTTACAAAGGTCACAACACAGTTAACAAAGCTGTGTGAGTATGTTCACCTGTTTTTGTTAGAAAAATCCTGAAGACCTTCAGTGAAAAACAGGCTGGATCAGAGTTTGAGCAAATTTAACTGCACTGATCAGTGAAAGACAATACAGAGTACAGCGCTCACACACTGCTGCAGTGCATTGGCGTAACTAACAGAGTGTTTCTGGCCAATATATATCAAAAGGATCGTCGGGGTGAGGTCTCTTCTTGATAAGTTCATTCATGACTCAGTGTGATAAGGTTTGCTGGGCTTCTTGATTATTTCATTCATGACTAAGATTGTATCTGCTGAATCCATGCAGAAAACACTAGTGATAAGCTGTACAGTCAGTGATAGAACTGAACATTCACAGTCACATCAGCATCCTTCAATCTGTTTTGTCCACTACTCAACAACTCCAAATATGGTAACAGGATTTCCTAGGTATACACATTGAGCTTTATAAAGAAAAATTCATATTCATAAAAATTCATGTTACTCAGTGTAACATAGAATCCCCCCCCCCAGTGCCCAAAAGGCATCATAAAAGAAAAGTGGTTACAAGTTATGACATTGAAAACCATGTTTTTAACCATTGTTTGCTCCACCACTTCAATCACCTCTCCAGGTGATCAGCAAAAGGGTTCATTAGTGGTTGGTGGGCACTGCTGATAAGTCCTGAATTCGGGACCTTTGTGGCATGATTCCAGACAGATGATCTTCTTTCCATTGTATATTTACATATGATTTATTGCTTGTTGAAATGAAGCCGTTTGCATCTCCACGATGTTCCCGCGATGGCAATCTGGGCCCCTCCTTATCTGCCACAGTCTCCTCCTGCACTCCACCTGAAAGGAAGGAAATAAAAAAAAGGGATATGTCTCGCTTGCAAAATCCAATGGTGTTTTGGTTTTATTTGTCTTACAATTATAATATTTCAAATTGATTAAAGCAGTAGAACACAGGACTGCTTTTAATCTCTTAGTTTTAAATAAATGGTGCATCAGTGCAACATATAACAAATTGATCTGCACATTGGTTAGTTCTTCAGTTTCCTGTGTAGTCCAGTGTAGTGTGCTAAGGTCCCTCCTCTTGACACACACATTCATTCAGCCGATAATCACTCTTTACTCAAAACTTGTTCAGATTTGCAAATGTATTATCAGAATCAATTAAAGTTATATTTGTTTAGCTCTTTTCCTACAAAAACTGTAGCCCAGAGTACATAATAGATAACAGATCATTAGGATTAAGGCAACAGCATTTAACTTTGTTAAATCATTTCTTTCATTTTCTGTCTGCTCTCACTTTCATCTTGTAAAAATTAAAATTTAACTAATTTAACTTTGTTAAAATTTAACAGATCTACCTATGGGTACAAATAAAGTAACGTGAACCTGAACCAATTGAAGATACATCTTCTTGGTTTTAATTAGTGTACTACTTTTACCTATGGAGAAAGAAAAACAAAAACCATATCTCAAAATATTTAAACACTTACCTATATCCAATCTTAATCTAATTCATTTGAAATGTGTTATTGTGCAAACAATGTTGTTTCAACGGTAGAGGTGACAAGGAGAGCTTATAGGTTAGTCATCATTATTAGTTGTGTCCATGACAGGATGGGTTAAAGGTGGCAGATTGCTCTCATGATTTCAGTCAGTTTTCATGCAACTCAAAAAAGAAAATAGACACTTAATTACCTGCTCGATGGACCCTTGGTCTGCATTTTCCTCAGACCTATATTGAATGTTTAAACCAGTAATTTTCTAGATTTCATTTACCATAATATACTCACCTTTTAAGTCAGTATTTAACTTTCTTCAGCTTCGTTTTTTCCTGTTTACCAAGCTGTTAAAAGTCATTAAATTCATCAACTTTGGTTTAAATTCAACAAAGTTCCTCATTCATCCGCCCAAGTTATCAATGGATTCAGTAAAATACATGATCGGAGCGGATCCGGAAGTTGATGCTGTGATCACGAGAGACAATTGCGAAATAATTTGAATGGCGACTGCTGTCTCCAAGATTAAAACAAATTTCTCCACAGGTAGTTTTTTTTTTTTTGTAATTAATTCATTAATTAATTGTCTGTGTCTTTCTTTCTTTCCTTTTTTTTTTTTTTACGGAGCTGGAGGATTTAGAAAGTTATATCAACGCATTTTACGACCGTTTTTGTGTCATGGAGCAGGCAAGTGTGTGTTCTGCTGCTGCCTCTGCTGCTGCTTCTGAGTCTAAGCGACCGAGACCCGCAGATTCACCCAAAATAACGCCCAAGAAATTACAGCAGGGCACCGAGTTTAGTGATATCCTTTTCTCTATTGAGAATAAACTTACCAGCATGGATGGTAGACTGGCGCTGGTTGAGCTTCTTCATAAAGAATTCCAAAATTTGCGGGAAAGCCTTCAGTTTAGTCAAGCGCAGCTCGTCTCTCTCGTGGAGGAAAATAACAGCCTGAAAAAGTCAGTCATCACACTAACCACGCGGCTTGGCATTGTTGAGGGAGAAAATTGGAAAATGAAGGAGACAGTTCTCAGTTTGCAGTCACGCAGCATGAGAGAGAACCTCGTTTTTTTTTCTGGAATTGTTGAAAAAAATAATGAAAATCCAGAACAACTTGTCCGAGAAGTTATGTCATCACAACTAAAACTATCCCCCGAAGTCACAAACTCAATTACCTTCCACCGAGTCCACCGAATAGGGCAAAAGAATTCCCAGAATAAATGTCCCAGACCTATTGTTGCCAAATTTGAACATTTTAAGCAAAAAATTTTGGTACAGAGGCAGGGCAAGCAGCTTAAAAACACCAATTATGGTCTAAATGATCAATTTCCACAGGAAATCTTGGAAAGGAGAAGAAAGCTTTTTCCCATTAGGAAACAAAACATCCAAGAAGGTAAACGAGCTATTGTTTCTGTGGATAAGATAAGATAAGATAAGATAAGATAAGATAAGCCTTTATTAGTCCCACAACGGGGAAATTCCAGGATTGCAACAGCACAGGGATAGCAACACTCAGAGCAACAATCAGAAGGTAAGAAAAAAAAAAAAAAAACAAGCAAGCAAGAGCAGCTAATATACATATGTACATATTACTATAAAATATATATATACACACACACACACAGACACACAGTGCAGAGCATTGCAGCTAGATGGAATAAATATGTAAATATATAAACACCCACAGTACGGAGCATTGCAGCTAGGTGGAATAAATATGCAAGTATATAAACACACACAGTGCGGAGCAATGTAGCTAGATGGAATAATATGTAGATATATAAAAACACAGTGCGGAGCATTGTAGCTAGATGGAATAAATATATAGATATATAAATATAAACACACCCAGTGCTGAGCATTGTAGCTAGATGGAATAAATATGTAAATATATAAACACACACAGTGCAGAGCATTGTTGCTAGGTGGGATGAAACAGCATAACCGTCTACTTAGTTATCCTACATGGTATGATTATGTGCCCATACATATTCTCACCCTCCATAGCGACCGGTATGTTCCTAGTTGTATGCCGGAGAGGACCATTGTGTAAGTCTATTGCATCTTTTGCATTCAAAAAAACTATTAGTTTGTTACGTCTTTTTGCTATCTCTGCGAGCAGCCCTGCTTAGGTTGTACAGTCTGACAGCCGTTGGTAGGAAGGACCTACGAAACCTCTCGGTTGTGCACCTGGGATGATGTAGTCTGCCGGATAGATTGTATATAGATGGCAAGCTGTTTATGGATGAAACTATAACTCCCTGGTTATTCTAGAGCCCATTTTTTTTCTTTTCTTTTTCTTTTTTTTAATTTTATTCACTGTTTTATATATTTCTTTTTCTTTTAGCTACAGGTGGAAAAAAGAGTGGGATTGTGCGCAGGTCTCTTACTCGATTTCAGTTTAATATGTCAACATTTTTTTTTAATTTTTTTTTTGGACTTATTTTGTACCCGTAGGTAGATTTGTTCTGCAGTCCGGTGACAAGCCACCAGCTGCCGGTCGCTGCGTGCGCAAGCGCCCCTTAACTCCCTAACCTGCATGTTTTTGGCATGTGGGAGGAAACCGGAGAAATCCCGGAGTAAACCCACGCAAACACGGGGAGAACATGCAAACTCCACACAGATCACTGTTGGCTGGGGGCAGGGATCTGTCAAACATTTGACAACATTTGACATTTGCCAAAATGTTTATTTCTTTGTTGTTGAGGTTGTTGTTTGTTTGTTTGTCTGTTGTAGGTTTTTTTTTTTTTTAAGTTTTTAGGTCATTGTTGTATGTTGTCTGCATTTTTCCACCACTTACTAACCTTCATGTCTGTTTTTTCTCATACTTCTGGTTTATAGGAAATAACTTGAAATACATGTACCCCATTTGCTTGCAATTGCAGGCAAATGGCACAGAGACATCATGCGCGCACACCCAATTATATATGCATAGGTGTATACACACAACATATATATACATATATATGCATACATTACAGACATATCACATAGGCACATTTAGTTTACACATTTAGTTAGTCTTTAGTACACAACCAGTTAGTGAAAACATGTCTACATTTAAGTTTGTCACGTGGAACATACGTGGAATTGGAAACGGGGAGAAGAGGCTAAAAGTTTTTAATCAATTGAACGATCTACAGACAGACTTTGTTTTATTGCAGGAGACACATGTCTCTAAGTCGTCTGTAGATGCGCTCACCTCCCCGGAATTCCCCCATATGTACTCAGCCGGCTTTAATTCTAAGCAAAGAGGGGTAGCTATACTGGTAAATAGAAGAATACACTTTGTTATGAATAACACCATAATAGATCCAGAAGGTAGATTTATAATACTAAAAATTTCAGTCCAAAATTTGGATCTATGTATTTCAAGCGTTTATGGCCCAAATGTTGACGACCCATCCTTTTTTCACACTTTTTTCACTTCTCTTTCTGAGCACTTGGACACCACACTTATAATAGGAGGGGACTTCAACTTGCTATTAAATCCTGCAATCGACAGGCTCAGTACATCAGGGATTTACTGAAAATGGCTGGCTACTGACACTCTCAAACAGTACATGAATGATTTTGGTCTTTGCGATGAATGGCGATCTCTTCACCAAACTCTTCGGGAATATACCTTTTTTTCATCAGTTCGTAGTTCATATTCACGTCTAGATTTCTTCTTAGCCAGTAACTCTATTGTGAGGGACATCATAGACACTGAAATATGTTCAAATCAAGCTATTAGCGATCACCATCCAGTTTCTCTTATACTAGTAAATAGGGAAGCTACAAGGGAAACTAGGAGCTGGAAATTTAATATATCACTACTGAAAGATGAAGACTTTATTAATTATTTTAATAAAGAGTGGGAATCATATCTGGAATATAATGATGTGCCAGGAATATCCCCAGGTGTTCTTTGGGAAGCAGCAAAAGTGGTCATGCAAGGTAAAATAATCTCTTACTGTTCATATAAGAATAAAAAAGAAAAAGCACTGATACTGGATTTAGAACAGAAGATCAAATCACTGGAGACAACCTGTGCCATTTCCCCACAGGAACAGGCACTTAACGATTTGAGGAAATTAAAGCTGGAATTAAAAGAAATTACAAACAAAAGAGCACAGTTTTTAATACAAAGACTGCAACTTGAGAACTTTGAACACAGTAATAAATCGGGGCAATATCTTGCGAACCAGCTTAGATTGAATAAAGAAAAAACAACTATCCATTCTATCAAGGATATGACTGGAAATTTTACCCATGTGCCTGAAGAAATAAATAACTCCTTCAGAAAGTTTTATGAAAATCTCTACTCATGACAGGTTAACCCATCAGACTCAGAGATAAATTTTGGACAATATTAATTTACCACAATTAAATAATGAACAGATTGCGGCTCTGGATGCACCTCTTCAGGTGTTTGAACTCCAGGAGGCACTTAAGCACATCCCAAACAACAAAGCCCCAGGACCAGATGGTTTTCTGGTAGAATTTTATAAGGAATTTTGGCCCGTGATGGCATCTACTTTTTAAATGGTGAACCAAATCAAAGAAGATAATGTAATTCCTCCGAATATGAATTTGGCTAGTATTATCCTGCTCCTTAAAGCTGGAAAAGAACCTACGCTTCTGTAACGGATGCCAACTAGTACTGTTCGGCATAGAACGTTAGTAAACCTCCCTCCCGAAAAGCCTCATACAGTATCGGTAGCGCTGAGCTATCGGTCGGACCTTTAGCTCAGCGCGATCGTGCTGTGTCTCCCATGCTCGAACTGTGTAGTTGACTGGTAGGTCGCGGGTTCGTGTCCCGAGTAGGGCGAACTGCGCAGGATGACCTCAGTTACACTTCCATCCAGCTACCGTCCCATCTCGCTTATGAATGTCGATCTCAAAATAATTTGCAAAGCTCTCGCCAAAAGACTGGAAAGGATAATCCCGTTTATTATACACTCAGATCAAACAGGTTTTTATCAAGGGTAGGCACTCGGCTGATAATACACGCAGGCTATTTAATTTAATAGACTACTGCAAGGTCAATAATGTAGAAACTACAATCTTGTCCCTGGATGCAGAGAAAGCCTTTGATCGGGTTAACTGGAAATTTCTTTTTATGGTGTTAAACAAGTTTGGGTTTGGTTCATCTTTCATAAACTGGGTTAAAACACTATATAGATGTCCAGTTGCGTCTGTCCGGACAAATGATCAGACTTCCCGAAGCTTTAATCTCCAGAGAGGTACTAGGCAGGGGTGTCCACTCTCTCCCTCACTTTTTACCATCTTTATTGAACCATTAGCAGCAGCCATACAACAGAATGTTGATATCAGAGGTATTCAAACTGGAGAAAAGGAACATAAGATAAGTCTTTATGCTGATGATGTATTGATTTTCCTTGAAAACTCAGAAAGATCTCTTCTCCAGACAGTGGCGCTCATTGATAAATTTTCATCATTATCAGACTACTCTATTAACTGTGTAAAATCAATAGCTTTACCCATAAATTGCAATTTCCCAAATACATCTACTATTCCAATACAATCAGGGAATGTTAAATATTTAGGAATAGCTATTTCCCCCAGGCTCTCAGAGTTATTGCGACTAAATCATATCCCCCTTTTAAAAAAGATACAAGACGATCTTACGTGCTGGAGGACACTACCTTTATCATTAATGGGAAGAGTCACAACCATTAAAATGATGGTCCTTCCTAAAATTAATTATTTGTTCTCAATGATCCCTACCCAATCATCAATGGCCTGGTTTAAGTCTCTAGACTCAAATATAAGTAAATTTTTATGGAAGGATAAACCATCACGGATTAGTTTAAAAACTCTCCAAAAAGCGAAAGAGTGTGGCGGCTTAGATTTACCAATTTTTTTTTAATTAGTTTTTAGCCAATAGATTGCAATTTGTTTCAAAATGGACAAAATCAACCCCACTAGGGAACCCATGGTTAGATGCTGAACAGGCTCTCTGTGGGTCACTAAATATCTCTGACTTACCTTTTATAAGTCCCTCTATTAAACGCCATGAGTGTTTTAAAAGTATTGATATCAGTTCCTCTCTGCTGGCTTGGTGGAAATTTTTAAAAATAACAGGGTCTTCACTTGTCCCCTGTAAACTCACGCCCATTTGGAATAATCCTGATATCCTGCAACAAAAGAGGACATTAAAATTTCCACTATGGCAAGAGAAGGGAAAAAACAACTTAGAACATCTTATTCAAGGTGGAAATGTTATCCAATTTCAGGATCTAGTGTCACAATACGAAATCAGTGATAAAAAGTATTTTGAATATCAACAGCTTAAATCCATAATAAAAGCAAGATTTAATCTTAATCAGACAGATTTAGAAGTACCAGTTAAGGTGGCAGAGTTTCTAAATCTCCGTTCCTCAAAATTGATATCGAAAATATATGGACTGTTATCAAAGTTGGATGAGTCCATATCTCTTCCAATATCAAAATGGGAGACAGACTTATTGATTAATAAGGAGGAAAGTTTCTGGACACAAATATGTTTAAACACTTTTAAGATGACTAAAAACTCTAACTTACAACTTATACAGTATAAAGTTCTACATAGAATTCATTATACAGGACAAAGGATGTTCAAAATGGGCCTGAGTCACACAAATATCTGCTCTCACTGTACTAGCAATGACGGGGGGGTTGGGCTGTGGCCCCTGGCCGGCTGGCCTCGCCCCTCGGGGGCGGGGGGGGGGGGTGTCTGGGTTTGGCCCTGGGCCCCTGGTGCTAGGGGGGGGGGCGTCCACCCGCCCCGGGCCGGGGTCGGGTGTTCGCCTGCGGTGGGGGTTGTCCCTGATGCATCCTTGCGCGGTGGGGTCGTGTGTTTCCTGGGGCCCTGGTGCCGCCCTGAGGCTGGTGCCTGCATCCTGGGTCGCCCTCCCCGTTCACTGGGGTCTGCGGGTGGGGGTGTGTGTGAGTGTGAGTGTAGGCTTGTGTATGAGCGGATGTGGAAGTGGGTGTGTGTCGAGTGGGCAGGTGGGGTTGTGTGTTTGTGTAGGTGGGTATGTGTGATGGTGGGTGGAGTTATGTGTGTGTATGGAAGCGGTTACTTGTAGGTAGATGTCTAGGGGGCGGAGGATGTGTGTATGGGTAGGAGAGCTTTGTTGGGTGGCAGGGGTTGGGCAGTCCATCTAGTGGCATGGGGGCTGGTGTTTCGGGGCTTGCTTGTCCCGGCCGCCCTGCTGTTGTGTTGAGGGGTGAGGCACTTCGCTACATCGCCCCTGGTGTCATTGGCAGCGGGTGTGTGTTGGTGCTTGGGGGTGGCTGGGGGGTCATCGGTGCGGGTTGTTGGCCGTGTTTCCAATGGGTTGTTCCGGGGTGGCTGTGGTTGCAGGGCGGCCTGCAGCTGTCGGTGTGTGTCTGGGGTGGGTGGTCGTGGGCCTGCGTGGGCGCTCGGGGGTGTCACCTGGCGTGTTGGGCGCTGTGTGGGTCCGGCCCATTGTTCACTATTCTGACTGTTGTTGTCCATGTTTGTGTGTGTAAGATGAGTGGAAGTATGTTTGGCTGCCCCGTCATGTTAGTGGTGCTGGAGCGCCGGGGCATGATGCTGGTGGGTCCTGGGCTGTTTCCACTGGTGGCCCTCGCCCTGGGTTGGGATTTGGGGGCAGTGGGTGGCCTCATAAACCAGTCTGCAAGCTGGCTTCTGGGGGGGGACTGCCTTGCTTTTAGACCGCCTACCTCCCAGTCTTATTTCCCGCCCTCCCCCTCCCCCTGATCTTTTTTGTTACATTTAGGGCTTTGGGGTGGGGGTGTGCCACACTGTGTCGGTGAAGGGGATACCTTCGCTGTGTGGTGGGGCTGCACTCACCTCAATTTTAATTGCATTTTAGACACTGAGGGCTTGGGGGGATGGGGGCTCTGCTGCCCATCACAGTGGCTAACAATGCTTCAATCACAATCCCCCCAATTTTAATTGCACTTCAGTACTCCACACATTTATACACAATTATATCATATAACCAAGACACACCCACCATGTTCTGTGCGGGGGGAGGAGGTGGGGGTCTTCCCCCACCCCTGTTGCCCTGCTCTTGCTGGGGGCGTGGGGGCCTGGTGGGGAGCCTGGGACCTATCATGTTGTCAAATCCCTGGATGCTACTAAATATATAGATACAACCAAGGAAGTGACGGTGGGCTGAATATGAGTCTAAGTATGAGTGAGAGGGTGATGAATGGAGGTGGTGATGGTGGGTCGGTTTTGTGTGGCGCTTTGCATGCCAGGTGGCATCTTGGGGCGCCTGCGGTGGTCTGCTGATTGTTCACTCAGATGGGCGCCGGGGGGTGGGGGTCTGCTTCTGTGGCCTGCGCCGGTGGCCTCCCTGGTCACTGCCGGGCACTGGTGCATGTTCAGGCTCGCTGCATCTGCTTTGCAGCCACCTTTTGAAATAAAGGTGAATGAGGAGTGAATTTGAGTGGGTACTGGAATGAGAGAGAATGGGTCTGTCTGGGTGAGTGAGAGGGGTGTGCATGGGAACATGTGGGTGTGAAGGTATGGGGAGGGGTGTGCCTGCGAGTCGGGAGGTGCTGGATTAAGGGGGGTAGTGCCTCTCGGCAACGTGGGCTCACCTGGGCGAGGGGACTTCTTTGGACGTGGGGGTCCCCAGGGTGTGTGGCCGAGGCACTGGGGCGGGGCCGCTGTGGGGGTTCCTGGGGGGGCTCATGCCGGGGGGCGCTGGCTGGTCTCTGTCCTGGGGGCTGGGGTTGCTGGTCTCCTGGTGCCTGGGTCCCGGGGGCGGATGTTGGCCCCGCTGGGGGGGTGGGAGTCGAGCGGGTCCAGGGGTGTGGGCTCACCGCGCCGGCCGCTGGGCGGCCTGCCTTCCCTTGATCGTCCCTCCGGGGGTGGATGCCTGGCTTTCCTGGGGCTTGCTGACCTCGGGGCTGGGGGTTGGTGGCGCTGCCTTGCCTGCTCGGGGTCCTCGGGGGGAGAGCTGCTGTGACCGGCCCTCCGCTCGTATGTTTCCTGACAAACCACTCACATGCACACACTTACTTTGCGCGCGTTCTCATATATAGGCACACAGACATACATGCACAAGTGTCTCTCCTTTAACAGGTGCAGAAACCAGACTCGTGTTGAGACATCCCCGGTGGAAGAAGCAGTTTGTCTTTTGTTTGTTTTAGTTGTCGTTTTTTTTTTGTTTTTTTTTGTTGATTTTTTTGTCTGTTCCCCTCCCTTTTCTTTCCCCCCTTCACACACTTCTTTTCCCTCTTCCCCATCCTGTTGGGTCTTCCATGGGTAAAACAATTAAAATAAAGTATTAAAAGTTATTACAGGAGGAGTTTACAACAATATACAGTGCAAAGTTAGGTACTGTATAGGCTCCTCTTGGCAAAGTAATCTGTTTTGGCACAGTAAGGGTGACAGATCCCTGTTCTGTTTGCCTAGCTGCCTGACAGGACAAGGGAAAAAAAATACATTTTAACTTACTGATTTAATAATTTAGAAATTGCCATTATTAGGCATATAAAAATTATTTTCAAAGATGGGTTATTTATATATATATATATATATATATATATATATATATATATTAGATTAGATTCAACTTTATTGTCATTACACATGTATGAATACAAGGTAACAAAACACAGTTTAGCATCCAATCAGAAGTGCAAAGGACAGCAGTGCAGTATATACGGTAATTAACAGTATGTGCAATTTAAGCAAATATATGCAAATATATGCAGCAGTGCAAAAAGTTAAGAGTACTGTTATGTGCAAATAATGTACAATAAGTTAGATGGGCAGTTATGTACAGGTGAGGATGGTAAGAGATGATGGTAAGAGAATCAGCGGGGAACTAAGTTCAATAACGTGACAGCTGTTGGAAAGAAACTGTTCCTAAACCTGCTGGTTCTAGTCCGAAGGCTTCTGAATCGCCTTCTGGAGGGGAGAAGCTGGAACAGTCCATGAGCAGGATGGTTGGAGTCCCTAAGAATGCTGCGTGCCCGGCGCAGACATCTTTTCCTGTAGACGTCCTCTATAACTGGAAGTGGAGTCCCTGTGATTCGTTGGGCGGTTTTCACCACCCGCTGCAGCGCCTTACGGTCAGCGACAGAGCAGCTCCTATACCAGACTGTGACACAGTTGGTCAGGGTACTCTCTATCACGCAGCGGTAGAAGTTGCCCAGGATGTCAGTTGACAGATGGTTCTTCTTCAGTGTCCTCAAGAAGAAGAGGCGCTGATGGGCCTTCTTGATCAGGCTGGTGGTGTTAACTGACCAGGACAGGTCCTCCGAGATGTGGGTCCCCAGGAATTTGAAGCTGGGGACACGTTCAACAGCTATGCCATTGATATGGATGGGGTCATGTGTCTCTCCCCTCTCCTTCCTGTAGTCCACTATGAGCTCCTTGGTTTTGCTGGTGTTAAGGAGCAGGTTATTGTCAGCGCACCAAGTAGCCAAGTGCTCAACCTCTGCCCTGTAATCTGACTCATCGTTGTCTCTGATGAGTCCAATCATCGTGGTGTCATCTGCAAACTTTATGATGGAATTGGATCCATGCATAGGCCTGCAGTCATGGGTGAAGAGGGAGTAGAGGAATGGGCTGAGCACACAGCCCTGTGGTACACCAGTGTTGAGTGTGATGACGGAAGAACGGTTGGGGCCTGACCTAACATGCTGGGGTCTGTTGGTCAGAAAATCCATGATCCAGTTGCAGGTGGAGATACTGATTCCCAGGTCCCCAAGTTTAGTGAGCAACTTGGAGGGGATAACTGTGTTGAATGCTGAGCTGAAGTCAACAAACAGCATTCTTGCGTAGGTGTTCTTGTCATCCAGGTGTGAGAGTACATAGTGCAGCGCTGTAGAAACCGCATCCTCTGTACTCCTGTTGCTCCGGTAGGCAAACTGGTGAGGGTCCAGTGTAGGGGGCAGGCATTTTTTGAGCTGTGCCAAGACCAGTCGCTCAAAGCACTTCATGACTATGGGCGTCAGTGCCACAGGGTGATAGTCATTTAGGCATATATATATATATATATATATACTACCGTTCAAAAGTTTGGGGTCACTTAGAAATTTCCTTATTTTTCAAAGAAAAGCACTGTTTTTTTCAATGAAGATAACTTTAAACTAATCAGAAATACACTCTAATATCTAATATACATTGCTAATGTGGTAAATGACTATAGCTGCAAATGTCTGGTTTTTGGTGCAATACCTACATTGGTGTATAGAGGCCCATTTCCAGCAATTATCACTCCAGTGTTCTAATGGTACAATGTGTTTGCTCAAAGCATCAGAAGGCTAATGGATGATTAGAAAACCCTTGTGCAATCATGTTAGCACAGCTGAAAACAGTTTAGCTGGTTAGAGAAGCTATAAAACTGACCTTCCTTTGAGCAGGTTGAGTATCTGGAAAAAAATTATTATTTCAAATACAAATCATTATTTCTAACCTTGTCAATGTCTTGACTATATTTTCTATTCATTTTACAACTCATGGTGGTAAATAAGGGTGACTTTTCATGGAAAACACAAAATAATTGTCTGGGTGACCCCAAACTTTTGAACGGTAGTGCATGTATATATATATATATATATATATATATATATATATATATATATATATATATATATATATATATATATATATATATATATATATATACTGTATATATATGTGTGTGTGTGTGTGTGTGTGTGTGTGTGTGTGTGTGTGTGTGTGTGGAAAAAAATTCCCAACAAATAAGGAAACTGTTTCTAAAGTATATTCCAAATATTGGCACCCCCCCTTTTTTTTCTTTTTTTTCTCTATATCACCCCAAGGGGAGGTGGACAAACATAGACCAAATAAACAATTCAGGACAAAACAAACAAACTAACATTAAATAACAGAAGAGAGAAGAAAAACAGAAAAGGTAGAATAAGGTAGATTGTCAAGGTCATCTGAAGTCATTCTAAATGTAGGAGATAATAATCTGGTCATCTAAGTCCAGTCTCTAAATATCAAACTTCAAAACATCAATAGTCAGTTTACTTTAGAATCTAAATGTATTTCAGTCAGGTTTTGAGGCCTTCTCCCACTGACAGTGTGTCATCAGGGATGCCTGTATTTTAATTAACTATGCTGATAGAAAGGATCCTTCGTCAATATTATCTTAACCTAATCATGGTGTCAAAATGGGCGGTGCGGTGGCGCAGTGGTTAGCACTGCACCAGCACAGCAACTCACCCTTGGCCATGGGATCCCTGGTTCGATCCCAACCCCTGACCAACAGTGATCTGTGTGGAGTTTGCATGTTCTCCCCGTACCTGCATGGGTTTACTCCGGGATTTCTTCGGTTTCCTCCCACAGGCCAAAAACATGCAGGTTAGGTTAACTGGAGACTCTAAAGTGGCCCTAGGTGTGAATGTGTGTGTGAATGGTTAAGGGATAGCACCGTACCGTGGCTGCTTCATCCATCCAGGTGGATGCCCTCAATTTCCCCTCTGGAGATCAATAAAGTATACAAAATCAAATTAAAAATCAAAAATATCTTGTGAAACACTGAATATCACTTAGGACATGAATTCTAATAAAACTATGGTTTCAGTTTCTCAAAAAAAAAAAGAAAAAGACATTATTACTGTGTACAGGCGTCATACTTGTTGTTGTTATTGTGACAATTTTATCTATCTTAAAAAATTAAAATGCAGTCATTCAATAATCATTTTCTTTTAAATTTTGTATGTATGTGATAACATAGTTCAGATTAATCTTTCCTTTACAAACCAAATTATAATTTACTCACTTCAATTTATGGCCATGTAGTCAAAATACTCTAGTTACTTATTAGACTTTATAGTTTCTATTTTGCTGATCAACATTTTATGAAATCAATTAATCATACAGTTCACAGGACTGCCTCCTCTGGATGCCAGTTTTCAAGCATTTCTCCATAGCCCATGCTCAAGTTTTTTCCTGTAATGAGAAAAACAGTCATTTTCCAAATTTATTTTGTAGCCACCCTTGAAAGCAGAAATCTGAGAAGGGCAGGGGAAAGATTCTTAATTTTTGGGCAATGGAAGAGCCCTTCAGTTTCTAATTTTGTTAAAAATATATTTATTCAATGTATGGTTTAGATAAAACGTTTAGTAATTATCATTTTGGAAATTCAAATATAAGCATATACTTTTACAGTTTTACACTTCCCAAGTATATTTGGATGTTAAAAGGTTAACCATTATCTCAAACTCATTGGCTGCAATTTTAAATAATGTTGCACATAACTTTTGATTAAAATTTATCAACACCGGTGGTTTAAACACTTTTCTTTCTCTGGTTTGCAGTTCGTCAAGCATTCGTTCATTCATTCACACATTCACTCATCTGTCTACTCGAGTTCTGGTCTGTAATCTGTCTGGTGTGTAATCAATTAGGCGCAAGGGCATTATTATTATCATTATTATTCTTTTGTACTAGTAAAAGGCGTGATTACTTAAGAAATACTTATTACTTTGTGGTAGTACATTTGCATACTCATAACTGTGAACTATATCTCAAATGTATATGTACTTTGTCTGACTATTGTCCTGCGTATACAAATACATCGTGTTGACAGGTGAAACAAATAAAATGATCAACTAAACAAAAAAAGTTGTTGGTGTAGGAGTGTTTTACACTTTTTTTTTGTTTTTTTTCTTTCTGTTTGGCTAGTAAACTATTGCAAACAGTGTCCATTCATCCCTGTCTTTGGCACCCACAGAATGTCCATCTTATTGTTGTCTTTATCCATTCTTTGGCTCTCAGCTGTTATATTTGGCACACACATATAGAGCAGAGAATGTCCATGACCCTTACAGATTAGGGTTATGTTACTCAGCAGTTCTTGGAGACGATTGCCACAAATGAAGTACACAGAGGTGGAGTCATGTTTTTCACTCAGCAGTTCTTGGTTACAGGAAATTGCCACAAGTAAAGCAAAACTGGTCGGTTGTTGTCTTCAGCCACCCACCAGTGACTTAGCAAGAAATTTTTTAGTCCTGTTGTGCCAGAGAGCTGCTCCTTCAGGAAGTTTGCATGCTGTTGTGCCGGTTGATGGGTGGATTTGGTGGTGGATGGATTTGGTGATGGATGGATGGATTTGGTGATAATGTCGGTATTGACACTGGATGATGATGCTGGGGTGAGGGAGGCAATGAGACAATAAAGATAGTACTGGTGTCATGTGGTGACCCTCGCGGATCACCATAAGACGCCAAGAGTCCACCAGTGAGTTTTGCAATGATGTTTTATTAACACAACAAGACAAGACACAAGGCTATGAGCCACTAAGGCAAAAACCACACACTGAGCGATACAAGGGCTCGTAGGGCTAACCCCAGCCACTACGAGCTAAACTATGACAAGACAAGAATGGAAACAAACCTGGCATGAAGGTCTAACGAGGCCTCACGAGGACTGTTTGACGGTTGATGATTTAAGGTCAACTTAGGTTGACTTATGCTCCCGCAATTGGACTGCCATCAGCGCCCGCCTTATAAAGGCGAACACTAATGAGCAGTAATGACAGACAGCTGACCGGCCTTGGCAGGCGGAAGCCCCACCGAGCACCTTCACAATAAGAGCCCAGTGAGGCCAGAATACAACCCACAGCTGTCAAGGCCGGCAGCGAGCTATGCGTGGCCCGAGCGTGGACAGGACCAGCGCTCGGGTCGTAACAGTACCCTCCCCCCGAAGGCGGGCTTCCAGAATGCCCATGGACCACCCTGCCACCCCCACCCCATCCAGGGTGGGCTGCTGGGGGTAGGTCCGGAGGGAGAGAGACCAAACCCAGAATCAATGCAATAACCAGAAAAAACTAAACACAGGACAATGACAAGAAAAAACAAATACTCAATGACAAGAAATATCAAATCCACAGATTAAATTAAACACTCAACTAACGATTACAGAAAATTGCACAGGATATCATGGAGAAACAAAAAAACAGAATTACTGGGTCAGAAAAACTAAATACAGGACAATGACAAAATACCGAAAACTCAGATTAAATTAAATGCTCAACTAACTACGGCAACAGCACAGGACAGAAAGAGAAAATTAAATCCTTGCCCATATGTCTCACAAGAAAATGGTTTCTCACCTGTGTGAATGCTCAAGAGACACTTCAAATAACCAAGTACAGGAAAACAGAACAATTGACTCATACTTAACTATGCGCAAAACAAAATAGAGCAACTGCAAGACATGGAGGAATACAGACTATCAAGGAAAACAAAACCGCACAATAACTGGATCAGGACAACACCAGAAAGTAACCACTACCCCCCCGACAGTTTATGCCGACCGGTGGAGACCCGGTGCCATAGGAACAGTTCAGGCGGTCTCCCCGCATCCAATGGCCGGCGGGTGGTCATGGGAGGCGGAATATGACAAGGCGGCTCACCACAGTCCAACGCCCAGCACGTCCGCTCATCTGGTGGCCGAACCAGGTCGCCCAACGAAACACATAACACGTCGGGTGGCCGACCCGGGGCGCCGAACCGGCGAAGCAGTTCCTCAGGCGGCCGACCCGTGTCCCTCAGCTACCAGTCCCAGGGGAAAAACAGCCCGCGGCGGCCTCCCTGATGAGGACACAACTCGGGAGAGCCGGGGCGAGCGAACAGGGACCCCCACGGCCCCCGGCGATGATGCGCAGGGGCGATGACCAAGAAGAGGGACAAGACCAGGATGAGCCCGTAATCCGTCCGACGGCGAAAGGTCTGCAGCTCCTCCCCCGTCCGTGGACCACACCGGCACTGCACCTCCGCTGGACCCCGATTGAGTTTCGGCTGCACCCACGTCGGGCCCAATTTGGCCAGAACCGCACCTGCGGTGGACCCCAATTGAGCCTCTGGCGCACCCATGTCAGACCCCGATTGGGCCAGAATCGCACCCGCGGTGGACCCCGATTGGGCGTCTGGCGCACGTACGTCGGACCCCGATTGGGCCAGAACCGCCCCTGCGGTGGACCCCTATTGGGCCTCTGGTGCACCCACGTCGGACCCCGATTGGGCCACAGCAGCCTCCACGACGGACCCCGACTGGGTCGGTGCAGCTCCGCTGACGATCTCCACCCCCGAACCTGGGACCTCCAGCCCAGTGACTCCGACTGGTTCCATGCCGGCGACACTGCAACAAGGCTCACAAACAAGAAAACTGGGATCAGAATCACCGGTAGCAACAGAACCCAGCGAGACGAGCTCGGGCGCAGCAAGTGGCTGCTCCTCACTCGCCTCCCCGAGAGGCAGCCAAAAATGCTCCAAAACAGGGGACAGAGACACAAGAGGGAGCACTTGCCTGCACTCGGGTTCTGTTGCCACCCAGGACTTCGACGATCCAGGTTCAGGGCGGCGACTCTCGTCAGCAGGCTCCAACTCAGCTGCGTCGGGCTCCGCAGCTGGCAAGATGTCGTCTGCAGCCTGAGGTTCCTCCCGCACTGCTGTCCACGCCGATGACCCGTATGGCGTGGGGGCAGGGGACACTCGACCCACTGGCTCGGACCACTCCGGCGAGGAGACCTGGGGACGCTTCATCGTCGGCTCAGGCTCCAGGCCGCAGTCCGCTCTTCTCCTCCGTCCATGACGTGGCTGCAGGGCCGGATCCAGGCTTTCCAGCACTGCAGCCCCCCTCTTCATCCGACGACGTTGGCCTGGCATCGCGGACCGCTCAACGGGGGGGGGGACACAGAGGCAGCAGGTTTAGTTATTATCTCTACAGCAGGTGGAGGGAGCTCGGGGGGCTACGAACCCCGAACTCTGCCCCCAGGAGTCAGACAAGACAGGTTACAAACATGATGTAATAAATTAACATGCACTTGCCTTTTTCCCGGAGGAGGGGTGGTTCCTGCTGTAGGGGACGTTGTTCCTCCTTCTCCCTGCTGGATGGCGACAGAGGGCCCCCTGGAAGGACGAGGTGGAGCCGCTCTCAGAGGTTCGCTGACGGGCTTCGTCGGCAGCGGGTCCAGCCGGGGATTCTGCTGAGGATTGCCTGGGCCGTGGCGCCGATGTCGTCATCGGCCCCCAGATGGCGCGAACTCCTGGACCGAGTCAAGGGCAGGAGCGGGATCCCAGCACAGGGAGCGAGGATGCCTCCTCCGCTGTTTCCTGCCGTAGTCCTCCTCCACCATACGGAGTATCTCGCGCTGTGCGGCGATGTCATCCCTCCTCGCGCTGACTTCAGGGTGGTCAGCGTAGTGGGGAGAAAGATGATTAAGCGCATCCTCAGTGCAGTCCAGGTGCCAGCGTACATTGCTGTCGTAGTCGAGGAGGGAAGCAGAGATGAGCGTTTCATCCACGTATTCTAGGACGTCCGCCAGCTTGTGGCTCAGACTCCGAGCGCGGCCCCTCCGCGACGGCATCCTCCAGCACACCGTACCCAGACAGGAAAAGAACAATCGTCCAAAAAAGCAAAAACTCACGGTGAAAAAGGCATCTCGGTGTGGCGTCTCCGTTTAGACGTCTGGCGGTGGGAGCATACTGTCATGCGGTGACCCTCACGGATCACCATAAGACGCCAAGAGTCCACCAGTGAGTTTTGCAATGAGGTTTTATTAACAAAACAAGACAAGACACGAGGCTATGAGCCACTAAGGCAAAAACCACACACTGAGCGATACAAGGGTTCGTAGGGCTAACCCCAGCCACTACAAGCTAAACTATGACAAGACAAGAATGGAAACAAACCTGGCATGAAGGTCTAACGAGGCCTCACGAAGATTGTTTGACGATTGATGATTTAAGGTCGACTTAGGTTGACTTATGCTCCCGCAATTGGACTGCCGTCAGCGCCCGCCTTATAAAGGCGAACGCTAACGAGCTGACAGCTGACCGGCCTTGACAGGCGGAAGCCCCACCGAGCGCCTTCACAATAAGATCCCGGTGAGGTCAGAATACAACTCACAGCTGTCAAGGCCGGCAGCGAGCTATGCGTGGCCTGAGCGTGGACAGGACCAACGCTCGGGTCGTAACAACTGGTCTGCCATGGTTCAGTTTACCCCAAAAGAAGAGGGAGAAAGGAGAAAAAGATTCCTAAGATGTATATTCTGTTCATATATCATCCAGATGGAAATTAAAACTAGGACTTAAATAAAATGATACTGTTTCTCTGTTTTGGGTTTCAGTCTGTGAGGTGGCAATCTTAATACTGTAGAATGTGTAAATGATGAGGCAAGTTGGTCTCAAGCAGTTTATTACACATTCTCTCTCATGAGCATAGTAGAAAAGAAGACCTCTCAAACAGAACTCTTCACTTATATACTCAGGTCCTTCTGCATATCAAAAGGTCACATTGCATTCACATAAATGATCACATTGCATGCACTTCCTTAATCCTTAAACACCCCCTCACAGTCTCTGGCACACAAAGGACCCTCCAAGCTGTCTCTGACATACAAAATATCACATTTCACAGCTTCCTGTTATCTCCAAGGAAACTCTGCCCTTTGTTCTTATCAAAGATGCTGCTCATTATGTTTTGGCCATGTGCAGCCACAATACAATCAAAATATATGATTCCTTGAAATTGGTTAAAATAATGTGTAGAATTATAAGATTATAAAGTACAATGAAAACGGTAAATCAGGTCATAATATATACCTTGATAAATGATACGATTATGTTGTCAAATGCTGCCCCCTTTTTTTAATTCAGGGATAAATTGTAGCTTGTGGTGATGTTTCCTGGGTGTTAGAGAGCATGTCATGTGATAGTTGTTCTGTTAATGTAAAAAGAAGAGATGTTGAGGCCTGATGTCCTGTGTGACCTTGTCCAAAAATCCTACTGACTGTGAGTGCTTTTCCCTGGCCTAATTTACAAGCCTCAGTTAGAGTAATTAATTCAGCTGCTTGTGTATAATAATGTGATGGGACTTTCATGTTTACCTTATGAACCATAATGAACCCAAAATAAACCAAAATAAAATTAAATAAAACATGTTTTCTGCTCAGATTCATAAGGCCATATGAATTTCTGCATCATTGGAGTTTAAATAAAGTCACAAGTGCAACAATAAAAGTGGAAATAAAATGTAAAATGTGAGCCACAGAATTATTACAAAAATTCAAAACCGGAAAAAGGTCTGTCGAAGAGAAAAATAAAATGAAATCAAGAAAACACATTCATTTAAAGAAAAATGCATCCATAGGGCCCTAGTTTCAGTTTTTTTCCCTCTAATATTTATTTGTTTATTTCAAATCCTTCTGACTTTGCTCTAATGCTTGGGATCATATGACCATTTTAATAGCCCACACCTCTAATTGATTCAAAGCAGATACTGTTGGTAAAATAAATTCCAACTATATAGTTAGCAAATAGGCTTTTGTTTTCACTTTTACACCTTCTTGTGTACTCATTCTCACACATTGACTGGCGCCTAGCGGCTGCCCCGGCCTTGAATGCGCTCTGCAGAGCGTGCCCAAATGCCAAGTCACGTTTCGTTACCTTGTATTCATACATGTGTAATGACAATAAAGTTGAATCTCATCTCATCTCATCTCATTTTCATACAAACACATTCTTACACAATGTCCTATAAAACTAATTTACTTTTCATTCACATAATGTCATAATTTATTTAGAGTGAAGGAGCCCTCTTTTTTAATCATAGATTTTTATTTTCTGCTTTTTCTCATCTAACTTTTTTTCAGATATTGTAATTGATGGAGACTAAATGATCCTCCATCTGGAAAACCCATTTCAGACCAGACAGGCACCAGCCAGACACTTTCATCACCATATTTTTGCCTCTTATATTTTTACAAACGGGATTTGCTGTAAGGGCGCATACTCTTACTTTGAGATTTTTCCCATATTCCGTCTGAAGCCATTGTTGCCCCTGCCTTCAGACATCCCAAACAAAAGAAAAATCAAATTTTCTTGTGCTGCTTGCAGGTAATTTTACTTAAAATAAGCGAAAAAATTTTGGCAATTGATAATGTTAGTTAAAAATAAAACAAACATCTCCCAACAAAGCAGGATTAAGTAAAAACTATCAAAAAGAAAGCAAAATCCCACAGAAAACTGCACAACAAAAAGAAATTGAGATATCTAATACATTTCATTTCATCAAAATCCCCATTAAAGTGTGACACACAAGTTAGTCATCTCTCACACACATACACACACATACCATAGCAAGCTCAAATGAGCACACTCAGGTTAGTAAGCAATCCCAAGCAACTTCTAATAAGCAGATTTGGCAACCTAAGGTTCTCATCGTCAATCAGCTTCTGCGGCTCTGAAAACAACATTCATTTTTTTCTCTTTTTATCACTGTAAAACATTAAAAACACACACGAGCAAGCACGTGAACAACCGGACCAACAAACTGCACTTATTTATTTGATGTATTTATATTATTTTATTATAATTTTTGGTCATTTTATCTTGTCTGTATTTTTAAGGAATTATATTTATTTTATTTTAGACCTGTTTTGAATTATGCCGTCGGGTATTTTGGTACTTTTTACCACATTAGAGTTTATGCTTATTATATCAGTTGTTGTAAGATGTGCCTAATGCAGGTGTTTAGATAGGACAGCTCAGTGCATGAACGTGAGTGAATGCGTGCGCGCAGCCGAGGCGCGCCCCAGGTGTGTGTGGAATGGCCCCGACGAGTGAACGGTGTGTATGATTTTGGGCGGATGAGAGACAGAGAGCGAGGCGACCGGAGCAGGTAGAAATGGTTGCTAATAATATTGCAGTCTGTGAATAAAGCCCCAATGCTTCAGCGAAACGGCCTGTGTTTCTGTGCACCACCATATCTCCTGCTTAACAAGAGTGAGGTTTTACTCGGGAGTTGACCCCGGAGGAGGAAAAGCGCCTCCAGCCCTGGAGAAGACAGATCTCCCCTGCGTCCCCCAACCACGGTTAGGAGACGAGAAGCAGGAACGGTTAACACTGGCGACCACGAAGGGACTCTCACGTTGTTAAGAGGGTGGTGAGTACAGAAAGAAAAGGACAGCGGCAGCTGGGCCGAGTGACTGTGATGGCAGCTAAGCTAATGAGACATGGCGGCCGCTCGCTACCCCGCCGATATCTACAAACAAGAAACTAACTACTCAAACCCGTTCATGTCGTTGGCTAATGGTCAGGAATGCAGACGGGGTACTGTGGAAGCTCATGAACGTCGGGCTGAGACAGGGTGTGGACACTATGGCCCATTTCTGTGTGATGAGAGCTGCGCGGGCGCACCTGCTGGAGAGGATTTGTTCGCGCCATTCGGCAGCCCCACGCAATTTGCCACCGGCTGTGGACGGGGACCCAGCAGACCAGGACCTCAGCCTGTACAACCTGTTCGCTACCGCCTCCAGTGATGGCCCCAGCAGTGATGGCCCCAGCAGTTCCCGGCCGTCCACTCCACCTGCTAATGCCCCCAATGTGATCGGGTCTCTTCCACCCACTCCTCCCCATGTGATATTTGGCCATGGTGGGGGTGCGGTGGGAGAACCACGCCATCAGGCTCAGCACGTGTCACGGCCCAAACGTCGGCGCAGAGGACCGGACCGTTACGGGGACTGGATTACTGAGTGAACCAACTGTGGTAGTTCCTGTTTGCACTAGAGACTCTCCAGTTTACATTTTAGACTCTAGTCTAGTTGTAATGTTCTATATGTTTGTTTGAAAAAAAAAAAAAAAGCTGAAGCAACAATGCTTTCATATACCCACCTGCACTTTGTTTTAATTGAATGTATTGTATTTTGATTAGTTAAACAGTATTACTCCCGGTTGCCTAGAAATAGATTTCAGAATGTAATGTACTCCTTGTTTAATTAGAAACAATGGTATTCCAAGTATTTGTCCCTCATGTTTTCACTGCTAAATGAGCTAGTTTTACCACTGCATAGACACTCGTAACCTACCAACCTATTTGAGTCCCTGTTGTATATTGGACACTGCTACTGCTACTGCTAGGCGTACAAATGTAGAGAGTGTGTACCAATTTTATATGGTTTAAATGGAATGGAATTAGTATTAATTGCCAATCCATGGTGGGGGTAGTGTTGTAAGATGTGCCTAATGCAGGTGTTTAGATAGGACAGCTCAGTGCGTGAACGTGAGTGAGTGCGTGCGCGCAGCCGAGGCGCGCCCCAGGTGTGTGTGGAATGGCCCCGACGAGTGAACGGTGTGTATGATTTTGGGCGGATGAGAGACAGAGAGCGAGGCGACCGGAGCAGGTAGAAATGGTTGCTAATAATATTGCAGTCTGTGAATAAAGCCCCAACGCTTCAGCGAAACGGCCTGTGTTTCTGTGCACCACCATATCTCCTGCTTAACAAGAGTGAGGTTTTACTCGGGAGTTGACCCCGGAGGAGGAAAAGCGCCTCCGGCCCTGGAGAAGACAGATCTCCCCCGCGTCCCCCAACCACGGTTAGGAGACGAGAAGCAGGAACGGTTAACACAGTGCTGTTTACCTCATTTTAAGCTTAACCCTTTTATCAGTGCTCACTCATGATTTTAAGAAGATCTCACATTTACATTTCTTAATCAATACTCACTCATGATGTTAAGATGATCTTACATTGATTTTCCACACGTCTATCTGGTCCACTTACACAGTGGAAATGCGCATTCCCGTTGCGGACTTGAACTGGGAGCGGCAAGCTTCCACCTCGCCCAAAACCCGAGTTGGACTTTGCGGTATCAAATGCTTGGTTTACAACTTTTTACGCATATTCTCAAACCCACCAGGACTCGAACCGGGTGTCTATTTACCTTACCAATTAAATTTACTCACTGTGATCCACCTGCGGGTTAACTCCATCACTCACCAGCTCCCAAAGTCTCAGGACCGTGCCTCCACTTCACAAAAACCGTGTCATTGGTCCCAGTCGGGGGGGGGGGGGGGGCTTCTCTGCAGCCATGCACAGCTGTCCGTGGCCCAAAAATGCCGGAAGCAGAGGATATGGAGTCCCTGTGATTCAGGCGTCAAGTATGTTAGAAACATCCTGAAGATCTTCAGTCAAAAACCAGGCCAGATCAGAGTTTCAGCAAATTTAATAACACTGATCAGCGGAAGACAATACAGAGTACAGCTCTCAGATTGCTGCAGTGCATTGGCTTAACTAACAGAGTGATTGTGGCTAATATATATCCAAGGGACCATCGGGGTGGGGTCTCTTCTTGATAAGTTCATTCATGACTCAGTGTGAAAAGGTTTGCTGAGCTTCTTGATTATTTTATTCATGATGTGTCCCGGTGGTGAAGCCTTATAGCAGCCATGCAGTCCAAGGATGGATAATTTTTTCCACACATGGGGAGTTATACAGAACTCCTTATAAGAACTCCTTATACAAATATGTAGAGTGATGATAGTCAAGTCAGTGGCAGTAATGCACCTGTAAGCTGGTTGCCAACCACCAACCAAATCTAAAAGAAGAAGAAGAAGAAGATTGCATCTACTGAATCCATGCAGAAAACAGTAGTGATAAGTTATACAGTCAGTGATAGTACTGAACATTCACAGTCACATCAGCATCCTTCAATCTGTTTTGTCCACTACTCAGCAACTCCAAATATGGTAACAGGATTCCCTAGGTATACACATTAAGCTTTTTAAAGAAACAATCACATTCATATTCATAAAAATTCATATAACTCAGTGTGACATAGAATTTTTCCATCAGTTTTGTTGGTAAAATGCACCACAAAAATAGTTCAGTTCTTTGTCAACACTTAAAATTCTATCATGGTTTTTATCCAGCCAGAAACTTGCGTTTGAAATGTGGAGAGCAAGGATGACCTTCATTTTTTTGCAGTAACAATGGCTTTAGAAAGCACCTCAACACAGTACATAGGCAGTGCCATGATGAACAGACCATACCACCAGAGAAGTGGCTACACAAAGAGATTTTGAGGTAGAATTTTCAAGTGATCAGCCAACAACTTCTGCATCAGTGTTGCATGGTTCTCCTGCCATTGCACAGAAGTCACTTGATAAAATGTGTGGATCAATCATTGCACACTTGCAAGCTTCCAGTCTTTCTGAAAACATGGTCCAAACGATAGTTTCTTCAATGGAGAAAGTTGTTCAAAATCAAGTGCGAGAAGTAGTTCTCCAAACCTTATCTCCTGAAGTTAGAGTCAGACATTTATAAGAAAATGGAGCACAATTTAAGTCAGTTGCACAATCCTTTTTCAACATTTAACACAGAGACAAAAAGACAAACATATTACAATGAAAAATGGGAAATAGTTGAGCCTAAATAATTTGTCCTTGGTGTGAGATTTGATTCACGTAGAGATAGAACCACAGGTATTTATGGTGAAGTTCCTGTAACAGACAAGTACATGTATGTACCAATTTTAGGTACACTGAAATCAATTTTCAAAAATGATGGGGTAAGAGAGTGCTTCTTGCAAGAAAAACACAGTAAAACAGCGACATACAAGGACATAAATGATGGTTTATATTTTAAAAATCACCCCTTATTCTCACAGCAGAGGAATTCTTTACAGATTTTGCTGTATTACGATGATTTTGAGACCACTAACCCATTAGGTTGTAAGAAGGGGGTGCACAAACTTGAATGTATTTTACTTTAAAAAAAAACTCCCTCCAAAAGGAAACTCTGTGCTGATGAATGTACAGCTTGCAGCACTTTTCTACACAGAAGATTTAAAGACCTATGGTTTTGTTGAAACATTAAAACCTCTAACTGATGATTTGAAAATTTTAGAAACGCAAGGAATCCAACTTCCACTGATAGAAGAACCATTGTTTGTCTGTAATTCAAATCACAGGAGATAATCTTGCTTTAAATAGCCTGTTAGGTTTTGTTGAATCTTTAAGTGCAGCCTACTCATGTAGGTTCTGTCTGACAAATAGGGAAGAAATTCAATCTGTATTTACTGAGAATAATCCTGGATTTATTTTGCGATCCAGAGAGCTTTATACTGAACAGTGTAATGCACTAAGTGAAGAACCTGCTCTACCAGCTGTTTATGGTGTTAAAAAAATCTTACTTGTTCAATTCATTAGAATATTTTCATAGCAATGACAATTATGCTGTTGCCTTAATGCATGATTTGTTAGAGAGTGTCGCACAGTATGAGCTTAAGCTGTTTTTCCAGTGTCTGACCAAAAATGGATACATTTCTATAAACATGCTGTCAAACAGGATACAGAGTTTTAATAATGGCTACATGGAACGTAAAAACAAATCAAGTGGCTTAAAAACTGATGAGAGCAGCAAGCACTTAGGTTTAAATGCCATTCAGTCAGTATGTGTTCTCCGCAATACCCCACTTGTCTTTGGGGATCTGGCTGAAAGGGACAATAATCACTGGAACTTTGTTCTGCTTTTGTTGCAGATTGTTAATATAATCCTCTCCACTATCCTTACTGATGGTATGATTTGTTACCTAAAACATTTGGTCTATGAGCATCACAACATGTTTAAAATATTGTTCTCTGAAAAGAAATTGATCCCCAAACACCACTTAATGATTCACTATCCAAGATGTATTAAAAAAAAAAAAAAAATGGTCCTCTTGTGGAGATGAAATAACCAGACCGAACTTTCCGAGCTGAAAAACTTTATTTCACTCTCACATCTTCCAGAATAAGAACATTAAACTCGTGAAGCAGGGACTCTTCTCTTTAATATCCCGAAACGCAGACCTCCCTGCTACCTGAGGTCCTGCATTCACCATTCACTCCCCAAGACAATTCCCTTTACCCCCCAGCCCTTTGATCTCCATGCTCTCTCAGTCTGAGAGGAAAACTACTGAACTCTACAGCATGGGCCCCCCACACCATATTCATATTTGGTGTGTGAGATTTGAAGCAAAATATGTTTTTTTTAAAGTCTGTGAAAAATTTCAAAAACTTTACAAAATCTCTGGTAAAGCAACACCAGCGCCAGTTGGCTTTTTATCAGGAAAATTATAATTTTAAAAGGGTTGAGATTGGTCCTTTAAAAATGACAACAATCACCAGTTTGGAAGGTGGAGAATTATTGTGTCAGACATTTCATTTGTCATGAGTCTGAGCTCTAATTTCCCCTCTGAGCTTAGACTCAATTGGTTTCCTGAGTTTTTTATGTCTGTTATTATTATGTTGGCTGTTCTGTGTTAATATTTTTGGTTTGTTTATTCTCAGAGCCCTTCCTCTTACCCAGACACTCCCATCTTTCACTCATGCTGTCGCCTTACCATCTCAGCTGCATGTAATTGATTAATCAGGCCACCTGCTAACTCAGCTCTTCGCACCTGTGCCTCATTTGATTGTCTTGTATTTAAACACTGCCTGTCCACTCTGTATTTGCGGCAGTCTAATATGAATGTAACTGGACTATTCCTCGATTCCTGCTACCTGCATTCGCGGGGCGATTTCAGCTGCAGAGTTTTTCCTGTAAGTTTTCCACATTTGTGTTTTTGTTTGTCATGCACTGTTTGGATTCTTGTTTGTCTTTTTGTTAAATAAATGTCACACTACATTTCAGCACTTGGGCCTGTCTTTCTCTCTGCCCTGAGGGGTGCATTCAAGGCAGTAGACTGCCACCAAGTGACATAACGCACGGCTCAGGAGACACACATGCAGGCTCAGCGTGAATTTAACAGCTTTATTTAACAACAAGGATGTGTGGATGCGTGTCTCTGGTATGTGGATGTACTGATGGCGGACGTCAGCGTCAGGCACGGAGGCATGAGACCGTACAGCCAGACAACCCTGGGGAGAGAGCACAGGGAGAAGGTGACGGGTACCAAACCAGTACAACAGGTAACAGGGGATTTGTTGGCTTACTTGGCAGGGCAGGTGGCAGGCGTGCACAAGGGCAAGTCCAGGAGACAGTAACCTGGCGATGCACCTGACAGCAGCAACGAGATGGTGATGCAGAGGTGGAGTCCGCCGCCGGGGAAGATCCACCTGTGCACAGGGGAGAAATTGGAACACAAGAGGAGGTATGCTTATGCGGGTAATCTTGCTGGTAGGCGAGGGGGTTCCTCTGAAGCAAGTAGCCGAAGGGAACAGACGGCTTCAGGCCGAGGCCCAGGGCAGAGTGGCTATATGCCACGCTGCTGACGTGGTACAGGTGTGCGCTCAGCTGACGCCGCTAATGAACGGCGAGTTGTAACAGTACTCCCCCCTCTAGCAGCGCCTCCTGGCGATGGTTTATCGGGATGCTTCCGGTGAAACTCGATGATGAGAGAGCGATCCAACACGAACGAGGAGCGAACCCACTGCTTCCATTCTGGACCATAGCCCTCCCAGTCCACCAAATACTGTAGCCCGCGACCCCGGCGTCGGGAGTCCAAGATGGTAGAGACAGTCCAAGCCGGATGGCCATCAATCATCCGAGGCGCGGGCGGCGCAGCAAGAGGAGGGCAGATGGGATCAGACACCACCGGTTTCACCTTGGAGACGTGGAAGGTGGGATGGATGCGGAGGGAGGGGGGAGTAGCAACACGCACAGCCACCGGGTTGATAATCTTGGTGACGGGGTATGGACCCATGAAACGTTTAGCCAACTTCCTCCTCTCACCCTTCAGGTTCACATCTTGCGTGGATACCCAGACCGGTTGGCCTACCTGGTAGGCAGGAGCAGGTCTTCTATGCCGATCCGCCGTGGCCTTATTGCGCTCTGCCGTGCGTAAAAGCGCATTGCGCGCAGCTGTCCAGATGGAGCGGCACCGCCTGAGGTGAGCCTGAACCGTGGGGACTGCCGACTCGTTCTCCAGCGAGGGGAACAGAGGGGGGTCGTAACCCAGGGACACCTTGAAGGGGGGCATCCCTGTGGCTGAGGAGCGAGCGGTGTTGTGGGCGTATTCCACCCAGGCAAGGTGTTTGCTCCATGACGCAGGCTTCGAGGCGGTGATGCAGCGGAGAGCAGCCTCCAGCTCCTGGTTGGTCCGTTCACACTGCCCGTTAGATAGGGGTGATGGCCGGAGGAGAGGCTTACCTGGGGTCCTAATGCCTTGCAAAAACCCCGCCAGACGTCCGAGGTGAATTGGGGACCCCGGTCGGAGACCACGTCAACTGGTATCCCGTGCAGCCTGACCACGTGTTGAATGAGAAGATCTGCCGTCTCCAAGGCAGAGGGGAGCCCCCGCAATGGCATGGAGAGGGCGGCCTTGGAGAAGCGGTCGATGATGGTCAGGACAGTGTTGAAGTTGTTAGAGACGGGGAGACCGGTGACGAAGTCCAATGCGATGTGCAACCAGGGCCTACCAGGAACGGGCAGGGGCTATAGCAAATCCGCAGGGGGGGAGTTGCCGGCTTTTCTGGTGGCACAGATGGGGCAGGCCCGGGCGTAGCGGGCAGCATCCTTGCGCAGTCCCAGCCACCAGAAGGAGCGTTGGAGCAGGTCAATCATTCTGGAGGTCCCAGGATGGCAGGCTAGCTTGGACGTGTGAAGCCAATGGATGACCTCCCCCCGAACGGAGGATGGAACGAAGAGCCTCCCCTCCGGTCCGCCGCCCAGGTCTGGCTCCGATTCTTGCGCCTTCCAGACCTTATCCTCGATCTCCCAGGTAACGGCCCCCATGATGCACAACCTGGGCAGGATGGTGTGTACAGCGCCCCCCGAGTCTTCAGGGGCGAATTGCCTGGAGAGGGCGTCAGGGAGTCCGTTCTTGGAGCCCGGCCTGAATGTGATGGTGAAACGGAATCTCGCAAAAAACAGGGACCAACGGGCCTGGCGGGCATTCAGACATTTGGCAGTTCTTAAATATTCCAGGTTTTTGTGATCCGTTAGCACCACGAAGGGCAAGACGGCCCCCTCCAGCCAGTGACGCAACTCCTGGAGCGCGAGCTTGATGGCGGGAAGCTCCCTGTCCCCCACGTCATAGTTGCGTTCCGCCGGGGACAAGCGCCGGGAGAAGAAGGCGCAACGCCGTTTGATCCCATCAGCAGGTGACCGCTGAGACAACACCGCCCCCACCCCTGTATCCGAGGCGTCGACCTCCACGATGCACTGCAGAGAGGGATCGACCTGGCTGAGGACCCGGGAGGATGAAAACTCCGCCTTCAGCGCCTGGAAGGCCGCCGTGGCCTCTTCAGTCCACTGGAACCGGGTTTTAGGGGAGGTGAGACGGGTCAGAGGGCGAGACGATGGCTCCAAAGTTGGGCACAAAGCGGCGGTAGAAGTTGGCAAAGCCGATGAATTGTTGCACCTGCTTTCTAGATGTGGGAGTCGGCCAATCTACCACCGCTTTAATTTTAGCTGGGTCTGGGAGCACCTGGTCATGGGAGATGACAAACCCGAGAAATGACGTCTTCTTGGCATAGAACTCGCACTTCTCCGCCTTCACATACAACCGATTCTCCAGTAACCTCTGAAGGACCTGTCTCATATGCACCTGGTGCTCATCCCTGGACTTGGAGAAGATGAGAATATCATCCAGGTAAATGAACACAAACAGACCGATGAAGTCCCGGAGAACGTCATTAATCAGGCGCTGAAAGACGGCTGGAGCGTTGGTTAACCCGAACGGCATGATCAGGTATTCAAAGTGGCCGTTCGGGGTATGGAAGGCTGTCTTCCATTCATCTCCCTCCCGGATCCGGACGAGGTGGTACGCGCTGCGGAGATCCAGCTTGGTAAACCAGGTCGCCCCCTGGAGGGAGTGGAAGACAGTGTCCATCAGGGGCAGGGTGTAATGGTCCTTCTCCGTGATGTCATTGAGGGCACGGAAGTCGATGCATGGACGAAGAGAGCCATCCTTCTTGCCCACGAAGAAGAACCCTGCACCTAATGGAGATGATGATGGGTGAATAATACCTGCGCTGAGAGATTCCTTAAGGTAGGTGTTCATAGCCTCCTTCTCTGGTGCTGACAGGCTGTAGAGACGTCCCAAGGGAAGAGACGCCCCCTGGCGGAGATTTATGGCGCAGTCGTAAGGCCTGTATGGAGGCAGAGACATCGCCTTGGACTTACTAAAGACCGCGCCCAGGTCGTGAAACTCCGCGGGCACCAAGGAGAGGTCCGGGGGCGCGGCATCCTTGACCACGGGAGGAGAAGATGGAGAGCAGGCAGCGGATTGGATGCAGGTGCTCATACAAAAGGTACTCCAGGCTGTCACCCTTCCGGTCTTCGAATCCAGGACGGGGTTATGGAGACAGAGCCATGGATAACCCAGGATCACCAGAGACACAGAGGATGGCAAGATGTAAAAGGAGATTTCCTCCCGGTGATTTCCAGAGACGATGACAGAGACGGGGTTTGTCCGGTGGGTCACTTTCCCCAGAGATGCACGGGAGAGATTGATGAGGGTGAGAGGAGTTTTAAGGGACTGGCAACGGATGCCCAATCAGGTTGCCAGGCTTTGTGAAATGAAGCTGCCTTCCGCGCCTGAGTCCACCAGTGCATGAGTGAGATGCCCTGTGATGTTGTGGCAGAAACGGATGGGCAGCGACAAATGAGTGAGGGGAGTTGACTGGTTAGCGTCCGCGAGGCCCCCTACAGTGACTCGCGGACCTCCCCGTTTGGCTTCTCCGGGCATCGCTCCACCGTGTGCTGGTTGTCTCCGCAATACATGCAGAGACCCAGCTCACGTCGGCGTTGTCTCTCCGCTAGAGGGAGCTTTGCCCGGCCCATCACCATTGGCTCTGACTCCTCGGAAACCTCTGATGGCAGTAACGCCAGGGGGCGAACTTGAGACCAGCGTGACGAGGCCCCCCGCGAGCGAGAAGGCAACTTCCACTCTGAGGCGCGCTCGTGCAGCCGGTTGTCCAAGCTGATAGTAAGGGAAATTAGCTCCGCCAACGTTTCAGGGATGTCCCGACCAGCCAGTTCATCCCTCAGACCAGAGTTTAAACTGCGGAGGAAGATGCCACAGAGGGCACGTTCCTCCCAGCCAACCTCCTCCGCTGTAACCCGGAAGTCAATGGCGTAGTCTGCGGCCGATCGGCTCCCCTGCTGAAGGCTGAGGAGGCGATCGGTCAGGACACTCTCCATACGGGAGTGATCAAAGACTTCCAGAAAATGTTTAACGAACTGGCCATAGCTGAGGGTGGCATAACCAGGCCTCGCCATTATAGCATAAGCCCAGGTGAGTGCACGACCCTCCAGGAGGTTTCCTATATAGCCAATTCGACTATGGTCTGAAGGGAAATCCCCGGGGACACGCAGAAACACTGACTCACATTGCATAATGAATCCCCGTGCTCCACCGAGCTTACCGCTAAAGCGGGCGGGGGTAGGAATGGGTGTGAGTCGGGCTGGGACACCCGGAGCTGGCTGGACGGCCGCTGAAGCAGCGGGAGCTGCACCTCCCTGACGAGCCGGGGGGAACGGCTGTCGGGGGTCCAGGCATTCTAACCGGTCAGTTATTAGGTTTAATTGGTTGAGACTCACTTGTTGCTGATGAGCTATTAAATCCACCCGAGCCTCGAGGGTGGAAAATCAGCAAGCGAGCCCGCTGTCCGCCGAGCCGCTCTGCTGAAGCCGTACTGACATAACGCACGGCTCAGGAGACACACACGCAGGCTCAGAGTGAATTTAACAGCTTTATTTAACAACAAGGATGTGTGGATGCGTGTCTGTGGTATGTGGATGTACTGATGGCGGACGTCAGCGTCAGGCACGGAGGCAGGAAACCGTACAGCCAGACAACCCTGGGGAGAGAGCACAGGGAGAAGGTGACGGGCACCAAACCAGTACAACAGGTAACAAGGGATTTGTTGGCTTACTTGGCAGGGCAGGTGGCAGGCGTGCACAAGGGCGAGTCCAGGAGACAGCAACCTGACGATGCACCTGACAGCAGTAACGAGATGGTGATGCAGAGGCGGAGTCCACCGCCGGGGAAGATCCACCTGTGCACAGGGGATAAACTGGAACACAAGAGGAGGTATGCTTATGCGGGTAATCTTGCTGGTAGGCGAAGGGAACAGACGGCTTCAGGCCGAGGCCCAGGGCAGAGTGGCTATATGCCACACTGCTGACGAGGTGCAGGTGTGCGCTCAGCTGGCGCCGCTAATGAGCAGCGAGTTGTAACACCAAATTAGGGTTCAGCTGTTGTAGTGTGCATTTCTTTCACCTTTTGTGTTGTTTCTACTCACCTCTTCTGGAGCTCGCCATGCCCCCGGCTCGCCGGTACCACACGAACAAGGGGAGATTGGTAATGGGGTCTACTAGCTTGGAGGAGGAGTGGGCGGTGGACTTTATCCAGAGTTTTGTGGATGAAGCCCTGGCCGCCCGCGGTCCCAAGAAATCCTGGGAGAGTTAGAATGCAGCAGTTGGAATTCTGGAGGCACACTCTGCCCTCTGGAGGTATCCCCAGTATGCGGAGCTCCTGACCATGGTCGTTGCATTTCAGGGTTCCTTTCCCGGACTCACGGTAGGGGCATCTCCCACTGGACCGAGGCCGCTGCAGAGGCACTCACCTCGGCAGAAGCCCTTCACCTCTACCGGCTCACCAACTCTAGCTCCACCACAGCAGCGTCATCCCACTTCAGATTGTCGGAGGAATACTCCTACCTCTTCAGCAGCCCTTCTCTTGGCACCGAAGAAGAAGCCTCCCACAGCGATTCAGCCTTCGGTCCTTTTTTCCCCTGCTGAATCGTCAGCTTCTCTCCGCTCTGTACCTGCCTCTGCTCGCTTCCCTTCGGTGCGCTCTCCCGCTGCCGAGAGGTCCTCCGTACATTCCCTAATGACGCCCACTTCCGTGTTTACAGGGGCGGCTCCTCCACCATCTTCAGAGGGGCCCAAGCTCACCATAGGCATGGAGAGGGATGATTGTCTACCTGCTGCAGCAGCCAACTTTGCTCACCAGGATGACAGGAAAGTTTCATGTCATTCAGTTTATAGTGATATGCCTTGCCTGATTCCTGGTGGAGAGATTCAGGGTCTTTAGTCCTCTGGGTTCTCTCCATCTGCTTCAATTTACAAATCTTCACCTGCCCTCTCTGTGTCTCCTCCTGTTCTTCCCAAGTGTCCGCCGGTCCTGGAACTGAGCCACAAGATGACGGAGGAGCCTATGGCCCTGGAGGACCCCATTCCTGTGCCAGAAGTGAGCGGAGCCCCAGCCGCCATGCCGGAAGAGCCACCAGCGTGGTTCGCATTGCCGGGGGAAACTATGACTGCTATCGCCATCATGGATTGTGTAGAGGCCACTGTAGCAGAATAGGAACTCGAGCTGGACCTCCTGAGGACCGAGCCCGAGTCATCGTCATCGCCTGGATTGATGGAGTCCTGGATGGCAGTGGAGCTCGAGTTCAGGTAAGTGCTCTCTTTTGTCTTTCTTTTATCCGTTTCGAGTTCAGGCAAGTGCTCTCTTTTGTCTTTCTTTTATCTGTTTTGAAGCAATCTTGCCTGGCTCTTGGTGAGGAGGGCCAGGTGCAGCCACCTGTTGCACCTCAGCTCACCTCAGTGGGCTCCGCCGCTGCCGGCGACCCTGACCCCCCCCCCTTCTTTTTGTTCTTTATCTGAGTTCTTTCCCATGGTCAAAGGAGAAGATTCAACACTGCCAGAGGTCTCTGAGGGTCCAGGTTCACCACTGGAGGCCATCCAGGGTACAGCTCCTGCTCTTCCCGAGGCCATCATCTAGGTTCCACCTCGTCGGTCAAAGGCTCCGTGGGTGCTGCGTCCCGGCCGGGGACCATTGTGTGTGCTTCACCCCAGCATCAGTCCAATGTGGGTACTGTGCTCCGGCTTGGGTCAGCCATGAGCACTGTGCCCCAGCCCGGGGCCCACCGAGGGTGTAACATTGGCCCAGCCCAGGCCCACCGAGGTGCGGTGTTTCTCCCGTCTGGAGCCACCGCGGGTGCGGCCTTGCTCCCATCTGGAGCCACCTAGGGTGCGGTGTTGGTCCTGTCCGGAGCCACCGAGGATGCGGCGTTGCTCAAGCCAGGAGCCACCATGGGTGCAACCATGCCCAAGCCTGGAGCCACCTCGGGTTCTACGGTGTCTCAAGCTGGGACCACCAAGGGTGCTGCCAGCCAGCCTGAGAACGTTGGGGCCTTTTCTTCTCTGCCGGAGGCCGTCGGGGTCCCCCTCCTTCCTTCACCATCCCTTGGGCAGGGGCTCTGTCATGAGTCTGAGCTCTAATTTCCCCTCTGAGGTCAGACTCAATTGATTTCCTGAGATTTTTATGTCTATTATTATGTTGGCTGTTCTGTGTTTATATTTTGTTTGTTTATTCTCAGAGCCCTTCCTCATCCCAGACACTCCCAATCTTTCACTCATGCTGTCACCCTGCCATCTCATCTGCATGTAATTGATTAATCAGGCCACCTGCTCACTCAGCTCTCTGCACCTGTGCCTCATTTGATTGTCTTGTATTTAAACACTGCCTATCCATTCTGTATTTGCGGCAGTCTAATATGGATGTAACTGGACTATTCCTTGATTCCTGCTACCTGCACTCGCAGGGCGATTTTGGCTGCAGAGTGTTTTTCCTGTAAGTTTTCCTCATTTGTATTTTTGTTTGTCATGCACTGTTTGGATTCTTGTTTGTCTTTTTGTTAAATAAATGTCACACTACAGTTCAGTGCGTGGACCTGCCTTTCTCTCGGCCCTGAGGGGCACATTCATGACAACATTTAGATCCATGTTCTAATGTTTCATCTACACATTTGGTCAGAAACTATTGCACTCAGTACCAGACTGATCTCTTTATATGTACTGGAACATCCCATGATCTACCTGTGTCCAACAAAATCTGCAGTATTGTAGTACATGAACAGCAGGCTTTTATAATTTGTCATACTGTTAGCACACTGGACTTTGATGAACATTTTCATGCATACTGTACTGAAGAGAAAAATGATCAACGTGCTGCAGTTTGCATTGATCAGCTCACTTACTTTAGACCCTTTGATAATACTCTAATGAGTGTGAGAGAACATACATTGTACCGTATTGTTACATGTTTTAAAATGTGTTTTAAAATACTTGTGGTGCATATTTCAGTAACTGTTGCAACTAAAACATGGCCTCATTATTTTAGACCCCAAGTAATTTTTAGTCATTCAGAAGAGCAACATTTTTTACAGTGTTGGGTAACACTAGAGTCAACAAGCAATTGTTTGAGTGAGTTACTGTCTAACATTACATACAAGTGTTAATTTTTATTAAGATAAGTCTTTATTAGTCCCACAATGGGGAAATTCCAGGATTGCAACAGCACAGGGAGAGCAACACTCAGAGCAACAATCAGAAGGCAAGAGAAAAACAAGAGCAGCGAGTATACATATGTACATATAAATATAAATATATATATATATATATATATATATATATATATATATAGACACACAGTGCGGAGCATTGTAGCTGGATGGAATAAATATATGAGTATATAAACACACAGTGCGGAGTATTGTAGCTAGATGGAATAAATATATAGATATATAAACACACACAGTGCGGAGCATTGTTGCTAGATGGAATAAATATATAAATATATAAACACACACAGTGCGGAGCATTGTAGCTAGATGGAATGAAACTGCACAACCGTCTACTTAGTTATCCTACATGGTATGATTATGCACCCATACATATTCTCACCCTCCATAGCGACCGGTATTTTCCTAGTTGTATACTAGAGGGGACCATTGTGTAAGTCTAGTGCGCCTTTTGCATTCAATACTATTAGGTTGTCACATCTTTTTTACTATCTCTGCGAGCAGCCCTGCTAAGGTTGTACAGTCTGACAGCCATAGGTAGGATGGACCTGCAAAACCTCTCGGTTGTGCACCTAGGATGATGTAGTCTGCTGCTAAATGAGCTCCTCAGTGCGTTCAGTATGTCCTGCATAGGGTGGAACTCGGACTCCAGCAGAGATGACAGTTTAGCCACCATCCTTCTCTCTCCCATCTCCTCCACTGGGTCAAGGCGCTGCCCCAGGACAGATCTAGCTTTCTTGATCAGTTTGTTCAGTCTCTTCCTATCGGCTGCTGTAATGCCACTGCCCCAGCAGACCACTCCAAAAGTGATGGCTGATGCCACCACCGTGTCATAGAATGTCTTCAGCAGCGCCCCTTGTACACCAAAAGACCTGAGTCTCCTCAGTAGGAACAGCCTGCGCTGTCCCTTCTTGTAGAGTGCGTCAGTATTGTGTGACCAGTCTAGTTTATTGTTCAGATGAACACCAAGGTACTTGTAGGATGTCACCATCTCGATGTCTGTCCCCTGTATATTTACTGGTGGTGTGAGGGGTTGTCCTTGGCTGCGGCAGTCCACCACCAGTTCCTTAGTTTTCCTCGCGTTGATCTGGAGGCAGTTCCGATGGCACCAGTCCACAAAGTCCTGGATAAGCCCTCTGTACTCAGCTTCATCTCCGTTGGAGATGGGGCCAACGATCGCAGAGTCGTCAGAGAACTTCTGTAGATGGCAGTGTGTTGTGTTGTGTGAGAAGTCCGCAGTATAAAGGGTGAACAGGAAGGGAGCCAAAACCGTTCCCTGGGGGGCCCCCGTGCTACCGATGATCGTGTCGGACACACGATCTCGGGTTCTCACAAACTGAGGCTGGTTTGTGAGGTAGTCCAGGATCCATGATGACAGGTGCTGGTCCACCCCTGCGCACAGCAGCTTGTCCTTCAGGATCATTGGTTGGATGGTGTTGAAAGCACTGAAGAAGTCAAAGAACATGATCCTCACCACATTCCCGGGCTTCTCCAGGTGGGACAGAGAACGGTGAAGGAGGAAGATCACCGCATCCTCCACCCCAATGCCATGCTGGTAGGCGAACTGGAGTGGATCCATCACTGGTCCCACCAGGGGGCGGAGGTGAGCAAGGAGCAGTCTCTCCAGGATCTTCATCATGTGGGACGTCAGGGCCACTGGTCTGTAGCTGTTCAGATCTTTGGGGTGGGAAGTCTTTGGTACAGGTACCACACAAGATGTTTTCCACAGCTGTGGTACCCTCCCCAGCTTCAGGCTCAGATTGAAGATGTACTCCACAATCCCACACAGCTGGTCTGCACAGGACTTGAGGAGCTTTGCGCTGATGCCGTCCGGTCCCAACGCCTTCCTCGCCTTGATCTTCCTCAGCTCCGTCCTCACCTGGGTCTTGGTGAGGGTCATGTTGGGGGGCTGTGTGTTGGGAGTGGGGGGGGGGGGGGGTGTTGGTGGAGTGGGGAGTGGGCAGCAGGACTTGATGTCTTCAGTGGCAGCAGTGGTTGTTGTGCAGTCAGGGGGGGAGGGCGGTTGGTCAAACCTATTGAAAAACAGATTCAGATTGTTCGCCCATTCCCTGCCCCCCTGGCCTGGGGGGAGGTATTCTGGAGCCCAGAGATGGTTTTAAGGTTTCTCCAGACCCCGCTGATGTCGCTCTGTTGCAGCTTGTCCTCCATCTTCTTCCTGAAGCTGTCCTTGCCTTCTCTGGTCTTCCTCCTCAGCTCCCTCTGTACGGACTTCCAGCATCTCCCTATTCCCCAACCTGAAGATCCTCTTCTTCTCTCTCAGAAGTGTTTTTATCTCAGGGTTGATCCAGGGTTTGTTGTTTGAGCAACTCCGTATGGTCTAATAAGTGTTAACTTTTTAACTCCAAATGAGTCAATAATTAACACAAAATTGGTGTTAAGCCACCAACAGTCAAAAAATAGTAAAATTAACACTTTGTAGTGTGGACCCATATAGACACCTTTAAAGTGTTGAAATTAACTCCTACAGTGTTAATTTGGGCATTCTGATTTTGCTGTTAATGATTCTTGTGTTGTCTTCCTCCATGATGTGACTGCAACTTTTGCAGTGATGCGATATTGCTGATTTCAGGGTTTCTTGTTCTGCCTTTTCTATTTGTGATCTTGTAAGTCATCCTAGTGTTTCCTTTTTGCATTCCTTCTGGTGTTCTTTCTTGTGCTCTTCCTGTTTCCCCGGTGTATGTCTTGTCACATGATTTGCATGGAATTTGGTATGTTACATTTTTGTCCTGTTCTGTTTTATCTTTGGGGTGTACTAGCGGCTGTCTTATTTTTATGTGTGGTTTTATTGCTGTGCGGATTTTGTGTTTTCTCATGATCCTGTCAGGACAAGGGTTGGTCCCTCATCCTTGCTTTGAGTAACATTTTTATTTTCTGTATATTGGTTCTCTGTGTCATTATTATTCTTGGAGTTATTTTGGCTATGTGTTGTTCCTGCCTGTGTTCAGACTTTGACTGTATAATTCATAATTATGTTGGGGCTGTGTCTGGGTCTGAGCTTTGCTGGGGGATCCAGCTCATGCTTTAAGTTTAGTCTTGTGTTTTTTCTCATTATCCTGAATGTCATCATCATGTTTTTTTCCTGTCATGTTCTCCTGTGCTTTTATTTTTGCAGTGTCCTTTGTTTACTTCTGTTTTCTCCATGCTTGTTTTGCGGTTGTCCACAGCTGTTTATTATTTTGGTTAATTATCCTTGTTCTTGGTTTTTGATTATCCCCAGTTGTTTAAATTTTGTTAATTTTTCGGTGCCTTATTTAAGGGACGCCGCTCTGTAGTTCGGGGCGACGTCATACCTTGTCATGTCAGCGTGGACCACACGCTTCTGCCTGTTTTGTACTCAGCCCGTTCTATATCCTGCCTGTCTTTGCTGAAGCCTGTAAGTTCTGTTCCTGTTCCCCGTCCTGTTATGTTTTGACTTTGATTAAATCTTGCAAACCTGATTTCGGCATTTGGGTCTTAATTCCACCCCTCTGGAGCTCACTTATGACAGATCCTTTGTGTTGGTTCTGTTTTCCATTGGATGTATGGTATGTTATCATTCCTTGCTCTTCATTTCAGCTTCTGGTGTTTGTTTTCCATTTATCTTCTTTATTCTTGACCTGCATTTTCCTTTGTTTATGGCCCATATTGGATATTGGCAGCATATGAGTGCATGTCGTATGTGTTCCTCTTTGTACCGTCCATTGGTTTTCTGTATACTGTAATTTTTATGCTGCCATAAAAGGACCATAGCCTTTCTGGACCTTATAATCTACCACAAAGAAACTGCAGCATAAAAATTACAGTATAGGGAAAACCAACTCACACCACAACTTTGTTGTGGTGGTGGTGAAAAATGTAACATAGTATAAAAAAATTCCATGCAGATCATGTGACAAGACATACATCGGGGAAACAGAACACTCCACACAAGAAAGAACCCCAGAAGGATTGCAAATAGGAAACACTAGGACAACTTACAAGACTACAAAAAGAAAAGGCAGGACAAGAAACCCTGAAATCAGCAATATCGGATCACTGCAAAAGGAACAATCACATCATCATCATCATCATCATCATCATCATCATCATCATCACCATAGCAGTCTGTCGCGGGTGACAATGACTATTTCATTTAGGTCTGATCAGATTTCTCTGCGCAGCTCTGTCCCCCACCCTCTGCTGCCAGGAACTCCTGACCCTGCAAACCCGGGCAACATCTGAGCCGGTATAAGTTGCATTCTGACTGACCATTTCATGAAACTGCTTGCAAAGTATTTGAGTACCGCTAGCTTTTGCTGGACTAGCGGCACATTCTTGGTGGACTGTTAGAAAACAAGAATCATTGGATCGGAGGGTAATTAACACAAACGCTGGATCAAAGAGGCCATAGAAATGAGAAAGCATTCAAAGGACTCCATGAACCGGGACGATGGAGCATTCATGCTCTCCCACACCTGGGACTCCATCCCCCAGAGACCGCATGACAATGGGAGGCATGGCCAGTGTGGTGGATCTGTCAGGTCCATCACAATGACAATGCCTAATGAAAACAGCTGATAAAACGACACGTCACAGCAAGAAGCTGACACTTCTGAAGATGACTGCAGGTGTCAGTTGAAACATGTTAAGGTAATTTAAACAAATGAACATCTTCTACCTTGTTGTCTGATAAAAAACAAACAGTAAATCAATTATTGGAAAAGAAGACAAAATGAACAGACTTGAGTATTTAGAAGGAGTTTTTCCTCTCCTCCATCATCAAGTGCTGCTCACATGGAATCCCCTTAGTGCTGGGGTCTTTCTGCAATTTGGGGGTTTTCCCTTGCAGTTTGACAGTGCTATGAGATGACTGTTGTTGGAAAATGGTGCTATGTTAATAAAGTTGAATTGAATTTAATTCATTACACCACCTTATAGTGAGGTGCAGGGCAGGGGTGGGGAAATGACACAGATCCAAGCAGGAATCAAAACAATTCCTTGTGACATTCATAAAGTTAAAACCTATGATTTTCTTTGCATTAAAATGTCAGGTTTGATGTTGTAGCTTTTATATTCTATGCTTCTGGCAGTAGTAGAAAAATAACAGTCTGGATACCTGCTACAAATAAGAAAATACTCACTGTTAGTAAGCCAAGCGCTAGGAAGAGACTGATGGACAACTTTCTTTAGGAGAGAACCTGGTACAGATGTTGGTCTTGTTAAAATATGTCAATTTTGTCATGATTAGTTAGCTGGATGTTCACGTGCAAGGAAACCAACACCACAGGAAAGCACTCAGATACGGAAAAGACACTTTTAGTACAATTTATTAAACACACACTGTGGAGAGTGCAATAAGAAGACCAGACTTGCGCAGCAGACGACTTTATTCACTCTCCTTCAGTCATACACAGAAAAGCCTTTTCTCAATACACCAGGGTCTCTCCTTTTATATCATCCCTCCATCTCCCATCTGCATGAAATCTCACATCACAATACATTCAACCATTCTCCCCCCACTGTCCCCCAGCTACTCCTTCCTGCTACATCACCATAATCTCTCCCATCTCAATTTCCTACTGTCCTCATCTGTTTACCCTTTGCATCCAGTCTGAGATGATTATCCCAGCGTCTACCCCCCACCCCCCACCCCCCCAGAATCTCAGACCGAGTTTCAATCCTCACGTCCTTTTGGCTTCAGTCTCCTCCCGTATCTGCTGTAACGGGGGTTCTCCGCCTCTGCGGCGCTGCTGTGCCGGTGAGGGGCTCCTGGGGGTGTGTCTGTCTGCGGGTGGGCAATGGCGGGGGGGGGAAACTGTGGTGGGCCGGGCCGGGCAGCGTGCCTGTGTCTGCGCTATGCTGCAAATGCTTAGACTGGCAGCTGTCCGGCGCGGGATTATCTGGTAAAAATTCCCCGGGGAGCCACAGTGGCTGAGAAAAAAACAAGCTCCGCCGGGGAAGCCTCCAGATCCTCTTTTGGTGCGGAACACAACCCTAACAAAACCCACGGCAACCGGTCTACCCAATTTGCATCCATCAGCGAAGCCCTGAGCGCTGCTTTCAGTGACCTATTGAAACGTTTGTATAACCCATTGGCCTGTGGGTTGTACGCAGTTGTGCGATGAATTGCAACACCCAGGCTACGGGCCATCGCGGACCAGAGGTCGGAAACAAACTGAGGGCCCCTATCAGACGTGATGTCCGACGGGATGCCAAAACGTGCCACCCATGTTGTCAAAAAAGCACGCGCCACATCCGCGGACGCAGTTGCCACCAGCGGGACTGCTTCTGGCCAGCGTGTGGTGCGGTCCACCACTGTCAGAAGGTGTGTGCACCCCTGTGATGGCGGGAGGGGGCCCACGAGGTCCACGTGAACATGGGCGAACCTCTTAGCCGGCATACGAAACGGCTCCAAAGGGGCCTTCGTGTGTCTGTGTACTTTGGCTCGTTGGCACGGTACGCAGGCTGCAGCCCACTCTTTCACTTGTTTGCGCAGGCCTGGCCAAACGAACTTCGCTCCCACCATTTTGACTGACGCGAGCACTCCTGGATGCGCCAGAGCGTGAACTGACTCAAACACTCGGCGGCGCCAAGCAACTGGGACCACCTGGCGCGGGCATCCTGTGGAGATGTCACAGATTGAAGGGGGGGGCTGCCGTCTTGCAGTACTCTGCTCTCCAGCCTTAACCCTGTTGGTCCAGACTGGAGCGCGCACACGTCCGCATCGCCAGTCTGCTCTGCGGCCTTGGCTGTATAATCTATCCCTACGCAGACTGGGGCCACTACCGCGCGCAAGAGGCAGTCCGCCACCACATTCAGTTTACCCGACACATGCTGAATATCGGCCGTAAACTCCGAGATCGCAGCCAGCTGTCTCTGCTGCCGGCCCGACCATGGTTGCGAAACCTTGGCCATCGCAATCATTAGCGGCTTGTGGTCCACGAACGCAGTGAAGCTGCGCCCTTCCAGCCAGAACTGGAAGTGGCGTATGGCCAGGTGGAGAGCCAGCATCTCTCTGTCGAACGCGCTGTTTTTACGCTCACTGTCACGCAAAGCCCTGCTGAAAAAAAGCGAGCAGCTGCCAAGAACCAGCGACACGTTGCTCCACAACGGTCCCTATGGCCACGTCCGAGGCATTGGTCGTGAGCGCTATCCAGGCCGCCGGGTCCGGGTGCGCCAACAGTGCAGCATTTGCCAGGGCTGTTTTAATCTCAGAGAATGCCTGCTCCCGCTCCGGAGTCCATTCGACTCTGTCCGCCGGTTTCCATTTCTTGAGCGCGGCGTATAATGACTGCATGAGCTGAGCTGCACGGGGGAGGAAACTGTTATAAAAGTTAACCGTCCCCAAAAACTCTTGCAGCGCCCTGACCGTCTGAGGCCAGGGAAAATTTGCCACAGCGGGCACCTTGTCGGGCAAGGGTATTGCTCCCTCCTTTGAGACGCAGTGCCCCAAAAAGTCAATCCCCATTACGCCGAACTGGCATTTCGCCGGGTTGATTATTAACCCGTGCTCCTCCAACCTCCGGAAAACCGTCCTGAGGTGGGTTATGTGTTCGTCCTCAGACGCGCTGGCCACCAGCATATCATCCAGGTAGACAAACACAAACGGCAGATTGTGCAACACCGCATCCATCATGCGTTGGAATGTCTGTGCCGCGCCTTTTAATCCGAAGGGCATGCGTAAAAACTCAAACAAGCCAAACGGAGTTATTACCACTGTTTTGGGTATATCCTCCGCGCGCACCAGGACCTGGTGGTAACCACGGACCAGGTCTATTTTAGAAAAAATGCGTGCCCCGGCGAGGTGAATGGAAAAATCCTGAATATGGGGAATCGGGTAGCGGTCGTGCGCTGTGGCATTATTCAATCTGCGGAAATTTCCGCACGGTCTCCATGATCCCTCGGCCTTAGGGACCATGTATAGCGGGAATGCCCATGGGCTGTTTGAGCGCCTGATGATGCCCAACCTTTCCAAGTTGGCAAACTCCTCACGCGCTATGGCCAGTTTAGCTGTGTACAGGCGCTGAGGTCGTGTGAAAACGGGCAGCCCAGTGGTGGTGATAAAGTGTTCCACCTCGTGTTTAATGATGGCCACCGAAAACGTCGGGACCGTGAGTGCTGGGAACTGAGTGAGCAGTGTGTGGAACTTACCACCTGGAGCTGTGACGTTGGCTAGTGTTATTGGCCTGGCCCCTTGAGCTGTACAGGGGAGAGAATCAAAAGACATTGCATTAACCAGGCATCTGTTAGCAACATCGACTAGCAACCCGTGTGCACACAGAAAATCAGCTCCCAAGATTGGGAAACTCAATGCCGCTATGACGAAAGTCCACTCGTACATATGGCCGTGTATGGATAAAGTCAGTGTTCGCTCACCAAAAGTACTAATGTCCGAGCCATTTACGGCTACTAGCTCTGGGCCGCTAGCTCCTGCTAGCCGGTTGGCGTACGACGGCAGGATGAAGCTCTTTTGGGAGCTGGTGTCTACAAGGAACCGTCTCCCCGAGCGCAAGTCCGTCACATAGAGTAGCTTGTTCTCTTCACCGGCAGTCGCAGCTGCTACTGACCGCCGGCCTTGGCGTTTCCCGAACGCTTGAATTGGCATGGTGACACACATCTGCGTGCGTTCTCTCCAAAGCGGTGGTGGTAGAAGCAGAGCGTGTCTCTCTGGCGCTTCCTGGCCCCCGCTGCCGCTACCGTTGCTGGCTCCTCGCCTCCACTGATCATCTCGCTGGGTTCCGACGCCGCCGCGTTCACTGTGAGGGCTCTGGTGGTGAGGATGATCCAATCTGCCTCCTGGGCTAGCGCACGGTAGTCACGCGCGGCCAGCAATGGCGAATTGGCCAGGACCGCTCTTGCCTCTTTTGGGAGGTTCCAGAGGAAAAGGTGAGCAAACAGAAAATGCCAGTCATCCGTGCCCATCAACGCCAACATCTTCTCCATCAGTTCGACCGCTGACCCATCTCCTAACTCGAAGCGCCTCAGGAGCCTCTCTGATCTCTCACAGTCCGAGAGTGTGTAGCGCCGGGTCAGCGCGGCCTTGAGAGCCCCGTATTTATCGTGGGCTGGAGGCTGTTGGAGCAGGCTCGCTACTTGCTGAGACGTGCGAGCGTCCAGCGCAGCGACCACATAGTAATATCTGGTGTCGTCTGCTGTTATTCCCCGGAGGGCGAACTGAGCCTCGATGTGGTGGAACCAAGACCACGGGTTGTGCAGCCAAAAGTCAGACAGTTTGACCGAAACAGCGCACGCATTGCTGGGGCTTCCCGTCCGGGCCGACTCCGGGGTTCTTGCCTCGTGTTCCATAATTCGTCAGTGGTCACCAGTGTGGAGAGTGCAATAAGAAGACCAGAATTGCGCAGCAGACGACTTTATTCACTCTCCTTCAGTCATACACAGAAAAGCCTTTTCACAATACACCAGGGTCTCTCCTTTTATATCATCCCTCCATCTCCCATCTGCATGAAATCTCGCATCACAATACATTCAACCATTCTCCCCCCACTGTCCCCCAGCTACTCCTTCCTGCTACATCACCATAATCTCTCCCATCTCAATACCTATTGTCCTCATCTGTTTACTCTCTGCATCCAGTCTGAGATGATTATCCCAGCGTCTACAACACAAACATAATGAAAATAGCCCACGCCGAAGGAACACAAAGCCTGCAGGAGGGAGAACGACAGCTGGTTAGATGGAAGGAGTAATACAGGGAATAAAGGGGCTCGTGCAGAGGTTATCTTACAAGAATTGAGCAGAGAATCCGGTAGTGAAACCCAGCAGGCAATTGGAGGAGCCAGCAGGGCAGAGCTGATGGAAGGAGCTGGAGAAGGAGAGGAGTTGGTGTGGAGCAGGAGGGAGTCTGACCGGGTGGAGTAAGTGATCTTCGGAGGAGGTGATGATGAGGGCAGGTGAGCGCACTGCAATCCCGGGGACACACCGCTGAGATGGCAGCAACCTGGGGAGAGAGGAAGAGAAGGGAGATTAAGTTTGGGTTTCAGTTAAATAGTCTTTTAACCTAGACTAAGGCAGCAGTATCCAACAGTCCAGAACAGAAGCATTCACAGACTGATCCTTTTAAGTGCTGGCAGCGAAGAGGCAGCAGGTGCGTCCACTCACGCAGGTGTGTTGATGACCTGCGGAGCCGGGAAACAGATGAGGAACCTCCCACAGAAAGGGAGGGGGATTGTGCTCACCCGATCATCACAAATTTAAACAAAAAGGCGATACAGTCAGTAGACACAAGGTGCTGGGTAGCTTTGAGTTCATTATGTCAGCTACCAGAAACACGGTTTTATCAAACTAACAAAACTTTTTTGAACAACTAAAAAAGCCAGGCCTTTTGTTATTCTCCATATCTGCTGCAGTTTTCATCTGTTGGTTGAATGTAAGGTATAACTCAAATTTTAGCATAAATCTCTATTTCAAATACATGCTTTGAGACCTAGAAGTATGAGTAACCATTACCACTTAAAACCAAATTATTGAATCTATTGTTATAGTACTCTTGATTTTTTTCTCAGACTCTTTCATTATTTATATAACCAGAATTTCTGTGAGACACCATGTTCCACACTTCATCTGTGCAATGAAAAATATGTCCCTGAGTATCACTCATCATCAGTCAACAACTAAAGAGCCAAGGGCAGCTATCAATCACTTCATTATGTGTCACCTTGTCAGTTACCATCACGTGATGGACAGCTATATTGACTCTGTGGTGTTCGTTTCAGCCAATTACTGAAGGAGTGAAGGCAAACTTTCAGCTCTGGCATTCTGTGACTTGAGGCGACAAAGAATTGACACTGCTTGGACAAGCCCATCTTAAGGGTTTTGGACCTAGGGCTTTTCTGTCAAATTTTCTGTCTTTGCATCTATGTCAAAGCCGAGGGTCAGGAACTCATTTGACAATGTCTTCTTTAGTAATATGACAATAAATCACTATGGCTGGAAAAGGCTTCTTGGTGTTATTTTTTGTATTCATCCTGACCACAGAAAGTGCTCTTATAAAGTTTTCTTTTCAGTGACAAATTCAACACTAAGGACCATCCAAAGCAAAACAGTCACTACTGTATTTTTAACTTTCTCACAGAGAATAATGTACCTGTACTCAGTATGACTGATGCATTTATTTGTTTTTAAATGATTAAATGACCTTGCCCCGCCTTACCTCTCTGAGCTGCTCCATTCTTCTACTCCTGCACGGTCTCTCAGGTAAGCTGCTCAGCTGCTCTCAGAGGTATCAAAATCTAAGCAGAAGCTCAGAGAGGAGAGAGCTTTTTCTCTTTCTGCTCCTGTAGAACAGCCTCTCTTCGTCCATCCGACAGGCCCCTTAAAAGTCAACTTTAAAACTCATCTTAAAATAAATTTTTACTCCTTGGCCTTCAAACAGGGCTGGACTGGGACAAAAAACAGCCCTGGCATTTTTGGTCCAGGCGGCCGTCATGATCAGTCAAACAACAACAGCACAGATGGTCCAGTTAAACACGTGAAATTCTTGTGCCATTCCCCACTACAGCCTACAGATGCAAATTAGCAGGATTGCTAAATCTGGCATACTTACATTTGTATTAATGTTCATAAGTATGTAATGTCCCTTTCAAATAAACATTAAACTTAAACTTAAGGCAACAGTAAAACTGAGTAGTAGGTTACATGTAAAACAGGGAAATAGAATAATTAGTCACATTATCACATTCCTGTTAAAAAGATGCATAACTGGCAGTAATTTCATGACATAAAGCTTCTCTGTTACGATCGGGTGAGCGCACTCCCCCTCTCGTCCTGCTGGAGGGTCCCCGGCTCCACAGGTAATCAACACACCTGCGTGAGTGGACACACCTGCTGTCTCCTCGCTGCCAGCGATTAAAAGGACCAGTCTGTAAACGCTCCAGCACTGACTCGTTGGGTATACTGCCATATGAGAATTAAATAAGTAAAGTGTTTAGTGTTGTGGAACCCAGAGAAATAATAAGGTCTGTCTCTTTCTCCTTCTCAGGTTGCCTCCATCTCTGCGGTGTGTCCCTGGGGTTCGTTGTGGACTCACCTGCTCCTCCATCTTCATCGGCTTCACTTCTAATCGCCTTCTCCACCCAGTCAGACTTCCCACTAGCCCTACTCTCCCGCAGCACCCATTCCTATTCATCCTTAACTTCCTGGGTTCCTTGTCGGGCTCTCTGCTCTCACTAGTAAGAATTTCCTAAGATTCATTAATACCTGCCTCCCTCCTCATTATAATCTGCTCTCGTCTCCTTCATTAAAGACTGGACTCGCCTGTGGTGAGTGAGGTGTTTTTCCATTATATTTGCATCACTCTTTTCAATAAAATTCTGTTTAAACTTTGCCTCTCTACTTTGTGTGCATTCTCTGGTGTAGCATCTTGCACATGGGCTGATTTTGCTAGTAATCATGACAGAACGAGCCAGCCACAAATTAGGCTTAGCAGGTGCAACTTAAGCGGAACACTCCGCCCTTTTTCACCTCGACACTACAGAGAGGCAGGTTGCTGTTCTGACTGAACAGCTGCAGACCATTACGCAGCAGCTGAGCATGGTCACTGAACACCTGAGTCACATGTCTCGTTCGGGGCCCCTTCCTCTACCTGCCGCTCCAGTTTCTTCTACCATCCACCAAACCACCTCTGTTCCCTCACCTGCCCCGTATGTGGCGGAGGTGGGGAAATGTAAGGTTTTTTTGTGTCAAGTTCAGCTGTATCTGCGGCAGGTGGGCGGGGAGTACCCAGACGACACGTCAAAAATTCATTTTATGACCCTCCTGCTACGAAACCAAGCCCTCAGCTGGACTCAGTCTATTTTAGATAATGTGAAGGGTCTTCATTACACTTTTGATAGATTTATTGGCGAATTTTCCTGGGCTTTCGATCGCTCGGAGAGTGAGTGCAACATCATGAGTCGTTTGTTGTCACTCTGCCAGGGTAGTCGGTCAGCAGCAGATTACACCGTGGAGTTTTGGGTGGTCGCGGCAGATTTTTGCTGGAATGACATTTCCCTAAGAAGCGTCTTCCTCCAGCGTCTCAATACCAGCCTTCGTGATGGCTTGGCAATTCATGCTGCTCCCTCCTCTCTGGATAAGCTTATTGAGCCTGGATAATCGCTCTCGTGAGAGTGCAAAGGAGCAGGAGGCCTCCTCCGGCCCACCTCCCGGCACAATCTCCCCGGCTACTGGCTTAGGTGAGACCGACTCCTCCTCCGAGGCTATGGTGCTTGGCCGAGTCCGACTGACTCCGGTTAAGCACCAGCGACGGAGGAGAACCGGTGCTTAAGATAAGATAAGATAAGCCTTTATTAGTCCCACAATGGGGAAATTCTAGGATTGCAACAGCACAGGGATAGCAACACTCAGAGCAACAATCAAGAAGACAAGAAAAACAAGAGCAGCGAATATACATATGTACATATAAATATATAAACACACAGTGCGGAGCATTGTAGCTAGATGGAATAAACAGCATAACCGTATGCTCAGTTATCCTACATAGTATGAATATGTACCCATACATATTGTCACCCTCTGTAGCGACCGATATTGTCCTAGTTGTATACTGGAGGGGACCATTGTGTAAGTCTATTGCGTCTTTTGCATTCAATACTATTAGGTCGTCACGTTTTTTTGCTATCTCTGCGAGCAGCCCTGCTTAGGTTATACCGTCTGACAGCCGTAGGTAGGAAGGACCTGCGAAACCTCTCGGTTGCGCACCTAGGATGATGTAGTCTGCTGCTAAATGAGCTCCTCAGTGCATTCAGTATGTCCTGCATAGGGTGGGACTCGGACTCCAGCAGAGATGACAGTTTAGCCACCATCCTTCTCTCTCCTATCTCCTCCACTGGGTCAAGGCGCTGCCCCAGGACAGAGCTAGCTTTCTTGATCAGCTTGTTCAGTCTCTTCCTATCGGCTGCTGTAATGCCACTGCCCCAGCAGACCACTCCAAAAGTGATGGCTGATGCCACCACCGTGTCGTAGAATGACTTCAGCAGTGCCCCTTGTACACCAAAAGACCTGAGTCTCCTCAGTAGGAACAGCCTGCGCTGTCCCTTCTTGTAGAGTGCGTCAGTATTGTGTGACCAGTCTAGTTTATTGTTCAGATGAACACCCAGGTACTTGTAGGAAGTCACCATCTCAATGTCTGTTCCCTGTATGTTTACTGGTGCTGTGAGGGGTTGTCCTTGCCTGCGGCAGTCCACCACCAGTTCCTTAGTTTTCCTCGCATTGATCTGGAGGCAGTTCCAATGGCACCAGTCCACAAAGTCCTGGATAAGCCCTCTGTACTCAGCTTCATCTCCGTTGGAGATGAGGCCGATGATCGCAGAGTCATCAGAGAACTTCTGTAGATGGCAGTGTGTTGTGTTGTGTGAGAAGTCCGCAGTATAAAGGGTGAACAGGAAGGAATCCAAAATCGTTCCCTGGGGGGCCCCCAGGGAACGATTTTGGAACACGATCGTGGGAACACGATCGTGTCAGACACACAGTCCCGGGTTCTCACAAACTGTGGCCGGTTAGTGAGGTAGTCCAGGATCCATGCGTATGCAGCGACCGGCAGCTGGTGGCTTGTCACCAGACTGCAAAACAAATCTACCTACGGGTACAAAATAAGTACAAAAAAAAAAAAAAAAATCCATGATGACAGGTGCTGGTCCACCCCTGTGCACAGCAGCTTGTCCTTCAGGATCATCGGTTGGATGTTGTTAAAAGCACTGGAGAAGTCAAAGAACATGATCCTCATCGCATTCCCTGGCTTCTCCAGGTGGGACAGAGAACGATGAAGAAGGAAGATCATTGCATCCTCCACCCCAATGTCATGCTGGTAGGCAAACTGGAGTGGATCCATCGCTGGTCCCACCAGGGGACGGAGGTGAGCAAGGAGCAGTCTCTCCAGGGTCTTCATCATGTGGGACATCAGGGCCACTGGTCTGTAGCTGTTCAGGTCTTTGGGGTGGGAAGTCTTTGGTACAGGTACCACACAAGATGTTTTCCACAACTGTGGTACCCTCCCCAGCTTCACACTCAGGTTGACGATGAGCTCCACAATCCCACACAGCTGGTCTGCACAGGACTTGAGGAGCTTTGCGCTGATGCCGTCCGGTCCCGACGCCTTCCTCACCTTGATCTTCCTCAGCTCCGTCCTCACCTGGGGCTTAGTGGGGGTCATGTTGGGGGGCTGTGTGTTGGGAGTCGGGGGGTGTTGATGGAGTGTGGTGTGGGCAGCAGGACTCGATGTCTTTAGAGGCAGCAGTGGTTGTTGTGCAATCAGAGGGGAGGGCGGTTGGTCAAACCTATTAAAAAACAGGTTCAGATTGTTCACTCACTCCCTTTGTTCCCGTGGCCTGGGGGGAGGTATTCTGGAGCCCAGAGATGGTTTTAAGGTTTCTCCAGACCCCACCGATGTTGCTCTGTTGCAGCTTGTCCTCCATCTTCTTTCTGAAACTGTCCTTGCCTTCTCTGATCCTCCTCCTCAGCTTCCTCTGAACGGACTTCAGCATCTCCCTATTCCCCGACCTGAAGATCCTCTTCTTCTCTCTCAGAAGTGTTTTTATCTCAGGGTTGATCCAGGGTTTGTTGTTCAAGCAACACCGTATGGTCTTGGTGGGTATGATGTTGTCCACACAGAAGCTGATGTAGTCCGTGATGGTGTGAGTGAGGCCATCGATGTCCCCACCACGTGGATCGCAGAGCTGCTCCCAGGCAGTGGTTTCAAAACAGTCCTTTAGAGCGTCCATTGCCTCCTCAGACCATAACTTCACTGTTCGCATGACCGGAGGTTGTCTGTGCACTAGGGGTTTGTACACCGGCAGGAGATGAACCAAGTTGTGATCCGATCTCCCGAGTGGGGGGAGTTGTAATGAGGTGTACGCCTCCTTAGTGTTTGCGTAGAATAAGTCCAGTGTTTTATTGTCTCTAGTGTGGCATGTGACATACTGGGTGAACGTGGGTAGAATGGGAGACAGTGAAATATGGTTGAAGTCGCCTGAGATGAGGAGAAGAGCATCTGGGTGTTCTGTCTGCAGCCTGCCAATTACTGAGCATGTATCGTGGCTCGCTTGAGCACAAAATATTTAATTGCTGTCTTAAGTCGAAAAGATACCCCCCGTCAGTAGCCGTGGGGGGTCTGACGGGCGGGAACTCTATTCATCCCCCCAGTAACTTTTCCATTCCGGCCCTCATTCTGTTGCCAGGGGTCGAGAGGAGGGTTTCGGCATTAGTTGATTCAGGGGCGGAGCAAAATTCATCTCTTCATGGCTCGTGCTGGAAATTGGCATTCCCACAACTAAACTGCCAGCTTCGCTTAATGTTGCAACACTATCTGGGAGTTGTGTGGCATCTATTACTGCGAGCATGTCACTGATTTCCATCCTTCTGTCCGGGAACCACCGGGAGAGAATTTTGTTCTTTATTCTCCCTAGTTCATCCTCCCCAGTGGTTCTGGGGTATCCGTGGCTCTGGAAGCATAACCCTCTAATCAGTTGGGCACAAAATTCCATCTATTCCTGGAGCTCTTTCTGTTTAGCATCCTGCCCCTGCTCAGCTGGGTGTTCCCCATCCCTTTCCATCTCCTCTCCTCCGGTGGAACCGCCAGATCTCATTCTCACACCCAAGATCTACCATGACCTTGGGGAGATCTTTAGGAAGTCAAGAGCCCTTTCTTTGCCTCCTCACCACTCTTATGACTGTGCTATTGCTTCCGGTTCCGGTGCCACACGAGTTGGCTGCCTTTTGCAACAGCGGCTCAATTCTGAGTCTTTTTATCTTCCTTCTTCTTTCTGATCCGGTGATAACTTTCTGATCTGGCACACCTTTCACTCTATATATATCACGGACACACAGATCGCCCCAAAGGTCTCCTGAGTCGGCGGACGGAGCCACTGTTTACAGCAGGAGACGATACAGCAGGGAAGAGCTAGCTAGCACTCAACCGCCACCCGGTGCTAACGGAGAAACTCGACATACTGGGGAACTGAAGCGAAAACGACACGGGTGCCGGGCTGGAGTTTAGGCGGCGACCCTGAGATAAGGCTCAGGAAAACAAGCAGAGGAACAGGGTCAGGACCATCGGCAGTGGCAGCGGCAGTGGCAGCAGCTGAGACCACCAAGGTGAGCTCAAGTGCAGCTGATGGCTGCACTTGGCTCTCCTCCCCATGAGCCAGACAAGACCTGTCCAATATAGAAACAATAGGAACAGAAGAGGGCACTTGAGATGATGGAGTCAGCTGCTGCTCCGAGGTCTGGCTCTCTCTCTCCAAGATACTCGAGCGCTGTCTGGGTAGAGGGTGATGGCGTGGACTGGAGGTGGGAGTGGCGAACCCTCCATCCCCATGAGCGCTTCTTCTGCCTGGGTTGAACTGAGGGAGAATCCTCCAGCAGCTCCACAACTCGTTGTCTCGTTTTATAAATTATTGTGAGGAGTCAAAGCTGGGTAGCTCCAGAGATTAGGACGTCTCAATCAACCCGGCAGCAAAGTTCACAAAGCCATAAAAAGTCTCGGGATTGTAGGTGACCTAAGCTTTAAAGTCAAAATCCACCACATCGTTTTCCACCACACACTCCTCCACACTCAATCCTAAGACCCGGAAGTCCATGATGGTATCACCTACAACACCTCAGACAGACAACTCAAAAAAGAAAAAAGAAAAAAAAAACGGCAAAAGCTATAGCGGCTGGTGTCCACACCGGCCGTGTCCTTCTGTCATGATTGTGCCCATTAACAGGTGCAAAATAGGACACCAATCCCTCGCTGTAGGTTTGCACATTTATTAACTTAGACACAATCAAAAAACGAAACATACAACTACAATGCAATAAAATGGAATAACACAAATGCTGGAGGCAAGTTGGGCTCAATGTCAGTGGTGCCAAAAACAGGGAACACCTGATCAAGGGAAAAAGCTCAGCCGGAAGACCCCAAGGACCATGGGGCTCCACGGCTGAGAAAAAAACGGAGGGAGGGGGGGCACCACGACGGAGCACACAACTTACCTCAACAGCAGACCTAAACCCACGGAAGCAGGCCGTGGGCAGGAATGGCAGGGAGAGAGTAGATGGACACGGCAACGGCTGAAGTTGTCATGTTCCTTAAATACCCACATGTAATCAAAGACAGGTGCAATCCATGAGTAGAAAAATTGTCAGCAGCTGTGCAGCCCCGAAGGAATTGACAGCTGGAAGCTGCACAGTGCTGTCAAAATAAACAACCGGAACATAAAATACAACAGCCAGGATAAAGCCAGGGTACTTCGCAAGAAACCAGCTACCAGATGGCTCGATTAGTCTTTCGGCCCTATACTCAGGTCGGACGACCGATTTGCACGTCAGGACTGCTACTGGCCTCCACCAGAGTTTCCTCTGGCTTCGCCCTGCCCAGGCATAGTTCACCGTCTTTCGGGTCCTATCGCACCCGCTCAAGCTCCACCTCCCCAACGGGGTGGGCGAGACGGGCCAGACTGGAACATAAAATACAACAAAACTCAAAAACATCATAATAATCTAAGCGATATCAGAAAATAAACAACAAAATGTTCACTGGGCAGAAAAAACTGGGCACGGCTCAAACCCGTGCCCCAGGAACATGACATTGTTCATAGCTTCATTTGGACGATTAACAATTTGTTAAGTAGCAACATTCAACCATCACACTTAATGGTCTAACAGAGGTCAGAATTATCCCATGTTTACCCTTGACAAGAGAATTCCTGTGATTTTAAAGAAAGAAAGAAAGAAAAAACTTTTATTTATTTTGAATAAATATTTTGTCATAATTTTAAAGTCTTAAAATTTTTCAAAGATGCAAAACTTACAAGGAAAAAACATCACAAACATATATACAATAAAAACTTCAAATTTACTAGAATAGCATAACAAATTTAAAAGGACAAATGGCCATTTATATAAAATATGTACTAATTTCATGAGGAAAAAATGTAATATTACAAGAAAAACAAACTTGAATTTAAAAGATAAAAGTTGCAAGTTCATGGCAAAAGTTGCAAATTTATGAGGAAAAATTCACATTTTTTTACAATTATAGTCAATAAGAATTTAACACAGGAAGTTATTTAAAAGATTTAATAAATTCATTAAGAAAAAATAAATGAATAAATTGTTGAGACAAAGTCAGAAAATCAAAAGACAAATGTAGCTCATTTGCGATAATTAAAGAAAAATTAAAGAAAAAATCAATTAAAATAGGAGGGAAAATTATTGAGGCAAAAACACAAAGACAGAAGAAAAAAAAAACCATGCCAGTTTATGACACAAACGTCACAAATTTAAGAAAAAAATCCATGAGCAAAATTTTTTTTATGATGTTTCAATTTTCTTGAAGTTTCAAAATTTTGTCTATAATTAGAAAAGAATAAAAATAATCATCAGAAGAAGCAGATAATATACGAGAACTGCTGACACGGCCATGTTGAGAGTCTGGCCAGCTAACTCTCTATCCTTCTCAAACCACATCCACAAGCTACACACCAAGGTCAAATTGAAAACTGGCGTTCCCTTTAGAATGCGTTCCACTTTTACTTTTTCTGCCAGGCAAACAGCGGCCATCCTTCCCATGTTTGATTATGGTGACGTCATCTACAGAGCAGCGTGGAAGGGCTCACTGCAACAGCTTGATGTCCTTGAGCCGTCTGCCATCCGCTTTGTAACAAACGCTCCTTTCAGAACACATCACCTCACTTTATATTCTTCTTTTAATTGGTCATCATTATATGCCCGGGGCAAAATGCACTGGTTTATGTTAATTTAGAGAACTCTCCTTGGTCTGTCTGCCCCCTACTTAAATCAGCTGTTGCACACTTCATCATCTGTATACAACACCCGTTCTGCAAATTTAATTTTGTTGGCAGTCCCAAAGACCATATCATCAATAGGTTTGCCATCCTTTCAGTCTGCTGCAGCCAGAGACAGGAATGGCCTGGAAAAACCACTGAAGTTGGATGTCTTCACCTCTAAAGCAGCCGTTAAAACTCTGACTAGGAACGAGGTTAAGGGTGGATGCTGTTGTCACTCCAGCTGCTAAACATAACATGATGAGGTGCAACCACCAACCTGTCCTCTCTGGCCTTTATGTGCATATTTTAGCTATGTCTAGGTTATGTCTTGTGACAGTGTGTTTTGTTTTAGCTGTTATGATGATTGTGTGTTTTAACAGCGTCTTCATTTTTTTTTTTTAATGTATGTATTTGTCTTGTGTTTGTTTGTCCCTTGTCCCTTCCTCCAGCCCGCAGTTGTAAACAAGAATGTTTTCTTAATCTGTCTTGTCTGGTTAAATAAAGGTTAAATGAAAAAAAAAAAAAAACATTTCCTTGTAAATTTGAAAGATTTTTTCCTCCACTTAAATCAACTTTTTCCTCATACTTTGTGTGTAGTGGTAATCTAGGCCTTTTTTTCCTGTACATATGAGACTTTACTCTCAAAAATTTGACGTTTTCCTCATAAATTAAGTCAGAAATAAAATGAGCAAAGATGCAGCATTTTCTGTTATATTATCAGTGCTATTTATAGCCCGTTAATAGCCTCTTTTCCACCCTCCGCCCCAGTTATGCATCAAACTCTTACTGAATAAAGTTCTTTCTTTCACCTTTATTTAACCAGGTGAAATCCCATTGAGATTAAAAACTTCTTTTCCAAGGGAGACCTGGGCAAGAATAGCAACATCACACAAAAACACAAGGATACACAGTTAAAACAAACAAGCAAAATAATCAAAACCATGACAAGGTATAATAATTACAACATGCAAGTGGGTTATTTAAAACAAGTACAAATAATGAAATTAGCCTCAAATACTTTCAAATTAGATTTAAATGCACACAGTGAAATCAATTCAGTCCTTTTCCAGTTATTCTGCTTCATCCATCCATCCCTCCATTCATCCATCTTCTACCGCTTCTCCGGAGGTCCGGGTCATAGAGGCAGCAGTAAAAGCAGAGAAGCCCAGACTTCCCTCTCCCCCGCCATCTGCTCCAGCTCTTCAGAGAGGATACCAAGGCGTTCCCAGACCAGCTGGGAGACGTAGTCTTTCCAGCAAGTCCTGGGTCTGCCCTGGGGTCTCCTCCCAGTGGGGTGTGCCCAAAGCACCTCAAGTGGGTTTTCACTTGTTCCATGTAACTGGCGCAGAGCAGACACAAGCCCTTTTACCTATTTTGATGCAGGCATTCGGAACATCCTTGTAGATAAAGATGTACCAGTGGCTGAGCCTTCAGGTGGCCAAAGAAGTCCATCCCACTGTGATGGTTCTGGACACGTCTGCAGCCCCGGTCAACACTTTATGTTCTTTCTGTCTCATTTATCGTGTTTGGTGTGTATCCCCTCTTTGTTTGTCAGCCCCTCCCGTCCGGTCAGCTGTTTTCCTCATGTGTCAGCTGTTAGTCGTGATTGCTTTCCTCACCTGTGTTGCATCACTATGATGATCCCTCTGTCTATAAATGTGCCTGCCTATAAATGTGTGTTCTGTGGGGTGGCGGTGGCGCAGGTGTAGTGTGACCAACTACTGATCGGAGGGTCATGGGCTTGATTCCCGCTCTGTCTGCTGTCCGCTTGTCAAAGTGTCCTTGAGCAAGACATTGAACCCCCAGTTGTTCCTGGTGGCCTGGTTAGCGCCTGTATGTGCGGCAGCTCTGCCCCCATCAATGTGTGAATGTGTGTGTGAGAATGGGTGGATTGCAGGATCTGTAAAGTGCTTTGGTCATCCTAGATGAGAAGAAAAGCGCTATATAAGTGAACGCCATTTACCATTTTCGTTGCTGCGACTTTATGTTAACTTCAACATTATTTTCACTACACTGTTTGGGAATTATTGCTGTTGTCACTCACCGTTATCTGGGTAGTTATTGCATTTAATTTCTGCCCTTGTGCGGTTTTATTTTCAATTTTTATCATTAATAAATAATGGTTTACCAGATTCATTTGGTGATTGGGTCTTCTTCTTATCCCCGAAAGGGCCAACATGACAGTACTTTGCAGCCAACAATTGACCCAGCGGGTGAATCTGTAAGAGGAGGAGGAGGTGGATTCAGGATGAGAGGCAGTGTGCCCGGGCGATTGAGGATCTGGCAGCTGCTGCTCCTCCCGAGAAGATGAGATGCATTACTGGAGGGGGGGATCATCAGTCTGCTGGAGGCCAGACCAAGCCTGCATTTTGTCATATCCTGGTGAGCGCTCGCCCCCTCCTTCCTGATTCTCCAGCTCCTCAAGTAGTCTACACACCTGGAGATTATACGCACCGGCTACCTCTGCCTCGCCAGTGTTTAAAAGGATCTGCTCATCAGTACTTCAATGCTGGCCCGTTGGGTAAACTGCCTAGCAGAACTCACAAGCAAGTATATTGTTTAATTGAGGATTACCCTGTCTCATATCCTCTCCTTTTCTCCTCCTTCAGGTTGCTGCCACCTGAGTAGTGCGTTTTTGGGAATTGTGGTGTGCTCACCAGCCTCATCGTCCTCATCCCGCTGCAGCTTCATTCTCCACCCGGTAAGACACAGCCCAGTCATCTCCCTTCCTCATCCTCGCCAGTTTCACCCTGCTGGTTTGTCTCGTCACATTGGGTTCTGTGCCGGGTTCTCTGCTCGGAACACGTAAGTGGCTAATTTGTGTTTCCACCTTCCTCCTTCCTTCTCCTATTAACCGCGCTCGTCTCTCCTTCACAGGCTGAGTTCTCCTCTGGTGAATGACCATTTCTCTAGCAGTGCTCCTCTTTGAAATTTAATAAGAGGTTAAACGTTTTTTCTGTGTTGGAGTGTTTTTCTCTGGTTTTGCACCCTGCACTTTAACTGTTCTTTCAGTCAATATGACAGAACGAGCCAGCCAAGAGGTAAGCTCAGCGGGTGCTGCAGCAGTGGAACACTCCGCACTCCACCGCCTCGACGTTATAGAGAGGCAGGTGGCTTTACTCTCACAGCAGCTGCAAACCATTACGCAGCAGCTGAGCACAGTCTCTGATCATTTGGCTCATATGTCTGACCCGGGTCCTTCCGCTCCTCCAGTAGCCACAGTTTCTTCAATCGTATGCTGAACTACCTCTATTCCCCACCTGCCCCCTATGCGGGGGAGGCGGGGAAATGCAGGGATTTTCTTTGTCAGGTTTGGCTTTATCTGGGCCTGGTAGGGGGGGAGTACCCGGATGAGATTTCCAGGATTCATTTCTCACCCTCCTGCTGCGGGACTGGGCTCTTAGTTGGCCTGGTCCGTTCTCCACAGTTCGGAGGGTGCTCACTACACTTTTGATCAATTTGTGTCAAAATTCACCCGAACTTTTGACCGAACAGAGAGTGAGGGGAACATTATGAGCCGCCTCCTGTCTCTCCCCCAGGGTAGTTGATGTGTAGCCGACTATTCAGTGGAGTTTCGGATCGAAGCGGCGGACTCTGGATGGAACGACGTTGCTTTACGCAATGCCTTCCTCCATGGTTTAAACCCTTACCTCCATGACTACCTAGCGATTAATGCTGTTCCCACCTCTCTGGATGGTCTCATTGATCAGGCAGTCAGTTTGGATAACCAGGACAGCGAGCGTGCGAAGGAGTGCAGCTCCTCCTCTCGTCTGCCCTTTGTGCGTGTACCCGTCCCGGCTGCTGACTCAGGTGGAGCTGATCCCTCTTCCGAACCTATGGTGCTCGGCCGGTCTCGGCTGACTCCAGAGGAGCACCAGCGGTGGAGGAGGATCGGGTTGTGCACGTATCGTGGGTCCTTAAAACACAATCAGGATGCTTGCCACCTAAAGCCAAAAAGGCACAGCCCTTCAGTAGCCATGGAGGTCTGATGGGTGGGACTCTTTCTCATCCCCACGGTAATCTCTCTATTTCGGCCCTAATCCAATTACTGGGGGTTGAGAGGAGGGTCATGGCATTGATTGATTCAGGTGCAGAATGAAATTTCATCTCCTCCCAACTCATTCCGGAGATGGGTATTTCCATTACCAAACTGTCCACCCCTTTAAGTGTCGCCACCTTATCGGGCCAGAAGGTGGCTTCCGTCTCACACTGCATGGCACAGATCTCGATCCTTCTTTTCAGGAACCACTGGGAGAAGTCATCGTTTCTCATTTTTCCAAATTCTTCTTCCCTGGTTGTCCTGGGATACCCCTGGCTCCAGAGGAACAATCCTAATATTAATTGGCCGCAAAACTCCATCTCCTCTTGCAGCCCATACTGTTTGGGGTCTTGTTTAAGTTCGGCTGAGTGTTCTCCATCTCTGCACATTTCCTCCCCTCTGGTGGAGCCGCAGGACCTCACCCTCGTACCTGAGGTCTATCATGACCTTGGGGAGGTTTTTAGCAAGTCGAGAACACTTTCTCTTCCTCCTCATCGCTCCAACGACTGCGCTATAGACCTCCTCCCGGGTGCGCGGCTGCCATCCAGCCGGATCTATAGCATTTCTGGGCTGGAGAGAGAGGCAGTGGAGAGATACATTAAAGATTCACTGAATGTCGGCCTCATTCGGCCATCCTCAGCTCCTCTTGGGGCAGGTTTCTTTTTTGTTAGAAAGAAAGACGGATCTCTGGGTCCGTGCATTGATTACCAAGCACTTAATGCCATCACCATTAAGGACAAATATCCGCTGCCCTTGATCAACTTCACATTCGAGCCCCTTCAGCGTGCGCAAGTATTCTCCAAACTCGATTTACACAGTGCGTATCACCTTATCTGTATTTGCAAGGGGGACGAGGGGAAGACAGCCTTTAAAACACTCCTGGGCCAGTTTGAATACCTTGTTATGCCCTTTGGGCTAACCAGCGCCCCTGCTGTCTTCCAACGTCTTATCAACGATGTCCTCCACGATATGGTGAATCAATTTGTATTTGTGTATTTGGACATTTTGACTTTTTTCCACTCGCCAGAGGAACACCAGGTCCATGTTAGAGCAGTGTTACAATGGCTCCTAGAGAATCAACTCTATGTGAAGGCTGAAAAGTGCAAGTTTTCCATCACCTCCACTTCCTTCCTTGGATTTATTGTGGCGGAGGAAAGGGCGCATGCGCACGCAGCGACCCGCAGCTGGTGAAAAAGTCCGTCGTCTGTGTGTCTATTTTTATGCACTTTAATGTGTTTTTACAAAATTCTCTGTGTCGTTTCTGTCCTGGAATGTTTGTGGACTGTATGGCAAAGAGCTCCCTGGTTCCATCAATATGGACTTCCTCCCCTTTTTTGCACTGCTGCTACTTTTCCTCTGGCTCTTTGTCTCTGAGGTAAACGCGATCGGCATCATGGCGGGCAGAATACATTACTCCAGGGACATGGTGCTGCATTTAAACATGGTTGATGCAGCGTCTGTGATTGAGTCTAAGCCGCAACTGCCGGACTTTATTTTGAGAGACGTTCATGGACACAGCGGTGAAAAGAGAGACGGGTGAAGGAAACGCGGAAAGTGTGGAGGCGTGAAATTGTGCCTGAGAAGACGTCAGTTTGGTAACATTCCTCTTCCTTCTATGATTTTTGGGAACGTACAATCTCTGAGGGACAAGGTGGATGAAATTCAAGGGAATGTACGCTACCAGAAGGACTTTAAGAACTGCTGTGTCATGGCTTTCACCGAGTCTTGGCTTACTGCACATGACCGAGATGCAGACCTGTGGATTGACGGCTTTGGAGCCCCACTGCACTCGGATCGGCAGGAAGAGGTAACGGGGAAACGTCAGGGGGGCGGAGTATGTTTATATATTAATAAGCAGTACTGCACATCTGTCACGGTCAGAGAGCACATCTGTACACCCGATGTGGAGCTGCTGTCCGTATCGCTACGCCCCTTTTATTTGCCTCGCGAGTTCCCCCAACTTTTCATCATGACTGTGTACATTCACCCGAGGGCAGACGCTGACTCCGCCTCCAGCACCATCTTTGATGTGGCCCAGCGGCTGCAGTCAATTTCTCCAGAGGCGCCAAACTTCATTCTTGGGGATTTTAACCAAGTTTCTTTAAAGAAGACACTTAAAAACTTTTATCAGTATGTCTCCTGCCCAACCAGGTGAAAAAAGACATTGGACCTGTGCTATGGATCCATAGAGAGGGCCTATAAATCACTCCCCCTTCCTCCTTTAGGATCCTCAGATCACAACTGTGTACATTTGATGCCCACATAAAAAAAACTGCTCTCAGAAGAGGCAAGGTGGAGACCAGAGACATAGATGTGTGGACAGAGGATTCAATGCACAGCCTCCAGGAATGCTTTAACTGTACAGACTGGGAGATGTTTACACTCTCCTGCGGGGATGATTTGGACTCTTTGGTGGACCTCACATGCTCATACATGGCTTTCTGTAAAAATAAGATCATTCCACATAAACGTGTAAAAATATATCCCAACAACAAGCCATGGGTTACAAAATCAGTTAAATCCTGCTTACAGAGGAAAGCACTTGCCTTTAAACAGGGGTCTGTTTCTGAGCTACAGGTTGCCACAAAAGAGGTGAAGTCCGAAATTTTAAGAGCAAAACAGAATTATAAATCAGAATTGGAAAGCAAGATGGCAACAAAGAAACTTGGTTCAGCCTGGGCCAGTATGAAAACTATTGCAGGCCTTCAGAGCACAGAACGCAGCAATCGTGTGTTTTTAGATGGTTTTAATTCAGACACAGAGCTGGCTAATGCTCTTAATTGTTTTTATGGTTGTTTTGACTCCTTTGATTTTAGCACAGAAACCCAAGATTTGAAATAGAAACTCAAAGACAATCAGCACTTTAATATTGAGGTGCAGGATGTTAAAAGGGAGTTCTGCGCTGTAAAAGTGAACAAAAGTCAGGGCCTTGATAATATATGTGGGCACTTGGTAAAGTCCTGTGCACATGAACTGAGTCCTATATTTCATTACATTTTCAATAAGTCCTTACAGACACAACATGTGCCTAAGATCTGGAAAGAAGCCGTAGTTGTTCCTGTCCCAAAATCCAGCTGTCCTAAAACGGTAAACGACTTCAGACCAGTTGCTTTGACTTCAATTTTAATGAAAATTTTTGAAAAACTGGTCAGATGTGAGGTCCTAAAGCAGACTGAGCATGCATTGGATCCTCTGCAGTTTGCCTATAGGCCTCACAGAGGAGTGGAGGATGCCACTGTCACTCTGTTTAACATGCTTTTTAAACATCTGGATTTTAATGGGACACACGCCAGGCTTTTATTTGTGGACTTTTCCTCCGCCTTTAATACAATCCAACCTCAGATCTTAGTTGAAAGGCTCCTGCAACAATTTGATTTGAGCAATAATCTGGTGGGTTGGATTCTGGATTTCTTAACCAACAGGACGCAGAGAGTAAGGGTCAGTGGTACATTGTCTGACCTAAAGTGCTCTTCTACTGGCTCTCCTCAGGGGTGTGTGTTGTCACCACTACTCTTCATCCTGTACACAAACATGTGTCGGAGCAGACATGACAACAGACACATTATAAAGTATGCTGATGACTCAGTTATTGTCAGTCTCCTCCAGGATGGTGAGAGTGGCCACGGCCCAGTAGTTGATGATTTTGTTCATTGGTGTGAGGATTCCTACCTGCAGCTGAATACGACAAAAACTAAAGACATGATTATTGACTTTAGGAGGAAAACTCCCAGGCACAAAGTCACCGTACTAAAAGGCCAGACCACTGAATGTGTACAATCCTACAAATATCTTGGGACAATTATTGATAGTAATTTAAACTTTGAAGAAAACTGTGAAAGGGTGTGCAAAAAGGGTCAGCAACATTTGCATTGCTTGAGAAAACTTGCACCCTTCCAAACTGACCGAACCATAATGACAATGTTTTATCGGGCTTTTATTGAATCTGTTTTATCCTTTTCTTTAGTGTCATGGTTTGGTCAGATAAAACTGAAACAGAGGAAATCCTTGGATCAGGTAGTTAGATGGTCCAGTCGTTTGCTTGGTGAGTCACAGCTGAGCCTGACATCCCTGTACACCAGACAGGTACAGAGGATTGCTTCCTCCATTTTAAATGATGACTCCCACCCTTTGCACTACCACTTTCAGCTTTTTCCCTCAAGACGGAGGTTTGCTGTCCCAAAAAGTAAAACCCAGCGCTACAAAAACAGCTTTGTTCCTGCTGCTGTCAAAGAGTTGAACAAGTTGTAACAATATATTGCACATAATTTAGGTACTTATTTATTAACTCCATTTTATATTTACTTATTTTTGTAGGATGTTATTTGGGTTCTAAATATTTTATTGGGTTTTAGACCTTTGAGTTTTTAACCTCTTTGACTAGTTTTTAACTTTTTAATATGACCCTTCTCTCTTACCTCTGGTTTTTCTCCCATCTCTTTGTCTTTTTATACCCTGATTGATGGAGCCTTGAGTATTTTTATCATGTTTATAGTCAGCTTCATGTGTGCCTGTGTTTGTGTCTATGTTGAATGTAATTTGTGGCTTGTAAATATGGATGTCACCAGACTGCAAAACAAATCCACCTACGGGTACAAATAAAGTAACTTTAACCTGAACCTGAAAGCCGACCTGGCTAAGGTGAAGGCTGTGCTGGATTGGCCAACACCCCACTCTCGCAAGGAGCTTCAGCGCTTCTTGGGGTTTGCAAATTTTTATCACAGGTTCATCAGGAACTACAATGGGGTAGCACAGTCTCTGATGCAGCTGACCTCCATTAAGGTGCCATTTGGGCGGTGCGGTGGCACAGTGGTTAGCACTGTGTCAGCACAGTAACTCACCCTTGGCCATGGGATCCCTGGTTCGATCCCAGCCCCTGACCAACAGTGATCTGTGTGGAGTTTGCATGTTCTCCCCGTGTCTGCGTGGGTTTACTCCGGGATTTCTCCGGTTTCCTCCCACAGACCAAAAACATGCAAGTTAGGTTAACTGGACACTCTAAAGTGGCCCTAGGTGTGAATATGTGTGTGAATGGTTAAGGGATAGTGCTGTACCGTGGCTGCTTCATCCATCCAGGTGGATGCCCTCAATTTCCCCTCTGGGGATCAATAAAGTATACAAAATCAAAAAAAAAAAATTCTCTGGTCCGATGCAGCCGAGTAGGCCTTTTCCAAATTAAAGAGCCTGTTCTAAAATACACCCATTTTTTCTCAGGTCGACCCTCAGCTCCAGTTTACCCTGGAGGTGGACGCTTCCGTCATGGGGGTGGGCACTGTCCTCTCACAGTGCTCGACCTCCGATCAGAAGCTCCAACCATATGCATATTTCTCTCGGCGGCTCACTCAAGCCGAGGTGAAACGCGACTTTGGGGATCGAGAGCTCCTGGCCATTAACCTATTGACTGTGGATGGTGCTCCGTTGCGCCGTCAGCCCCTAGCAGTGAAGGTTTTTTCAAGAAAATATTCAGCTCAGATGTCAGAGATTTTAAAAGCTATAACTTGAAAGTGATAAGAGATAGTGGCTTACTGTCAATTAGAAAGATGTTGAATATGATTCAAAGTTTGAGATATGAGTAAATTTACACATCTAATTTGCATAATGCTGCTGCAGCTATATCAACTTTCATAACTTTCAGTCAGAAGTGAACTTTGGACATATTTACACAAAGAATGGTTTTGCTTTTTGTCACCGTTTTTTGTTTTGGGTTTTATGTTATCTTATCTTCAAAGTATATGAACCAGAAAATCAGTACAATGCAGTACAATATAAACAAAACAATAAACAAACACAGACATTCATCACTTACCACTGGCAAAGGCGGCTTGTGTCTTCCCTGTTTGCGGCATCTTGGCCATTATTTTCTTTTCTGTCAGGCAGTTTTGTTGTCTCTCCCACATCCAGAAACTGATATGATTACCCCATCTTAATTTTGCTTTTATTCTGCCGCTATTTATGTTAGATGATGACATGGAACCGGCCCAATTGTTGTCTAGTCCCATGGCGCTGGGGGCGGCAGCAGGTGAACATCAGGCAGCTTCACCCACCCTCTGTTATAACAAAATGTAAACATTTACCTTCATAAGCTAAATAATCTCTTTTTTGAATCATAGTTGGCAAATTTGGGAGCAAATGCTCCTCCGTCTGCGGCCGAATACGTCCACAGCGATCGGTAATGTCCATATGTGTTTGTCTAAAAATTTCTTCCTCTCTGTTGTAAATAAGGATGCTGCTATGTCTGCCATAAGTCCTCATAGGAAAGAGCAGTAAGTTATACGCGTATGCCACCTTGTGAGGTAGAATACTTAGTGCAGCTGGGGAGTGTTTGGCACGTCACATAACATCATATGACAGGCACAGCACTGCGCCTGTCACAGTGGTGGCGCTATCTGCTCATGCAATCAACACTGACTAAGGGTTAAGTTGACCCTGGAGGAGTGGAGGCACTGGCTGGATGAAGCGATTCATCCCATAGTCGTGTGGACCGACCGCAAGAAACTGGGGTACCTACAGTTGACCCGCCAACTGAATGCCAGAAAGACCCGCTGGGCCTTATTCTTCCACAGATTTAATTTCACCATCACTTATAGGCAGGGGTTGTGCAACATCAAACCAGATGCTCTCTCCAGGCAGTTTAGCTCTGACCCTTCAACCCTCCCGTCCCTCTCCCTGCCTATTATTCTTCCTTTGTGCATCCTTGGAGCCCTTACCTGGGAGATCGAGTGGAGGGTCCGATAGGCCCAGTCCTCAGAGCCTGAACCAGCAGGGTGCCCCGGAGACCACCTGCTGTGCCTGCCAAGCTCCGCAGTGACGTCACCCAGTGGGGCCATTCCAGTCACTTTGCATGCCACCCTGGGGTTCTTGGTACTATAGACCTGATCTGGTGAATGTTCTGGTCTCCCACCCTGCAGAGGGACATGCAGGAATACATCAAAGCATACCAGACCTGCGCCCACAATAAATCTGACTCCACACCCCCTGCTGGTCTCCTGCATCCACTTCCCGTCCCCAGCCGACCCTGGTCCCACATAGCCCTAGATGTTATCACAGGACTTGCTCCCTCTCACGGCAAGATGGTTATCCTCACTGCTGTCAATAGGCTCTCCAAAGCTATCCATCTGGTTCTCCTCTCCAAGTTGCCCTCTGCCGCTGAGACTGCCAACCTCCTCTCCATTCATGTCATCCGTCTCCATGGGATTCCTGTGGACATCGTGTCTGACAGGGGCCTACAGTTCATCTCCCAGGTTTGGAGGTCTTTCTGCCAATCACTCGGGACCACGGTTAGCCTCACATCTGGTCACCACCTCCAGAGCAACGGGCAGGCTGGGCATGCCAACCAGTCCCTGGAGGCCGCCCTCAGGTGTGTAGCGGCAAACAGCCACTCATCATGGAGGATGCATCTGACCTGGGTGGAGTATGCACATAACTCCGCTCTTTCCGCTGCTACGGGACTCACACCATTTGAGGCCTCCATGGGGTACACCCCCCCCCCCATTGCCTATGGTGGAGAGGTAAGTTGCGGTGCAGTCCATTGGGGTTCACACCCACCACTGCTGTAAGCTCTGACAGCCACCCGAGCCACCCTTCTCCGCTCTACAGAATGTAACCACCGCTATGCTGACCGGAGGAGAGTCCCAGCACCAAAGTACAGGGTCGGACATGAGGTGTTGTTGTCTGCGGACCAGAAACCACTCAAGGTGGAATCCAGAAAGCTCTCACCTCACTTCCTGGGTCCTTTCCCCATTGCTGAGGTCATCAATGATGCCACGGTCTGGCTACAGCTCCCACGGGGTCTCCATGTGCATCCTACCTTCCATGTCTCCCACATTAAACCCCTCTCCACCAGTCCTCTCTGTTCCCCCCTGAAGCCGCCTCCTCCTCCTCGGATTCTCGGCAGCCACACCACCTAAACCGTCCAAAAGATTCTGGATGTTCGCGCCGGGGCCCAGGCCTTCAATACCTTGTCCACTGGATGGGCTATGGCCCTGAAGAAAGGTTGTGGATTCCCAGATCATTTTTCCACGATAAAGGAATGGTCCGGGCCTTTCACCAAGCCCATCCACAGAAACCCAGTGGACCACCAGGTTAATTGAAGATTATCCTTTCTCATATCCTCTCCGTTTCTCCTCCGTCAGGTTGCTGCCACCTGAGTGGTGCATTTTCGGGGATTGCGGTGCGCACACCAGCCTCATCCTCCTCATCCCGCTGCAGCTTCATTCTCCACCTGGTCAGACACAGCCCAGTTTCACCCTGCTGGTTCGTCTCTTCGCGTTGGGTTTTGTGCCAGGTTCTCTGCTCGGAACACGTAAGTGGCTAATTTGTGTTTCCACCTTCCTTCTCTCTTCTTCTATTAATCACTCTCATCTCTCCTCCACAGACTGAGCTCTCCTCTCGCGAGTGATGATTTCCCTAGCAGTGCTACTATTTGAAATTTAATAAAAGCTTAAAGGTTTTTTTTATGTGTTGGAGTGTTTTTCTCTGGTGTTGCACCCTGCACTTGAGCTTTTCTTTCAGTCAACATGACACATTTCCACCCTTGGGTGCAGAATCTCCTTCTTTCCCTGCTACCATCACTTCCGCCCTCTCCTCGTCACCTGCCGAGTCCGAGGATTTAAATTGGATTCTCCCTGCAGAGAACTCAGTGGGCAAAAGGAGGTCGGGAGCTGGCGGTCCCACTGTGGATGAGCAGTGGGCAGCCCAGTTCATCCAGGATTTTGTCTCAGAAGCCCGCACCTCCCACACACTGGAGGCCATGGAGTGCCAAGACTCCACAGCTGTGATTTTGGTGGACGTGACATGCTGTTACGTGGCTTTTTGCAGGGATATTTGATGTAAACGTGTCAAAATACATCCCAACAATAAGCCATGGGTCACTAAATCAGTTAAATCCTGCTTACAGAGGAAAGCACTTGCCTTTAAACAGGGGTCTGTTTCTGAGCTACAGGTTGCCACAAAAGAGCTGAAGTCCGAAATTTTTAGAGCAAAACAGAATTATAAATCAGAGTTGGAAAACAAGATGGCAACAAAGAATCTTGGTTCAGCCTGGGCCAGTATGAAAACTATTGCAGGCCTTCAGAGCACAGAGTGCACTAATTGTGTGTTTTTAGATGGTTTTAATTCAGACACAGAGCTGGCTAATGCTCTTAATTGTTTTTATGGTCATTTTGATTCCTTTGATTTTAGCACAGAAACCCAAGATTTGAAATAGAAACTCAAAGACAATCAGCACTTTAATACTGAGGTGCAGGATGTTAAAAGGGAGTTCTGTGCTGTAAAAGTGAACAAAAGTCAGGGCCCTGAAAATATATGTGGGCACCTGGTAAAGTCCTGTGCACATGAATTGAGTCCTGTGTTTAACTACATTTTTAATAAGTCCTTACAGACACAACATGTGCCTAAGATCTGGAAAGATGCTGTGGTTGTCCCCGTTTCAAAATCCAGCTGTCCTAAAACGGTAAAAGATTTTAGACCAGTTGCCTTGACTTCAATTTTAATGAAATTTTTTGAAAAACTGGTCAGATTTGAGGTATTAAAGCAGACTGAGCATGCATTGGATCCTTTGCAGTTTGCCTATAGGCCTCACAGGGCAGTGGAGGATGCCACTGTCACTCTGTTTAACATGCTTTTTAAACATCTGGATTTTAATAGGACACACGCTTTGCACTGCAACTTTCAGCTTCTTCCCTCCAGACGGAGGTTTGCTGTCCCAAAATGTAAAACCCAGCGCTACAAAAATAGCTTTGTTCCTGCTGCTGTCAAAGAGTTGAACAAGTTGTGACAATATATTCCACATAATTTAGTTATCTATTTATTAATTTTTCTTTTATATTTATTTATTTTTGTAGGTTTTTTTATTAGGGTTTTAAATCTTTTATTGGGTTTTAGACTTTTATTGAGTTTTTAATCTCTTTGACTTAGTTTTTAACTTTTTTAATATGACCCTTCTCTCTTGTCTCCTTGTTTTTTTCTCTTATCTCTTTGTCTTATGTCCTGATTGGTGGAGCCTTGAGTATTTTTATCATGTTTATAGTCAGCTTCATGTGGGCCTGTGTTTGTGTTCATGTTGAATGTAATTGTGGTTTGTAAATATGTGTTTAAAAGGATGTCACCTGACTGCAAAACAAATCTACCTACGGGTACAAATAAAGTAACCTGAACCTGAACCTGAATCCCGGTCTGTGGAGACACCTAAAGCTGACGGGACTATTGGGCACCGTTTCCAACCTCTACCGGACATATCGTGGGCTGCTAAGGAAGTCATGTGGGACACTGGAGCGTGTGCCAATGCAGAAACGTCCCCTGGCTCTCATAAGTTCCACACACCTCTCCACCACTCCAACTCCAGCTCTTCACCGCTGTGCAACAGCATCTTGCCAGAGGATCACTGTAGCCACCCGGAGTGATTTGTCTGGTTCTCCAGCGATGGGTTCAACTGCAGCGGCAGTCACAGCGGCAACAGAGCTGGGGACAAGGCAAGTACCATTTTCTCATTTTTTAACATCTAATAGTTAGAGGTCTTGTCTCCAGTGAGGAGACTCCGCTGCCGCGTCTTATTGCTGCTGAGCCCTCAAATGTTTTTTTTTTTTTTTATGCTGCCACCCCCTTGTGTATTCCATCACTCACCTCAACCCCTTGTTTCCACAAGGTCATTTCCATCTCAGCTTGGTCCATGGCGGAGGAGGTGAGCTCAAGCACGGTTACTGCTCCCCTCCACATGCACGCTCCAGCAGAGACTGTCCCTCCTCACGTGCATCCTCTGCAGCGACTGTCCTGCCTCACATTCATGCTCCTGCAGAGACTGCTTCGCCTCATGTGAAGAGTCCTGCAGAGACTGCAGACTCTTGATGTCATTATCCCAACATTGGCAGCACCGAGGTCCTCGCCAGCGGAAGAGCAGGAGTTAAGGCAAGGCCTCTTCTTTTTGCTGTTAATATCTGTATTAAAGCAGTCTTGTCTTGCTCCTACTGGGGAGACCCAGTTGCAGCCTCCATGTGCTTCTGAGCCCTCCCTACCAAGTTCTTCTGCCGACTGTTTGGGTGTGACTCCTACTTCAACATCTACCTCTTCACCCTGTTTGAGGTGACTGAATCGGAGGAGGATTCCTGGGCATCTGGACCGGAGGCACCCCTGCCGTCCTTGCCGGAGGTAAGCGCACTCCAAGCGTCTGACGCAGAGGTCAGCACACTCCAAGCGTCTGATGCAGAGGTCAGCGCACTCCAAGTGTCTGACGCAGAGGTCAGCATACTCCAAGCGTCTGACACAGAGGTCAGCACACTCCAACCATCTGAGGCTGGGATCAGCAAACTCAAACCGTCTGATGCAGAGGTCAGTACACTCCAACTGTCTGTTGGAGGGTTCAGCACACTCCAACCGTGAGATGCAAAGGTCAGCACATTCCAACCATCTTATGCAGGGGTCAGACCACTCCAACCGTGTGATGCAAAGGTCAGCGCACTCCAACCATCGGATGCAGAGGTCAGCACATTCCAACTATCTGATTCACTGGTCAATGCACTCAAACCATCTGATTCAGAGGTCAGCGCACTCCAACCGTGTGATGCAGGGGTCAGAGCACTCCAACCGTGAGATGCAAAGGTCAGCACACTCCAAACGTCTGATGCAGGGGTCAGCGCACTCCAGCCATCGAATGCAGAGGTCAGCACACTCCAACTGTCTGATTCACAGGTCAATGCACTCAAACCATCTGATGAAGAGGTCAGCGCACTCCAAACGTGTAATGCAAAGGTCAGTGCACTCCAAGCGTCTGATGCAGGGGTCAGCGCACTACAACTGTTTGATGCACAGGTCACTGCACCCAAACCATCAGCACATGATGACAGCCAGAGACGTGCGGTCAGGGGAGGCAGGTGAGGCAGAGCCTCACCTTCATGATCATCATGAAAAGTAAAAAACAAATAATGATACAATAATGTAAATGTTGATATTTCTCCACTAATATGTACTATGTATTTATTTTCCTCAGTATTTCGATAATGTCAAATCACCAACTTGTGTATGGCAGGCAGAGGCCAAAGGTGATTCACCCAGGTTTAATCAAAATCACTTAATTGACATATTACTCGGCCCAGGAAACATTCACGCAGGCTCAGGTAGATTTGAAAGCTTTATTCAACCAATAAAACGTGTTTGGATGCGTGTATGCGATATGTTAATGTGTTGTGGGTGGAAGATGAAGGCAGGGACAGAGCAGCACGCCGTGCAGCCAGGCAACCCTATGGAAGAGACGAGAGCAGGGGATTAGCTGGGCAAACCACACGGGAAAGTAATAAAGCAATGTGCTTACTTGCAGTGACAGAGGTGGCTGGCGTTGGCAAAGATCCCAAGCCTGGGAGACAGCGCCCTGCTGTGCGTCCAACGAGGAGAGGAGATGCAGGGGAACGATGATGGCGAAGGAGAGGATGTCCGTCGCCAGGGAATCCACCTGTGCACAGGGGAAGGCTGAGAGGACAGGTGAGTAAATAGACAGCTTACGTGTCATAACGAAGATCAGCAGGCCTGGAGGAAGGAATCTGCTGAGGGTTTGAGCACGTAGAAGGACAGACGGCTCCAGGCCGAAGCTCAGGGTCAGGTGGAATAAATAGTTGCGCGCTAACGAGGTGCAGGTGTGCGTACAGCTGAGGTGGATGCCTGAGAGCGGCGAGTGGTGACAGTACTCCCCCCCTAACAGCGCCTCCTGGCGCTGGCTTACCCGGGTGCGCCCGGTGAAACTCCGCGATTAGATCTTGATCCAGCACCCACGAAGAGCGCACCCAGGACCTCCACTCCGGGCCATAACCCTCCCAATCCACCAGGAATTGTAGCCCACGACCTCGGCGTCGGGAGTCCAAGATGGAAGTAACATCCCACGCCGGGTCACCGTCGATCATCATGGGAGCGGGTGGCGACCTAGGAGGAGGGCAGAGTGGATTGGAGAGAACAGGCTTAACTTTAGAAATGTGGAAGGTGGGACACACACACAGGGAGGGAGGGAGGGCCAAATGCACAGCCACCGGGTTGACAATCTTGGCGATCATGAATGGACCGAGAAACCGTGGAGCCAGCTTCCTCTTCTCGGCCTTGAGGTTGATGTCTTGGGAAGAGAGCCAAACCCGTTGACCCACCTGGTAATTAGGAGCCGGCCTCCTGTGGCGATTGGCGGTGGAGCTGTTGCGCGCCGCCGTGCGTAAAAGCGCTTCTCTCATCTTAGTCCACACACTCCGGCAGCGTCTCGTATGTGCCTGGACAGATGGAACAGCCAACTCACCCTCCTGCTCGGGAAACAAGGGAGGATCGTACCCCAAGGACACCCTGAAGGGAGACATACCAGTAGCCGAAGACCGCGCTGTGTTGTGGGCATACTCCACCCAGGCCAAGTAGGAGCTCCAGGAGGACGGATTAGAGGAGGTCACACAGCGCAGAGCAGCCTCCAGCTCCTGATTAGTGCGCTCACATTGTCCATTGGACTGGGGGTGGTGACCAGAGGAGAGACTAACCGTGGCCCCCAAGGCATTACAGAAGCACCTCCATACCTGGGAGACAAACTGAGGACCCCGATCCGATACAACTTCCAGTGGAATCCCGTGCAATCTCACCACATGTTGGACGAGGAGGTCAGCCGTCTCACGTGCCGAAGGGAGGCCCCGAAGAGGCACAAAATGGGCAGCCTTAGAGAACCGATCCACAATCTTCAGAACTGTGTCATAGGTGTTAGAGACCGGGAGGCCAGTGACGAAGTCAAGGGCGATGTGCGACCAGGGCCTGCCGGGGACCGTCAGGGGCTGGAGCAGACCCGCAGGTGGAGAGTTCTGAGACTTGCCAGTAGCGCACTGGGGACAAGCCCGAACGTAGTTGGTGACGTCCCTCTGGAGACCTGGCCACCAGAACGAGCGTTGCAGAAGATCCACCAGTCGGGAGACGCCAGGGTGACAGGCGAGCTTGGAGGTATGGACCCAGTGAATAACTTCCCCTTGAACCGTTGAAGGAACGAAGAGCCTGCCCTCTGGACCACTGCCAGGGTCCGGTTCTCCTGTGCTCTTTGGATCTTGTCCCTGATGGACCAGGAGACCGCCCCCACAACGCATGAGCTGGGAAGGATGGTGTGGTCCGACTCCTCCGGATCCTCAGGAGCGAACTGTCTGGACAAGGCATTGGGCAACCCATTCTTCGAGCCTGGATGGTAAGTGATGGTAAACTGAAACCGAGCAAAGAATAGAGACCAGCGGGCCTGGCGGGCATTCAGGCGCCGCGCTGACCTCAAATACTCAAGGTTCTTGTGGTCGGTCCAGACCACAAAAGGCTGAGCTGCCCCCTCCAGCCAGTGACGCCACTCCTGCAGCGCGAGCTTGACAGCGAGGAGTTCCCTGTCCCCGACGTCATAATTATGTTCGGCTGCAAATAACCGTCTGGAGAAGAAGATGCAGGGCCGCTTGACTCCGTCCACAGGTGAGCGCTGAGAGAGCACCGCCCCCACCCCCTTGTCGAATGCATCAACCTCCACCAAGCACTGCAGCGCGGGGTCGACCTGGGTCAGGACCCGGGAGGACGAGAACTCCGCCTTGAGGGTCTTGAAGGTGGCGGCCGCCTCCTCGGACCACTGGAAGGGCACCTTCGATGAAGTGAGGCGAGTCAGGGGGGTGACAATGGTGCCGAAGTTGGGGACAAAGCGACGGTAGAAGTTAGCGAAGCCAATGAACTGCTGTACCTGCTTCCTGGAGGCAGGCATGGGCCACTCGACCACCGCTTTAACCTTAGCGGGGTCGGGGAGAATCTGATTGTGCGAGATGACAAACCCCAGGAAGGAGGTGGTCCGGGCGTAGAATTTGCACTTCTCCGCCTTGATGTACAGTCTATTTTCCAGCAGCCGTTGCAGGACCCGCCTCACGTGAGCCTGGTGCTCCTCCCGTGACCTGGAGAAGATGAGTATATCGTCCAAGTAAACGAAGACAAAGACCCCGAAGAAATCACATAGGACGTCATTTATGAGCTGCTGGAAGACGGCAGGTGCGTTGGTGAGCCCAAACGGCATCACGAGGTACTCAAAGTGACCGCTGGGCGTCCTGAAAGCCGTCTTCCACTCATCGCCCTCCCGGATCCGGACGAGATGGTAAGCGCTGCGGAGATCTAGTTTCATGAACCAGGTCGCCCCCTGGAGGGAGTGGAAGGTGGTGTCCATCAGCAGCAAGGTATAGCGATCCTTAATGGTAATGTCATTCAGCGCTCTGAAGTCAATGCAGGGGTGAGGGGACCCATCCTTCTTGGACACGAAAGAAGAAGCCCACACCGAGCAGGGATGAGGAGGGGTGGATGATCCCCGCGCTGAGCGACTCCTTGATGTAAGCATCCATCGCCTCACGTTCAGGTGCGGAGAGGCTGTACAGGCGGCCAGATGGCAAGGGGGCCCCTGGACGGAGGTTTATGGCGCAGTCATACGGCCAGTGAGGAGGAAGAGACATAGCCTTGGACTTACTGAATGCTACTCACAAGTCGTGGAACTCCTGCGGCACCAGGGTGAGGTCCGGAGGCTCGGAGACCGGCACAGGCGGAGGGAAGGACGGAGCACAAGCCGCAGACTACAGGCAGGTGCCCAGGCAGAAGGAGCTCCACGAAAGAACACTGCCGGATCTCCAATCGAGGACGGGGTTGTGCAAGCGCAGCCATGGGTAACCCAGGATGACACGGTCCGAAGAGGAGGACAGGACAAATAGAGTCAGGTCCTCACGGCGGTTGCCAGAGATTATAATGGGGACCGGCTTGGTGTGATGCATCACTCCCCCCAGGGGAGAGCGAGAAAGGGTGACCAGGTTAAGGGGAGTAGACAATGGCTGACAGGATATGCCCAAAAGGGTTGCCAGGCTCTTGGAAATAAAACTTTGCTCTGCCCCTGAATCCTCCAGTGCATGCGTGAGATGCCCGATGGAGTTATGGCAGAATCTAATGGGCAGTGTGCAACAAGATAGGGGATTAGACTGGTTAGAGTCTGTGAGGCCCCCTACAGTGACTCGTGGACCCCCCCGTTTGGCTTAACCGGGCACAGCTCCACGGTATGCTGGTTGTCTCCGCAATACATGTAGAGACCCAGTTCCCGCCGGCGTTGTCTCTCCGCAAGGGGGAGCCTGGTGAGCCCGATTGCCATGGCCTCTGGCTCATCGGCGGACTCCGGAGAGGGTAACGCCAGGGGGCGAGACTGAGGAGAGCGGGCGGAAGCTCTGCGCGAGCGGCTGACTGACTTCCGCTCCACGGCCCGCTCTTGCAGCCTATTGTCCAGGCTAATCGTGAGGGAGATCAGCTCGGACAGCTGCCCTGGGAGATCCCGACTGGCTAGCTCGTCCCTCAGACCAGAATTGAGGCTACGGAGGAAGATGCTGCAGAGAGAAGCCTCTCCCCAGCCAACCTCCTCCGCTGCCACCTGGAAGTCAACAGCGTGATCCGCCGCCGACCGGCTTCCCTGTTGGAGACTAAGGAGCCGATCGGCGAGGACCCTGTCACGACGCGAGTGGTCGAACACCTCTAGGAAGTCTTACACAAACCGGTCATAGGAGAGGGCCACGTAGCTGGGCTTCGATATAACGGCGTAAGCCCAAGCTAGCGCACGCCCCTCCAAGAGATTAGCCATGTAACCGATTCAGCTATGGTCTGAGGGGAAATCCCCGGGAACGTGCAGGAACACCGACTCACATTGCAAAATAAACCCCCGTGCTCCACCGAGCTTCCCGTTGAAGCGAGCGGGGGTCGGAATAGGTGTGAGCCGGGTCGGCGTTCCCGAGCTAGGCTGGCCAGCCGTGGAAGCGACCGGAGCCGAGGCGCCTTGAGGAACCGGGGGGAACGCCTGCTGGGGGTCAAGGCGGTCTAACCGGTGAGTGATTATAGTTAATTGGTTGAAAATTACTTGTTGCTGGTGCGCAATCATATCCACCCAAGCCTCGAGGGTGGAAAAACGGCGTGCAAGTCCGCTGTCCGCTGGGCCGCTCTGCTGGAGCCGTACTGACATATTACTCGGCCCAGGAAACACGCATGCAGGGTCAGGTAGATTTGAAAGCTTTATTCAACCAATAAAACGTGTTTGGATGCATGTATGCGATATGTTAATGTGTTGTGGGTGGAAGATGAAGGCAGGGACAGAGCAGCACGTCGTGCAGCCAGGCAACCCTATGGAAGAGATAAGAGCAGGGGATTAGCTGGGCAAACCACACGGGAAAGTAATAAAGCAATGTGCTTACTTGCAGTGACGGAGGTGGCTGGCGTTGGCAAAGATCCCAAGCCTGGGAGACAGCGCCCTGCTGTGCGTCCAACGAGGAGAGGAGATGCAGGGGAACGATGATGGCGAAGGAGAGGATGTCCGCCGCCAGGGAATCCACCTGTGCACAGGAGAAGGTTGAGAGGACAGGTGAGTAAATAGACAGCTTACGTGTCGTAGCGAAGATCAGCAGGCCTGGAGGAAGGAATCTGTTAAGGGTTTGAGCACGTAGAAGGACAGACGGCTCCAGGCCGAAGCTCAGGGTCAGGTGGAATAAATAGTTGCGCGCTAACGAGGTGCAGGTGTGCGCGCAGCTGAGGTGGATGCCTGAGAGCGGCGAGTGGTGGCATTAATTTTCTCATGTCCATTTCAAATATGAGAAAGTGGCGTGCTGTGAGGCAGCAGCTACCTGAGCCTCACCTAGGATTGCACAATCCCTCATAAACTATGTTGGCATGCCATGTATTTAGCGTGTGCAATGCGTTTTCTCTGTAAATCATCAATATGCGTTTTCAAACATTTTAATTTTACACCTTAACTTTCCATATCCTGGCTTATGTATATAATTTATGTGTGTAACGTATTTTGTCTAGCTGATCGGCGATAAGGCTGCAGTGAAATGGCACACAATGAGGCAAACAGTACTTAGCCGCATGGAAGGGGGCATACTTGAGCCAACGGGTTCTTCTTTCTGCTGCCGCAGAGAAAACGAGTAAATAAACTGGCTATAGTTAGCAAGTCAAGTGTGCTGCTTGTTTATCTTCTCCTCAACATGGAGGATTATATATCTAAACTGAGAAATTTCTCAAAACTGGACTTTCAATCAAAGCAGGAAGTGATAAATAATGGAAGACCAACACCGGGGCTAAAAGGTTCGCTTCAGACTACAGGACAGAAGATAACACATTCTTTTCAAACGCAGTGGTACACCCGAAAAGGACTGGCTGATGTCCCACGAAAAACCGCCTTTACTGCTTCCCTTCTGTTCTGAAGGATCGGCGCATGGACTTCATTTACAAGTGAAGGAAAGAAAAGAAAAACATTTTAAAAAAAATCTCTCAAAGTGGAATCAGACAAAAAATACTAAACTAAAAATGTAATATTTCAGTTCAAAACTACAATTTGAACTTTGTTTAAATATTATTCTAGTTTTTAGTTATCCTTTTTTTTAACAGTGAATTAAATTGATCAAGAATCATAGCTTATACAAACAATGAAAAATTTTTAATAAAGGTGATCTGGTTTTTTGGTTTTGAATTATGGAATTGCCTAAATTTAGAACAGATGAAGAGTGCAGAGTATGCTATCTGTGCTGTGATTAATATGCATTCTGTCTTGGCTAAATGTGTGCATCATATGTATGTTTAAAGAATGCTGTTATGAGGTACGTATGTAACATAACCTGTTAACTGCTGCCAATAGAATGGTGTATAAACTACCCTATTGGGCTCAAATATTTGTAAACCTGGCTCTTCAAGAGTCAGTTCCTCACCAACCAATAACCTCACCGCACATCACTGATGACAGCGTGCCCAAGCCATCCCATCTAGAGGTCAGCGCACTACAACCGTCTGATGCACAGGTCAATGCACTCCAACTGTTTGATGCAGAGGTCACTGCACCCAAACCATCAGCACATGATGACAGTGTGCCCCAGCCATCCCATCTAGAGGTCAGAGCGCTCAAATCATCATTACCTTGGATCGATGTGCCTCAGTATCGGTCTAACACATCCTGTTTCCTGATTTGGGGGCCAGTGGACTCAGGTAGACCCCCTGAACCACTTTATCCCATGGTCTGGTGGCCTAGGAAGTCTGGGGGGCCACCAGATCCACCTTGCTCTTAACTCTGGAGGCCCATGGACTGAGGCAGACCCCCGACCCACATTGTTCTATAGTTTGAGGGCCATTGGACTTTGGTAGACCAAAGTTGTTTGTTCCGGTTTAGTGGCCCATGAACATGGGTAGACCACCCGACCCGCTTTGTTTTTGTTCTTGGGGCCTTGAACTTTATTTGAGCCATGAACAGTGTTGATTTTTGACATTGTTGTGAGGAGGTGTTACAGTTTGTTCCCGCCCTCCTCGCCTTTCTCCCACCACCTAACCTGTGAGGGTTTTTGGGTTTTCTTTTCTTTTCCTTTTCTCATATAGGTGCTGCCCTGGGGTCATCTGGGATCTGACCCTTAAAGCAGGGGTACTGTAGTGGATCTGGACACGTCTGCAGCCCCGGTCCACACCTTATGTTCTTTCTGTCTCCTTTATCGTGTTTGGTGTGTATCCCTCTGTGTTTGTCAGCCCCGCCCGTCCGGTCAGATGTTTTCCTCATGTGTCAGCTGTTTGTCATGATTGCTTTCCTCACATGTATTGTATCTCCATGAGTATCCCTCTGTCTATAAATGTGCTTTTCCACCCTGTGTTCTTTGCTGCGACTTTATGTTAACCTCACCATTATTTTCACTATGCTGTTTGGGAATTATTGGTGTTGTCACTCGCTGTTTTCTGGGTAATTATTGCATTTAATTTCTGCTCTCGTGTGATGTTATTTTAACTTTTTGTCGTTAATAAAAAATGGTTTACCAGATTCACTTGGCGATTGGGTCTTCTCTTTGCCCTGAAAGGGCAAACATGACACCCACCCTTTGGTATAACTCACAATAGTGTGTCAAAGGTTTACAGCTTGTAATAAACCTCAAATTCAGACAGACCCAAAAACTATGCATGACTTTGCAGAATATTGAAGATGGGGCTGGCTTCAAACATCTTTATGGGATGTGCCTAAAACACTTGGTAGAGATGAGTGAGTAGGCGTGGCTTAAATTGTAGAAAAATTTGCCTGCATGTTTTGTGTCAGCAAATCTCTAACTTTTTTTTGTTTTATCCCTTTGTTATATTGATTTGGAATATTTATACAAAGTCATTTAATGAAGAACAAATAAACGAGAGTAACCTACCTGTAGAAGAGCTGCAGGAGCTTCCTGGCCGCTCACCTTTCCCGCTGTTGGGATAGGGAGGGCCCTGATGTTGCATTCAAATACACTCAGAAGTTTGACTATACGTTGTAATTAGTAGAATAAAACATAAAGTTTGACACATAAGGGTTTTTCTGGAGCTTTTTCAACCAAGTAATATATCCTTTATTTTGATAAATTTGGTGGCATCCATTTCCATTTTTTTCCCCTAATCTTTTCAGCTCCACTTTTATGCTTTTATTTGTCCATTTTCAGCCGAAACTTGCTGCCACACAATTTTTTCCACAGTAAACTCAGCTCTCTAAGGGGCCGGTGCCCACTGGGAAGGAAGAGGTGGGTGTCTGGGGTGCTCAAGAGGTTTGATTGGACAGTCCAGGTTAGGTAATAAAAAAAAACAAAAATGGGCTGCTGTCAGTATTTCAAAAACCAGACCGTAGTGGTCCTTGAAGGCGCGGTTACATAATTATGTTGATGACAACACACCGACCCAATGCCCAGTATGCCAGATGGCCTGTTCAGCCCTGCCTTCAACCCAGCATGAGACATTGACCCCAGTTATGAAGTCACAATAAACCAGTTACTGGCAATAAACTGATAAGGCCAATAATCAGTTTTCCCATGTTTACATGCACTGAATAGACAGATTACTGAGGGTAAACCACTTGAGTTAATGACTCCGGTCACATGGCTTTTACTGGATTATTCTGTTTAGATTGCCACTTGAATTACCAGATAACAGCAGAAATTCAATCATAACCAGTTTATTAGTGTGTATGCAAACATGATCATTGATTTTACTCGTTATATTGCTTTTTTCATTTTTACCTGTCTTGTTTTATACTTTTTACCTGTATTTTATTGTCTTTCATTTATCTTTATGTTTTATGGTTATTTCATATTTTATTTACCCTGATGTGCAGCAAGTTGTCTCAGCTGTAATTGTTTTGTAGAAATAAAGTTGGATTGGATCAGATGTCACTTTGAGCAGCATCTGTGCCATGTAAGAAACTACTGAGAGGTCTAGATGAATTATCAGATCATGCTGAGTTTTGGGTTTTATTTAGTCAACTTGACAATGTGTTTTAAATGTGTGATTACTTCTTACCTAATGAAAAAAAAAACTGTAATACCTGATATTTATTTCCTTATCTTGGCATCATTATGCCAATTACATTATGCATCCATGTCCATTCAGTTTCATAGTAACATATGATTTACTTGTTAGTCTTCAGTCGTCACCTTTCCATTTGTTTTGTTTTCCATGTAGATTGCATCAATTGCATCTCTGGTTTCTGTATTTATCTTGTCCTCATTTTTATGGGTTATTTTTTATCTGTTTATATTATCTGGTCTGTGTCTTATTTTGTATTTCTTCTTATTTATTGTCAGCTGTACATTGACAGCGCCCTGTGTTACTTCCTGGGTTAGCTCAAGTTCGACGGCCGTCACAGCTGACAGGTGTCAATAATTTGGTTAACGTTCCACGCCCCTGTAACCCACAGCTGTAACCATTTGTTCATTATCCCTGTGCCTATTTAAGACGACTACAATGATTTACTTGCTTCAGCGGTCTACTGTTTCCTTGTGTGTGTAACACTGTGAGTTCACAGGGTTCCCCTTTCATTCATCCTCTCCTGTGGATGAGCTCTGTCCGTATCTTTTCTCTTTTCCCCTCTCGGCGGTTCGGTCCGCCTCAGCCTTGGTCCGGCTAGGCTGTTCTCCTGTTTCTCCCTGGTTGTGAGCCCTGTGTTATTGCTCACATTTACTCTGCCTCTGTGTAAGTTTAGTGTGTTGTGTACTTTGTATTTTTGTGCCATTAAATGTGCAAACTCACAGCTCCAGCGTTTGGTGTCTCCTGCCAGCCCTAAGGGGCAGAAGACCGCTGCCAGTCAAGACTTCAGCAGACTGTGAGTTTGCCTTTTTTTCTCTCTCTCCCTCTTTATTCCTTCCTCTATATTTTTGTTTAGTTCATGTTTTTTGCTGGAATGGCAGCACGCACGGACTTGAGTTTGCTGGGGTTTGCAGTTAATTCAAGACCTTATTTCAGACGCCCGTTCTGCTCATACTCCTGAAAAGGCCTTGAAATGGCTGGACTGCACAGTGGAAGTGATTGAGGCAACCCCGAGTCAGAAGAGTTATCCAGAACTCACAGGTCTCTTATCTCTTGTCTTCAACCTTCAACATATGTTCCACGGGCTGGTAGGAAACTCTCCTTTAATTGTGCCTGAGCCGACGGGGGTCCCCAGGTACAGACATCATCAGCCTCTCACCGCCGTCCAGCTGAAGTCCGCCTGAGGAATTCTTCCACCTTCCCAGCAGTTTTCTCCTCGCCACTCTGGAGAACTGCAGCAGCAGCCTCCTCATCATTTTTGAATTATTTCCCCTCAGTTGTCAAGTCAGTCTCCTCCCCATCTGCCGCAGCTGCCTCCCTCTTCTCCATGACGCCTCCGCTCACTGCTGAGAATTCGTCCATCCTCAGATCTGCAGGGCCAGCTCCTCCTCTCTCCACCTTGGTGCCCTTGCTCACCGCAGTGAAGGAGAAGGAGTTATCCGGTCGTACGGCAGTAGCAACCACCAGGTCCCGGGAACTAAGGCAAGTACCATTTCATTTTTTAACCACCAAAAGTGAATTGCCTTGTCTTATTCCCAGAGAGAGGGCTAAGCAGCAATTACACAGTCTAGCTGAGCCCTCACCGCCAGCTACTGCAACCAAAACTTAATCCTCACCTGCTTACCCTACAGTTGAACGTGCTATGAGATGACTGTTGTTGTGAAATGGCGCTATATAAATAAAGTTGAATTGAATTGAATTGAATTGAATTGAACTGAATTGAATTCTCCTGTGTTCCTTGAGTGTCCGCTGGTCCTGGGAGGGAGCCGCGAGATGATAGAGGGGTCTGTGGCCCTGGAGAGTCCTGTTCCAGCCCTGCAGCCACGTCCTGGATGGAAGAAGAGCGCCCTCAGTGCCCTGATGTTTGAGCCGACAAGAGAGTGTCCCCTGACTTCAGCTGCACGGGCCTCTCCCGACCTCCAGCATCTGCCGCTCTGCCATGAGCTCCACCAGGGTTGGTCGCCACGTCTGGAGGTCATTCAGCAGCAGATACCATAGAGCCCCGGGAGAAAAGGCAAGTGTGTTTTCATTTACCTGCACATAAAAATGAAATGTCTTGCTTTTTTCCTGGTGGTGAGGCTCAGCATCTGCAGCTCACATTAGCTGAGTCCTCACTGCCTGCTGTTGCCACCAGTTCCTCACCTGCCTCTCCCATGTCTCCTCCTGTGTCTCTTGAGCATCTGCCAGTCCTAGGATTGAGCCGCCGGATGGCGGAGGAGCCCGCGGACCTGGAAGATTCTGTTCCAGCCCCACAGCTACACCCCGGATGGAAGGAGAACGCTACCTGCATCCTGAAACTTTTGCCAACAAGACAGTATCCCCTCGTTTCAGCGGCACGGGAGCTGGCATTATCGGTGAGGCACCCTCCAGCTTAAGCCGCCACGCTGGGAGTTCCACCTGCGTCGGTCGCTATGCCTGGTGGCCGTTGGGATGCCTCCACCATCATGCCTGATGCTGGGGTCGTTGCAGCAGAGTCACCGGAGTCCTGTGCGGTGGTGGAGCTCGAGTCCAGGCAAGTATTCTGCTCTGTTTTAACACCAACAGATCTAGAAAAATCTTGTCTTGCTCATGGTGAGGAGAACTGGCTGCAGAAGTCCTCTGCTCCTGAATTCTCCTTGCTGAGCACAACCACTGCTGGTAACTATGGTTCGGTGTTTTCCTCCCCATCAGAGGTGTCCAAGCTGAGGTGAAAGCGCCAGTTGAATGGATTTGAGATGTCCCAGCCAGAGTCGCCGGAGTCCTGGATGGCAGTGGAGCTCGAGTTAAGGCAAATGCTCTTCTTTGTCTTCACATTTTCAGTATTTGAGAAATCTTGCTTAACTCTTGGTGAGTAGAACCAGTCGCAGCCGTTGGCTGTTCCTGAATTCTCCTCTCTGGGCTCCACTGCTACTGGTGGAAGTAACCCGGGTTATGTTTCTTCTCCCCTGCTCGAGTCCTCATCTGTGTCAACTGATGGACATCCTCCATTTCTGCCTGAGGTCATCACGGGTCCTTCATCTTCACCTGAGGTCACCGCGGGCCCTCTACCTTCATCTGAGGTCACTGCTGGACCTGTACCTTCGCCTGGGGTTGCTGTGGGTCCCTTACCTTTGCCTGAAGTCAACGTTGGCCCTCTACCTTTGCCTGAGGTCATCGTGGGTCCTCAAACTTCGCTTGAGGTCACCGTAGGTCCTCTACCTTCCCCTGAGGTAGCTGTAGGTTCTCCACCTCTGTCCGAGGTCGCCGTGGGTACTCCGCCTCCATCCAAGACCGCCATGGGTGCTCCGCCTCCGCCCAAGGTTGTTGAGGGCCCTCTGTCTCCGCCTGAGGTCGTTAAAGGTCCTCCATCTCTGCTGAAGGTCATGTAGGGTTCTCCACTGTCGGCTGAGGTCATTGTGAGTTCCCCATCTTTGCCAGAGGCCTCCGCTGAGCAGTCACTCTCCTCATCTAGTTTCCCTGCTGATCAGCTGTGCTCTTCGTCTGGTCTTCTCACTGGTCAGTCACCCTCCTCATCGGGTTTCCATCTCTCAGCTCCTGCAGTCCGTAGTAGGCAATGGTTCCGGCTGCCGCCTCCAGGAGGAGGCGCATTGTGCCCCGCGGCCCGCTGGCCCTGGGATGCTGGTAGACTGCCCGATGGACTGCGCTGTCTGTTTAGGTGGCTCTGGAAGTCTGGGAGAACACCCAACGGACATCATCATTTGCTTGGTTGGCTGAAGAATTCTGGAAGGCCACCGGACTTACTCCACTGCATGATTTGGTGGTCTTTGGACTCTGGGAGACCACCTGAACTATTTATCCTTTTCATTGGTTCCCCTGGTATCTGTTGCTACCTTATCTTTTCAGCATGTGGGTCATGAACATTGTTATTGTTTCCATCCCTCCTTGCCTGTTTCCCCCACCACCCTCACGAGTTGGGTTATTTTTCTATTCCATTTTTTTTTTTGGGGGGGGGGTTCTTTTCCCCCTTTGATGTTACCTTGGGGTGTCTGGAATCTATCCCTTGAAAGGGGGGCTCTGTCATGATGCTTTGTGCGGTGTGCCACCGTGCTCATGCTTTCAGTTCATTTCTGTTTATTTCCTGGATTTCCTCATCTCTGTGTTATTATGCCAATTACATTATGCATCCATGTCCATTCACTCATGATCCAAATGAGTGTGATCGGGTCAGAATATTGGCGTGTTTACATGAAGCATTTTTATTCTGATCAGGTTTTTAATCCGGGTACTTGTGTCCATGTAAACATCGCTAGTGTTGCTGCTCGGCACGCCATTTCTCCGTGCCTGTCGGTCTGGCTCCAACCTCTTTTAAAGCTGCTGCAGAGGTCGCTGTTGTTGCCCCAGATCCTCCGGCCCACTGCGGCTAAGCTCCAGAGAAAACTGGAGCTAACTTGTCGGCGTCACTTTATGACGCAGGCGCCTTGCCATTATGCTCAGTACTCTCATCCACGGAGTCTTGAACTCCGGCACTGAGACCCTCCTGTGTCGCCCCTGAGCAAGGCTGCTCCTGCTTGACCTCCAGGGTGTCCTGTAAATCTTCATCCCACACTGCATCATCCTCCACTCTCGGAACCGGCCGGTTTCACTGTCAACAACCCGACCACTTCTCCCCAGAGTCGTTGTTAATGGCGAACCCCATACCATAAAATAGGTCACAGCCCATGACGTTGTCACCTTGGGCCATCACGATGAACTTGAAATCAACCATCTCCACCGACTTGTAACGCATCATCTGCACCAGCGTTCCAACCGTGCACAGCCGTCTGCCTCAATAACCATATGGAAGTGTTGGGTCTCCTGCAATTCTATAGTGGGGGAAGAATTTTCTCACCGTGGCCCAATTCAGCAGAGAACCCTCCTCCCCCATGTCAATCAGCAGTGGCACCTCCACACCATCCATCTCGACTGTGCAGAACGTGTACCTGTTGGTACTTGCAGACACCGCATGAACAATTGTTGGGGTGGTGGTGGTGGTGGTGGTGGGGGGTGTTGATTTTCCCTGTGAGCTCTCCAGCTTGGACATACAGCACACCCTGCCATAGTGGTTCAAAAGTCCACACTTGCCGCAGCACTTCCCTCTTGCCGGGCAGTCCCTAGCCTTGAAACGGTGCTTCACAGACCAACAACCCATACACATGGGTTTTCCAGGGGGCAGACCTAAATTTTGCAGTGTTGGTCTCCATGGCATTGTCCTCCACGCTGTCATCGCTGTCTGGGTCCACTACTTGGGTCGTGGCGAGAAAATCCAGCTGCCGTTGTGACAGAGGCTCACTTAGCTCTGAAGCTAGCTTGTCCGCTGTCTGTAACTGGAGAGCCAACTCAACAGCTCCAGCCAGTGTCAAGTCACCCGGTACCGTGAGCAGTTTCGTCCTTATCGCAGCATTGTTGGTGCGCTCCGCCAGCTGGTTGCAAATCATCTCTTCCTTCAGCGTTCCAAAACGACACTCATTAGCCAGTAGTTTCAGGTTGGCGACGAACCGCTGGATAGGTTCTCCTCCCCGTTGGTGGTGCTGCCGAAACCTGATCCTCGGGACAATGACGCTGTCTGGGGGGCGAAAATGGCGCGCCATCAGCTCGACCATGTCTTCCAATCCATCCGAATCACCGAGTGTGCTTAGGATCTGCTGGCCGTCAAATTCCAAATTGTGCACCAGGAGTGCGTGTGCCCTTAGCTTGTCCATCTCACCCAGATTGAGCGCCACGATGTATGTCTCAAAGGCTGCATACCATCTCAGCCAGGGCATGGGTGGCTCACCCGGGTGCTCCAGGAAGGGCCGAAACAGAGAAATGCACGCTTCCATACTTTATCCTCATCGCCAAACTCTTATGTCTGAAAATACCCCTTTAAGAATGAGGCCAGCTGCGCGAATGAACTTAACTTTATTGATGCTGCGATAACCACAATACAAAAGTCAGGCAGGGGGGTTGGCAAAGAGGCCGGACTTCCCTGCCCGCTAATATTTATGCGGTGTAGTGGCAAAAACAGAAGTGGGCGCCACTACACCGCACTTCACAAATAAGAGAATCTTTGAACATACAACATAGGGTACATTTTGTCATACTAATTTTCAGCCTTGTACCGGAGTGGTGGCTCAGTTGGTAGAGCATCCGCCCCACACCCGGGAGGCAGGGGTTCTAATCCCGGCCGGGTCATGCCGAAGACCATAAAAAAGTGGAACTTCCTGCCGTCCAGCTTGGTGCTCAGCAATAATGGAATGGAAGAGGGAAATCTGTGGCGGCGCCTTGCATGGCAGCGGCCCTCTGATTCTGCACTGGGGTGTGTGTGATTAACACTATAGATAGGTAAAACACAATCTCGTTCTACTGTACATGATTGGTTGTACGGTTGAATGACAATAAGGGTGATTGAAAAAAAAAAAGTGGTGCCTTTTTTTGCCAAGACCAGCAGGCCTCTTCTGCTGGGGAAAAACTGGTTATTTGAGTTTCATTTTAGTAAAATTGATCTAAATTTGTGGATTTTCTTTCCTTCACGCACCAATCAGAGTGTTTTCTTTTGGTTAGATTATTATTTTAGAGTTTCTATGGAAAAATTTTACTGAAAGAGCACAAATGCCTTCAGAAATGATTCAACTCACACAACTTTCACAGCAATCTCAGGACACATCTCAGTTTATTTCCGTGCTGTAAATCATATTCAGTTACATCAGGATTTTAAAATAGCAATTAAACTAGAGCACTAAGGTAATCTCCCACTTTGAGTATACTCAGAGATTAGAGTGGATTATACTGGATTATGTGCACTGACCTGATTTATTGACCGAATGCCTCTTGTTATCCCAATCAAACCCTTTAATCCCACCCTCACATGCTGGATTTAAGGAATCAGTCAAACTGTGAAACTGGTTTTTAACTGACAGCTGATTATTTTTGCATATTCACTGCACAGCAGTTCAAATAAATTAATAACATGTAAAAAAGAAGCTTAAATCAAACATAATCAAGAGACTGGTAAAAATGCAATTGGCCTGTTTTGCACATAGTGATTAATCAATGTGGGTCTTCTAAGATTTGGGTCAGCGTGGCAAAAACAAGAGGTTTCAACACTCCCCTGTTCCACAGAGGCAAACAGTACATCTGAAAAAAGGAAAATGCATAGAAACTAATGTTTAATTACCAGTCCCAGTATTACTTCACCTTTTATTTTGTTTTCTGCTGGTGAGTTCCTGACTTGTAAATCCACCATCTTCCTCTCCACTAATGACAGACCCTACTTTACACTCCTCTGTGTTGGACGTAGCTCTACATCCTCAAACCCACTCCATTTTAATTGCTCATGTGGCTTTATCATAATGTTTAGAGGTTACAGTTAACAAGATGGCCAATTAATCCATCCATCCATCCATCCATCCATCTTCTACCGCTTTTCCGGAGGTCCGGGTCGCGGAGGCAGCAGTTCAAGCAGAGAAGCCCAGACTTCCCTCTCCCCAGCCACCTGCTCCAGCTCTTCAGAGGGGATACCAAGGCGTTCCCAGACTAGCTGGGAGACATAGTCTCTCCACCGAGTCCTGGGTCTGCCCCGGGGTCTCCTCCCAGTGGGACGTGCCTGAAACACCTCAAGTGGGAGGCGTCCAGGAGGCATCCTAATCAGATGCCCATACCACCTCAACTGACTCCTTTCAATGTGGAGGAGCAGCGGTTCTACTCTGAGCCTCTCCCGGATGACTGAGCTCCTCACCCTATCTCTGAGGGTGAGTCCAGCAATCCTACGGAGAAAGCTCATTTCAGCCGCTTGTATCCGCGGTTACAGTTAACAAGATGGCCAATTAATCCAGAATACTAATTAGGCAGTAATGAAGTGTCAGAGATAACAAAAACTGCTGGCAAAAGCAAAACAATGACAGGGCAGTAAAACTGACACAAATGAGCACACAGATTTAAACAGGTTTGGACATACTTTATAAGAATAATGTCTGGATATTTTCCTCAGGCAACACCCAGGCCAGCTCTTGACATTTCTTCTGTAGCTAATCAGTTTCCCTCCCTCTCTGAGATCCAGCAGTAATTATCTATAGGTGATGACATCTTATACAGATACTTTGGACATTCCAAAGCTGAAATGACCCGAATGGCTCTGTTGTTCATGAATAAGGCCAATGATAGTTGCTGTTTTTTTTTTTTTTTTTTCATGTTTTAGACTGCCTGTCTCATATTCAAATTAAAATGGACAAAAAAAAAAGAAAAAAAAAAAAACTTTGCCAACACTGTTTAAAACCAAACAGTCATCCAGAAATGCTTGTGGTAATGTCTCCCATGCTAAACTACATTTTCCCTGCAGAAAACTTTTGTGTAAAGAAGGGCAGAAGCCATTTAAAATGATTTAAAGTTGCAAACATTTTTCTAATTATCCAGCTCACATGTCGATATGGCCCCACCAAGGGCACCATAATGCTTTGTATTAAGCACCACGTACTGTTACCACACGCATGTTTACATTGTGAGCAAATCAACAAGCAAAGAGATTAATCCGCCTCAGCTAAATCTTAAGAGCACACATGATACCAGTCTATGGGAAAGCTAGAGATAAGCAAGATAGATAGATACATATAGATGTACTTTATTGATCCCAAACTGGGAAATTACAGAGAAGTAGCGACAAGGGCAAAACTTTGGGTTAAACAATGGGTGGGGGGCGTGTTAAGATCTCTGTACATATAAGGATTTTTGTAAAGCAAAATAAGTCAGCATATGTGTCCTAGTGTTGAGATAGAGTGCAAAGTCATTGATTAAAGGACAAGGTGTCATAAATCAGGGTTGAATGAGAACTCAAAACACTGGCAGTTCTGAAAAGTGACATGATTTATTTACAAAAGCAGAGAACAAAAAGCACAGCACAGCGGCTGGAGAAAATTCTGACAGAAAACAATCTACTTGGGATACACAGGGACCAGCAGGGAAAATAGACAAGAAGGCAACACAGAGCAAAAACACAGACTGACATCAATAGGGAACAGACAAACTACCAAGATGCAAGACAGCTGAGGAACAATCAGGGCTAAACAGAAACATCAGGGAAAGTGGCTATGTGTACAGAGAACACGAGTGACTGGGGACAATAGGTAGACAAGTACACACAAAACCCAGGACTTAGACAGGGGACGGATAAAAGACAAAAACAGGCACAAGGGAAGCACAAAGATGACAATAATGACAATAAAGTTAAAACAGGGGATGACACAACTGACCAAAGACACAAAAGGCAATAATAATAACAGGGACAAATCACAATGACCAGGAACACAAAAAAACAGAAACAATAATAACAGGGGATGAGCACAACCAACCAGGGGAAACACAGAAGACAATCACAGAGGAACCAGGGGGAACACAAAAGGCATCCAAGGCAAATAATACTGAGAAGGAAAAACACAGTGACATCAAAATGAACTTAAAGTGTAGGCATGGTCCCTGACCATGCTCAGACCATGACACAAGGCTAATTTACCTCTTTATTTTGCCATTCCAGTATTAATAACAGTAGTAAAAAGAAGTGTCAGGTGAGGCATTGGTTTGCTTGAGACCATGAAAGTGACCATGAAAACCGGGACTACTGTACCTGTCTCATGGGTCGGGCTGTCGGCTACTCAGCTGGCAACCCCACCATTCTGAGAGTGTGGAGGGTGAAACTGGGCATCCTGGCAGAACTAAAAACAATATCTGTCAAAAGTCGGTGGTGGACCACTCCCAGTTACACAGGGTGAGACTGGACATCCTGGTAGATAAGCACATCTCTCACAAGGTGTGTGGTGGACTTTTGCCATCGGTGCATCGTGATATGCACTACACAAAGAGCAGAGATAAAAAACCTATCATCTGGTCAGTCACTGCAACAGATACTGGAGTCAGTTTGACTTGGCCTGTCCATGCCACTGATAATACCTCTATCTGCCAAGAATGTGCCGCTAGTCCAGCAAAAGCTAGCGGTACTAAAATACTTTGCAAGCAGTTTCATGAAATGGTCAATCAGAAAGCAACTCATACCGGCTCGGATGTCAACCGGGTTAACAAGGTCAGGAGTTCCTGGCAGTAGAGGGCGAAGGACAGAGCTGCGTGGAGGAATCTGATCAGACCTAAATGAAACAGTCATTGCCCGACAGACTGCTATGATGATGAGAAAAAAGAATTTCAATGATTTTTATTGATGATTTAGTCAGCTAGAAGAGTAGCAGTTATCCAGCATACACAGACATTGTGAACACAGCACACCACACACTGTCATTAACAAAACATAAAGACCAAATTTGCTTGAGAAAGAAAAGCTGATCCATCCATCCATCCATCCATCCATCTTGTACTGCTTTTCCAGAGGTCCGGGTCGCGGAGGCAGCAGTTCAAGCAGAGAAGCCCAGACTTCCCTCTCCCCAGCCACCTGCTCCAGCTCTTCAGAAAGGATACCAAGGCGTTCCCAGACCAGCTGGGAGACATAGTCTCTCCACCGAGTCCTGGGTTTGCCCCAGGGTCTCCTCCCAGTGGGACGTGCCCAAAACACCTCAAGTGGGAGGCGTCCAGGAGGCATCCTAATCAGATGTCCATACCACCTCAACTGACTCATTTCAGTGTGGAGGAGCAGCGGTTCTACTCTGAGCCTCTCCCGGATGACTGAGCTCCTCACCCTGTCTCTGAGGGTGAGTCCAGCAATCCTACGGAGAAAGCACATTTCAGCCACTTGTATCCGCGATCTTGTTCTTTCGGTAATTACCCAAAGCTCATGACCATACGTGAGAGTAGGAATGTAGATTGACTGGTAAATCGACAGCTTTGCCTTAGAACTAAGCTCTCTCTTCACCACAACAGACTGGTACAACATCCGCATCACTGCAGATGCTGCTCCAGTCTGTCTGTCAATCTCTCGCTCCATTCTCCCCTAACTCATGAATAAGGCAAACTGTTCCAGCAAGAATTGTAGGTCATTGCTGGATAAGCCAACAGGACAACATCATCTGCAAACAACAGGGATGAGATTCTGTGGTCACCAAGCATGACACCCTCTGTTCCCTGGCTGCGCCTAGAAATCCTGTCCATAAAAATTATGAACAGGATTGGTGACAAAGGGCAGCCCTGGCGGAGTCCAACTCTCACTGGGAGTGAGTCTGACTGAGTGTTGGCAATACGAACCAAACTCTCACAACGGTCGTACAGAGACCGAATAGCTCGTAACAACAAGCCCGATACCCCATACTCCCGAAGCACCCCCCACAAAAAACCATGAGGGACGTGGTCGAATGCCTTCTACAAGTCCACAAAACACATGTAAACTGGTTGGGCAAACTCCCACGAACCCTCGAGAATTCTTGAGAGGGTAAAGAGCTGGTCCGATGTGCCACAGCCAGGATGAAAACCACATTGCTACTCCTGAATCTGAGGTTCAACCAACGGCCGGACTCTCCTCTCAAGTACCTTGGCATAGACCTTCCCAGGGACGCTGAGGAGTGTGATCCCTCTAAAGTTGGAGAACACCCTCCGGTCCCCTTTTTTGAAGAGAGGAACCACAACCCCGGTTTGCACTGTCCCAACCTCCACACAATGTTGCAGAGTCATGTCAACCATGACAGCCCTACAACATCCAGGGCGTTGAGGTACTCAGTGTGAATCTAGTCCACCCCCGGGGCCCAGCCACCAAGGAGATTTTTAACCACCTTGGCAACCTCAGCTCCTGTGATAGGCGAGTCTTCCCCCTCGTCCACAAGCCCTGCTTCCTCTGTGGAAGGCGTATCATTGGGATTGAGGAGATCCTCAAAGTATTCCTTCCACCGCCCGACGATATCCCCAGTCGAAGTCAGCAGCACCCCATCCGCACCATACACAGTGTGGACAGGGAGCTGCTTTCCCCTCCTGAGCCGCCAGACAGTTTGCCAGAATCTCTTCGAGGCCGACCGAAAGTCTTGTTCCATGGCCTCACCGAACTCCTCCCATACCTGGGTTTTTCTTCAGCAACCAGCTGAGCTGCACTTTGCTTGGCCTGCCGGTACACCTCAGCTGCTTCGGGAGTCCCACAAGCCAACCAAGCCTGATAGGACTCCTTCTTCAGCTTAAAGGCCCCCCTCACCACTGGTGTCCACCACTTGGTTCGGGAGTTGCCACCACGAGATGCACCAACCACCTTGCGGCCACAGCTCTGGGCCGCTGCTTCAACAATGGAGGTGGAGAACATGGCCCATTCAGACTCCATGTCTCCAGACTCCCCTGGAATGTGGTTGAAGTTCTTCCGGAGATGGGAGTTGAAGACCTCCCAGACAGGGGCCTCAGCCAGACGTTCCCAGCACACCCTCACTATACGTTTGGGTCTACCAGGTCTGAATGGCATCCTCCCCTGCCATCGTATCCAACTCACCACCAGGTGGTGATCACCAGCTCAGGCCCCTTCCCCACCGGACAGGTGACATTCCACATACCAAAAGCCAGTTTAGAAAGCTTGGGATCAGTCTGCCAAGGTCTCCGCCTTTGACCGCCACCTAATCCACATAGCACCGGACCCCCATGATCCCTCCTGCAGGTGGTGAGCTCACTGGAGGGCGGACCCATGTAACTCCTTCGGGCTGAGCCCGGCCAGATCCCATGGGTGGAAACCCGGCCACCAGACACTAGCCATCGAGCCCCTCCCCCAGGCCTGGCTCCAGGGTGGGTCCCCGGTAACCCCATACTGGGCGGGGTACACTGAATCCTTGATTTAGAATTTATCATGAGAGTCTGTTGGATCGTTCTTAGTCTGGCCCTTCACCCAGGACCAGTTTGTCTTGGGTGAACCTATCAGAGGCAAATTGTCCCGGACAACATAGCTCCTGGGATCACTGGGGCACGCAAACCCCCCACCATGATAAGGTGACGATCCATGAGGGGAGAAAACGTCCCAACCGCCTCATGTCACCCGGGCGGGGACTGGCCCACGACGCCCGGACTTCGCCGCTCGCCGGGGCCGCGGACAGAAAAGTTGATTGTGTCTCACAAATGATCAAAACAGTCAACGAACTGAAATAAGCAGGCCTCCTATCTCATTTCAAAGCAAAACTGGTCAAAAGACATGGAGACGTGGGTGAGCATCACCTCCTCCATGAGGAAGATCCCCCCCCCCAACCAAACAAATAATTAAAACCTGGCCTGTAAATGTTCTCCTCCAGCTACAGGAATGTTTTAGCTGCACAGACTGCAACATCGTTGAACAGCAGGACCTGGACTCCTACACCAAGTCTGCCCTCTTCTACATTAAATGCTGTGTAGAAAATGTGACAGTTACCAAACACATCCAGGTCTTTCCAAACTGCAAACACTGGGTGACCCGTGAGGTCTAAGCTCAGATCAGAGCCCATAACTCAGCCTTCAGGAAGAGGGACATCTCTCTGTACAGCACTGCTAGAGCCAACCTGAGAAGAGGCATAAAATTCACTAAGAACATCTACAGAAGGAAGGTGGAGGGCTTCCTCACAGACAACAACCCCTGACAGATGTGGAGAGGTATCCAGGCCCTCAACAATTACAGGGGCCAGTGCCCCCCAACATCAGACAGCAGCATCACACTGGCAGAGGAGCTTTACAGCTTCTTCGCCCAGTTTGAGCACACACACTCCAAACCGGTCCCCCCTTTACCCCTCTCCCCCTCTCCGCCTCTTCTCCCCCTCCCCCCTCTCTTTTCAGGTGCACGAGATGAGGAGGCAAATGAGAGCAGTGAATCCCCGCAGAGCTTCAGGTCCTGATGGCATCCCAGGAGCGGTGGTCAAAGCACGTGCAGACCAGCTGGCAGAGATCCTCACCAAGCTGTTCAAACTCTCCCTGACACACACCACCATCCCCTCCTGCCTAAAGGTGTACATAATCATCCTCATCCCCAAAAAGGCCGCAATTGATAGCCTGAATGAAAACAGACCCATATCACTCACGTTTGTAATCAGAAAGTGATTTAAAGAGACTGTCTTCCCCCCTCCTCTGACCCCCACTAGTTCACCTACAGGGAGAACCGGTCTACGGACAATGCCATCACCATCACATTCTACAGAGCGCTGAGCCACCTTAAAAACCCAAGGAGCTACGTGATGATGCTCTTTTTGGACTAGAGCTCAGCTTTCAACACCATCATCCCGGACATCCTGGTCAATAAACTGCACCTACTCCATATCCCCTCCACCTGCTCCTGGATAAAAAAACAAAAAAAACAAAAAAAAAACCTTTCAATTCAATTCAACTTTATTTATATAGCGCCATTTCACAACAACAGTCATCTCATAGCACTTTCAACTGTAGGGGAAACCCCACAATTGCAAAAAGACCCCAGCAATCAGGCAATCCCCTATGAGCAAGCGCTTGGTGTCGGTGGAGAGGAAAAACTCCCTTTCAACAGGAAGAAACCTCCAGCAGAACCAGGCTCAGGGAGGGGCGGTCATCTGCTGCGACTGGCTGGGGGGTGAGGGGATAGAGAAGATGAAAAGAACAGACATGTAGAGAGCAAACAGCACGATGAGGACTCAATCTATGAGAGAGAACAAACAGATGTTAATGACCAGAAAAAAAAAAAAAAATCACTGAGAGTGAAGAAAGGAGTGAGGCCCAGTTCAATTATTGGAGGTCCCCCAGCTGTCTAAACCTAATAGCAGCATAACTAAGGGAGGGTTCAGAAATACATGATCCCTCCCTAATTGTAGGCTATATCAAAAAGGTAGGTTTTAGCCCTATTCTTAAAAACAGAGCTCGAGTCTGACTCCCGAATCCAGATTGGCAGCTGGTTCCACAGGAGAGGAGCTTGATAACTGAAGGCTCTGCCTCCCATTGTACTTTTGGAGATTCTAGGTATTACAAGAAATCCTGCATTTTGGGAGCGTAGTGCTCTGTTAGGATAATAGGATAGTATCAGATCTTTTAAATAAAAGGGGCCTGATTGTTTAGAGCTTTAAAAGTGAGAAGAAGGCTTTTAAACTTAATTCTAAACTCTATGGGAAGCCAACAAAGGGAGGCCAGAACCGGAGGGATATGATCTCTCTTTCTAGTACCTGTTAAAACTCTTGCTGCAGCATTTTGGATCAAATGAAGACTTTTAAGAGATGCTTTAGGACAACCTGATAATAAAAAAGTTACAATAATCTAATCTAGAGCTAACAAAAGTGTGGATCAGTTTCTCAGCATCACTCTGAGACAAGATGCTCCTAATCTTGGCAATATTATGCAGATGATAGAAGGCAGTCTTAAAAACGAATTTAATATGTGAATTGAAAAACAGATCTTGATCAAAAATAACTCCAAGGTTCCTCACAGAGTTATTAAGAGAAAAAGTAACTGCATCCAAACTTAAAGTTTGATTTGGAAAGGTATTTCTAAGTTTTTTTGGACCAACAATAATTACTTCAGTCTTATTTGAATTTAATAGCAGGGAATTACAAGTCATCCAAGCTTTTATTTCCTTAAGACAGGCTTCTAACTTGGCTAATTGATTACTATCATCTGGCTTCATTGACAGGTATAATTGTGTGTCATCTGCATAACAATGAAAATGTATACAGTGCTTCCTAATAATGTTGCCTAACAGAAGCATATATAAACTAAAAAGAGTAGGGCTTAGCACAGATCCCTGTGGAACTCCATGACTGAGCTTTGAGTTGAAAGAAAACTCATTACTGACATGAACAAACTGGAACTTATCAGATTAATAAGATCTAAACCACTGCAACAAAGTTCCATTAAGTCCAACATAGTGTTCTAATCTATCAAGTAGAATATTATGATCGATAGTATCAAAAGCTGTGCTAAGGTCTAAAAGGACAAATACAGAAACAAGTCCATTATCAGATGTGATCAGGAGGTCATTAGTGACCTTCACTAAGGCTGTTTCAGTACTATGATGGATTCTAAACCCCGATTGAAACTCTTCAATAAACCATTTCCCTGCAAGTGGTCAAATAATTGCGTAGCAACAACTCTTTCTAAGATTTTTGAAATGAAAGGGAGATTAGAGATTGGTCTATAGTTAGCTAAAACCCCTGGATCCAGCATTGGCTTTTTGAGTAAGGGTTTAATTACAGCTGTTTTAAAAGCCTCCAGTACATGACCTAAAGTTAATGAAGAATTGATTATTTGAAGAAAAAAGCTAGCAATAATTGGGAAGACTTCGTAAAATAACCTGGTAGGAATAGGGTCTAAAAGACAAGTTGAAGGCTTGGATGAGAAAACTATTTTGTCTAACTCTCAAAGGTCAATTGGAGTAAACTGATCCAAACAGATGTCAATTGAAGGAGTTGTAGTAGTTACTGTATTTAAGTTAACGGTGGGAAAAATCTGACTAATTTTATCTCTGATAGATGAAATTTAATTATTGAAAAAGTTCATCAAGTCCTGACTAGTAAGATGGAAGGGAATGCTAGGATTGACAGAGTCCTGACTCTTTGTCAGTCTGGCTACAGTGCTGAAAAGAAACGTGGGATTATTCTTGTTCTCTTCTATTAATGCAGAATTATAACTTGTTCTAGCTTTTCTCAGAGATATTTTATAAATTAAAAGATGATTTCTCCAAGCTAAATAGATTTCATCTAAATTAGTGGAGCACCATTTTCTTTCTAATTGACGAGTCTTCTGTTTTAAGCTACGAGTTTCTGTGTTGAACCAAGGAGTTAGAAATCTCTGATTAGACTTTTTTATTTTTTAAAGAGGCTACCATATCTAGAGACTGATGCAGAGAAGCTGTAACACTATCTGCCATGCTATCAATTACAGAAGGAGCAAGCTGTCCATAGCTTATTTCCGTTGTGTTGACACATGGCATAGAGGAAACAATCTGCATAAATTTGGTAACAACATCATCTGAGAGACATCAACTGTAGTAATATTTTTCCATAGGAGCCAAATGGTCAGAAATAGTAAAATCAAAGGTTAACAGACAATGGTCTGACAGTACAGGGTTATGAGGAGACACTACCAGATTTTCTATTTCTATGCCATATGTTAGAACAAGGTCCAACGTATGGTGGAGATAATGGGTAGAATTTCCTACTTTCTGAGAAAACCCCATCAAGTCTACAATTGAATTAAATGCCAAATTAACCCCTTGCACTCTGGTCAATTTCCCTAAAAACGCCCAAAAATAATGTACCCAAAGTAAATCAAAAGCTGTTCTTCAACCCTTTGCACCATCTTCATGGGGTTGGTCTCATTTAAAAGAAAACACTTTGAATTTTTTTGGCAAAACAGTCATAATCTCTCTAAGTGCTCCTGCCACTGAGTAACAGTCATCTAAACATACTGAACTTGAAGAAAATAAATTTCATCTGGGTGTTTTTTTGGATACAAATGCTTGAAAATAACACACAGCTGTCAGATCCGGGCTGGAAAATGCAACAGAAATGTAGAACCAAGTGTTATCCAGCTGAGGTCAAAATTTTGTAACAATACCGCAAAATATGAATATATTACACAGCTTTTTTCTTAGGTTGTTCCCAGGCGTTTTTGAACTGTGCCAAATTGTGCCAAATGGCACAGTTTGGAAAAACGTCTGTAACTTTTGAATGATTCAATATAGAAGCTTCATCTTGGGCTCTAATGAAAGGTGAAGGGCTGTGTGTGTGTGTGTGTGCGTGGGGGGGGGGGGTTGTTTATTCATTCATGAATGAATGAATGAACAAACAAGCCCCCCACACACAAAGAAGCATGCCACGTAAAAAAATGTGTGGCTTTTTTTAACAAGAAAAAATAACCTACAGTGAAATAAAAATTATACTAAAATATCTGTAATGTAGACGATAACAACTCCCCCCCCGCCCGCTACAGAGGACGGACATCGTCCATCGACACATGACGGACCGCGGCCATGCGCCGCGGTCTACTACGCACAGTTGTACTAAAATATCTGCAATAATATCTGCAATCCACTACAGAAGAGTAGCGGGGGGGGGGGGCGTTCACGGTCCGTGCGCCGACCGGACCGGAGCGGTCCGGGTCCGTCATGTTGCGCACAGTTGTAATTTATCGATCGGTCAAAAGTCATTTTGATTACAATTTTCAGGGATAAAGAATAATTTAGCTTATAACACTTACCTGTCCATAACAGCAGTGTTGCTGGCGATCTTCTCTTGCTCATTGTCAGACGAACATGACGCTGGTCCGCTTGTTACGGACTTGTGGTTCTGGTCACGCGACCCGGTCAAACCATAATTCCATTATTGCGGTTTTGCGCTTCCATGATTGCGGTTTTGGCGAACGATTTTTCAAAACAAATAAGAACAGTAGTAAGAAAAAAAGACTGGCGAACGCGTATGTGTCACCCAGCGGCTTACACAAAACAGATTTTAGGCAAGGGCCGCACACTTTCGAACTTCTGTGCTTCAATTGGCTTGCTGTATTCGCAGCCATTGGTAGGCGGGTTCTGCTTGCTAGGTTTTCAGTCATTGGTTCTTCAAGGTTTCAGAAACCCAATTCAAGGCTCTTATTAGTCGAATGAGAGGTCAGTCACATCTAAACCAATCAAAGCACTCCTTTGGCTTTCTGTTCGCGGCTGTGTCTGTAGTGGAAGAACGGAAATGCAGCTTTTTTTTTTCAGTGCGCCCTAGGACGCAGAGACGTGACCGCCCGCGGTACACCGGAGTGCAAGAGGTTAAGACAATCACAATCTACATCCACATGGATATTAAAGTCCCCTATTATAATTATTCTATCTGATTTCAGCACTAAATCAGCTAAGAATTCAGCAAATTCTGATAAAAACACTGAGTAGGTTGATGGAGAACGATAAACTATGGCAAATAAAATTGGGTTTAGCCTAAAATTGCTAAAATGCTCAATGCTGAGGACCAGGCCCTCAAAGGAATTATAACGGGTTTTTTGCTTTACATTAACTAGTAATTTGGAATGGTAAATTGTTGCTACTCCTCCTCCATGACCAGAACTTCTGGGATTTTGACGGTTTAAATAACCAGAGGGAGCTGATTCATTTAAACCAACATAATCCTCTTGCCCTAATCAAGTCTCTGTAAGGGATATTAAATCAATCTGATGATCAATTAACAGATCATGGACTAACGGAGACTTGGGAGTTAGAGACCTAATATTTAACAAACCACATTTAATTTTTAAGTTATGAGGAGGAATTCAGGCCAAATCATTCAATTTAGAGACTTCATATTTAATTTGAGTTTTACCAACTTTTTGTTTAATCACTTTGGGATGCTTATACATTATATTTTTTATTTACTTTGGAGGGAGCTGACAATGATTCTCTGATGGGGAAGACAGGGGCTAAGTTGAGGGCTGGTGAATGAAGAGGCGCTGCATAGAGGTGTGTAAGACTGCGACTCTGCTTCCTGGTCCCAACTCTGAGTTGTCACGGTTTTGGAAATTTGGATAAAAATGATGCCAGATTGTTAGATAAAATAGACGCACCATCCAAAGTGGGATGGACGCCGTCTCGTCTAATAAGACCAGGTTTTTCCCAAAGTGAGTTCCAATTGTCTATGTAGCCCACATTGTTTGCAGGACACCACACAGACAGCCAGCGGTTGAAGGATGGCAAGCGGCTAAACATGTCATCACTGGTTAGATTGGGGAAGGGCCCAGAGAATACTACAGAGGCAGACATTGTTTTGGCAAAGTCACACATCGATTCCACGTTAAGTTTTGTGACTTCTGACTGCCGGAGTCGGACATCATTAATGCCGGCGTGGATAACAATTGTGGAGTATTTACAGTTACTTTTAGCCAGCATTTCCAAATTTGACTTGATGTCGCCTGCTCTGGCCCCACGAATGCATTTGACTATGGCCGCTGGAGTCTCTAGGTTCACGTTTCTGACTACAGAGTTGCCAATGATCAGAATTTTTTCCTCAGCGGGTGTGTCGCTGAGCGGGGAAAAGTGATTAGAAACATGAACAGGTTGGTGGTTAACCGGGGCCTTGCAGCTAGGCTTCCTTCTCACCATCACCCACCCAGTCTCTTCGCTGCTGAGGAGGACTGGAGGACCGCTAGCAGACCCTATGCTTGGGAGCTCCGCTGCAGCTAGGTTACGTCCGTCAAGATTAACTGGCGCAGACGGTGTTTCAATGCAGCAGAGCCGGGATTCCAAATCAGATAACCTTGCCTCGAGTGCCTCAAAAAGACAACATTTATTACATTTACCATTATCACTAAAAGAGGCAGAGGTGTAGCTAAACATCTGACAGAGAGAGCACACCAGAGGAGAAGGGGAAGGAGAGCTAGTAGCCATAGCTAGTGACTAACCCGAAGCTAACACAAACACCGATGAAAGGTGAACAGAAGGCTAAAGAGGGTGATTAAATGACACTGTGTGCGCACACAGGTGCAAGAGGCTTGATAAACAGAAGTGAGAGCTAATGATAGATGAAAAAAAGTGATTAAAATACAATTAAAGGCAAAATCCTTGGGCGAACGAGGAGAGCAAACCACAGACAGTCAGCAACAGGGGAAGTGACGATATGTTACCACAGGAAGGTCCCACCAGGCAAGTTCTCACAAACCGCAAACAAACAGTCACACATGGCCCCCACCACTCCTCCACACTGTCTCTCAGCACTTCCTCCCCCCAGGGCTGTGTTTTTCCATAGTCCTTGGGCCATTTTATTCAGTCGTGTGCTCTTCACTCCGCTCTCTTATGTACATAGTTCCATTCGTGAAGCCACTACTGTACCTGTGTATATACCTGTGGTCTATTTTTTATTTTTATTTCAGGTGTATGTTTAATCATGTGTTCGGTAACCGTGTTTTATCAAATCCTTCTCTCTTACTTTACTGCACAGTGGCCTGGTGGAGCACCCACAATTTTGTTGCACTGCACAACTGAACAATGACATTAAAGCCTATTATATTCTATTCTATTCCATTTTATTCAAACATCTTTAATTTATTACCGGACGGTACCAGTGCTGACACTCTGAAACAACTAAAGGCTCTTTTCCACTAGTGCCTGTTTGGCTCTACTCATTTCGACTCGCACACTTTGTAGGCTTTTTCATTAGTACCTAGTACCAGCTTCCAGGTACTTTTTTTGTACCCATCTGTTTCAGGTTCCAAGCGAGCTAGCTGAAAAAGTGACGTCAACAGACTGCAGGCCACTGATTGGTCAGGGCATAACGTTATGAAGAGCGATGTCTTCAACAGAATCTCCAGCCACCGTTTGCAATTGTCCATGAGCCAGCAAGCAAGTGTCAGTATAAACAACAATGATAGAATGGCTTCACAGAAATCAACACCATGATCCTGCAGACTTTTCTGTGCCTTTGGCTGATGAGAGAATCCAGAGGGGTCTAGACGGAGCTACCCAAAATTAATTTACGGCCACAAACCGGCAAATAACGGAAGCACCCAACCACAGCAGTTGAAAGCCGTGATATTAGGATATAGAGGATCAAATCAAATCAAATCAACCTTTATTGTCATATTGCTGTACATACAACTGTAGTGCAGGCAAGATGAAATTGTGTTTCTCGGCATCCATATAAGTAAAAAGAACATAATTTATGACACACTCACACACACCCTCACCCCCCACCCCAACACGGCCATTCATACTTCCCTGAGACATACTTGAAAACTAACTAGAACTACAATATACAAATAATATACATAATGTCCATAGGTGCAGTAGTATGTAGGAGAGATTCCGGATCAACTGTTCAGCATCCTAACAGCTTGTGGAAGGAAGCTGTTGATCAGTCTGGTGGTTCTGCCTCTGATGCTCCAGAATTGTTTGCCAGATGGCAGAAGTTCAAAGTGTTTATGCAGAGGGTGAGAGTGGTCCTTGACAATGTTCAGTGCCCTGCTCCTACAACGGTTCTGAAAAAGTTCTTGGACTGAGGGGAGGGAAACTCCAATTACCCTCTCAGCTCCCTTAACTATCCTCTGCAGGGCTTTTTTGTCTGACATACTGCAGATGGAGTACCATGTTGCAATGCAGTACGTCAGAACACTCTCCACCACACCTCTGTAGAAGGTCCTGAGGATGCAGATGGGGAGAGAGGCCTGTTTGAGTTTCCTCAAGAAGTGCAGTCTCTGCTGGGCCCGCTTACTGATCCCCAAGGAGTTCTTGCTCCAGGTCAGGTCCTGCGAGATCTGCACTCTGAGGAACTTGATGTTCTCCACTGTCTCCACTAAATGGCCGCCAATGCTGAGAGGGACGTGTTCAGGCTGTGACCGCCGGACGTCGATAATCATCTCCTTCGTTTTGTCCACGTTGAGCACCAGATTGTTCTCCCTGCACCAGCACTCCAGGTCTCTTACTTCTTCCCTGTACATTGATTCCTCATCTCTCTGAATAAGTCCCACCACTTTGGTGTCGTCTGCAAACTTAATAATCTGGTTCCCCTCGTGTCTGTATACACAGTCATGTGTTAGAAGTGTAAACAGCAGTGGACTGAGTACGCAGCCTTGTGGGGATCCGGTGCTCAGCGTGATAGAGTTGGAGATGTTATTTTCAACACGGACAGACTGAGGTCTCTCAGTCAGGAAATCCAGAATCCAGAGACATGTGGCGGTGTTCAGACTGAGAAGGAGTAATTTCACCATCAGTCTCTGGGGAATAATGGTGTTGAATGCTGAACTGAAATCAATGTACAGGAGTCTGGCGTAGGTGTCTTTCTGATCCAGGTGAGTGATGACAGAGTGCAGGGTGGTGACTATAGCATCCTCCATGGAGCGGTTTGAACGATATGCAAACTGGAGCGGGTCATGTGATGCAGGGAGGCAGGCTGTGATGTGTGGTTTGACAAGCCGTTCAAAACACTTCATCACAATTGGTGTCAGTGCAACAGGATGATAGTCATTCAGACAGGACACAACTGGTTTCTTTGCCACCGGTACTATAGTAGAGGTCTTAAAGCACCTGGGAATGATGGCCTGACTCAGGGAGATGTTATAAATGTCAGTCAGGACATCCTCCAACTCGCTCGCGCAGTCTCAGAGCACACGTCCCGGGATGTTGTCCAGACCTGCAGCTTTACGTGGGTTGACCCTGGTTAGGGTCCTCCGTGTGTCTGCTGTGTTGATGGTGATAGCTGGCCCAACCGATGGTGGAGATAGGCCAGCCCTCCTTCTGATTGTCGGGTTTGATGCTTCAAAACGTGCAAAGAAGTTGTTGAGCCTGTCTGGAAGCGAAGCGTCATCATCATCGACCCCCTGCTTAGACTTATAATCCATCAGCACCCGAACTCCCGGCCACATCCGCTTGATGTTCCTTGTGTCACAGAGGTGTCCCTGGATTTTCTCCACATAGGCGCGCTTCGCCGTCTTAACTCCCTTTGAGAGCGCAGACCTGGCTGAGCGGAGGGCAATCCTGTCCTTTGCTCTGAAGGCTGCATCTCTGGCTATGAGCAGCGAGCACACCTCTGCAGTCATCCAGGGCTTATAGTTGCCCCGTGCAGTGATAGTCTTCACTATAGTGACAATGGTGAGTGGTTTGATTATGCATCTTGTACGTTATTCATCCCAGCGGTGGAAAGCTCACTTTGAACAAACAACACCATTGTCTCCTTTATGCAGACAGTGAGCTAGCTAGTTAACCATCAATGCTAACTCCGGTTAAAAAACTCTGGCTACATCCTGGTTAAAAAGGTGCTGTTTTTATACATGTTGCACTTTTGTGCTGTGCATGTACTTAAGTTGTGTGTATTTTTGTTCTAGAGTCCGACCAGCATCTGCTTTGACACCGCAACATAGCACGACACAGCAATGTGTTATGACTGGTAAGTTGCAAACCCCGTTGCTTGTAGCAGTGGTGGAGAAAGTACTCAAATCCTTTGCTTTTTAAGTTTAAGTACAGATAAATTGTCAAAACTAAAGAAGTACAATCTCCACTTAATATGAAAGGGACTGAACTGAGATTTATTTGTTATGAAGGTCCAGGTTGTTTTGATAGTGACATTCAGCTCGTCTGCATTGTTGGATCTGGTGTCTCTCATCTTCCTCTTGACAATCCTCCATAGATTCTCTATGGGGTTTAGGTCAGGAGAGTTTGCTGGCCAATCAAACACAGTGATGCCATGGTTATTAAACCAGGTTTTGATACATTTGGCAGTGTGTGTGTGGGGGGGGGGGGTGCCAAGTCATGTTGGAAAGTGAAATCAGCATCTCCATAAAGCTTGTCAGCAGAGGGAAGCATGAAGTGCTCTAAAATTTCCTGGTAGACGATTGCGGTGAATATGGTCTTGATAAAACACAGTGGACAAACACCAGCAGATGACCTCTGTTCCGATAAAAGTAAATTTTGCATTTCATTTGTAAATCAAAGTCTTAGAGTCTGGAGAAAGAGTGGAGAGGCACAGAATCTAAGTTGCTTGAGGTTTAGTGTGAAGTTTCCACAGTCAGTGATGATTTGAGGAACAATGTCCTCTGCTGGTGTTGGTCCACCGTCTTTTATCTTCATAATACCCTGTAGCTTGAAGGTGTTACACTTTAGTTTGCTCTGACAGAACCCATCTCTGACAGGTCCTGTTACATGATCAAGTACATGTGTTTAGCTCTCTGAATGTACTGCAGGCAGCAGCTGAGCTGATCAGAACAGGGGAATCTGTGAAAACACCCACAGAGTATCACAGACTCTTTAACAATATTATTAGTCAATTATTTCTACAAACCTATTATTAAATGGTCAGAACACACCCGCAGGTAGGGATACAAGGAGGGTGCCAAGTCTGACCAAATGGAGATGGAGAAGGTGCAGCAACAGCTGAGGGATGAGAGGAAGGATTGAGCACGGTGAGTGGAGGCACTTAAGGAGCAGGGAGTGGGAGTGGCCTCCAGCTCACGGGAGAGAATCCAGTCTGTCGCCTGAAACAGAGCTGAGTCTACCTCCTGGAGGAAAGTCCATATGTGCGCAGGGGAGAGAGGAGGAGAAAAGCAGGAGTAGGAGGAGAAGTGTCCAGTGAGATAAGCTTATTGTAGAGTTGGGGAGGCAAAGCTCCCAGGCGAATAGATACAGAAACGATGCGAGGAAAGGAGGTGAAATGCCAAACAATAGAGAAGGGTGAGTCAGGACGAGGATGGCATCACCCAAGGAGTGTTGTCGTCTCCGTGCAGGAGCACAGGAATCCACTTCTAGTAAAGGGTGCCTAATTGGAGAGAGCAAGTGTGAGAACAGGCACAGCTGAGGATGATAATTAGTTAGCAGGGAGAACACAGCACGAATCACTGCAGTTAATTCAATTCAATTCAGTTCAACTTTATTTAAATAGCGCCATTTCACAACAACACTTCTCTCATAGCACTTTCAACTGTAGGGGGAACCCCACAGTTGCAGAAAGACCCCAGCAATAAGACAAGCCCCATTGAGCATGCACTTGGCGAGGGTGGTGAGGAAAAACTCCCTTTCAACAGGAAGAAACCTTCAGTAGAACCAGGCTCAGGGAGGGGAAGTCATCTCCTGCGACTGGCTGGGGGGTGAGGGGATAGAGAAGAAGAAGAAGAAAAGAACAGACAGCAGTAGAGAGCAAACAGCAGGATAGGGACTCAATCTATGGGAGAAAACAAACAAATGTTAATGACCACCAAAAAATATTTCATTGAGAGAGAAGAAAGGAATGTAGTCCAGTGCATCGTTGGAGGTCCCCCGGCTGTCTAAACATATTAGCAGCATAATTAAGGCAGGGTTCAGGGGCACATGATCCAACTCCAATTAAAGGCTATATCAAAAAGGAAGGTTTTAACCCTATTCTTAAAAACAGAGAATCAGAATCAGAATCAGAATCAGATTTATTGCCATTGTTCATGTAGTACACAAACTAGGAATTTGTCTCGGTGCCATGCTGCAACATTAAAAACATGATGAGAAAAAGAGATAAACTAAAAAACTAAAGGACTAAAAACGTGCAATAAGTGTAGAAAAATAAGTAATAATAAGTAATAATAATAATAATAATAATAATAATAATAATAATAATAATACTAGTAATAATGAGTAGTACTAGTCAAGGCAGTTTTAAAAAATTAGCAAGTAGCAGATAATGTGAAGTACCACATAGTGCAGTCGATAATGCAACAGAAAAACAGTGATAGATCAAGTCTGACTCCTGAATCCAGCTTGGCAGCTTGTTCCACAGGAGAGGAGCTTGATAACTTAAGGCTCTGCCTCCCATTGTACTTTTGGAGATTCTAGGTATTACAATAATCCTGCATTTTGGGAGCGTAGTGCTCTGTTAGGATAACAGGGTAGTATCAGATCTTTTAAATAAAAACGGGCTTGATTATTTAGAGCTTTGAAAGTGAAAATAAGGCTTTTAAACTTAATTATAAACTATAGGAAACCAATGAAAGGAGGCCAGAACTGGAGAGATATGATCTCTCTTTCTAGTACCTGTTAAAACTCTTACTCCAGCACTTTGGATCAGCTGAAGACTTTTTAAAGATTTTTTTTTTTTTTTTAGGACAACCTGAAAATAAAGAGTTACAATAATCTAATCTAGAGCAAACAAAAGCGTGGATTAGTTTCTCAGCATCACTCTGAGACAAGATGCTCCTAATCTTGGCAACATTATGCAAATGATAGAAGGCAGTCTTAGAAACAGGTTTAATATATGAATTAAAAAACAGATCTTGATCAAAATTAACTCCAAGGTTCCTCACAGAACTATTAAGAGAAAGAGTAACCACCTCCAAACTAAGAGTTTGATTTGGAAAGATATTTTTAAGGTTTTTTTGGACCAACTAGGATGACTTCAGTCTGATCTGAATTTAATAGCAGGAAATTAAAAGTCATCCAATCTTTGATTTCCTTAAGACAGGCCTCTAATGTGGCTAATTGATTTCCATCATCTGGCTTCATTGACAGGTATAATTGTGTGTCATCTGCAAAACAATGAAAATGTATACAGTGTGTAAGGGAAATATAGAAATATTTTAATAAATAATAAATATGATCAGGTATGAATTATTTAATTTATATTGATGTATTGGAATCTGAGCTCAAATCTCATTTCATATACATCAGAAAAGTTAATAACACTCGTAAGGGGCACCAGCTTCTATCTTTAAGAAGCAATTTGATCTTTAATTTCACTTTATACCTGTTTAATCACTCAATAAATTAATCAATAATCAGTCTCAAAAATTTTCCGTGAATTCGATACCTGGGCTTGAACAGACTCGGAATGAAATAAATTCCCAACAACTTCTCTAATTTTTTAAATATTTATTAAATGAAATGATTAACAGACATTGCAGTAATTTCCTTAATCACAAAATCAATCTTGTAAATGATAGATTAACAATGTCAATATTTTCGGAACCAGGGTTAAACTGAGAAATGAATTTCTATCAGTTTGAGTTAACAGATTATAAAAAAAACCCGCAAATTTATGGAGAAAGTTTATTAATTATATGAAAAAGTCCTTGATTGATCTTAAGAAAATACAAACGGAATTTTAATGAAAAGAAGAGTTATGTTAAGGGCTTCTTAATTTGCATCTGATTAGATATACAAATTATTACCGAACCTCAAAAATTTAATTCAGCAGAGGAATTAAAGTTTTTGCAGCTCACGTGATCTTCGGCCGCTGATGGTTCTGTCGTCGTCCTCAGCCCAAGATTTCGTGGATGTTAGGGGAAATATCTGCCCGCAGATATTTCAGGGTCCACAGTTCGACCTTTAAATTCAAGCGGTCGAAGGGGGCTGGATCTTGGCCGTATGACCCACAGTTGAAACTGGGTTCTAGCCAGATGGTGCCGATTCTTCAGCGCGATGTGGGACAGCTGCGCGTTGATTCCTCAGCTGCGTCTTTTCTTCCTGGTAGACAAGCAGCTGCAGAGGTTTTCGGGAATAATTAAAGATATCTAATCCGATCTCAAATTAAAAAAAAAAAAACTTTCGGGCTTTAGACAAAAATAGTAGCTTCTGGTGGGTGCTTGGTCAAGAAAAATATTATAAAAATAAAGTCAAGATTAAGTTTACATTAAAATCAAACAAACGGTGGTTTTACAGAAAGTTTAACAAAGAAAAAGTGATGAATAAAAATTGGAGTTTAACTCCGATTAAGAATTGAGCTCAAAGAAATAGGAATTCCTAGGCATTTAAGAGAAAAAGAAAAGACATTAAAATACAACGTTACATAACAAATTACGAGTTATCTGCTCTGTGTTCAGAAAAGCGACACATGGCCGAAGTCCTTGTTCAGACGGTCCTTTTTCTTCCTTGCTGTGTGTAGACAATGGAGGAGATCAGAAAAAAAAAGGGAGCAGCCAAAAAGAAATCCGGGGGAGTGAAGCAAAAGAGTGTCCGGAGCAAAAGAGTTGACGAAAAAACGAAGACGAAAAGAGTGAAGCAAAAGAGGGGCTGACAAAAAAGGGGTGACGAAAAGAGCTGACGAAAAAAGAGGTGAAGCAGGGGTCCCTCTCCTTTATATAAGCTCTGTTGAGTTTCGCAGGCTTCCGGCCTGACCGGAATCTCAGCCAATGAGCATCCTTCGTGGGCGGGCTCGATGAACTTTTAGTCCAATGAACAAACAGTCTATTGTTTGAAGCGCTTTGGGATGCGGAGTTGTCATGCAGAGATTGGCTGTTGGAGTCACATGGTTTTGGAGGCAAAACTTTGATACATACTGGAAGTTAATATTTCCCTTTATGTATTAAACTAAGATAACTTTAGTGATTAGTATAAATTATAAGCAGTGCTTCTAAATCAACATGCAGGAATAAACATTCATTTAAAACATTAACATGCATATATATAAAATCACAGATTAATGCATTTCACACATATTATTGATTTTCCACATCAAAAAAACATCAGCGTCCATCTGCATTTTCATAGTTCTGAAAAGAATGAAGGTTTAGAATCGAGTTTGTAATAATGTACTTTAAAGTTCACTAGTTAAATCCAGCATGTCCAGAGTTTAAGGAAATTAGCTGAGTCGTGGATCTGTTGCATGTTTTATGGGGGCAATAAAAGTGAAGCCGGACATTGGGGAAATTCCTTAGGCTGGTTTTAACAAAAGAAGGGGGATTTCAGCTGTGGCCTGGAGGAAGAAAATCCATTTTTTTGTGTTATTCCTGGATGAAAAAAAAAATGTCTTTAAGCAGAAGAATAATTGTTGCTGAGCCAAAGTGAGATGATGCTACAAGTGCTTTCTAATAATGTTGCCAAGCGGAAGCATATATAAACTAAAAGGAGTAGGGCCTAACACAGATCCCTGTGGAACTCCATGACTGAGATTTGAGTTTGAAGAAAACTCATTATTGACATGAACAAACTGGAGCCTATCAGATAAATAAGATCTAAACCACTGTAACAAAGTTCCATTAAGTCCAACATGATGTTTTAATCTATCAAGTAAAATATTATGATCAATAGTATCAAAAGCTGCACTAAGGTCTAAAGGACAAGTACAGAAACAAGTCCATTATCAGATGTGATCAGGAGGTCATTAGTGACCTTCACTAAGTCTGTTTCAGTACTATGATGGATTATAAACCCAGATTGAAACTCTTCAAAGAAACCATTACCCTGTAAGTGATCAAATAATTGCATAGCAGCAACTCTTTCTAACATTTTTGAAATGAAAGGCAGATTAGAGATTGGTCTATAGTTAGCTAAAACTCCTGGATCCAGCGTTGGATTTTTTAGTAAGGGTTTAATTACAACAGTTTTAAAAGCCTGCAGTACATGACCTAAAGTTAATGAAGAATTGATTATTTGAAGAATAAAGCAACCAATAAATGGGAAGGCTTCTTTAATAACCTGGTAGGAATAGGGTCTAAAAGACAAGTTGAAGGCTTGGATGAGGAAAATATTTTGTCTAACTCTAAAAGGTCAATTGGAGTAAATTCATCCAAACAGATGTCAATTGAAGGAGTTGTAGTAGTTGCTGTAGGCTACTTAAGTTTACGGTGGGAAGAATCTGGCTGATTTTGTCTCTGATAGATGAAATTTTATTGTTGGAAAAGTTCATAAAGTAGTGACTAGTAGCTCTAAGGGAATAATAGGTTTAACAGAGTCCTGACTCTTTGTTAGCCTGACTAAAGTGCTGAAAAGAAACCTGGGATTATTCTTGTTCTCTTCTATTAATAACTATTATATAAATAATAACTTGTTCTAGCTTAACTAAGATTTTTTTTTTTTTTATAAATTAGAAGATTATTTCTCCAAGCTAAATAAATTTCATTTAATTTAGTGGAGTGCCACTTTCTTTCTAATTGACGAGTCTTCTGTTTTAAGCTACGAGTTTCTGTGTTGAACCAAGGAGTTAGAAATCTGTGATTAGACTTTTTCTTTTTTAAAGGGGCTACCATGTCTAGAGTCTGATGCAGAGAAGCTGTAACACTATCTACCATGCTATCAGTTACAGAAAGAGCAAGCTGTCTATAGCTTATTTCCGTTGTGTTGATACATGACACTGAGCAAACAATCTGCATAAATTTGGTAACAGCATCATCTGTGAGGCATCTACTATAGTAATATTTTTCTTTAGGAGCCAAATAGTCAGCAATGGTAAAATCAGAGGTTAACAAACAATGATCTGACAGTATAGGGTTATGAGGAGACACTACCAGATTTTCCATATGTCCTATGCCATATGTCAGAACAAGATCCAGTGTGTGGTGGAGATAATGGGTAGAATTTCCTACTTTTGAGAAAACCTCATGTCTAATATTGAATTAAATTCCTTATTAAGGCAATCATTATCTATATCTATATGTATATTTAAGTCCCCTACTATAATTATTCTATCTGATTTCAGCACTAAATCAGCTAAGAATTCGGCAAATTTGGGTAAGAGGGAGGACAATAAACTATGGCAAATAAAATTGGGTTTAACCAAAAATTGCTAACATGTCCAACACTGAGGACCAGGCCCTCAAAGGAATTATAATGTGTTTTTTGCTTTACATTAACTAGTAATTTGGAATGGTAAATTGTTGCTACTCCTCCTCCAACACCAGAACTTCTAGGATTTTAACAGTTTAAATAACCAGAGGTAGTTGATTCATTTAAACCAACATAATCCTCTTGCCCTAACCAAGTCTCTGTAAGGGTTATTAAATCAGAGATTTAATCAGAGAGAAGGCAAGGACAGCTTCAGGAAGAAGATGGAGGACAAGCTGCAACAGAGCAACATCAGCGGGGTCTGGAGAAACCTTAAAACCATCTCTGGGCTCCAGAATACCTCCACCCAGGCCACAGGGGGCAGGGAGTGGGCTACCAATCTGAACCTGTTTTTTAATAGGTTTGACCAGTCGCCCTCCCCTCCAACTGTATAACAACCACTGCTGCCTCTAAAGTCATTGAGACCTGCTGTCCACACCCCACTCCACCAACGCCCCCCCCACTCCCAGCACACAGCCCCCCAACCTGACCCTCACTAAGACCCAGGTGAGGACGGAGCTGAGGAAGATCAAGGCGAGGAAGGCCTCGGGACCAGACGGCATCAGCGTGAAGCTCTTCAAGTCCAGCGCAGACCAGCTGTGTGGGATTGTGGAGCTCATCTTCAACCTGAGCCTGAAGCTGGGGAGGGTACCACAGTTGTGGGAAAACATCTTGTGTGGTACCTGTACCAAAGACTTCCCACCCCAAAGATCTGAACAGTTACAGACCAGTGGCCCTGACGTCTCATGTGATGAAGACCCTGGAGAGACTGCTCCTTGCTCACCTCCGCCCCCTGGTGGGACCAGCAATGGATCCACTCCAGTTTGCCTACCAGCATGGCATTGGGGTGGAAGATGCAGTGATCTTCCTCCTTCACTGTTTTCTGTCCCACCTGGAGAAGCCCGGGAATGTGGTGAGGATCATGTTCTTTGACTTCTCCAGTGCTTTCAACACCATCCAACCGATGATCCTGAAGGACAAGCTGCTGTGCGCAGGGGTGGACCAGCACCTATCATCATGGATCCTGGACTACCTCACTAACCAGCCACAGTTTGTGAGAACCCGAGATTGTGTGTCCGACACGATCATCGGTAGCACGGGGGCCCCCCAGGGAACGGTTTTGGCTCCCTTCCTGTCCACCCTTTATACTGCGGACTTTTCACACAATACAACACACTGCCATCTACAGAAGTTCTCTGACGACTCTGCGATCGTCGGCCTCATCTCCGATGGAAATGAAGCTGAGTACAGAGGACTTATCCAGGACTTTGTGGACTGGTGCCATTGGAACTGCCTCCAGATCAACACCAGGAAAACTAAGGAGCTGGTGGTGGACTGCCGCAGGCAAGGACAACCCCCCAGAGCACCAGTAAACATACAGGGAATGGATATTGAGATGGTGACATCCTACAAGTACCTTGGTGTTCATCTGAACAATAAACTAGACTGGTCACACAATACCGACACACTCTACAAGAAGGGACAGCACAAGTTGTTCCGACTGAGGAGGCTCAGGTGTTTTGGTGTAAAAGGGGCGCTGCTGAAGACATTCTACGACACGGTGGTGGCATCAGCCATTACTTTTGGAGTGGTCTGCTGGGGCAACTGCATTACAGCAGCCGATAGGAAGAGACTGAACAAACTGATCAAGAAAGCTAGATCTCTCCTGGGGCAACACCTTGACCCAGTGGAGGAGATAGGAGAGAGAAGGATGGTGGCTAAACTGTCATCTCTGCTGGAGTCCGAGTCCCACCCTATGCAGGACATGCTGAACGCACTGAGGAGCTCATTTAGCAGTAGATTACATCATCCTAGGTGCGCAACCAAGAGGTTTTGCAGGTACTTCCTACCTACGGCTGTCAGACTGTATAACCTAAGCAGGGCTGTTCGCAGAGATGGCAAAAAAACGTAACGACCTAATAGTATTGAATGCAAAAGATGCAACCGACTTACACAAATGGTCCCCTCCAGTATACAACTAGGACAATATCAGTCGCTACGGACGGTGACAATATGTATGGGTACATATTCATACTATGTAGGATAACTAAGTAGACGGTTATGCTGTTTATGCCATCTTGCTACAATGCTCCGCACTTTGTATATACATATATTTATATATTTATGTGTACGTATGTACAGTGAGGCAAAAAAGTATTTAGTCATCCACCAATTGTGCAAGTTCTCCCACTTAAAAGATGAGAGAGGTCTCCAATTTTCATCATAGGTATACCTCAACTATGAGAGGCAAAATGAGGAAAAAAAAATCCAGAAAATCACATTGAAGGATTTTTAATGAATTAATTGGTAAATTCCTCGGTAAAATAAGTATTTGGTCAATAACAAAAGTTCATTTCAGTACTTTGTTATATACCCTCTCTTGGCAATGACAGAGGTCAAACGTTTTCTGTAAGTCTTCACAAGGTTTTCACACACTGTTGCTGGTATTTTGGCCCATTCCTCCATGCGGATCTCCTCTAGAGCAATAATGTTTTGGGGCTGTCACTGGGCAACACAAACTTTCAACTCCCTCCAAAGATTTTCTATGGGGTTGAGATCTGGAGACTGGCTAGGCCACTCCAGGACCTTGAAATGCTTCTTACGAAGCCACTCCTTCGTTGCCCGGGCGGTGTGTTTGGGATCATTGTCATGCTGAAAGACCCAACCACGTTTCATCTTCAATGCCCTTGCTGATGGAAGGAGGTTTTCACTCAAAATCTCACGATACATGGCCCAATTCATTCTTTCCTTTACAAGGATCAGTTGTCCTGGTCCCTTTGCAGAAAAACAGCCCCAAAGCATGATGTTTCCACCCCTATGCTTCACAGTAGGTACGATGTTCTTTGGATGCAACTCAGCATTCTTTCTCCTCCAAACACGACAAGTTGAGTTTTTAACAAAAAGTTCTATTTTGGTTTCATTTGACCATATGACATTCCTCCAGTCCTCTTCTGGATCATCCAAATGCTCTCTAGCAAACTTCAGATGGGCCTGGACATATACTGGCTTAAGCAGGGGGACACGTCTGGCACTGCAGGATTTGAGTCCCTGGTGGCATAGTGTGTTACTGATGGTAGCCTTTGTTACTTTGGTCCCAGCTCTCTGTAGGTCATTCACTAGGTCCCCCTGTGTGGTTCTGGGATTTTTGCTCACCGTTCTCGTGATCATTTTGACCCCACGGGGTGAGATTTTGTGTGGAGCCCCAGATCGAGGGAGGTTATCAGTGGTCTTGTATGTCTTCCATTTTCTAATAATTGCTCCCACAGTTGATTTCTTCACACCAAGCTGCTTACCTATTGCAGATTCAGTCTTCCCAGCCTGGTGCAGGTCTACAATTTTTTTTCTGGTGTCCTTTGACAGCTCTTTGGTCTTGGCCATAGAGGAGTTTGGAGTGTGACTGTTTGAGGTTGTGGACAGGTGTCTTTTATACTGATAATGCGTTCAAACAGGTGCCATTAATACAGGTAACTAGTGGAGGACAGAGGAGCCTCTTAAAGGCCAAATGTCACGTAACAGGGTACTTTAAATATCTTGAAACTAGATATAAAAGGGAACCGATCTGTTCGGGTCTTGGTGCATATGCTTCAGTAACAACGGAATATTCGTTAATTTAAAACTGCCGCGCTTGGCCTGACACGGCCCCTGGAATCGCCTGGGGAAGAAGGCGGAAGTGACGAAATCGATTGTACCCTAGTTTGATGCTTGGGGTATTTCAATTGATTGTTTATATGGAGACTGGAAGGTTGAAGTGAGCAACAAGAAAGAAAAAATTGGATATTTCACCCATACCTTAAAACGGGACTATCAGGGACAGCTGGGTAATAAGGGACACTTCTCTGGGAAATGTTTTCATACCTGTCAAGTGAGACGTTTTCGCCGTACTTCAACACCGTAAAAAGCGGCTATAAGGAACGGCGGAGCAACAAAGGACACATCTCTGGGAAATGCCCCAAATGCAACTCGTGTTGTTATTGTCAAATATTTTAAGGATTCATGGATATTTGACAATAACAACACAACTCAGCGTCCGGCGCTAAATAAAAAAAAAAAAAGCAGAATTCTGTATTTGTCAGGCGATCTCTGTCTGTTCCGCAACCGTTGCACAGCTCAACGTGTTAAACCATTGTCCTAATGACTTCTCATTGTAGTGAGAATAGCTCAAGCTGAACGATCAGCCCGCCCGACAATTAGACTAATGAGTGACTCCACACTTCTCATGGTAGTGCGAATAGCTGACGCTGAGCGATCTGCCAGCACCAGCTGTGGCTGATCACACACAGGACGGGCTCCTCAACACACTCAGTTTTTTTCCAGTATATTTTTTCTTTTGGGCGTACAGAAATGGCAATACGCCCGTTTTTGCTAAAATTGCATTTTCCCCGTATTTTCCTTAAAATATTTGACAATAACAACACAAACTACATTTAAAACATTTCCCAGAAAAGTGTCCCAAACCACTCCGCCGTCTCCCACAGCCGCGCTTGGCACCAAAATACGGCGAAAACGTCTCACTTGACAGGTATGCGCCTCCATTTTCATATTGATCTGGTCAATTTCTTGACAGCAGCGGCTCTCCTCCACTGTAATAATAATGGCTTCCGAAAAATCAATATTTATGGGGCGCCCTGGACAGACCCCCTTCGGCTTCGCAATTCTGGAGGCGATTAATGTCCAGTTCAATGACATTTTCCACTGGTTCTGCTCTCTGGTCATCGTTGGAACTGTTGTCATCAGACAAAGCATCTGATTCCGTCTCGGACGGCTCGAACCTGTAAGGTTCTATGCCTCTGTCACTGTCTGAACCACTGACAAAAAAAAAGACAAAAAAAAAAAAGACAAAACTAAACTAATTTGTTCACAATTGCTGTCACTTTCCGTCATGATTGTCCAATGTTGATAAGTGTGAATGTGGATAGGCAGGGCAGCCAGGGTACAACTGGTGATGTCAAAAACATGGGCGTGGTCTGGACTGGCTGTCACAAGCCAGCAAGCAAGGTGGGGCCTTCACCTGGTGTATTTTGTGCAATTATGTAAATACAGGTGGGTGATATGGTCTCCGGTATGAATATTTGGTTTAAGCTATGTGTATTTTATCTAAATTCGTTGTCATTTAGAAAAAAAAATTACGTGACATTTGACCTTTAACGAAGAAGTTACAGGTCTGTGAAAGCCAGAAATCTTGTTTGTTTGTAGGTGACCAAATACTTATTTTACCGAGGAATTTACCAATTAATTCATTAAAAATCCTTCAATGTGATTTTCTGGATTTTTTTTTTCTCATTTTGTCTCTCATAGTTGAGGTATACCTATGATGAAAATTGGAGACCTCTCTCATCTTTTAAATGGAAGAACTTGCACAATTGGTAGCTGACTAAATACTTTTTTGCCCCACCGTATATTCACTGCTCTTATTTATATTTTTCGTATCTTCTTAATTATTGCTCTGAGTGTTGCTGTCCCTGTGCTGTTGCAATCCTGGAATTTCCCCATTGTGGGACTAATAAAGGCTTATCTTATCTTATCAATCTGATGATCAATTAACAGATCATGGACTAGCAAAGACTTGGGATTTAGAGACCTAATATTGAACAAACCGCATTTAATTTTTAAATTATGAGGTGGAAGAGATGCCATTAAAGTCATTAAATTTAGAAGCTTCATGTTTAATTTGACTCTCCTCTCCAGGAGAGTCAAATTAAACATGGAGAGGAGAGTCTGGCCCTTGGTCGAACCTCGGATTCAGGAGGAGAAATGTGGTTTTTGTCCTGGCCGTGGCACATCAGACCAGCTCTTTACTCTCTCGAGAATTCTCGAGGGTTCATGGGAGTTTGGCCAACCAGTTTACATGTGTTTTGTGGACTTGGAGAAGGCATTTGACCATGTCCCTCTTGGTTTTTTGTGGGGGGTGCTTCGGGAGTATGAGGTATCGGGCTTGTTGTTACGAGCTATTCGGTCTCTGTATGACCGTTGTGAGAGTTTGGTTTGTATTGCTAACACTCGGTAGGACTCATTCCCAGTGAGAGTTGGACTCCGCCAAGGCTGCCCTTTGTCACCGATCCTGTTCATAATTTTTATGGACAGGATTTCTAGGCACAGCCAGGGAATTGAGGGTGTCATGCTTGGTGACCACAGGATCTCATCTCTGTTGTTTGCAGATGATGTTGTCCTGTTGGCTTCATTAAGCAATGAACTACAGTTCTTGCTGGGACGGTTTGCCGCTGAGTGTGAAATGGCTGGGATGAGAATCAACACCTCCAAGTCCGAGTCCATGGTCCTCAGCCGGAAAAAGGTGGATTGCCCTCTCCATGTTGGGGACAGGCTCCTGCCCCAAGTGGAGGAGTTTAAGTATCTTGGGGTCTTATTCACGAGTGAGGGGAGAATGGAGCAAGAGATTGACAGACGGATTGGAGCAGCATCTGCAGTGATGCGGATGTTGTACCGGTCCGTTGTGGTGAAGAGGGAGCTGAGTTCTAAGGCAAAGCTGTCGATTTACCAGTCAAGCTACGTTCCTAGTCTCACCTATGGTCACCAGCTTTGGGTAATGACCGAAAGAACGAGATCACGGATACAAGCGGCTGAAATGAGCTTTCTCCGTAGGATTGACTCACCCTCAGAGATAGGGTGAGAAGCTCAGTCATCTGGGAGAGGCTCAGAGTAGAACCGCTGCTCCTCCACATTGAAAGGAGTCAGTTGAGGTGGTATGGGCATCTGATTAGCTGAATGAATATCTCTTTAATATGCATTTTATTATTTATTCCATTTTATCCTTCTTTTAACTGTCGTGCTATGACTCGGGCGTATGCTGGCTTGAGTAGATGCTAAATAGATAGATGTACTTTATTGATCCCAAACTGGGAAATTACCATTAAATGGGTGTGTTTGTGGAATATGTGTCGTGGGCTGAGTGAATGCTTCTTTTTTAGACAACATTTATTGTTTTGACAGGATCATTCTCACATTGTGCAATATACAGTAATCTTCTTGTATTGTTTACAGTGACAATTAAAGCTATCTATCTCTCATCTATCTACCATCTATCTATAATTAGCTACCATATATGTCTGGACTCTTCATAATTACCATTCCATGAGTGAGCATAACTATAAAAAGCATATGAATTGACAAGACATTAAAAAATAACTTGCATACACAGGTGACAAAGTTTATACTTGGGTGCTGAAAACAGTCACATCAGTGTTTAAATGCTTGTCGCTGTATCTGCAGCATTCTTAATTTATCAGTTATATTACTCTCTTGTTCTTGTAGACCACTTAAAGTGCCTCAGGCTGCAGTGTGTAACACTGCACATCCTCACTGCCAAAAGCTGGTAACCCATTTAATTAAGACCTGCAACCTCAAAATATTTTGCATTTTTCAACTTTGTCTTTAACATAAACTAGTGCATGCCCATTGAAAGGAAGCATTCCTGTCTGAAACAAATATCCCAGTCAGGCTTTTCAGGCCCAAATGTAGGCTGTGTGCAAAAGTGGAATACAGAGGTGTAGCCTATATATAGGCAGTCACATGTTAGACTTTAACAAATATGAAAGGGAGTCAAGTGAGATTTATTTGATTGTGTGTGAATATTAATTACAGAATAATTGAAATTGAATGGGACATCCAATATTAGCCACTGTTTAAGAACCGCTTGTTCATTTATTTATTTATTTTTTGACAGATCTCTTATTTGTGTGATCCTTTATGACTTATATTCATAATAGTATATCTTGCATTTTGGGGAATGGCAGTTATTCAGTAACCATTATAATTTACTTTATATGTGTAGTTTATAGTTGTCAATAAATAATAATAATAATAATAATAATAATAATAATAATAATAATAATAATAATAATAATAATAATAATAATGAACATATGCAGTACTGTAACAGGACATGACAAATAATTGGGACCCATTGTAGAGCATCCTTTTATATTTTAGCAATATTAGTACAAAACACCAAACATTATTATTATTATTTTATTTTATTTTTTATTTTTTTTGTATTTGTATCTTGTATACTTTATTGATCCCCAGAGGGAAATATTCAGGGAATCCACATATGGTGCCGATCCATTCACCAGTGTCATACACACACACACACACACACACACACACACAGAGGAGAATGAGTCGTTTGGCTGCAACTTATGCATCAGTGTTGCCATTTGTCTGTAAATATTTAAATAAAAATGATTTATTTCGTTATTTGGACATTTTTGCATCTTGTTGTTGTTTAGTCAAAGCGTGCATATGTGTCCACGTGTAATATGCAGTTGATCTGGTCAGTCCATGCCACAATGAAGCAGCAGTTGGGACTGTTGTCTACCACTGACCAGGCAGGCTGAGTATGCTTCCCCACGAACAATCGTGGAGCGCCCGGTCGGACGCTGGTTAACAGGAGTCTCGGCTGCTTTACCCGTGTGCCAGTGATGTCCTTTGTGGCACCACGGGTCCCCGCCAGCGCCCCGCCTCCACCTCGTGTTCTCCATGCCAAATTATCCATTAGACCTACATAATATATACTGCTCAAAAAAATAAAGGGAACACTTTGAAAACACATCAGATTTTAATGGGAAAAAATAAGCTGGATATCGAAATTGTGGCAGGCTAGTCCAGCTTACTCAGATTAAAAAGTGTTCCTTTAATTTGAGTAAACTGGACTAGCCTGCTACAATTTCGATATCCAGCTTATTTTTTCCCATTAAAATCTGATGTGTTTTCAAAGTGTTCCCTTTATTTTTTTGAGCAGTATATTTTGACTAAGTGACTCCATACTTGGGCAAAGCACTTATAAAATCTTGGTTTGCGAAGCACTGTGGTGACTAACAGATAGTGATGCTGTGTGTTATCCAATCAGCATGGCCGTGATATGGTGTATTATCCAATGAGCATGGAGTCAATGCAAAGCCCCACCCACACTTCTTGAAGGCAGGACATGAAGACACAGGGAGCGGTCACAGAGGGGTGGCTGAACGCTTATTGATAAAAATGACATATTTTGACTGAGCGACTCCATATGTGGGGATGCACACCCTCGTAACCTCAGGAAAGCACGTTTAAAATCTGAGGCCAGTCTGACGAACGGTTTGAGAGATATGTGAGGAACACACACACACACACACACACACACACACACACACACACACACACACACAAAAGACAGATTTCTTGCATTTATAGATAGATAATTGCTGAAAAAAAGTTATTTGAAATAACTCTAGAGTGGTAAAACTGAAAACAAAAAAATAGTAAGTCCCATAAACTAAAGGTTTTCTTTATTTTGGGGGAGACCAATGAGTGCAATTTGATGATACACAATGAAGCACAAAACCAGGAAACATTTTTATTAACTTTAATTCAGACATGATTACTAAATAGATGATGCTACTCTTTCACCATTAAAAGCATATAATTAAAGCCATTACTTTTAATGGCAGAGTCTGGCGTGCATCCATTTTGTATTGCTGGTGTGTACGTGGGATTTAACCTTGCTGCTGTTGTTGGAGCTTGATTTCTTTTCCAGTGCTGTTTTTGTTAGCCTGACAGAGAGACAGAGCAGGGAGGGAGCGTAGTGACAGGAAAAGGAAAAGGGAGAGATGCATTATTCATACAAATTAGATACTGCTTCTCTAGTGTAAATCAGCATCCTGCAGTAGGAAATGGAGGATGACAGAGGATGGAAAGTGTTATGTCCACTCCTCCCACCGGGCCACAGCATCTGTCTCTGAACAGCTCGCTGCCAGTTCACTAAACGTAAAGCATGTGTCAGGCCTTATCTGCTCGCCTCTGATGGCCTGCCAAAGCGCAGGGCTAAGGGGACAGCAAAGCAACAAAGCAGAACTTCCCTCCATCACCCTGCTGTCCTCCTTCACCAAAGCCACTGGCTGACCACTGATATGAGCAACAACTTCCTGCCTGGGTGCCGACTCCTACACACATAAATAAATGAGACACACCAGCCTTAGAACATAGGCATGCATAGACTCACTGCTTTTGTTTTTATAAATCTCTAAAGGACTTGTTGGTTACTTCCTTCACGTACATCTTTCTCCTGTAGGAGCTGCAGTCTGGCAGCTCTGCTAGATCTCAAGTAAAAATAAGAGCTCTCTTCAGTTGATGCCTGCTCTGTGTAATTTTAACATACACCCAAATACCCTGTTTTCTATCAGGGTTAGGATGCGAAGATTCTCATTGGGAGTCACTAGGATTTGAACATGTGCAGAGGAGGGATAGTAGAGGTATTGGACAAAGGATGTTGAAGATGGAGCTGCCAGGCAAAAAAGAAAAACCACACAGCAGATTCATGGATGTAGTGAAGGAGGACATGGAGAGGGTTGGTGTTACAGAGGAAGATGCAGGGATAGGCAGAGACTGAGGCAGATGATCTGCTGTGGAGACCCCTGGAGAAGGACAACGACGAAGAAGAAGAAGACGATGAAGAAGAAGAAGACGAAGACGAAGAAGATTGTTCAGAATTCCTTAGAAGAACTCCTTATACAAAGATATTGACTTATTGCTGGACCCAGGGAACACACACACAGGCTCGAGTGCATACAATTATCTTTATTTGTACAGTGAGAGTGTGTGGGTGCATGTATGTGTGGTGTGTATGTGGTGATGATAGAGATGACGTGGCCGGGGGAAAAGCAGAGTACCGTTCAGTCTGGCAACCCTATAACAGAGCCAAAGCACAGATGTTAGAGTCTTCCACCACTGAATGAACAAAATAATGACTGGGGCTTACTTGCAGGTGGAACAATGATTGCTCAGGTTGGCCAGGAGGCTCCAGCCAGGAAGACAGCGTCTGCTATGCGCTCCAGAGGTGAGCAGGTTGGCCTGTTGAAGCAAGAAGAGGTCATTCAGCCGCCAAGGAGAGTAGGTTCTGCCGCCGGAGGAATCCACCTGTGCACAGGGGAGAAACTGAGCGGAAGGTGAGTAGCACACTGCTTACTTGAGACGAAAAGATGATTCCAATAAAGAGTTAAGAGACCTGGACGTAGAGAGTCAGGCGAGCGACGTAACTCTTGGGAGAATGACAGACGGCTCTGTGCCAGATCCAAGGCAGAGCAGGCTATAAAGCCCGTGGGCGATTGGAAGCAGGTGTGCGCGCAGCTGAAGCAGGTGATGGCCCAGAGTGAGTCGTGACAGTACTCCCCCCGCCGAGCGGCACCTCCCGGTGCCAGGTCCAGCCTATCTGGGTGCGTCTGGTGGAAGTCCCTAATGAGGTGTTTATCCAACATGAAGGATGGATGCACCCAGGATCTCCACTCGGGGCCATACCCCTCCCAGTCCACCAGGTACTGCAGGCCACAACCCCGGCGGTGGACGTCCAGGATGGAGTTGACCATCCATCCATCCATGCTGGGTCACCGTCAATCAACACTGGCGGAGGTGGAGCCCTGGGAGGGGGGCAGAGAGGGCTGGAACAGACGGGCTTGACCTGGGAGACGTGAAACGTATGACAAACACGGATGTGGGGGGAAGCTAGGCCACAGGGTTAACAATACGAACAATGGGGAAGGGGCCAATGAAACGTTGAGCCAACTTCCTTTTCTCAGCCTTCAGGACAATATGCTGAGTCGATAACTACACCTGTTAACCCACCTGGTATTGAGGAGTCGGTCTTCTGTGGTGGTTCGCTGTCCTAGAGTTGCGCTCGGCCGTGTGAAGAAGGACCCTGCGGGTAGCCGTCCAGAGCCAGCGACAGCGCCTCAGGTGGGCGTGGATGGAAGGTACAGCCATGTCCCTCTCCTCCTTGGGAAAAAGCGGAGGGTTGTAACCCGGAGAGGCCTTGAAGGGGGACATGCCAATCGCCGAGGACACGGTCGAATTGTGGGCATACTCAATCCAGGGGAGATGGCTACTCCAAGACGAGGGACTAGAGGCAATGACACGATGCAGGGCAGCCTCCAGCTCCTGATTGGCCCGCTCGCACTGCCCGTTGCTTTGCGGGTGATGACCGGAGGACAGGCTCACCATCGCCACCAGCGCATTGCAGAAAGCCCTCCAAACCTGGGACACGAATTGGGGACCCTGATTGGAGACGATGTCGATGGGGATCCCGTGAAGACGCACAAAGTGTTGCACCAACAGGTCCGCTGTTTCCCATGCCGTAGGAAGACCTTGTAATGGGACAAAGTGGGTGGCCTTAGAAAAATGGTCCACGACGGTGAGGACAGTGGTGAAATGATTGGATGGGGGAAGGCCAGTCACGAAGTCCAGGGTGATGTGGGACCATGGCCTGCTGGGGACTGGCAACGGGTGGAGGAGACCAGCCGGCAGAGAAGATGATGTCTTCCCAGTGGCGCACTGAGGACAGGTGCAGACATAATCGATGACGTCTTTCCAAAGCCCAGGCCACCAGAACGTCCTTTGGAGCATCTCTACCGTGCGAGTAACCCCTGGATGGGAAGCGAGCTTAGAGGAGTGGGCCCAGTGGATCACCTCACCTCGGACAGATGAGGGAACGAACAGCCTTTCCGTAGGCCCCCCACCTGGATCCAGCTCAGCCTCAGCCAGGACCTTCTCCCTGATGCCCCACGAGAGGGCGCCCACGACACAAGAGGCAGGGAGGATGGTGCACTCACGTCCTTCAGCGGCCTCCAAAGCAAACTGTCTGGACAGGGCACCAGGTTTGTCATTCTTAGCCCCGGGGCGGTAAGTGATGGTGAACCTGAAGTGCCCGAAGAACAGGGACCAATGGGCCTGACAGGCATTCAGATGCTTCGCTGTCCTCAGGTACTCCAAGTTCTTATGATTGGTCCACACAACAAAGGGTTGGGCGGCCCCCTCCAGCCAGTGACGCCACTCCTCCAAAGCGAGTTTCACCACCAGGAGCTCCCTGTCGCCGATGTCATAATTTCTCTCCGCCGGGGACAGCCGCCGGGAGAAGAAGGCTCAGGGATGGATCACCCCATCCACTGGAGAACGCTGCAACAGAACCGCCTCCACCCCAGAATCAGAAGCGTCCACCTCGACCAGGCACTGGAGAGAGGGATCCACCTGCGTCAGGACACGAGAGGACAAAAATTCAGTCTTAAGATGCAGTGAATGCCGCCGCAACCTCCTCCGTCCACCGGAACGCCACCTTGGGGGAGGTGAGACGGGTCAAGGGGAGAGCGATCCTGCTGTAGTTAGGAACAAACCGGAGGTAGAAATTGGCAAACCCCAGGAACTGCTGCAGCTGCTTCTTCGATTGGGGGGGTGGGGATCCACGACCGCCTTAACCTTCTCAGGGTCGGGGATGATTTGATTCTGTGAGATAATGAACCCGAGAAAGGAGGTCTTGTTGGCGTTGAACTCACACTTCTCCGCCTTCACAAACAATTTGTTCTCCAGGAGCCGTTGGAGGACCCGTCTCACGTGGACCTGGTGCTCATCCCGTGACTGAGAGAAGATCAGAATATCGTCCAGATATACGAAGATGAAGGACCCAAGGAAGTCCCGGAGAACGTCGTTAATAAGGCGCTGGAAGACGGCCGGAGCGTTGGTCAACCCAAACGGTATCACGGGGTACTTGAAGTGGCCACTTGGGGTCCGGAATCCTGTCTTCCACTCATCTCCCTCCCGAATCCGCACGAGGTGGTAGGCATTGCGGAGATCCAACTTAGTGAACCAGGAGGCCCCCTGGAGGGAGTCAAATGCCATGTCCATGAGCGAGAGGGTGTATTTGTCTTTGATAGTAATGTCGTTGAGAGCCCGGAAGTCAATACATGGCGGCAGGGAGCCATCCTTCTTGCCAACGAAGAAGAACCCCGCCCCCACCGCCGAGGAAGAGGGCCGGATGATGCCCGAGCTGAGAGACTCTTTGGTGTAAGCGTCCATAGCTTCCCGCTCCGGAGCCGATAGGCTGTAGAGGCGGCTCGACGGCAGCAGAGCGCCAGCCCGGAGATTGATGGCACAGTTGTACAGGCGGTGGGAAGGAAGGGACAGTGCCTGCGACTTGCTGAACACAGACCCCAGGTCATGAAATTCAGGCGGCACCCTGGACAGGTCGGGGGGGGCGGGGGCAGGGGCACAGAAGGTGAACATGCTGCAGACTGTAAACATGCACTCAGGCAAAAAGGGCTCCAAGCGACGACACTCCCTGTATGCCAATCGAAGGTAGGGTTGTGGAGGCAGAGCCAGGGGTAGCCTAGGATGACGGGAGAGGCCGAGGTCGACAAAACGAACAGGTGCAGGTCCTCCCGATGGTTTCCAGAGATAATAGCAGACACCAGAATGGTCTGACGTGACACCGTCTCCAGAGGGGCTTTGGACAGGGCAACGAGCCTCAGGGGGGACGGGAGAGTATGGCAGGGAAGCCCCAGTCGGGTTGCCAGTTTCCCCGAGATGAAGCTCTGCTCAGCCCCTGAGTCTACCAGTGCTTGCGTGAGAATTTCAGTATGTTTGTAACAAAATCTAATAGGAAGGAGACACTTTGTGAGGAGATTAGGCCGGGACTAGTCTGTGAGTCCCCCTACTGCGACGCGTTGACCCCCTCTTTTGGCCGAACGGGGCAGGACTCTACATCATGCTGTTCTCACCCACAGTACATACACAGGCCTAACTCCCTGCGACATTGCCTCTCGGCTAACAAAAGCTTAGTCCGCCCCACTACCATTGCCACAGGTCCATCTGCGGCCTCCAGCGCGGGCAACGCCAGAAGAGTTGACTGAGAGGAGCGATGGAACTGACTGCCCGAGTGGCCAGAAGTCTTCTGCTCGGCAGCCCGCTCTCTCAGCCTGTTATCTACTGTAAGTTAATAGTCAATGAGATGAGCTCCGTGAGCCGCTCAGGCTTGTCTAGACGTGCCAGCTCATCCCACAAACTAGGGCTCAGGCTTCTGATAAAAATGCTACATAATGAGGCATCCTCCCATCCCACCTCCACTGCCACCACCCGGAAATCGACGGCATAGTCCACTATAGACCTGCCCCCCGTCGAAGATTTAACAGCCGGGTGGTGAGCACACTACCGCGGTCGGAATGATCAAAAACCTCATGGAAATCATGGATGAACTGAGTGTAGGTTAAATTAGCATAGCTGGGTTTTGCCATCACAGCGTATGCCCATGCTAGTGCTCATCACTCCAAAAGATTAGCTACGTAACCTATGAGGGCTCAGGTTGGCCCGGAGGCTCCAGCCAGGAAGACAGCGTCTGCTATGCGCTCCAGAGGTGAGCAGGTTGGCTTGTTGAAGCGAGGAGAGGATGTTCCGCTGCCGAGGAGAGCAGGTTCCACCACCGGAGGAATCCACCTGTGCACAGGGGAGAAACTGAGAGGAAGGTGAGTAGCACACTGCTTACTTGAGACGAAAAGATGATTCCAATAAAGAGTTAAGAGACCTGGATGTAGACAGTCAGGCGAGCCACGTATCTCTTGGGAAAATGACAGACGGCTCCGTGCCGGATCCCAGGCAGAGCAGGCTATAAAGCCCGTGGGCGAATGGAAGCAGGTGTGCACGCAGCTGAAGCAGGTGATGGCCCAGAGTGAGTCGTGACAGATATAGCGTGAAGAAGATGAAGAAGTGGTTGCAAACCGAGAAGAATTCTGACTTTTGATACATAGAGTGATGTTTTCTGAGTGAAGTACGTGGCGGTAAGGACTACAGCTCCTGACCAGATAGAGTGATGATGATATAATAATAATAATAATAATAATAATAATAATAATAATAATAATAATAATAATACATCAGTCTTATATAGCGCTTTTCTAAATACTCAAAGACGCTTTACAAAGCAGCATAGGGACAAACATATAGAGGACGAGTAAACAGACAAGGTAGGTACACATAGGTAGAAGAGGCAGTCAGTTTTTGTAGGTAGATTTGAAAAGATGGGTTTTGAGTTCACTTTTAAAAGAAGCAAGTGTGTTGGCAGACCGGATGTGAAGGGGCAAGGAATTCCAGAGGGTTGGTGCGGCAATGGCGAATGATCTATCACCCAGGGTGCGGAATTTTGTCTTGGTGATGGGGGTAAGAAGGTGAGCGTCAGCAGAGCGGAGGAGATGAGTGGGAGAATGACGAGACAGAAGGTCCGTTAGGTATGAGGGGGCGAGGTTATGAAGAGCTTTATAGGTGATGAGGAGGATCTTGAAGTTGATGCGCTGTTGAATGGGGAGCCAGTGGAGCTGACGGAGGAGAGGAGTGATGTGGTCTCTGGAGCGGGAGTGAGTAAGTAGGCGGGCGGCTGAGTTTTGGACATACTGTAGTTTTTGGAGGATGGTGGAAGGAAGTCCATACAGAATGCTGTTACAGTAATCAAGTCTGGAGGTGATGAAGGCATGGATGAGTATTTCAGCAGCAGAGGGTGAGAGGGTTGGACGGAGGCGTGCAATATTACGAAGATGAAAAAATGCTGTTTTGGTGATATGGTTGATGTGAGATTTGAAGGAGAGGGTGGGGTCCATGATAATGCCGAGGTTTCTGGCCAGGGGGGAGGGGGTGACTGAGTGACCATCGATTTGGAATGAAAAGTTCTGGGAAGAGGGTAAAAGAGATTTTGGTCCAAAAATGATGATTTCTGTTTTATTGCTGTTTAGCTTGAGAAAGTTGTTAGTCATCCAGGTTTTTATGTCTGTAAGGCAGTTGGTGATGGTGGAGAGAATGGCGGGGTTGATGGATTTAGAGGAGATGTACAGCTGGGTGTCGTCGGCGTAGCAGTGAAAGTGAAGACCATGTTGACGAATGATGTGACCAAGCGGAAGCATGTAGAGAGTGAAAAGGGTTGGACCGAGCACAGAGCCTTAAGGGACACCGTGTGAGACGGGGGTGGTGCGTGATTTATGATTGTTGATGGAGATGTACTGGAATCTCTCAGACAGGTAGGAGGTGAACCAAGAGAGGGCGGAGTCAATGATGCCAATAGAAAGCAGACGACGGAGCAGGATGGAATGATTGATGGTATCGAAAGCAGCGCTGAGATCGAGAAGGAGAAGAATGGTGAGGGAGCCAGAGTCAGAGGCGAGCAGGAGGTCATTGGTGACCCTGAGGAGGGTGGTTTCAGTGCTGTGGTGAGAACGGAATCCAGATTGGAATGTTTCATAGAGTTTGTTGGAGAGGAGGTGTTTCTTGAGTTGGGTGGCAACAGCTTTTTCCAATATTTTAGCCAGAAATGGGAGGTTGGAGATAGGTCTGAAATTGTTGGGGTCGTCAGAGTCCAGGCCAGGTTTCTTAAGGAGGGGGGTGATGGCAGCAATCTTAAGTGATGGGGGGACAATGCCAGTGGTCAGGGAGGAGATATAGAGTGAAGTACATGGCTGTAATGCATCTGTAAGCTGGCTGCCAACCACCAATCAAATATAAAATAATAAGAAGAGGCATCTTGCTTTTCTGGGCCTGCTTTTGAAGTGAACACATCTCCCTTGGCCATACGTTTCAATATATATTTTCATTTCATATTCCTATGCAGTTATTTCTGCATGCACTTTTCTCCTGTTCATTCGTTCACTCATTCATTCATCCATCCATCCATCCATCCATCCATCTTCTACCACTTTTTCGAAGGTCCGGGTCGCAGAGGCAGCAGTTCAAGAAGAGAAGCCCAGACTTCCCTCTCCCCAGCCACCTGCTCCAGATCTTCAGAAAGGATACCAAGGCGTTCCCAGACCATCTGGGAGACATAGTCTCTCCATAGACTCCTGGGTCTTCCCCGGAGTCTCTTCCCAGAGGGACGTGACAGAAACACCTCAAGTGGGAGGCGTCCAGGAGGCATCCTGATCAGATGCCCAAACCACCTCAATTGGCTCCTTTCAATGTGGAGGAGCAGTGGTTCTACTCTGTGCCTCTCCCGGATGACTGAGCTCCTCACCCTACCTCTGAGGGTGAGTCCAGCAATCATACAAAGAAAGCTCATTTCAGCCACTTGTATCTGCGACCTTATTATTTTAGTCATTACCCAAAGCTCATGACCATAGCTGAGGGTAGGAACATAGATTGACTGGTAAATCCACAGCTTTGCCTTAGAGCAAAGCTCCCTCATCACCACAACAGACCGGTACAACATCCGCATCACTGCAGATGCTGCTCCGATCTGCCTGTCAATCTCTCGCTTCATTCTCCCCTCACTCATGAATAAGACCCCAAGATACTTCAACTCCTCCACTTGGGGCAGGAGCTTGTCCTTATACCCGGAGAGGACAATCCACCTTTTTTCCGCCTGAAGCCCATGGACTTGGACTTGGAGGTACTGATTCTCATCCCAGCCGCTTCACACTCAGTGGCAAACCACCCCAGTAATATCTGTAGGTCACTTATGGATGAAGCCAGCAGGACAACATCATCTGCAAACAACAGACATGAGATCCTGTGGTCACCAAGCATGACACCCTCCATTTCCTGGATGCGCCTAGAAATTCTGTCCAAAAAAATTATGAACAGGATCGGTGACAAAGGGTAGCCCTGGTGGAGTCCAACTGCCACTGGGAATGAATCGAACTGAGTGTTGACAATACGAACCAAACTCTCACAACGGTCGTACAGAGACCGAATAGCTTGTAACAACAAGCCCTATACCCCATACTCCCGAAACACTCCACACAAAAAAACATGAGGGAGGCAGTCAAATGCCTTCTCCAAGTCTACAAAACACATGTAAACTGGTTGGGCAAACTCCCATGACCCCTCGAGGATTTTCGAGAGGGTAAAGAACTGGTCCGATGTGCCATGGCCAGGACAAAAACCACATTGCTCCTCCTGAATCTGAGGTTCGACCAACGGCCAGACACTCTTCTACAGTACCTTGGCATAGACCTTCCCAGGGAGGCTGAGGAGTTTGATCCCTCTAAAGTTGGAGAACACCCTCCGGTCCCCCTTTATGAAGACAGGAACCACCACCCCGGTTTGACATGCCAAAGGCACTGCCCTGGACTTCCACGCAATTTTGCAGAGGTGTGTCAACCATGACAGCCTTACAACATCCAGGGCCTTGAGGTACTCAGGGCGAATCTCGTCCATCCTTGGGGCCCAGCCACCAAGAAGATTTTTAACAACCTTGGCAACCTCAGCCCCTGTGATCTGCGAGTCGTCCACCTCATCCACAAGCCCTGCTTCCTCTGTGGAAGGTGTGTCAGTGGGATTGAGGAAATCCTCAAAGTATTCCTTCCACTGCCCGACAGCATCCCCACTCAAAGTAACAAATGCCCCATCCGCACCATACACAGTGTGGACAGGGAGCTGCTTTCCCCTCCTGAGCCGCCAGACAGTTTGCCAGAATCTCTTTGAGGCCGACCGAAAGTCTTGTTCCATGGCCTCACCGAACTCCTCCCACACCCGAGTTTTTGTTTCAGCAACCACCCAAGCTGCACTCTGCTTTTCCTGCCGGTACAATTCAGCTTCTTCAGGAGTCCCACAGCCAACCAAGCTTGATAGGACTCCTTCTTCAGCTTAAAGGCCCCCCTCACCACTGGGGTCCACCACTTGGCTCGGGGGTTGCTACCACGAGATGCCCCAAGGACCTTGCGGCCGCGTCACTAGGTAGCCGCTTCAACAATGGAGGTGGAGAACATGGCCCATTTAGATGTCATGTCACATTTCATGTCTCCAGACTCCCTCGGAATGCGGTTGAAGTTCTTCCGGAGGTGGGAGTTGATGACCTCCCAGACAGGGACCTTAGCCAGATGTTCCCACCGCACCATCACTATATGTTTGGGTCTACAAGGTCTGACTGGCATCCTCCCTTGCCATCAGATCCAACTTACCACCAGGTGGTGATCAGTTGACAGCTCTTCACCTCTATTTACCCGAGTGTCGAAGACATATGGTCGCAGGTCTGATGACAAGATAACAAAATCAATCATCGACCTGCAACCTAGGGTGTCCTGGTGCCAGGTGCACATATGGACACTCTTATATTCATTCATTCATTCATTCATTCATTCATTCATTCCTCTACAAAATAACACAAAATAATACAATATAATATGAAAATACCTATAGACTCCAACAGTAAGTCAGCAATTAAAATGTGAATGTGAATGGAATAAAAAAAAATTAGACATATAAATCATCACCATATAAATAAAATGACGTGATTATTTTTTTTTACTGTTACAACTCTCTCCGCTAAAATTGTTGTGATCTTTCCCCGTGCGCTATAATGCAGCGCATGGAGGAAAAGAGGAAGCCCACTCGCTGGAGTAAATTGTACGTAGTTTTAATGGTAACAGAAAATAACAATCCAAACAATCAACAAGGAGCACAGGAAATACTGGGGAAACTATTAAGATGCTCAACAGAACTCAGGTGAGAATAATACAGCCAGAATGTCCTTCAACGTTAACAGGTAGCACTGTACGGAGAGGGTGAAGCAGCTGTTACTCACAAGGCTGGATCAGTCTGAGTCCATCCAAGTATGAATCTAATAAAAATAAAAATTAAAAATAAAACCAATATGAATAAGGTGAAGCCGCCATGCAGAGCGATGCGGAACCAATAAATTGGCAGGGCAACAAGTCAAGCGTGACGGGGGATAAACACCAGGACCTTTATCGAGGTTTAGGAAAATGATCCGACAATCTCTTTCCACAGAAATCGGACTTAAATAATACCAGCCCTAATGAGGAAAGAGATTGCCGGAGTGTCTGACTAAAAACCCAATAATCACACACAGCTGATTACTTTGACAGGAGAGGGAGGTGTGGCTGAGCTGTCAAAGGGCTTAAAGGACCCCAGGGCTCCAAGAAAGCGCCTGACAAAAAATAAAGAACAAAAAGTAGACAAATTGAGCTGCCACTGCGTCACAGAACTGGGCCAGCATACCAAGCCCAGTTCATGACAAAAATAACATAAAAGCCTGTTAAATGTCATTTACTTTTTGACACCACCTCAGTGCTTTTTGATTCCCAACAATGGAAGCCGGATCAATAAATCCTGGAGAATGATTATGCATGGAGCAGAAAATGAAGAAAAGTAAATTTCTCAATAAGGAGATTTTTTTTTTCTTTTGGGATGTCACATTTTTGGTAGATTATATATACATATATATATATATACTAGTGCATGCTCATGCATGCCCTTAGAAACCAAGTATTGGCAAATATTTCTGCATGCCCTTAGACAGCAAATGTAAGCAAGCATTTCTGCATACCCGTAGAAAGTTACTGTCACCATGGCAACAGTAACTATAGTGAAAACTGCCTTTGGTCTTTGATGTCACCATTCGTTCAGTGATGGCTGCCTTTGATCTTTCATAATGTAATAGCAAGTCCTATGATCGTGAGTGATGGCTGCCTTTGATCGTTGATGATGTTAGCGAGTCTAGCAAGTCCTATGATCTTTTACGGAGTCCTATGATAATGAGTCCTATGATCTTTGATGATGTCATAGCAAGTCCTATGATCTTTTACTAAGTCCTATGATAGTGAGTCCTTTGATCTTTGATGATGTCATAGCAAGCCCTATGATCTTTTAGTGAGTCCTATGATTGTGAAAGACACAGACACACAGAATTTTATATATATATACAGTATATACAGTATATACGTGTATATATATATATATATATATATATATATATATATATATATGTATATATATATATATATATATATATATATATATATATATATATATATATATATATATATATATATATACTGTATATATATATACACGAGTATATATACACGAGTACTATATGTACTCGTGTTTGTACTGCAAAATGCAGTACAAACACGAGTTTGTATTCACTGGAAGAAATAAATGCATTCCTGGACGCAACCTATAACAAAGCCATTAGGGTCGCCGACTACTTCAGTGACACTGATAAATTCATTGAGTCTGTGGATGTGCTAAGAAGGCAGGTTGGTCTGGACCTCCTGGATGAAAGGAAGCGTTATCTCCTCAAGAAACACCTGACAGCCCTGCGTAAAGCAGCAGGGGGAACGCCGGTCAAGCGCGCCCGGCAGGAGGACTGAATGGCGGTCGTTCCTCTGCCTGTTTTACCCATTTTTGGGATATTGTTTGAACAGACTGGTAAATGACATTTAATTGACTGTAATTGACTGTCACAGAACTGGATCTTAGAATAGGTGGACTGCAGGGACTGCTCTGTGTTGTGTGTGTGTGGGGGGGACATTTCAGTTTGCACTTTTTCCAGTGTGACACACTTGGAGGCATGATGTTGGTGTGCTTACATTTTTTTGAAGTGTGCAATAAAGGCTTTTTCACAGTCTCTCTCTCTCTCTATATATATATATATATATATATATATATATATATATATATATATATATATATATATATATATATATATATATATATATATATTTTTTTTTTTTTTTTTTTTTAATAATAATATACATATATTAAAAAAATCCCCCTTTCTCTTCATTTCTCTCCATTTCTTTTTCATCCATGGATGTCTGAACTGAGTTTTGGTCTAAAAACATTTGCTTTCACCAGCAATTAAATATAAAAGAAGAAGAAGCATTTCATTCAATGTTGGCCAATGGAGCTTAACTTAGGCTGACTTAGGTGAACTCTGGATAACTTAGCCTAGCGCTCAGGAACTCCGACAAAATGAGCACAACTTTCACCGTTTATTTCCAAATGTTGGCACATTTTCAGCATGCTTAAAATTTTCAAGGAATTCAACTTTCGCAAGCGTTTGTCAACAAACACAAGCCATCATTAACTTTTACCACCTCTTGCCAGCAGAGCCAGACGTTTGCCAAAATGTCAGTAAACATTGGTCCAAACGTTGTAGTGTGAATCCACCCAATAAAGCAGGTCCAGAATGGCAGAAAGCTTCCATGAACGCTGATCTTTACAGATATATCACAAAAAATTAGAATTTCATGAAAAAGTTCATTTTTTGCTACTCATTTCAGAAAGTGAAACCCATATATTATATAGATTCATTACACAGAGTGAAATATTTCAAGCCTTTATTTCTTGAAATTTTGATGATTATGGCTTACAGATAATGAAAACCCAAAACTCAGTGTCTCAGATAATTAGAATATTGTGAAAAAGTTCAATATTGGAAAGTCATGGTGTCACACCCTAATCAGCTAATTAACGCAAAACACCTGCAAATATTTCCTGAGCCTTTGAATGGTCTCTCAGTCTGGGTCATTAGGCTACACAATCATGGGGAAGACTGCTGACTTGACAGATGTCCAGAAGACAGTCACTGACACCCTCCACAAGGAGGGTAAGCCACAAAACCCTGGATGACGGCAGAGGTGCGCTCGCTGCTCACAGCCAGAGATGCAGCCTTCAGAGCGAAGGACAGGATCGCCCTCTGCTCAGCCAGGTCTGCGCTCTCAAAGGGAATTAAGTCGGTGAAGCACACCTATGCGGAGAAAATCCAGGGACACCTCTGTGACACAAGGAACACCAAACGGCTGTGGCAGGGAGTTCAGGCGCTGATGGATTAATAGTCTAGGCAGGGGGTCAATAATGATGACGCTTCGCTTCCAGACAGGCTCAACAACTTCTTTGCACGTTTTGAAGCATCAAACCAGACAATCAGAAGGAGGGCTGGCCCATCTCCACCATCTGTTGGGTCAGCTATCACCATCAACGCAGCGGACACACGTAGGACCCTAATCAGGGTCAACCCACGTAAATCTGCAGGTCCGGACAACATCCCGGGACGTGTGCTCGGAGACTGCACGAGCGAGTTGGGGGATGCCCTGACTGACATTTATAACATCTCCCTGAGTCAGGCCATCGTTCCCAGATGCTTTAAGACCTCTACCATAGTACCGGCGGCAAAGAAACCAGTTGTGTCCTGTCTGAATGACTATCGTCCTGTTGCACTGACACCAATTGTGATGAAGTGTTTTGAACGGCTTGTCAAACCACACATCACAGCCTGCCTCCCTGCATCACACGGCCCTCTCCAGTTTGCAAATCATTCAAACCGCTCCACCGAGGATGCTATAGTCACCACCCTGCACTCTGTCATCACCCACCTGGATCAGAAAAACACCTACGCCAGACTCCTGTACATTGATTCCAGTTCAACATTCAACACCATTATTCCCCAGAGACTGATGGAGAAATTACTCCTTCTCGGTCTGAACACCGCCACATGTCTCTGGATCCTGGATTTCCTGACTGAGAGACCTCAGTCTGTCCGTGCTGGAAATAACATCTCCAACTCTATCACGCTGAGCACCGGATCACCTCAAGGCTGCGTATTCAGTCCACTGTTGTTTACACTTCTAACACATGACTGTGTATCCAGACACAAGGGGAACCAGATTATTAAGTTTGCAGATGACACCACAGTTGTAGGACTTATTCAGAGGGATGAGGAATCAATGTACAGGGAAGAAGTTAGAGACCTGGAGGGCTGGTGCAGGGAGAACAATCTGGTGCTCAACGTGGACAAAACAAAGGAGATGATTATAGACTTCAGGCAGTCACGGCCTGAACATATCCCTCTCAGCATCGGTGGCCATTTGATGGAGAGAGTGGAGAACATCAAGTTCCTCAGAGTGCAAATCTCACAGGACCTGACCTGGAGCAAGAATTCCTTGGGGATCCGGAAGCGGGCCCAGCAGAGACTGCACTTCTTGAGGAAACTCAAACAGGCCTCTCTCCCCATCTGCATCCTCAGGACCTTCTACAGAGGTGTGGTGGAGAGTGTTCTTACGTACTGCATTACAACATGGTACTCCAGCTGCAGTATGTCAGACAAAAAAGCCCTGCAGAGGATAGTTAAGGGAACTGAGAGGGTAATTGGAGTTTCCCTCCCCTCTGTCCAAGAACTTTTTCAGAACTGTTGTAGGAGCAGGGCACTGAACATTGTCAAGGACCGTTCTCACCCTCTGCATAAACACTTTGAACTTCTTCCATCTGGCAAATGATTCCAGAGCATCAGAGGCAGAACCACCAGACTGATCAACAGCTTCCTTCCACAAGCTGTTTGGATGCTGAATAGTTGATCCAGAATCTTTCATACATACTACTGCACCTTATGGACATTATGTATATTATTTGTATATTATAGTTCTAGTTAGTTTTCAAGTATGTCTCAGGGATGTGTGAATGGCCGTGTTGGGGTGGGGGGTGAGGGTGTGTGTGAGTGTGTCTTAAATTATGTTCATTTTACTTATATGAATGCCGAGAGAAACACAATTTTATCTTGCCTGCACTACAGTTGTATGTACAGCAACATGACAATAAAGGTTGATTTGATTTGATTTTGATTTGATTTGAAAAGGTCATTGCTAAAGAAGCTGGTTGTTCACAGAGTGCTGTATCCAAGCATATTTGTAGAAAGCTGAGTGGAAGGAAAAACTGTGGTAGGAAAAGGTGCACCAGCAAAAGGAATAACCACAGCCTTGAGAGGATTGCCAAGGAAAATCCACTGAAAAATTTGGGGGAGCTTCACAAGAAGTGAACTGAGGCTGGAGTCAGTGCATCAAGAGCCACGACGCAGAGATGAATCCTAGACATGAGCTACCGATGTCGCATTCCTCACGTCAAGCCACTCCTGAACCAGAGACAATGTCAGAAGTGTCTTACCTGGGCTGTGGAGAAAAAGAACTGGACTGTTGCTCAGTGCCCCTCATGGATCGTCACCTTATCGTGGTGGGGGGTTTGCGTGCCCCAGTGATCCCAGGAGCTATGTTGTCTGGGGCAATTTGCCTCTGATAGGGTCACCCAAGACAAACTGGTCCTGGGTGAAGGGCCAGACTAAGAACGATCCAACAGACTCTCATGAATTGTATATCAAGGATTCAGTGTACCCCGCCCGGTATGGGGTTACCGGGGCCCCACCCTGGAGCCAGGCCTGGGGGAGGGGCTCGAAGGCTAGCGTCTGGTGGCCGGGTTTCCACCCATGGGACCCGGCCGGGCTCAGCCCGAAGGAGTTACATTGGTCCGCCCTCCAGTGGGCTCACCACCTGCAGGAGGGATCATGGGGGTCCGGTGCTATGTGGATCAGGTGGCGGTCAAAGGCGGAGACCTTGGCGGACTGATCCCAAGCTTTCTAAACTGGCTTTTGGTACGTGGAATGTCACCTCTCTGGTGGGGAAGGAGCCTGAGCTGGTGTACGAGGTTGAGAGATACCGGCTAGATATAGTCGGCCTCACCTCAACACACAGCTCCGGTTCCGGAACCAGTCTCCTGGAGAGGGGCTGGAGCTTGGCCTTTTCTGGAGTTGCCCCGGGCGAGAGGCGACGAGCAGGGGTGGGTATTCTTGTATCGCCCCACCTTGCTGCCTCTATATTGGAGTTTTCCCCGGTGGACGAAAGGGTTGCTTCCCTGCGCCTTCGGGTTGGGAAACGGGTCCTGACCATCATTTGTGCCTATGCACCAAATGATGTTTCAGAGTACCCACCCTTTTTGGAGTCTGTGACTGGGGTGCTGGAGGGTGCTCCTTTTGGAGACTCCATTGTCTTACTGGGGGACTTCAATGCGCACGTGGGCAACGACAGTGAAACCTGGAGGGGGGTGATTGGGAGGAACGGCCTGCCCGATCTGAACCCGAGTGGTGTTCAGTTATTGGACTTCTGTGCTAACCACAGTCTGTCCATAACGAACACCATGTTCAAGCATAAGGGTGTCCATATGTGCACCTGGCACCAGGACACCCTAGGTTGCAGGTTGATGATCGATTTTGTTATCATGTCATCAGACCTGCGACCGTATGTCTTGGACACCCGAGTAAAGAGAGGTGCAGAGCTGTCAACTGATCACCACCTGCTGGTGAGTTGGATCCGATGGCAGGGGAGGAAGCCATTCAGACCTGGTAGACCCAAACGTATAATGAGGGTGTGCTGGGAGCGTCTGGCTGAGGCCCCTGTCCGGGAGGTCTTCAACTCCCACCTCCGGAAGAACTTCAACCACATTCCGAGGGAGTCTGGAGACATGGAGTCTGAATGGGCCATGTTCTCCACCTCTGTTGTTGAAGCGGCGGCCCAGAGCTGTGGCCGCAAGGTGGTCGGTGCATCTCGTGGTGGCAATCCCCGAACCAAGTGGTGGACACCAGTGGTGAGGGGGGCCATTAAGCTGAAGAAGGAGTCCTATCAAGCTTGGTTGGCTTGTGGGACTCCCGAAGCAGCTGAGGTGTACCGGCAAGCCAAGCGGAGTGCAGTTCGGGTGGTTGCTGAAGCAAAAACCCGGGTATGGGAGGAGTTCGGTGAGGCCATGGAACAAGACTTTCGGTCGGCCTCAAAGAGATTCTGGCAAACTGTCCAGCGGCTCAGGAGGGGAAAGCAGCTCCCCGTCCACACTGTGTATGGTGCGGATGGGACACTGTTGACTTCGACTGGGGACATCGTCGAGTGGTGGAAGGAATACTTCGAGGATCTCCTCAATCCCACTGATACGCCTTCCACAGAGGAAGCAGGGTTTGGGGACGAGGGGGATGACTCACCTATCACAGGGGCTGAGGCCGCCAAGGTGGTTAAAAATCTCCTCGGTGGCCGGGCCCCAGGGGGGGACAAGATTCGCCCCGAGTACCTCAAGGCCCTGGATGTTGTTGGGTTGTCATGGTTGACACGCCTCTGCAACATTGCGTGGAGGTCGGGGGCAGTGCCTTTGGCATGGCAAACCGGGGTGGTGGTTCCTCTCTTTAAAAAAGGGGACCGGAGGGTGTGCTCCAACTTTAGAGGGATCACACTCCTCAGCCTCCCTGGGAAGGTCTATGCCAAGGTACTGGAGAGGAGAGTCCGGCCGTTGGTCGAACCTCAGATTCAGGAGGAACAATTTGGTTTTCGTCCTGGCTGTGGCACATCAGACCAGCTCTTTACCCTCTCGAGAATTCTCGAGGGTTTGTGGGAGTTTGCCCAACCAGTTTACATGTGTTTTGTGGACTTGGAGAAGGCATTTGACCGCGTCCCTCGTGGATTTTTGTGGGGGGTGCTTTGGGAGTATGGGGTATCGGGCTTGTTGTTACGAGCTATTCGGTCTCTGTACAACCGTTGTGAGAGTTTGGTTCGTATTGCCAACACTCGGTCGGAGTCATTCCCAGTGAGAGTTGGACTCCGCCAGGGCTGCCCTTTGTCACCGATCCTGTTCATAATTTTTATGGACAGGATTTCTAGGCGCAGCCAGGGAATGGAGGGTGTCATGCTTGGTGACCACAGGATCTCATCTCTGTTGTTTGCAGATGATGTTGTCCTGTTGGCTTCATCCAGCAATGACCTACAGCTCTTACTGGGACGGTTTGCCGCTGAGTGTGAAGCGGCTGGGATGAGAATCAGCACCTCCAAGTCCAAGTCCATGGTCCTCAGCCGGAAAAAGGTGGATTGTCCTCTCCGGGCTGGGGACAGGCTCCTGCCCCAAGTGGAGGAGTTTAAGTATCTTGGGGTCTTGTTCACGAGTGAGGGGAGAATGGAGCAAGAGATCGACAGACGGATTGGAGCAGCATCTGCAGTGATGCGGACGTTGTACCGGTCTGTTGTGGTGAAGAAGGAGTTTAGTTCTAAGGCAAAGCTGTCGATTTATCAGTCAATCTACGTTCCTACTCTCACCTATGGCCACGAGCTTTGGGTAATGACCGAAAGAACGAGATCGCGGATACAAGCGGCTGAAATGAGCTTTCTCCGTAGGATTGCTGGACTCACCCTCAGAGATAGGGTGAGGAGCTCAGTCATCCGGGAGAGGCTCAGAGTAGAACCACTGCTCCTCCACATTGAAAGGAGTCAGTTGAGGTGGTATGGGCATCTGATTAGGATGCCTCCTGGACGCCTCCCACTTGAGGTGTTTTGGGCACGTCCCACTGGGAGGAGACCCCGGGGCAGACCCAGGACTCGGTGGAGAGACTATGTCTCCCAGCTGGTCTGGGAACGCCTTGGTATCCCCTCTGAAGAGCTGGAGCAGGTGGCTGGGGAGAGTGAAGTCTGGGCTTCTCTGCTTGAACTGCTGCCTCCGCGACCCGGACCTCCGGAAAAGCGGTAGAAGATGGATGGATGGATCGATGTTGCTCAGTGGTCCAAAGTCCTCTTTTCAGATGAAAACAAATTTTGCATGTCATCTGGAAATCAAGGTCCCACAGTCTGAAGAGTGGAGAGGCACAGAATCCACATTGCTTGAAGTCCAGTGTGAAGTTTGCACAGTCAGTGATGATTTGGACTACCATGTCATCTGCTGGTGTTAGTCCATTGTGTTTTCTGAAGTCCACAGTCAACACAGCCATCTACCAGGAAACTTTAGAGCACTTCATGCTTCCTTCTGCTGACAAGCTTTGTGGAGATGCTGATTTCATTTTCCAGCAGGACTTGACACCTGCCCACACTGTCAAAGATACCAAAAGCTGGGTCAATGACCATGGTGTTACTGTGCTTGATTGGCCAGCAAACTTGCCTGACCTTAAACCCCTAGAGAATCTATGGGGTATTGTCAAGAGGAAGATGAGAGACATCAGACAATGAGACAGAGACAATGCAGAAGACCTGAAAGCTGCTATCAAAGCAACCTGGGCTTCCCTTACAGCTGAGCAGTGCCAAAGGCTGATCGCCTCCATGCTGTGCCGCATTGATGCAGTAATTCATGCAAAAAGAGGCCCAACCAAGTATTGAGTGAATAGAAATGAACATACTTTTCAGAAGCCTGACATTTCTGTTTAAAATATCCTTTTTTTTATTGATCCTATGCAATAGTCTAATTTTCTGAGACACTGAGTTTTGAGTTTTCAATATCTGTAATCCATAATCATCAAGAAATAAAGGCTTGAAATCTTTTACTCTATGTGTAATGAATCTATATAATATATGGGTTTCACTTTCTGAAATGAGTAACAAAAAATATTGAACTTTTTCATGATATTCTAATTTTTGAGATGTTCCTGTATAGCGTTAGGCAACGCTGAAGTCATTGCACGGTGGCGCAGTGGTTAGCACTGCGGCAGCACAGTTTACCCTTGGCCGGGGGATTGTGGGGATAATGGGATCGTGGGTTCGATCCCAGCCCCCGACCAACAGTGATCTGTGTGGAGTTTGCATGTTCTCCCCGTGTTGCGTGGGTTTACTCCGGGATTTCTCCGGTTTCCTCCCACATGCCAAAAAAAAACATGCATGTTAGGTTAATTGGCTGTTCTAAATTGTCCCTAGATATCTGTTTCCTATAAGCCCTTAGAATAGAGGGTTAGTATTAATGAAAGCGCTTTGAGTGGTCTTTGTGACTAGAAAAGCGCTATATAAGTGCAGGTTAGTTAGTTAGTTAGTTAAGTTAACCTCAGATGACAACAGCTACACATACACTAGCCTAAGCTGGAAAAAGTTTGCCAATGCTGAATGCAACATTAGCAAATGCTAGCAAAAGTTTGTAAAATTTTGTAAAAGCTCATAAAAGTTGGTGTGCACTGGATTTAAAAAACAACAAAAAAACACAAACAAAAACTGTTCAAGAACATAATTCCACTGACGTTTGGACTAATTTCTCTGATTTTTCAAAACTTCTGTAATAGTCGGTCCAAATGCTATAGTGTGAACCCAGCTTATGGGTTCACACTATAGCTTAAGCATTGACCTTGCCACGAACTTATGAATGGTATACAAATGCTGGATTCTCCTACACCTGCCTTAACAGGGCTGTACGAAATGGTCCAAAAATCATTTGTACGGTGTTTACAGCCATTCATAAGGGTATTTGTGACCATAACGTAACCGAAATTGACGAGGATTTGTCTGAGGAAGAGGATGATGTTAAATGTGATCCTGAACAAGAAGACACATCGGATGAAGAGAAAGACCCAGATGACACAGATACTCAAAGAGAGGTCTTCTAATCCAGAAAAGGTCATCAAGCCCTCATCATACCCAATGCAGAGCACTGACACTGAAGATCATCAAAATGAGTCCGGGCCCTACTACTTACACAATAATGCCAAAAGTATTGGGACACCCCTCGAAATGACTGGGCACCAATGCACAAAAGTATAGAACACCTTTGGGATTAATTACAGCGGAGGCTGTGAGCCAGGCCTTCTCGTCTAACACCAGTACCTGACCTCACAAATGTGCTTCTGGAAGAATGGTCAAAAATCCCCATAAACACGTTCCTAAACCTTGTGGAAAGCCATCCCTGAAGAGTTGAAGCTGTTATAGCTGCAAAGGTGTTCAATGTTAAATTTAATTTTCAGTTTGCACTGGCTATTTTGAGTAAAATAAAATTGGTTTTATAAAAAGAAATAACTTTTTGCCTTTTTCCAACATGAATCTACAGTATACATACAACATAAATCTACACTATACCTATACCAGAGATGAAGGGGCGGCAGTGGCTCAGGAGGTAGAGCAGGTCATCTAATAACCCGATGGTTGGCGGTTTGAATCCAGCTCTCCCCAGAGATCCTGCCGTTGTGTCCCTGGGCAAGACACTTCACCTGCATTGCCTCCAGTGCCCATAACACTGGGTATGAATGTGTATAAATGTATAAATGTTTGGTGGTGGCCAGAGAGGCCGTTGGCGCGGATTGGCAGCCACGTTTCCGTCAGCCTGCCTCAGGGCAACTGTGGCTACAGTAGTAGCTTACCATTGTCTGTCTGGAGTGAATGAATAATTTTATTTTTTATTTATTTTTATTACTTATTTTGTACCCGTAGGTAGATTTGTTTTGCAGTCTGGTGACAAGCCACCAGCTGGCGGTCGCTGCGTGCGCAAGCGCCCCGTATCACTAACCTGCATGTTTTTGGCATGTGGGAGGAAACCGGAGAAATCCCGGAGTAAACCCACGCAACACGGGGAGAACATGCAAACTCCACACAGATCACTGTTGGTCGGGGGCAGGGATCGAACCCACGATCTCACGATCCCCGCGATCCGCCGGCCGAGGGTAAACTGTGTTGCCACAGTGCTAACCACTGCGCCACTGTGCAGCCAGAATAATGTATCTACTTGTAAAGCGTCTTTGAGTGTCTATGATAAAGCGCTATATAAATCTGATGCATTATTATTATGACACTCCAGGTAATAATGTTATTAAAAAAACATAAGCAATTGTTTTGGTAGGTGTGCTGTAATATTAGGCTATGGTCACACTCCAGGTCTCGATGCTCAATTCCAATTTTTTTGCACAAATGTGACCTATATTTGAATTTTTAATGACTGTCTGAACAGCACATATCTGATTTTTTCAAACCAGTCCCAGGCCACTTTCATATGTGGTGCTAATTCAGACATTTTCCAAAGCGCCCTCCGACTGAACGATCATGTCGCATTTCATCGACTTTTTCCTCACTGAAGTGAGACAGACGCTACAATTCTGAGGTGGCGGATGCAGCCAGCATGGGAGACACAGCTGATTTGTGCTCTCTTTTTAATCAATCTCCTTCCCTTTATTACTGGATTGTAATTTTGCACAATAACTTCAAAATTTCGCTGGGGGTGGGGTGGGGCTGAAACCGTCAGACGTTACAGGCGCACAGTAACGCCACAATTAAGGGCTGTTTAATGGATCAGTTCTGTTAAAGCAGAGCTGATCACAGCGGTCATCTGGCCAGCAGAGAAATGAAGCTGGTCTCATTTTTGATTATAACATTTTATTTTGCTGCACTGCTTCAGGGTTAAGAAGTTCTGCCCACCCCCCCAATCACTCTACAACGCTGTGTCTGACGTTACGTTTTCTTCTGCGCATGCGGGTCACTTCATCGCTGTAGACTGTTCACACTGGAGTCTGATGGGGATCGCATTTAAGTTGTAATGTGAACGCCCACACAAAAAAATCAGATCTCAGCAAAAAATTGGAATTGATAAGACCTGCATTGTGACCGTAGCCTTAGACTCAGATGAAATTTTTACTCATTCTTGTTGCTGTATGAAATATGAGTGAATTTAAGCAGTTTTTAAAAATTTTAAACAAGTGATATATTGTAAGATGAATGGTCTATGGGGCCAAAAAAATGACATTTAAAACATTGTTTACATGGATATGAACACATACTAAGTTAGTTATGAGATGAAAAGCAATATTGGATGAGCATGATTTTTTTTTTGAGTATTTTGGCCTTAATTAAATGGGGGTCAAATCTGACCCACTAACACTAAAGATGTGGGCAGCTGTCTAACACATTCCATGGGTTAAAGTGGTTGCTGTGATGGTCCCAGTGCTGCATGGAAGACACACGACTCATCCAGTCTCGTCAGTTCACTGCCTCTGTGTCTCAGTAGGCCAAGAAACCACAGCAGTAGAAGTCATGTGGGATGAGATCAGCAGAAAGTGAACTGAAATCATTGGTAGGTTGTCCCAGTGCCAAAAAATTTTTCCAGTTCACTGCAAGTCCAGCTGGCCAGAATTCCCAATACTGCACAGTAAAAACAAGTGAGCATCATCGTTATCACTCTTCACAGAATGGAAAGAGCTATTTCATTTCCAAACAGCAGCAAGGCAGGACAAGGCCAAGGAACAGGACACAACAAATGTTCCTATCAAAGATACTATGACTGTAACATAGCAATCCTTGTTGCTTACTTACGTTGTAGCTTGTTCTAAATTAAAGATTTAACTTAAAACTGACAAAAGTTTTATGGCGTATTTTATTGTTAAATATGGTGGGTGACTTAAGGCCCTTTTCCACTAGCCCCGCTCAGCCCCGATTTGAAAACCCGGCTCTACTCACTTCGGTTCGGTTCGGTTCAGCCTCAGTTGCTTTTCAACTACTGCTGGCGCACCTGCTGGCACACCTGCTGTGGGTGGGATTTGTTGAACAGCAGGCAGCGCCACACCCTCATAACGTGAAACACGTGACCGAATCCCCACAACAAACAGAATGGCTGATGACGAGGAGAGAAGGAAGGAGAAAGGAGAGAGGAATGACTGACATGAAACTGGTTAAATCTATTATGGTGCTGACTTGTTGTGCTCTGCACAATCTGTGTGAGTCATGGAGAGACGTTTGACACTACATTGGATGATGCAGTAGATGAACCAGTGGTGGCAGCGGCACAGAGAGCAGAGGAGCAGGGTGGTGATATTGTAGCAAACTCAATATAAGCACCCTACTTGGCTTGACAAATGGGTTGACCCTGGCGACACAGGTAGAGAGCAGGAGGCGTGAGTTCAAACCTCCCGGTGGGACGTCGCCATGTCAAGCTGCACGTTACAATATAACATGTGATGCAATACTTGTCTATTTTGTCCACATTTATGTGCATACATATTTCAAAAATGTTTTTTGTAAATAAAATGTTGTGCATGGTCCATCTACCTGTCCTCTTGTTCATAACGCTTATCTGTTAAGAAGGTGCGAAGCCATCAGCCTAATGATGAGTCCACACTTCTGTTGTGATAATTGCTCACGCTGAGCGCTCTGACAGCCCCGTACACTGTGGGGGTCACACACGACGTGTTCCTCCCCACACTCTCAATTTTTTTTCCCATATATTTTTCTCTTTGGCGTACAGAAATGGCAATACGCCCGTATTTGCTAAAATTGCATTTTCCCCGTATTAAAATACGGCGAAACCGTATCACTTGACAGGTATGTAATTACATGCAGAAACAACGCACAGGCCATCTTCACAAAAATCCAGCTCGACAAGCCACTTTTGCTTAGGTGGAAATGCAAATTGAACTATAAATCATGTGCTGATACATGTCATATTTTCCCATGTAAAGGTCTCCCACTTTTACTTACAAATTGATTTTTAATTTTTGGGAAAAGGGAATATAAATTTTGCACTTGTTGGTGACAACAGTTGTGTGCAACAAAAACACAGTTGTGTATCCTTGTCCGATTTGTCTACTGTTATTAGTGCCAAATTTTTGCTAGATTCCTTCTTAATTTATTAAATTTTGACTGGTGATGCAACATTCAACTTACACGTACTTACCTTTATCAGTGTCTACAAGTTCAAGCACACCTGTACAACTGCTTATAACCTAAAAAATGTACCCGTTCAAGAGAAATGGATTCAGCATTGCAAATTTGTTTAAATTTAAAAAAAAAACAAACTACCAAGACATTACGTTTCGTTGTGTTGTTAAAAATTAAATTACCATTAGAAGGCTATACACCTGACCTGATGAACAGCAGCATGTGGAGTGAACAGAGAATGGAATGTGTATGTAATTATTGGCTTTTCTCATACGGTGTCATAACAGATAAACCAGACTTTTGATGCAAACAATACAATTTTATTCCAGAAGCAAAATTTACAAACAAAAAAACAGACTGGGCGATGACATCTCTGCGAGCTCTTCCCTTCGTAACGCAGCGTCCTGCTCCAGGGCTTCACGCGCATCTGCCCACACATCTGCGGCCACCTGTCGCAAATGCTGCATGTACTCCTGATTCTTGCCGCTGGTCATGTTGCCGTTCCAAGAGCCGCATCTCTTCATCATGCATGTTGACCATCGCTAATGTAAGGTCAGCGATGGGAGTTGTCTGTTTTCGTCTTGCCTAGATGGAAAGACAGAAAGGCATGGTTGTTAAAGCTGGATCACTACATATATTATGGAATTACACAGGTGAAAGTCTGTGGTGGAATGCCACTATTATATTATGCTTCATTGCTGAATATAAGCTGAACTGTCATGTTGCTGCCCCTCAGTAGAGCAGATTTTGCAACACGCAGGGTGCTGTCTTCGGCTGCAGCCCCCTGCAAAACTAAAAAGGATTAAGATTAAGAATATGGATGGATGGATGGGTAATGTTTAAACTAGTTGCTTGTAGTGTGGCCGCAGAAATCTGAATGGGTTAATACAGTCAGCTGACACGAAGCATTTCATTGACGCATGTTGATTTCAACGGCAGTTCATGCACTTTGTTTGTCTAAAACAGGAGTTACAACAGCACCAATCACCACACCTAAAAATGGTTGTGGAACACCGATAAGTGAAGACCAAAGAATAACCTTTTTGTACATTTAAAAAGACATTTTCAATTAATTAATATGCAGCTACAGGAAATTGCATTAATCAATTTGGTACATAACTTGTTAGGCTCCAGCACCCCCCCCCCCCCCCCCCCCGCGACCTGTAAAGGATTAAGCGGTAGAAGATGGATTTTCGACCCTGGTTTCCGCTGCTGGACCTGTTTCAACCAAAAAAAAAAATGTGGTTATTGTGCCTTACCGGCACTTGAACGTGATCCAGATGGAGCTGGTGATGTGGCTGACATGGGAGTCGATCCAACTGGCGCTCAGCCAGACGCACACGCAGACGCAGCACCAGGAGAGTCCGCTGTGTCTGTCAACTGCGATTCTAGAAAGAAAATGCACGCAATTTAAAACTTAACACCAAAGTGCAACATGTACACAACACTCTAAAGTTTTTAACCGGAATACAATAAGCGTAATTCAGCGTTTTGTTCGCGCTAATACTTAACACAAAGCAAGCGTGAATCTGCAGTTGGCTGCAAAACAATACGCAAGCCTCAGTAACAACCATTACCCACAATCTAACAACCTTCCTATTTCTTAAAAACAGTGAGCTTGGCACAGAAAGGATCAAGTGGCAAAAGGATGCGCAATATCAAAAAAACACCCACCATCCATGGTTTCCAAGGCCGTGACCGTGACCGTGACAGTGACAGTGACGTGTCGAGCCCAATGTCTCTCAGCGAACCACTTCCACTCTTTCCGATCCGCTGAACTTCGAACAATGTGGTCCTTCACTGCTCGGTAATCGCTTTTCAGCTTTTTCAGCTTCTCCCGACACTGTTTGGCAGTACGGATGTGCCCTTGGGAAGCCATCTGCTCGGACACCTGCATTTCAAGTAGATCTGTCCAACTCGCGCTGGATGCGATCGTCGCCTAATATAGAAAGAAAATTGCACACCTCCTAATATATAATATTAGGAGTATATTATTATATAAGTATATTATACAGTATATTAATATAATATACCGTATTAAAGGGGTGCACTGTGTTCACTGCTGAACAACTACAAATTGTGGTCGTGGAGTAAATTCAGCAGAAAAAGTCGCTTTCATGATGTTACAACCTGACCAATCAGCGGCAACCAGTCTCTTAAAGTCATATCACAGCCATACTCAGCCCTACTCAGCCCGGTTAGACCCTGCCCTGGATCAGGTACGAAAAAAGTACCTGCTAACCGGTGCTGGGGCTAATGGAAAAGCGCCTAAAGCGGGCTGAGTGGTGCGGTGTAGGGCTTAGTGAGGCTAGTGGAAAAGGGCCTTTAGAGTAAGAGCATCCACCCCACAACCTGCAGGCCATGAGTTCAAGTCCTGGCTGGGTCATACCAAAGACCAAAAAAAAAAATGGTATGTCCTGTCTTCTAGCTTGGTGCTCAGAAAAAAATAGAATGGAGCAAGGAAAGTTGGTTACCCAGCCACAGGGGGGCACAGGCCAGTGTACTCTGTTACGGCCCTGGCTGTTTTTCTGTGTTCTTTTTTGTGTTTTTTCTGCTGCAGTGAGTCGTCATCCTCATAGAGGTTCTTCGCCAGTGAAGCACACCACAGCTGAGCGGAAATCGCAGGGGATTGGCTGAAAATCGTGCCGACACCTCTTTAAAACCTCTGGCCAGACTGGGTGACAGTGTCAGCCTGACAGCAGCAGCGTCTCATTTTGTTTTCCAAACAGTGTTTGGAAACCGTGCTTAAGTTGATCAATTCGTTGTTAGTTTTTTTGTGATTAGTTTGTCATTAGTTATTTTGTGACCTTTTTTCCCCCAAAGGACTTATAATTACTCGTGTTTATAAACTGGCAAGACCACATCTTGTACATATTCACAGAGCAGAAGGGGTGAGCTGTAATTTTCTTTGTGTCTGTTTTCTCCTGTTTTTGTTAGCGTAGGGTGAAAGGTGTAGGGCTGCCTTTTTGTTCTTTTTGGATTCACATTGGATAGGTTGTCATGAACCTGGGTTTGGTGGTTCCAAACCCAGTTCTGACCCATGGTTAGTTTTGCTCTATTTTCCATCAGGCGCTTCAGGGAGTCCTTTGGGTCCTCGCGCCCTCACAGCTTGGGCACGCCTCCTCCTCCTGTCAGTATCACCAGCTGTTCTGTATTATGGGTGTTTCACACACATACACGCATGCACTTCATTCACTCCCATTCATACTCTGAGACACTCACTCACACACACAGGGTGTTAATTATTGTTCAGCCCATGCATTCTCACACCGGCGGTCTCTTCCCTTGTTAGTATTATTAGTACTTAAATACTGGGTTAGTAGGAAGAGACCATCGTAGCGTTGAGCTTCAAGCACAGCAGCACATTCCTCTGTGTTTGTTTGTTACCATTACCTCCGTTAATCTTCAGCCTGACGTCATTGTCTTCTCTAACGCCACAGATCGTGTCCTTCTTTGGTGTTAGTGACTATTCCTGTTTTCACCCTCATCCACCGGACTACACGGACAGCCCCGGATCGTTCCAGCCGTAAGTTCGTGTTTGCCTTTCACTTCCTGCCGACAGCTTACAGCGGCACTAGGCATTCCCTCCCTCAGGCTGCGGAACATCCAGGTGGCGTCCCTGTATGGGACGCCACCTCATTATCCCACCACCGCCACCTCATTATCTTCATCATAGCAACTCTCTGTTAGTTATCGTGACTGTAAGCTGGACTGGTTATTTTGGTGGTTTTGTTAATAAAGTGCATGTTCTACTCCTGCAATTGGGTTTTTCATTCCTCTCTCGGTGCACTGCGTAATGGTGCACCGGGGATTATAGCATAGACAGCACTAACTTGGGTAAAGATAGGTGGGGTTTTGTTTATTATTTTGGCCTTGGCTAACCCTGGAGTCACGCTGACTGGTCTGTAAAAAAAAAAAAAAAATACAAATAAATAAAGCACTCTGAACTTGTGATTAATCTCTGGCTTTGGTTTTTGGTGACTGGGACATGGCTTTTCCCATTCTGTTTATGGTGCACTCCTTTTCCCCTAGACAGGGGCATTAGAGCATGCGCCCCACAACCGGGAGGCCGTGGGTTCAAGTCCCCACTGGGTCATACCATAGACCATATAAAAATGGTTCTTCCTGCCTTCCAGCTTGGTGCTCAGCAAAAATAGAATGGAGCAAGGAAAGTTGGTTACCCAGCCGTAGGGGAGCACAAGCCAGGGTACTCTCTGTGCCAGACCCAAGTTCAGTTAAATGGGGAGGGTTGCATCAGGAAGGGCATCCGGCATGAAAATCTTTGCCAAATGAACATGTGGATCATCGTGATATGTCACCCATGCTGGTAAAATGAGTTGGAATGTGCACCGGGTAATTACGGGCTACAGGAACGAGAAGTCCGAGTCCGAGTCCGAGTCCCACCCTATGCAGGACATACTGAACACACTGAGGAGCTCATTTAGCAGCAGACTACATCATCCTAGGTGTGCAACCGAGAGATTTCGCAGGTCCTTCCTACCTATGGCTGTCAGACTGTATAACCTAAGCAGGGCTGCTCGCAGAGGTAGCAAAAAAACGTGACGACCTAATAGTATTGAATGCAAAAGACGCAATAGACTTACACAATGGTCCCCTCCAGTAAATACAACTAGGACATTATCGGTCACTACGGAGGGTGACAATATGTATGGGTACATATTCATACTATGCAGGATAACTAAGTAGACGGTTATGCTGTTTATTCCATCTTGCTACAATGCTCTGCACTTTGTATATATATTTATATATTTATGTGTATGTATGTATATCCACTGCTCTTATTTATATCTTCCGTATCTTCTTAATTATTGCTCTGAGTGTTGCTATCCCTGTGCTGTTGCAATCCTGAAATTTCTCCGTTGTGGGACTAATAAAGGCTTATCTTATCTTATCTAATCTTAAGTCATAAATCATGACTCTTTCTTTGTATGCTGGCAGCAAGTCCCGGAAAAAACCTCTGTCAGTGCCTGGTATCACTGTAAAGCTTGGAACTCCTGCTTTCTTAAAATACATGTTTTTACGGGAGACATAACTCAGGACAGATCAAATGTAAGTTTTCAAACCAGCCAAAATAAAAACAAAATTGGCTTGTTGCTGGTCCGTTTTTGCGCAATTCCAACAAATTAAATATCATTTTGAAGGTCTTTCAATACAGAAAATGAAAATAACATTACCTCAGTTTTGAAAATTTCCTCACTGAGACTCATTTTGCCAGCACGGGTCACATATAAGGTGATGATACACTGTAGCAACCCTGAAAGGGAGCAGTTGAAAGACAAAAAAAATCATATTTAACACAAATAAGACTTTGCTTATAATTATTGATTCAGTCAAGTGATTTAAACAAATTTACAATTTAGTGGCACCACCTTTTGCAGCAGATCACTGCCAGATCACTGCCAACAAGTGATTTGTATCACAGTTGCCTTCAAGTTTTTCATTAGCCATCCAGCCGATTTAAAGGGAACAAAACCATGCTACTGTGTATTTTAGTACTGTGGAGGAATAAGTTCAGGCGTGATATGACGAGCTGGAAGGTTGCAGAGTTTTATTTCCTCCATCAAAATGAGACGCACTTGTAGCGCTGTGCACTACAGTGGTCTACTGTGCTGTGTTCTGCTGTGCTGTTGAGGCATGTATAGCAAGCTCTTTTATACATGTTATACAAACAGAGAGAATGCAAGGCACATTAGCATATTGATATACATATCAGTCAATACATATGATTAGCATGACCAACTGGCGCCCGGACGTCTTCTCCTTAATCCGGGGATGTATAAACAATAGTCCATTGTTCTGGTTGTCCCCCCAGGGGTTCTCTGTCCGTATGTGAATGGTCCTGTGCTTCCTCCGGACTTACTGAGTGTGAGGATTGAATGTCCATGTAGATTGTGGTGGGTCACCACAGGATCAATAAATGCACCACACTGAACATAGACCAAAGAAAGAAAAGGAAATCCTGTGTGAGGAGCTCAGAAAGAACATTATAGAAAATCATGTTAAAGGTAACGGCTTTAAAAGACCATTTTCAAGCAGCTTCATGTTCTTGAGACTACAGTTCATAGGCATGGGAAGATGCTTTAAATAGGGGGTGCAATGTGTCAACACACTGATACTCAACACTGTTTCAATGAAAGAATCTTTTATTACCTTCATCAAAGTGGTAATGTAATCGGGGTGGTTTGCCTGTCTATTTATCTGCCTGTTAGCAGGATTACGCAAAAACTACTGGACAGATTTTGATGAAAATTTTACCGGAGTTTGACCTTGGGCCAAGGACGAACCCATTAAATTTTGGTGAATATCTGAGACTGTGTACCACCAACAAGGACCTTGAAGCAGCCTTGGCAGATGTCTGCACTCTCTCAGTCTTTTCTAATTTAAAGATGAGTCAACACATGTTTGTGGAAGTGTATCATTGCACAAACAAAGGAGATTTCTGAGGACCTCAGAAGAAGAATTGCTGTTGCTCATCAGGCTGGAAAAGATTACAAAACCATCTCTGAAGTATTTGGACTCCACCAATCCACAGTAAAACTTTATATTTGTATCCATTTGTGATTGTACAGAAATGGAGGAAATTTAAAACTATTGTTACCCTTCCCAGGAGTGGTCAACCAACTAAGATCACTCCAAGATCAAGGTGTGTAACAGTCAGTGAGGTCACAAAGGACCCAAGGGTAACTTCTAAACAACTGAAGGCCCCTCTCTCTTTGGCTGATGTTAATGTTCATGAGTCCACCATCAGGAGAACACTGAACAGCAATGGTGTGATGGCAGGCTTGCAAGGACAAAGCCACTGCTCTCCAAATGAACATTGCTGTTCATTTGCAGTTTGCTAAAGATCACATGGACAAGCCATGGTTCCAAGATTGTCATAGCTAGGAGCGGCACTGGGGTTAAGCTCCCAGTGCTCATAAAATGCTCCTTACGGCGTGTGTCTCGAAAAGCCTCTGACAACTAAGTCCAACTCCTAGCCTGCCCATATGGTTTAGTCTCTAAGCCCGGCGGAACTGCTTTTACTAATAGGAGAAGGGGCGAGGGCGGATCTCTGGCGCCTTAAAACCAGATTCTTCGGGTAGATGGTGGCTCGTCAGCCTGGGAAGGTAGCCCGTCTAGGGGAAGGTAAACCCTGATTTCAAACCTCCGCTGCCTTGCGGCACACCCGGTCATGAGAAAGGCTTCGGGAGTCAACCCTGAAGAAAAATCCGGAGTCGGAGCCCCTAAGGCAGTTCTCTGTTGTGCTCAACATCGTTCTGGCAGCTCCTGCGATGGCGCTGGTGCCAAATTATAGCAGCCCTGCTGTTCCTTTGGATTCATAAGTGACGTGGAGAGGGGGGACATGCTGCATGGGTAACATCTTGTCCTCCATATCTTCCTGTCCAGGCTTGAATCCTACCAACGCCCAACACTGGAAGGTAGAACACCGGTGCGCATCGGCCTGTTCAGCCACAGGCGGTGCTGTTCCAGCCTAGTAGATGTTTAGGATTCTCTTCCATGGTCATCATAGACCGACGGGGGCCGACGACACATGGACAAGCCTGAAGGCTGTTGGGAAAATGTCATGTGGACAGATGAGACCAAAATAAAACTTTTTGGTTTGAATGAGAAGCATTATGTCTGGGTAAAGGAAGACACTTAATTCCAGCATAAGAACCTTATCCCATCTGTGAAACATAGTGGTTGTAATATCATGGCTTGGGCCTGTTTTGCTGCATCTGGGCCAGGACCGCTTGCCATCACTGGTGTAACAATAAATTCTGAAGTATACCAGCAAATACTGCACTGAGTAAAAAGCCAGAACATCTGTCCATGAACTGAATCTCAAGAGAAAGTCGGTCATGCAAAAAGACAAACGATCCTAAGAACAGAAGTTATTCTACCAAAGAATTGTTAAAGAAGAATAAAGTTAATGTTTTTCAATGGACAAGTCAAAGTCCTGACCTTAATCCAAATGAGATGTTGTGGATGGACTTGAAGTTAGCAGTTCATTTGAGGAAACCCACCAACATCCCAGAGTTTGTGTTGCAATCTGAGCAAGGGGAGATTGCTCTGTCTCTTTGTCTTTTTTCTATATTTGTATTGGATTGTATTTTTGATTTCTCATTCCTGTTATTTTACCTTTGGTTGAATTTCACACATCCTGTATTACTTTTTAGTATGGTTTATTTTCCTGTTTGCATTCATTGTTGATTTGGTATTTACACATTTGGATTTACTTGTTTTTATTATATCCGTATCTTGTTGTGTTTTTTCTCTCCCTCTCCTTCTCGGGACTGCAGCTGTCAGTGGCACTTCTGGGGTTTTTTGCTCAATTGTGGGCGGTGCCCCTGTCAGCTGTCAGTCCCGTCTTCTCTCTGTCAATACTCCCAGTTGATTTCTGTTTGACGTGGTCCCTTCTCCTCTTCCCGAGGACGGTGTGGTTCCTTCTCCTCTACCTGACATCGTTGTGATTAGCATAACTCATCTGCCCCCTCCTTCATTGGGCTTCCCCGTGAGTCAGCTGCCTCCTGGGCCACCCCTTTTGTATAGGTGGCTGAAGATCCCTGGCTGACCGCCTGACAGACTGTGCTGTTGGGTTGGGTGGCTCATATTCTCTGGCAGGCCACCCGACTCTTACTACTTCGCCGTCGGCCAGGCAAGGCCAGGGCCTTTGGCTGGCCACCTGAACTGTCTAGCTCTTTGGTCCAGGGGGCCTAGATGCCTGGTTCTGCGTGGGTGTGGATCCTGAGCAGGGAATTTTTTTTGTTTGTTTCCTTTTATTCATTCACTTTCCTTTTATTCATTCACTTCATTAATGAGTTTTCTGAGTTTTTGGCAGATGTTATGCCAAAATATGATAAACTTTTGATCTACGGGGATTTTAATATTCATGTCTGTTGCCCATCTGATCAGCTGGCATCTGATTTTAAAAGACTGTTGGCGACATTTAATTTAAATATTTTAGCGGACAAACCAACACACCGTCTTGGTCACACTCTGGACCTTGTTCTCTCTCAAAGAAATTTCTGAGTCTGCCATCTCAGATAATTTCCCCATTATTTTTGAATTGCTGACCCCTTCATCAGCCTGTGGCTCCATCATGCTGGCGTCGCATCCTCACTTCTTCAACGCCAGAGGAGTTTCCTGCTGCTTTTAGGGATTCACAGTTTTTTGCCTTGAATGGACTCATTTCCCCTTCCCATCCGGATAAGATTCTTTCCTCCTTTCATACCACTTGCTCTGGGATCTTGGGCTCTATTGCACCATTTCGGCTTAAATCGGCTAAACCGAAAACAGATCCTTGGATAAACGACACTACCCGTGCCATTAGGCAACGGGTCAGGCAGGCTGAACAGAGATGGAAAAAGGACACATTACATGTGTCTCTGGAAATTTTTAGGGACTGTCTTGCTGATTACCAGAGGGCCGTGCAAAAGGTAAATTTCAGTATCTCTCTGATATTATTTCTAGCAGCAGTCACTGTTGTAGAGTGCTGTTTAACACAATTAACTCTTTTATAAACCCACACACTCTGTAACAGATGATTCGTTTACAAAATGTGAGACTTCTTAACTTTTTTGTTGATAAAGGGGACTCTGTCAGACGAATTATTAATAACAGTTTTAATGGAAGCTTGTCTGTTGTCCCGGGTTACTCTGCCGTGTTTGAACAGTTTGAGCTGTTTTTTTTATCATCACTTACTGATATAGTGAAGTCTCTGAAGCCGACAAATTGTTCACTGGATGTTGTTCCCGCTGGAATATTGAAAAGGGTTTTTAATACTGTAGGGCCTGGTCTTTTGGTTTTAATTAATTCCTGCCTTAGTTCAGGATTTGTCCCACCTGCTTTTAAACATGCTGTGGTTAGGCCCCTTCTTAAAAAACCTCATCCTGACCCTTCAGTTTATCTAATTTTAGACCCATTTCTCATTTGCCCTTTTTATCTAAGGTTTTAGAAAAAGCTGATTTTATACAGTTGCAATCTTTTTTAGAAGACAATTCTATTTTTGAGAAGTTTCAATCTGGGTTTAGATCTCGTTACAGCACTGAGTCTGCCCTGCTAAAGGTGCACAATGATATTATGATGTCTGTTGATGCCAAACGCCCCGTGGTCTTAGTGCTGCTAGATCTTACAGCAGCCTTTGACACTGTGGATCATACTATCCTTTTGTCACGCCTGAATCATCATCAGAATCAGAATCAGAATCAGCTTTATTGGCCAAGTATGCACAACACATACAAGGAATTTGACTTTGGCTAAAACTTGCTCTCGTTCAGGTGTAAGATTTAAATAAGATTTAAATAAGATTTCAATGACACAGAGTATGTACAGTAAATTACAGTCTGCCACGTTTCTATAAAAGGATCATGGATCATGATGATATAAAGGATCATGCTGGCATCCATGGCACTGCACTTAAGTGGTTTGAATCCTACCTATCTAACAGAACTTTTTCTGTAATGATTGGTGACATGTCTTCCTCTAGTGCCTCTCTCTCCTGTGGGGTCCCACAGGGCTCTATCCTTGGGCCTATTCTGTTTTCATTATATATGCTGCCACTCAGGTCAATAATAGCCAGGCACAACATGTCTTTCCACTGTTATGCAGATGATTTGCAGCTTTATTTACCTTTGAACCCAGAACAAACAAACTTACAAAGTGTTCTATTGGACTGCATCACTGACATTAAGTTGTGGTTAAGCCAAAATTTTCTCCACTTAAATGAAGAAAAAACAGAATGTATTGTGTTTGGGGATACTGTAACGGCTGGCTTTGGTACCCTCTCTTTAAGGCTCAGTTTAGCTGTCAGAAATTTTGGGGTGATTTTTGACAGCCATTTAAAATTTGATAAACAGATTGACAATGTAGTCAAGATGAACTTTTATCAATTACGTTTGTTATCCAAAGCCAAACCTTTCCTGAGCCGTCATGATCTTGAGATAGCAATCCATGCTTTAATCACGTCTCGACTTAATTGCTGCAATGCACTTTAATGTTGGCATCTCTCAGTCTTCTCTCGGCCGCCTTCAACTTGTGCAAAATGCAGCGGCCCGTCTTTTGACCAACACACCTAGGCGAGAGCACATTACTCCGATCCTTTTTTCACTTCATTGGCTTCTAGTCCATTTTAGAATTAATTTTAAACTTTTGCTTTTTGTTTTTAAAGCTCTAAATGGCCTTGCTCCGGTTTATACACTACCGTTCAAAAGTTTGGGGTCACCCAGACAATTATTTTGTGTTTTCCATGAAAAGTCACACTTATTTACCACCATGAGTTGTAAAATGAATAGAAAATATAGTCAAGACATTGACAAGGTTAGAAATAATGATTTGTATTTGAAATAATATTTTTTTCCAGATACTCAACCTGCTCAAAGGAACCTTCCTTTGAGCAAAAGAACCAGTTTTATAGCTTCTCTAACCAGCTAAACTGTTTTCAGCTGTGCTAACATGATTGCACAAGGGTTTTCTAATCATCCATTAGCCTTCTGACACAATGAGCAAACACACTGTACCGTTAGGACACTGGAGTGATAGTTGCTGGAAATGGGCCTCTATACACCTATGTAGATATTGCACCAAAAACCAGACATTTGCAGCTAGAATAGTCATTTACCACATTAGCAATGTATATTAGATATTAGAGTGTATTTCTGATTAGTTTAAAGTTATCTTCATTGAAAAAAACAGTGCTTTTCTTTCAAAAATAAGGAAATTTCTAAGTGACCCCAAACTTTTGAATGGTAGTGTATGTCTGAGATTTTGACTGTCCGTGGCCAAGGCATGGCTTTGAGGTCATCCAATCAGCTTTTGCTGGATGTGCCTAGGTCAAGGTATAAACACTGGGGTGACTGAGCCTTTTCTGTTGTCACCCCCAGGCTCTGGAATAATCTCCCCCCTGACCTACGTGCCATCTCTGACCTGGCCCTTTTTAAATCAGAACTTAAAACATATTTGTTTAGGATGGCTTTTAATACCCAGTAATGGTGGCATTTGTTTTTATTTAATTCTTATTTTTAGGTATTTATTCTTATTTCTTTGTTTATGTTATTTGTTTTTAATGCTGTGTGTTTTTGATGCTGTTTAATTTTCTGTAAAGCACTTTGGTCACCTACAGGTTGTTTTAAAGGGCTATATAAATAAAGTACATTCCATTCCATTTATTTTGGGTTTTGCTGGGATGTGAGTTCTTAGAGTTCTTTCTGATTTTCTCTGGTTTGTTTCGGTCCCTCCGTGCCTGTGTCCCCCTCCTCCTGCCCGGGGTGGGGCCATTTTCTTGTTGGGGTTGTTTTTTTTTGTGGGGGGGGGGGTCTTTTTCTTTCGATGTTGCCTGGGGTGTCTGGTCTCTACCCCTTGGGGGGTGCTCTGTCATGCTCTGAGGATGGGGGGATTCCGCCGTGCTCTGTCTCTTTGTCTTTTTTTTATATGTTTGTATTGGATTGTATTTTTAAGTTCTTATTCCTGTTATTTTACCTTTGGTTGAATTTCACAAATTCTGTTTTGCTTTTTAGTATGATTTATTTTCATGTTTGCATTCATTGTTGGTTTGTTAGTTATACATTTAGATTTACTTGTTTTTATTATATCCCTATCTTGTGTTTTTTCTCTCTCTCTCCTTCTCGGGGTTGCAGCTGTCAGTGGCACTTCTGGGTTTTTTTGCTCTATTTTGGGCAGTGCCCGTGTCAGCTGTCAGTCCCGTCTTCTCCCTTTCCCTACTCCCAGCTGATTTCTGTTATAATCCTTGTCACCTCCTGCCCGCTCATGATATCCACACCTGCCATCTTTTGTGTTCAATTGTCCTGAGCTCTATTTAAGGATTATGATTTCTCACCTTTATTGCAGGAGTCTCATTTAATCGTCTGCTTCTGAAGCCTGTCCTCGTTGAGGCATTTATCATCCATGTGTGTCCTATTTTCTTCTCACCGTTCATGTTCGTAAGTTCTGTTTGTGCACAGTTTGGACTTTTTGTGTTTTCATTTAATGTCACAAACTAGCACTTCAGCATCTGGGTCTTCCTCTTTGCCCCGAGGTGCATTCCATGACAGTTTGAGCTGTTCTGTACAGAGGAATGGGCTAAAATTCCTCCTAGCTGATTTGCAGGACTGATCAACAGTTACTGGAAATGTTCAGTTACAGTCATTGCTGCAAAAGGGGGTCACAGTAGATACTGAAATCAAAGGTTCACAAACTTTTGCCACTCACAGATATGTAATATTGGATCATTTTCTTCAATTAATAAATGACAAAGCAAAATATTTTTGTCTCATTTATTTGACTGGGTTTTCTTAATCTACTTTTAGGACTTCTGTGAAAATTTGATGTTTCGGGAAATATTTATGCAGAAATTTAAAAAATTCTAAAGGGTTCACAAACTTTCAAGTACCACTGTAGGCACACTTGATGTGAGTGTTTCCAGCATGCTGGTGGGAACATTGCACCATGTGGTGAAGATGGCTTCACGAAGTCTGGAACTAGAACTACAGTTTGGAACTGATGTCATTTTTTGTGAACTTTCCTTGCCATCCAACCCGAAACCTTCTGAATGGGATTTAGATCAGAGGAACATGCAGGATGATCTAATGGCATTGTAACTTATTTCCCAATGGGAATTCATTAACATGGTGAACAAAGCTATTTGATTTGGATATTACCTAAATTCTTCCCTGTAGGTTGTCTGGGTTTTAGCTTAAAATGCATAAAGTCCAAACAATACACTTCCCTAACGACTTTTGGGCACCAAAAGTTGTCCATTGGTTGTCCATGGCTGGGGTAAATAGTAGGCCAATAAGTTTGTTGCCTGCATTGGGTAAGAAAATGGAGATGATTATGTTTGACCAATACAAAAATATTTTGTTGCTAATAATTTAATTACAGTGTATCAGCATGCTTATAGTGTCATGTCATGTGCTGGCAAGCGCTCTCCCCCTCCTTCCTGTTCACCTGTCTCCTCATCAGACGCACCTGCTGTCTCCTGCTGGGCCAGCATTTATAAGGAAGCGCTCTTCAGTGATTCAACGCTGGCTCGTTTGGGTATACTGCTCTAGCATACGGCTCATCAAGTAAGCGGTTGTGCTGTGGGTGAATTTTACCTCACATGCTTTCTCCTTTCCTCTCTTCCAGGTTGCTGCCAACGTAGTGGTGTGTCTGCAGGGATTTGGTGCGCTCGCCAGCCTGTTGCTCCACCACCACGCAGCTAATCAACTCCACCCGGTCAGCCCCCATGACTCATTCCCCCACCAGCAGTTCTGGCCTGCTTGTTCCTCTCCTTCGCTGAGTTCTGTGCCGGTCATTCCTCTCCTCCCACATAAGTCGTATAAATTAGATTTACCTCTTTCCCCTCCATTCCTCTCTAATCAGCCTTGTCTCATCCTCTGCAGGTTGCTGCTTCGCTGGTGAGTGATTGATATTTCCTTAAGTGTGGGTTTACTCCGGGATTTCTCCGGTTTCCTCCCACATGCCAAAAACATGCATGTTAGGTTAATTGGCTGTTCTAAATTGTCCCTAGATATCTGTTTCCTATAGGCCCTTAGAATAGAGGGTTAGTATTAATGAAAGCGCTTTGAGTGGTCTTTGTGACTAGAAAAGCGCTATATAAGTGCAGGTTAGTTAGTTAGTTAGTTAGTTAAGTGTGCGGTTTTGAAAATTCAATAAAGGGTCAAACGTTCTCTGTGTGTGTTCTTTTGGTGATTGCACTTTGCACTCAGGTTGCTTATCCAGTCAATTTGACATATAGGCCAGATCATTCAAAAAGTACTGCAAATGACAGATGATCAGAAAACTGAATTGGATAACAGAAAGTTAGTGGGCGGAGTTTTACTTGACTTTAGTTCAGCCTTTGATCTTATAAATCATAAAATAATAGTTATTGAATAAATTAATATATAATGGTTTTACTTTTTTGCATTGAAATGGCTAGAAAGTTATTTGACAAATAGAAGGCATTTTTTTTTTTTTAATGGGAGTTATTCAAAAGAAAAATGTGTTTCTTTTGGTGTATCACAAGGCAGCTGCCTGGGACCATTGTTGTTTTCAGTTTTTGTTAATGATCTTCCATTAAGAAATACTAAGTGTGCTTTGTATGCTGATGATACTATGATTTATGCAGCTGCTGTATCGGTAGGTATTTTGAATAATACTGTAAATAGGGATTTAGTTTTTTTTTTTTTTTTTTTTACAGACTGAGTATCAAATAAAAAATTGGTAATTAATATAGGGAAAACAAAATGTATTATTATAGGATCACTGTCATGATCAGGTGAGTGTGCACCTCCTCCCTTTCTGTGAGAGGTTTCTCATTTTGACCCCAGCTCCGCAGGTGATCAGCACACCTGCATGAGTAGATGCACCTGCAGCCTCTGCCTTGCCAGCGCTTATAAGTGTGGTGATCTGAGCGCCGATCTCATCCACACTCGGGTTACTCAGTATTTCTCTTTTTTCCCATATTATTTTCAGGTTGGTTCCAGGGCTGTTGTTGTGACAGCGTCACGGCAGTACTTCCGGCTGTCAAAGCCGAGCCGGAGCTGTGAGCAGCTGAGGCTCACTCCTCGCTGCGACCCACACACATATACACCTTCATGTTCATGGACTGGAGTTCCTACCCCTGACTCCAGTCTTCCTTCTGTGTTTTGGATTCATTGTTGCTCATCTCTTGTAAGTGTTTGTGTTACAGTGTAGGTTCCGTCTTCGCTGCACCTTCTCATTTGTTGTCAGTGTTTATTATTTCGTGTTCTAGTTTATATACATGTTTTGCCCCACGTGGCTATTTACTTTATCCTTTTGTCCTTTCTGTTAAATAAACAAGCAAACTAACTACTGGCTCCTGGTGCCTCATTAATGCCCTGCAAGGGGCATTCATGACAGTAGGTCGCAGCCAAGAGAGGTGCCAGCCTCAGTAAGCTTGTTTTGGACTTGAGATTTCCCTTCTCTGGGTGCCAGTATTTTGGGGAAAATGTCTGCATTCGAGTGTGGGTTTTGCCACGAGTGGTTGTGGGAAGTTGATGATCTCCTGTCCAACGGCCGTCTGCTCATTCCCTCCAACTCTGCATATTGGTACCTGGACATTGCACAAAGGACACTAAAGTGCTATCACCTGACCTCGTTTCCGGAGGGTAAGGAGAAAGTGTCGGTGATAGTGGCGCTGTGGGAACAGATAGAGAATGCGGCCAAGAAGCCTCCACTTCCTCCCCAGAACACGGTCGTCCCAACCAGGGGGCGATCTCCTGAGTGGGCCGGTCCTCAGCGAGGTTCCTGTCTGGACCCTGTCCTAGGTCGTCAGAAGAGCTCTGCCTCCCAGCCAGCTGCTTCTCCCCCGCCACGATGAAAGGTGAGGACACCAGCCCCAGCCACCGGGTCATCTCGTTTCGTTGTCCCATCAGCTCCACGTCCCCGGACTGCCTCGGCTGCTCCTCCCTCCTCCTCAGTGCTCCTGTCAGCTGCTGTGAGCCCAGCGAGTCCTCATCTGGCTCCACCCATTGCCGTTCCTCTGCGAGGTCCCCGTCCAGATCCTGTTCAGGGCCACCATTGGAACTCCACCTCCCAGCCAGCTGTTGTTCCTGTGTCACGACAGAAGGGAAAGACAGCAGCCTCAGTCTCCGGGTCATCCTTCCCTGCTGTTCCGTCAGCTCCTCAACCCGGACTGCCTCGGCTGCTCCTCCCTCCTCCTCGGCACTCTCTCCAGCTGCTGTGAGTTCAGCAAGTCCTACTCCGGCTGTGCCCGTCACTGATCCCATGAGAGCGGCTCCTCCTCGTCTTCCTGGGGAGCCCTCCGTCACCATCCTTAGGGAAAAGGGGAGAACCAAGCCCACTGCAGCAGCCACCATCGTTCCCTGAGAGAACAGGCAAGTGTTGTTTCATTCTAAATCTCAGTATGATTAATTGCCTGTTCTGACTCCTTGGGATGGAGCTCGGGGTTCACAGTCCTCTGAGCTCCCACCACCTGCTGCAGCCATAAATATTGAACCTGTTACCTCTGTGTCTCCTTCCCTTCTCTCTGAGCATCCTCTGGTGCCAGGAGTAGACCGTTGGATGAAGGAGATGCTGAACGTCCCCCGGTGCCAGGAGTAGACCGTCGGACGAAGGAGGTGCCTGCGGCCCTGGAGAGCCTGGTTCCAGTCCCGCAGCCACAACATGGGCAGAGGAGGAGGCCTGACTGCCGTTTGGAGTCTGAGTCGACAATTAAGCGTTCCCGGGTCTCCGTGGAGGAGCAGTCGGCCCCAGCAGGTCACGGATCCCCTGCCACCATGGCATGCGGGCCTTCGGAGTGGGCTTCAGCGCCAGGGGGTTCCCGGACTGTGATGACCATCATGCCAGCTGTGGAGCCCGCCTCAGTTGAGTCGGAACCAGGAATGAACCTCCAAATCATTGAGCCTGGATCGTTGGAGTCCTGGATGGCGGTGGAGCCCGAGATCAAACAAGTGCTCTATTTTGTCTTCTTGTTGTCTGTTCTGGAGCATTCTTGCCTATCTCTTGGGGAGAAGAGCTGGGTGCAGCTGACTGCTGCATCCAGGCTCGCCTCTCTGGGCTCTGCCACTGCCGGTGATCCTGACCCCGGTTCTCTCTGTCTTTTTGAGCCTTCTCCCAGGGCCACCGGAGATGAGTCAGCTCCGTTCGGTGCCATCGAGGCTCCAGGTTCGGGTTTGGAGGTCATCCTGGGTGCTGCGCTGGCCCAATCAGGGTCCATCGTGGGTACTGCGCTGGCCCAATCAGGGTCCATCGTGGGTGCTGCGCTGGCCTGGTCCAGGTCCACCAAGGGTGCAGCGCCGGTTTGGTTCATGGTCGGTGAGGGAGCTACAGATCCCCTTCCGCCTGATACCGGACTGGTTCCTCGTCTTCCCCCCATTCTTCTCCACCTGATGCCACTGAGGTCTCCCTTATTTGGAACGGCTTCCCCTCGCTGTCCCTCTTGGTAGGGAGGCCGCCTCCGAGCTTCCCCCTCCAGTCCTGGTGGTCTAAGGATGCGGGACGGCCGCCTGAGGGACTGTTTTTCCGGTTCTGTGTCTTGGGTCAGCCGCCCGAAGAACTGCTCTGTTGGTTCGGTGACCTAGTCCAGCCGCCTGAGGTACTGTTTACCCGGGTCTAGGACTTGAGTAGGCCACTCAAACTGTTTTTTTTTTCTTTTCTCTCCGTTATGTGGAACCTGGATGCAGGTTGACCACCTGAGCTGTTTTTTTCACCTTTCGCTATGTGGAATCTTGATGCGGGTAGACCTCCTGAACTGCCTTCTCTCTCTCTCTCTCTCTCTCTCTCTCTCTCTCTCTCTGCTGGCTACCTGCCAGCGTCCCTGAAGTTTTGTTTTGTTTTTGTTTTTTTGTTTTTTTTTCCATATGTTTTGTAGGGATGCTCTTTTCTTTGCCTGGGTGATAGTGTGGGCTATGCCTATATTTTCTCTTTGCATATTCTGTAGCTCTTGAGTATTTTTTCTAGTGTTATATGGTACTTATGTATTTTGAGGGTACCTGCATTTTGTTTATTCATTCTGTTGCACTTGTTTTTTTTTTTTCTTTGGTTGAGTGTTTGTCTAGTTTTGGTCTAGTCCTGGCCTGTTTTCCTCTCCGCCCTCCATGGGTCTGTCCTGGTAAGCCTTCTGGTTGGGGGGGGGGGGGGTCCTTGGAGGTTACGTTAGGCACCTGGAATGCACCCTTTGAACGGGGGGTGCTGTGGTGATCTGAGCGCCGATCTCATCTGCGCTCTGGTTACTCGGTATTTCTCCTTTTTCCCATATTATTTTCGGGTTGGTTCCAGGGCTTTTGTTGTGACAGTGTCATGGTAGTACTTCCGGCTGTCAAAGCCAAGCCAATGCTGTGACAGCTGTTCGCTATTTCACTAATTACATTCCTCTTTCCTGTTTGGTTTATGCCCGGTATTTAAGGGAGCAGCTCACTCCTCGCTGCGACTTACACACATATACACCTTCATGTTCATGGACTGGAGTTCCTACCCCTGACTCCAGTCTTCCTTCTGTGTTTTGGATTCATCGTTGCTCATCTCTTGTAAGTGTTTGTGTTACAGTGTAGGTTCCGTCCTTGCTGCACCTTCTCGTTTGTTGTCAGTGTTTATTATTTCATGTTCTAGTTTATATACGGGCAGTACGGTGGTGCAGTGGTTAGCACTGCGGCAGCACAGCAACTCACCCTTGGCCATGGGATCCCTGGTGCGATCCCAGCCCCTGATCAACAGTGATCTGTGTGGAGTTTGCATGTTTTCCCCATATCTGTGTGGGTTTACTCCGGGATTTCTCCGGTTTCCTCCCACAGACCAAAAACATGCAGGTTAGATTAATTGGAGATTCTAAAGTGGCCCTAAGTGTGAATGTGTGTGTGAATGGTTAAGGGATAGCTCTGTACCGTGGCTGCTTCATCCATCCAGGTGGATGCCCTCAATTTCCCCTCTGGGGATCAATAAAGTATACAAAGTCAAAAAAAAAAATTAAAAAAATATGTGTTTTGACCCACATGGCCATTTACTTTATCCTTTTGTCCTTTCTGTTAAATAAACAAGCAAACTTACTACTGGCTCCTGGCGCCTCATTAATGCCCTGCAAGGGGCATTCATGACAATAAGGACCAATTCGTGAATGCTCCAGCGCTGGCTCATTGGGTATAGCTGCCATTCAAACAAGCAAAGGTATTGCTCAAATTACTAAGGAACTTAATTATCATTCCTTTTCTCCTCCTCTCTCCCAGGTTGCTGCCATCTCTGTGGTGGGTCTCCGGGGATTGTTGTGCACTCACCTGCTCCATCATCTTCATCATCACTCCAAGCTGCTTCTCTCCACCTGGTCAAATACTCCACCCAGCTCCACACCTTCACTACTCCCTGCCAGCTCCATCACGTTGGTTCACGTGTTTCCTGCTGGGTTCCTCTGCAGGGTTCTCTACTCGCCTCTCGTAAGATACATCCTTGTAATTCCATGTTCCCGGTCTCCCTAGCCATTTTATTCCCCGCGGGAGTTTGCTTCATTCATCCTGGCCGCTGTTTACGTCCCGCCCGACGCAGACGTGCGTGAGGCTCAGCGCGCAGATCACATTCAACATACGGAGCGGACTTTTCCAGACTCTCTGGTTATTGTGGTTGGCGACTTTAACCAGAGCAACCTAAGCCACGATCTCCCCCGATACAAACAGTTTATTAAATGCCCAACCAGAGAAAAGAACACACTGGATCACTGTTACACTACAGTGAAGGACGCGAATCGCGCTGTTCCCCGCACTGCGCTCGGACTATCTGATCACGTGATGGTCCACCTCATTCCCACATACAGACAGAGACTAAAGCTCACTAAACCTGTTGTGAGCACTACGAAGAAATGGACCAGTGAAGCTGGGGAGAAGCTGAACACGTGCATGGAAATAACTGACTGGGGCATGTTTAAAGGAGCCACGAATGATCTGGATGAGTACACAGACACTGTGAACTCATATATCCACTTTTGTGAGGACAGCATTCTTCCATCGCGCACCAGGGTGAGGTACTCTAATGATAAGCCCTGGTTCACTGCTAAGCTCAGACAGATCAGGAAGGAGAAGGAAGCAGCGTTGAAAAGTGGAGACAGGGACTGCTACAGGGAGGTTAAATATCGGTTTAACAGAGAGCTGAGGAGAGCTAAATCTGTGTATTCTGAGAGACTCCAGCAGCAGTTCACTGCTAACGACTCGGCTTCTGTGTGGAGAGGACTGAGGCAAATCACCAACTATCGGCCTCAGGCTGCTAAAGGTCAGGATGACAAAGCCCTTTGTCAAAGACTGTCCCAACACTATGCCCGTTTTGACACCTCGTCAGCTGTGTCCAACTCCCCCCCTCCCCCCAGCTCCACTGCCTCCACGGTCCCTACTTCATCAAAGGCGGCCCCCCCTCCTCCCCCCCGCCCTTGTCATCAGTGAGCAGGACGTGCACAGACAGTTCTCCAGACTGAACCCGCGCAAGGCCCCCGGTCCGGACGGCATGTCTCCCTCCACCCTGAGACACTGTGCGAAAGAGCTGGCTCCTGTCTTCACAGACATTTTTAACACCTCCCTTAAGCTATGCCACGTGCCGACCTGCCTCAAATCCTCCACCATCATCCCTGTCCCCAAGAAGCCACGGATCACTGGACTTAACGACTACAGACCTGTAGCGCTCACCTCTGTAGTCATGAAGTCCTTTGAGCGCCTGGTCTTGCCCCACCTCAAGTCCATCACCACTCCCCTCCTGGACCCGCTGCAGTTTGCCTACCGAGCCAACAGGTCTGTGGACGATGCAGTCAACCTGGCCCTCCACTCCATCCTGCAGCACCTGGACTCCCCGGGAACCTACGCCAGGATCCTGTTTGTGGACTTCAGCTCTGCATTCAACACCATCTGCCCCGCTCTGCTCCGGGACAAGCTGTCCCTGCTCAACGTGCCTGACTCCCTCTGCAGGTGGATCACCGACTTCTTGACGGACCGGAGGCAGCATGTGCGGCTGGGAAAGACTGTCTCAGACTCTGTCAGCATCAGCACCGGATCACCCCAGGGCTGTGTACTTTCCCCCCTACTCTTCTCCCTTTACACCAACTCCTGCACCTCCAGCCACCAGTCTGTCAAGCTGATCAAGATTGCGGACGACACCACCCTCATCCGGCTCATCTCCAATGGCGACGAGTCCGTCGACACGAGAGAGGTGGCCCAGCTGACGTCCTGGTGCAGCCACAACAACCTGCAGCTGAACGCTCTGAAGACAGTGGAGATGATTGTGGACTTCAGAAAAGTCACAACCCCTCTGCCCCCCCTCACCCTCACAGGCTCTCCCATTACCACTGCAGATTCCTTCCGCTTCCTGGGCACCACCATCACCCGGGACCTCAAGTGGGAGCCAACCATCAGCTCCCTCATCAAAAAGGCCCAGCAGAGGATGTTCTTCCTGCGGCAGCTGAGGAAGCTCAAGCTACCCACCAAGACATTAGTGCAGTTCTACACGGCCATCATCGAGTCCATCCTCACCACCTCCATAACCGTGTGGTATGCAGGAGCCACTGCCAGGGACAGACTAAGGCTGCAACGTGTTGTGCGCGCTGCTGAGAAGGTGATTGGCTGCAAGCTCCCATCTCTCCAGGACCTGTACATCTCCAGGACCCAGAGGCGTGCAGACCGGATCATAGCTGATCCTTCACACCCTGGTCACGTACTGTTTGCCCCCCTCCCCTCAAGTAGAAGACTTTGGTCCATTCAGACTAAAACCTCCCGTCACATGAACAGCTTCTTCCCCTCTGCCATCAGACTGCTGAACACTAAGTGACTTATTGACTCTCGTGCACTATGTACAGCAGCTCAACCAGACTCATGTCAATCATCACTGTTTTCTTTTTGCATTACCGACTGCACTATGTGGTACTCCACAATATCTGCTGCTCGCTAATATATTTAAAAACTGCTTTGACTAGTATTACTCATTCTTATTCTACACTTTACTGCATGTATAGTTTTTTATTTCTTTTATTTAATCATGTTTAATGTTGCAGCATTGCACCGAGACAAATTCCTAGTTTGTGTACTACATGAACAATGGCAATAAATCTGATTCTGATTCTGATTCTGATTCTGATTCCCTCCTCTTGACTAACGAGCTCTCGTCTCCCTTTTACAGGCTGGGTTGTCTTCTGGCGAGTGGCGTCTTTTTCTAACTTTGTGTTCACTTTGATTAATAACGTTGTCTTTAAACACTGCTTCTCTGTGTCGTGTGCATTCACTGGTGTAGTATCCTGCACGTTAGCTGATCATTCTCTCTGTCATGACAATAAACATTATTTGAAAAAGGAAGCTATGTTAAGTTTAATTGTATATAATGAAACAACTGAGCAGGTACACGAAGTAAAACTTTTGGGTGTGATCCTAGATAATAAATTGTCATGGACTATACAAATTAATAAAATAGTAAAAAAATGGGTAGAAGTCTTGTCTTGAAAAAGTTTGCCCTTGGAAGTGGTAAAAGCAGTTATAAATGCATTGGTTCTGTCTCAATTTGATTATTGTTCAATAATTTGGTCGCATGCATCTGTGAAAGAGATGAAAAACCTGCAGGTTGTACAAAATAAAGCTACACATTTGGCCCTTTTCCACGAGTGTCAGTTTGGCCCGGTACAGTACGATACAGTTCGGCCAGCTTGTGTTTCCATTACACAAGAGTACCGCTTGATGTGGGTGGGATTTGTTACAGGAAGGCGGCGCAACCCTCCCGTAATGTAAAACATGTGACACACAATCAACACAATATCAAAACACAAGATTGCAGGATACAAGGCGACTGCAGTCTCTGGCTTTTTAATTTTTTTTTTGCAAGAGAAAAGGCAGAAAAGGAGAGCAGAAGGCTATAGGCAGTGAGACAACACTCTGTGGAAAAGTACTGGAGCCTTTCGGAAACCATATAGAGCAGTATAAAGTGGAATACATGAGGATGCGACCTACATGATGTATGAAGGTAAGCTAATGATTTCTAATGCTACTTTGCTTTAAGTCTGCCATACTATGTTGTGATGTCGGCAAGTTATCGCTATTAGGTATGAAAATATGCATTCTCTGTGTCTGCATTTCAGATGGCTCTCTTGTGGCAAAATTATTGCTTCAAACCATCCGTCTGGGTGTTCAACACAGGCTCCCAGTGATGAGATGTCACCCCACCTTCACAAACGCACAGTGGTTGTAGTTATGGGGTTATATTAGGCGTAAAATATATATTTCAAAAGGTAAACAGTACTTAGTTAGGGATAATAAGATATATTTAACAATTATGATGCATTGTAAGCCAAAACAAACTGGATCTAGGATTAAAAGTAATTAAAATAGCTCAGTCACAAGGTTACATGGAGAAATACTTTGATTTATTGGATATACATCATATTGAGTATTGCTGACTACATGTAGATACTGTATAAATATATATTCTCTGCATCAACAGTGTACTATACATGTATTCATGTAGTATAGCACTGGGAATTTTGACAATAAATCTTTGTACTTTTTGTAGATGTCTCCACTTTTGTTTTATGTGTGAAGGTTACCACCAAGTGACACAAATTAAATACTAAAAGACTGGAAATCTGTCTAAGAACAGTCCAGCAGTTTCAGAAATCACTTTTAGTTTTGATAAGTCCTGCAACAGAATTATAAACCAAAAAAACAGTTTGTGCTAAAATGTGAAATCCCATTAAACCCTAACTCAGGGGTGTCCAATCATGTGCCATGGAGGGCCAAGACCCTGCAGGTTCTCTCTTCAGCAGGTGTTTTTATTGATCAGCAGTCAGTGGAAGAAATTTGGTGGAATCTGCTGTTGAAGACATTGATTGCAGGTAAAGCCTGCAGGGTTTTGGCCCTCCATGGCACATGATTGGACACCCCTGCCCTAACCCACTATTACAAAATGCAGATGCTAATATGGCTAAGGGTTAATTATGAAGGTAAGAGTGATTAAATGCTAAAAGCGGAAGCCGTCTACAATTAATCCAGTAGTTCCATATATCACTTTTGGTGTGATGCAAGTGTGTTCACAGAATTATGCATCGTGTTGAAACAAGTTAAATCCCATGTAACTTTATCCCATTACACTGAAAAACTTCAATGTTTTGTTAACCTTTTCTAACTCCTTAGCCTTCCTGGCAATTTTGCAGTGTGGAAAAATAGACTTTTGGTTGAGAAAAAACTGTCATTATTCACCATTACACACAGATAACATGACAACATTGCACGGCTGGATTTCCAAAAATGTATCTTAAATATTTTGTAACCACAATGTCAGGATAGACTACATCACAAGATTTTGTTGGTCCAAACTGCTCCCACAATCTACAGTCATGTGAAAAAATTAGGACACACTGTATTAGCCTGTGTGTTTTTTTTAGTGAGGAATTTGGACATGTAGATATTTAATATCACTGTTAGGTATGACTGTGAGAGTGAATGGTTATCTGTCTCTCTGTGTTGGCCCTGCGATGGACTGGCGATCTGTCCAGGGTGCACCCTGCCTCTCGCCCAAAGATGCTGGGATAGGCTCCAGCCCCCCCCCCACCCCACCCCCCGCGACCCAAAAATGATTAAGCGGAAGAAGATGAAGATGTTACAAATAATGTGAGATTCATGTAATACAACTAAATTAAAAATGAAGACTTTGTCCAAATTTTCTGTAAAATGTAATTGTAAACAGTGAGGAAAAAATTAGGACACCCTCCCAAGCTTTTTTTAGGACGCCCCCACATTCATCCCCACCTAAAATGGCTAAAGTAAATATTTTATACAAATAAAAACATAACCAGGGTTACACATAGATATGAACATTTCTTAATACAGAACTGATTATTTCATGATGTCCTAATTATTTCAAATGACTGGAAACCTTTAGCTTGACCTACTGACTTTTCAAGTATGTCTAAGTAATTATAAGATAAGATAAGATAAGCCTTTATTAGTCCCACAACGGGGAAATTCCAGGATTGCAACAGCACAGGGATAGCAACACTCAGAGCAACAATCAGAAGGCAAGAGAAAAAAAAAAAACAAGCAAGCAAGAGCAGCTAATATACATATGTACATATTACTATATATATATATATATATATATATATATATATATATATATATATATATATATATATATATATATATATATATATATATATATATATATATATATATATATATATATATATATATATACAGTATATATATATATATATATATATATATACAGTATATATATATATATATATATATATACACACAGACACACAGTGTAGAGCATTGTAGCTGGATGGGATAAATATATGAGTATATAAACACACAGTACGGAGCATTGCAGCTAGATGGAATAAATATGTAAATATATAAACACAGTGCGGAGCAATGTAGCTTGATGGAATAATATGTAGATATACTATAAACACACAGTACGGAGCATTGCAGCTAGGTGGAAAAAAATATGTAAATATATAAACACAGTGCGGAGCAATGTAGCTAGATGGAATAATATGTAGATATATAAACACACAGTGCGGAGCATTGTAGCTAGATGGAATGAATATATAGATATATAAATATAAACATAAACATAAACACACCCAGTGTGGAGCATTGTAGCTAGATGGAATAAATATGTAAATGTATAAACACACACAGTGCATTGTTGCTAGATGGGATGAAACAGCACAACCGTCTACTTAGTTATCCTACATGGTATGATTATGTGCCCATACATATTCTCACCCTCCGTAGCTACCGGTATTTTCCTAGTTGTATGCCGGAGGGGACCATTGTGTAAGTCTATTGCATCTTTTGCATTCAAAAAACTATTAGGTTGTTACGTCTTTTTGCTATCTCTGCGAGCAGCCCTGCTTAGGTTGTACAGTCTGACAGCCGTTGGTAGGAAGGACCTGCGAAACCTCTCGGTTGTGCACCTGGGATGATGTAGTCTGCTGCTAAATGAGCTCCTCAGTGCATTCAGTATGTCCTGCATAGGGTGGAACTCAGACTCCAGCAGAGATGACAGTTTAGCCACCGTCCTTCTAACTAACTAACTAACCTGCACTTATATAGCGCTTTTCTAGTCACAAAGACCACTCAAAGCGCTTTCATTAATACTAACCCTCTATTCTAAGGGCCTATAGGAAACAGATATCTAGGGACAATTTAGAACAGCCAATTAACCTAACATACATGTTTTTGGCATGTGGGAGGAAACCGGAGAAATCCCGGAGTAAACCCACGCAACACGGGGAGAACATGCAAACTCCACACAGATCACTGTTGGTCGGGGGCTGGGATCGAACCCATGATCCCACGATCCCCACAATCCCCCGGCCAAGGGTAAACTGTGCTGCCGCAGTGCTAACCACTGCGCCACCGTGCACCCCTTCTCTCTCCTATCTCCTCCACCGGGTCAAGGCGCTGCCCCAGGACAGAGCTAGCTTTCTTGATCAGTTTGTTCAGTCTCTTCCTATCGGCTGCAGTAATGCCACTGCCCCAGCAGACCACTCCAAAAGTGATGGCTGATGCCACCACTGTGTCATAGAATGTCTTCAGCAGCGCCCCTTGTACACCAAAAGACCCGAGTCTTTATTATTAGTCTTTATCTTTATTAGACTCTATAACACACTCCAATGGCAGTCTTCCAATGCTTGTTTGGGGAAAGGTCTGAAAAAAATTGGTAATAACAGCCAGAACAATCATGATGCAAACAGTCACTGGTTTATTACAAGTTTCAGCAAAATTAGTCATAGTTTTGTTTTTCATGTGTACATGTTAAAAGAGACTTGTGGGGAGACTGGGTCACACACGCCGGCCAGACGTCGCAGCATCGCGACGCAAGGTCCACTTTGGGTTGGATCCTTTTGCTCTTGCCTAGACGAAAGACAGAAATGGGTGGTGGATAATTAAAGCAAGCTTAAAACATATTTGAGAAATAAACTTGTTGCTAAAAGCCAGTGGTGGAATGTGACAATAAAGTACTTTGTTGTTGTATTTAACCACAATCTTCATGCAGCTGTGCTTCAGTAAAGTAGATTTTACAATGGTTGGGTTACATTTAAAATCATTTGTTTTTACTGTGGCCTCAGCAATCAGAATGAGTTGATACCTTCAGCTGAATGGAATCTAGTACGTTAACTGAGGGTGTGCATCCCCGAGTATGGAGCCGCTCAGTTAAAATATGTATTTTTTATCAATAAAATATAGCGTAGTAGTAGATGTTTAATAAAATATTGTCATAAGGTACAGGGATTATTTATTTTTATTTAATAGTGGGTGTGAAAGGGGACAGTGTTTAAACCGTCCCTCCTGCACTCGCTAAATAAAATAAATAATCACTTGTAAAAAGGGGCACCAGTCCTAAAGGACATTTATATTAAACTTAGTTTTAATTAATTTGTACCTTCAATTACTTAATGGATCAGTCTCAAAATTTAAGGGAGTTCTTTTCCTGCCGTGATCTAAGAAACATATATATGCGAAAGGAAAATGCTTCAACTTCTCTCATTCACCCTTTTATTAAACTCATCCAGGTTACATGATATGGCATTCAAATGATGGATAAACAGATTCAAATGATAACAGGCGTCCGATATCACATCAACTGTTATTGGATTCCTGAACATAAAATCTATCGTTAAACCTTTGTAGAACAAAGGAGAAACCAGACTTATGTTTCAATGGTAAATGAAGGCTGAAATGTCTAACAAAACAGAATGCAGTTTTATGGGGAAGATTCATAAGCTGATTATCTAAAAATGAACTTCTGAATTAATCTACAAAAATGAAGGGAAGTTACTTAAAAATGACTAAGAGTCTTCCTTCAGTTTATAGCTTTATGCTATGGCTGATAGACTAATTGTACCATGAAACACTGGTTATGTTCAATTGTAATTTGAATGTTAGAACATCATGTTTAACCCAGCAGATAGGAAAATGGGAGTCTCACTTATGAACAGCTGAAGGTCCACGTGTTCAGCGAGTCGATACCCTCTCGGTTTTGATCACTGGGACCCAGAGATGGAGCGACCGCTGCAAGGCTCCTTGATGTTCACAACCAACCGTAGGAAGTGCAGACTCAGCTGGGGGCTTGTAAAGAACAGCGGCAGCAGTGGAGAGTTGTCTCAGAGCGGCGTGAAAAGTCCTTGGCAACGAGTCCGAATTTGTGAGGTCTCTGGCCGCGGGATAGACCAAAAACTGAAGGAGAAACTTTTCAGTCAGGCTGGTGTGGGGCCGGAAAGAGAGTCCAAAAACACAATCTCTGTTCACTTTAAATTAGGAAAATTAAAGGTCCACTTTAACGGTGTGAAAAGTCAGAAAATCTAAGAAAAACATTTACTAGGATAAGAATGGCTTCTGAGGTGAAGAAAAAATTATTCTGAGAGCTTGACTCTCTATTTAAGAAAACGGGCTTGTAAGAAAAAGATGGTTTCTCCTTAGTAACCAGAAAAATGAGAAAACTAACGCAGGATTTGACTAACTTCACACAGAACAATTTAGACAAAAGAAGACTACAAGGAACTTTGAAGAAGTTTATTTATTTATTTAGCAAATGCAAAGTCCTCAAGCCAAGCAGTTGCCTCCTGGTTTGCTGTATGGAGGGTGTGTAATCCTCCTTCCAGTCTTTGGAGCAGGGAAGCCTCTATGATATGTTCCATTGTTTGCTCCTCTCCACATGTGCACAGTGGGCTAGGGCTACTGCCCCATCTGTGAAGGCTAGCCAAGCAGGGGGCCATATCCAGTCCTGAAGTGATTAAGTGTAGACCACTGTCTCCTTGGGAGGTTGGTGCCCGGGACCTGTTGGTTGGGGTTTGTCACCAGGTGTTTGTTTGGGACCTCCTTGGTCTCCCATTCCTCTTGCCAAGCTGTCTGGATAGTGAAGTCAGCTGGGGGAGGGTTTTTCCAAATCGGCCGTCTGGATGGAAGTCGGGCAGTGGGTGGGGTGTAGATATCTGCATGGATTGGTAAGTGAGGAGAGTCTTTGGCTTTTTGAAGCATCCTTTGAGTTAGTGCTGCTAGCCGGATGTGTGTGTGTATGAGGGTTATGGTTGACAGTAAAGGGAGCCAGGGGAGTGGTATTGAGCGGATTGTCCCAGTTATGGTTCTCATGGTTGTGTTAAGCTGGGTGTCTACGTGGTGTGTGTAGGATGACCTGGACCAGACAGGGGCACAATATTCTGCTATAGAGTATGAAAGGGCCAGTGCTGAGGTGCGCAGGGTGGAGGCTGCCGCCCCCCAATTTTGCACCAGCGAGCTTGCAGAGCAGGTTGTTTTGTGCCTTCACCTTAACAGCAATCCCCTTTAAATGTTCCTTGAAGAATAGGGTCCTGTCAAGGGTCACTCCAAGGTAGGTTGGATTCGAGGCATGCTTAAGCTTGAGTCCGCTCAGGTGGATGTTTAGTTCTCTGGCAGCTTTTACATTGTGGAGATGGAATACACTGGAGACAGTTTTTGCTGGGCTTGTTTTTAGGTGCCAGGATTTGCAGAACTGGTCCAGTTTGGCAAGGTCTTCCGTGAGCACCCGTTCCAGTGGCTCAAAGTCTGGTGCTTGGAGTGCCAAACAGATGTCGTCTGCATAGATGAATTTGCGAGATTTTGTAGTGGGCAGGTCGTTTATGTAAAGGTTGAACAGGGTTGGAGCTAGAACTGAGCCTTGTGGGAGTCCGTTTTTCTGCGTTCTCCATGCACTTGTGTTCTGACCGAGGTGGACTCTGAACCTTCGGTTGGTCAGCAGGGTTTTTATAATTGCTGTTGCCCAAGCAGGGATCACCTTTGTAAGTTTCAGGAGGAGGCCTTTGTGCCAGACCGTATCATAGGCGGCTGTAAGATCGAGAAACACAGCCCCTCTCTTCAGTCTGCTCTCGAAGCCATTTTCGATGAAGGTGGTTACGGCCAGTACTTGTTCTCCTGTGCTGCGGTCCTTGCAAAAACCTGCTTGAGCCACACTTAGAATTTCCTCTATTCCTGGGGAAATACGTTGCAGTATTAGGCGCTCCATGATTTTATAAGGAACGTTGAGTAGGGAGATTGGGCGGTAGCTTGTTGGTAGTTTGTGGTCTTTGCCAGGCTTTGGTATGGCAATGACCTTTGCTGTCCGCCATTTCTTTGGGATCGAGTTTGTTTGTAAGATCCTTGTGTAGAGTTGTGTCAACCAGGTTAGGGCTCGGGAGCCGAGATTTTTCATGAATTCTGGGAAGATGTTGTCGTATCCTGTTGCCTTTCCACATTTCAGACCCTGTAGGACTTTCACCAGTTCAGCAGCCTTGAAGGGTTCAGGATTCGTTTCCTCTACGGGCATTTTTTGGTGTTTTTTTAGCTCAGTTTTAACTGCTCTTCTGGTGTCTTTGTCTTGGGGTGCTTTGGCGATGGTCAGTAGGTGGGATGCAACTTGGTTGGGTGTGACAGATGCTCGGCTTTGGCTAGGGGGCTTCTGTGCAGCTCCTAGGCGACGGATGAGGCTCCAACATTTCTTGCTAGAGTGGATAAAGCTCTGGTCGGCAACTGTCTCCTCCCATTTCTTTCGCTGGGCTGTACTTAGCGATTCAGTGAGATGGTCTGCTATCTCTGGGTCCCCTGATGTTTGATAGGATTGTAGGAGGGAAGCGCTTTCTCCGTCCAGGCATGGGACAAAGAGGGGTTGGTATCCTCGTGGGATTGCAGTGTGAGCAGCCTTGACGATTGCGCTGTAGAAGCAGTTGTATGCTTCATCTACAGTGATGGTGTGGAGTGGGATGGTAACAGCACTCCGATCCAGGGTTTCACTGAATTTCTTCCAGTTGGCTTTGCGGAAGTTCCAGCACGTCTTCCTTGGACTGTTTATGACTGGAAGTTGTAGGCCAATGTGTACAAGCACGGGCTGGTGTTGGCTGTGTGGAAAATTGTCAAGAATGAGGATCTGTGTAGGATATGGTGTCCCATTCAAAGAGCTGACCCAGCACAGGTCAGGAGAATAGTCCTTCTTCCACCTAGCAGCGTGGAAGGTTCCTCTTTGTTTGGGGTCGTGTATCAGAGCGAGATCATTTCTAGATGCCCAGTCTGAAAGTACCTCCTCGTCACTATCCTCTTCTGGGTACCCCCAGTCAGGGTGATGGCTGTTAAAGTCCCCCACATAGATGGCAGGGTGGGGTAGGGTGGGTAAGACCTGCAGATCCCAGTTGGCACTAGGGGGTTTGTACACATTGACAATATGGAAGCCACCAATGGTTATGGTGTCTGAGAAATGTGTTGTTGTCAGGTGGTTTACTTCAACTATGTCAGATCACACATAGGTGGCACGTCCATGTTTGGCATGTGGAACATAGCACAGGAGGTCAAAGCCATTGATGGTGTAGCGGCCAGCTTCCTCTGTGCCAATATGAGTCTCTTGGAGGCAGATTACATCAGTCGAGTGCTGGAAGGCGAGGACTTCGATAAGGCTTCGCTTGGCTGCAGATAGGCCTTCAACGTTTAGTTGTAGTATGTGAAGGACAGGTCCTACCGAAAGGTGCTCTTGGGGCTGTTTGCTTTCGGCTTTGGGACTGTGACTAGGATTCTTCTTTGACTTGGCACTGAGGCGTCGTCTCTTCGAATTTAGTCTGCTGGTGGGATCATTAGATTCCCCGGGCAAGCCCGGGTACTGGCGGAAGGCGCGACGAGAACGCTGATCCATTGCCCACTTGTTTCACTTGAAGAAGTGAAGCAAAAACTTTTCTCTGAGATCTAGATCACTATTCTGCTTCTTTAATCTTAATCTTAAACTTCTTCTCTTTTCTTTCTATGTTCTTTCTCTTATTCTTTCCTCTTTCTTTCTAGATTTTTCCTTTCATTTCTTTCTACTCCTTTTCTCTTTCTTGTCTTTTCTTCTCACATGCAGGGCGGCTCCTCACTCTTTTAACTGAGAGTGTCGTTGGGTCATAAAACAGGGGCCGGTCGCAAGACAGACCAATCAACTTTCATAAAGAGGAGTTTGAACGGGCTATTATCCAATTTGAAAACATTTCTTTGTTTGGGATCAGCCAATCAAATGAAAAGGTGCATTATCCCGTGAAAGGGAGAGAAAGCCGGGGGCCAGGAATGATAGCGGACAAGAATTAATACCCATTCAGTTCTTACAAAATTAGGTGCTCAATATAAGATCTAACTAAATTAAGTGACTTGGCTAATATTCAGTGATCATGCATTTATACCATTACTACTAATATTAACATTCGTTTGACTAACACTCATGAACATAACATTTCTTATACACGTTTATAATACATGCACTCATATTTAGAGCAAGGATTAATGAATTACTGCAAACCCTGGTCGGTGATCAAAAGGATGATTTTCAGTGTCCTTAGGATCTGGGGGAGATGATAAGCTGAAAGAAACTTAATGTTTAGTAAGAATAGACAGTCAGATTATACATAATGAAACACATTCCGTAGGTATCCACTAGGAGGTACTGTTGAGCTGTAGATAATTTCTTTAGGTCTGTGATATCTGGAAAGGGGTCTGGTATCTGTCAAAAGCCATAAACCCGTCTGGTTAAGAAGTTTATGACCTTTTAAGAGCATTAGTTTCCTGTAGGGCGGATGCTATCCACATGAACTGTCCACGTTGGGAATCTGGACTCCGAGTTTTTATGGTCCCTTTTAGCCTTTAAAAGCAAATTCTGATCCTTACCATCTCTGCAAGTGGCAACTGTTTACATTGGGGTCCTGGGAAAAACATTCTTGGTCAGGCCTTGAGTGAGGGTAGTTAATATGAAAACAAGTGAGATTCCTGTAGAATTAAAAAAAAAAAAAAGTGAAATCCCTGTAGAATGGAGGAAAGTGATCTTCTGGATTGGTTTGAGGAGACATTGATGCTACAAAAAGTTTAGCCACCGCGCTGTCACTGCTGTGTCGCCCTGACTTCAAGTGTAGGTGGTGTTTTGTACTTGTATTGCTAAAATATAAAGGGAAGCACTACAATGGGTCTCAATTACTTGTCATGTGTCCTGTTACTGCATTAGTTTATTCACAATAGACTATAAACTACACATATAATGGTGACTGAGTTATATTCATAATAGTGTACCTTACTTTGGGGAATGGCAGTTGTTTAAAGGATCACACAAGTAATCTGATATAAAAAAAAAATAAATGAACAAACAAGCGGTTCATTTTACAGTGGATAATATTGGATGTGCCATTCATTTTTAATTATTCTGTCATTAATATTCACACAATCAAATAAATCTCAGTTCAGTCCCTTTCATATTAAGTGGAAATTGTGCTACTTTAGTTTTGACACTTTACCTATACTTTACTTTAAAAAGCAAAGGATTTGAGTATCAACAACAGGATGTTTAACTCAGCACTCGTAACACATTGCTGTGTCATGCCAAACGTTGTCAGCGTCACAGCAGATGCTGGTCGGACTCTACAACAAAAATACACACAACTTAAGTACATGCACAGCACAAAAGTGCAACATGTAAAAAAACCCACCTTTTTAACCAGGATTATAACTAGCTTATTTCATCAGATATTGTCAACAGCATGGAGCACGGAGTTAACATTGATGGCTATCTAGCTATCTCTTTGTTTGCACCCAAGAAACAACGCTACTGTCTGTTCAAAGTGAACTTTCCACTGAAGGGATAAATAACGTAAAAGATGCATAATATCACATCATATCATATCACTCACCATCCTCTATATCCTAACATCACGGCTTTCAACTGCTAAAGTTGAGTGCTCCCGCAGCCGTAAATTCATTTTGGGTGGCTCTGTTTACTTCCCTCTGGATTCTCTCATCAGCTGAAAGGCACAGAAAAATTTGCTGGACCACGGTGTTGATTTCTGTGATGCTGTGGGGAGCAAGGTGTTGGACTTCTCCACCCAGAGAACAATGGACCAAGAGAGGAGATGTCGCCGGGGGGTACAGACGGAACAGTAAAGGCTAGGCACCCCCCAGGAGAGGAGCAGATGCCGGGCCACCAAGTGAAGTGTGGCACCTGTGTAATATCATGTTAATGCACCACACAGTCTTTGTTCTAAACTTAATGTGAGGTCAGAGCCTCGGGCCACCATACATGTAATTAAAGGTATGAAAGAGAGATTCACTGTGGCCTGAGAGTTCCTTTTGCTATCCTGTTCTGTTAGAGGGAGAATAAAGTCTGTGTTGATCAACTCATTGCCTCGCCTGCATCCTTCCCTCTACAAAGCAATTCTATCATTGTTGTTTATATCTCTTGCTCGCTGGCTGGCTCAGAGACGAATCTTTGCAAATGGCGGCTCGCATTGCTGTAAACTCAGCCTCAAACGCTGCTCTCATGACGTTATGCCCAGACCAATCAGTGGCCTGCAGTGTTTTTATGTCACATTTTTGTGTCGGTATGGGACAGTTAGAACCAGTCTCCAGCAGGTCTGAAAAATCGGGACCGTAACCATTACAGTCCCTAATGGAAAAGCCTACAAAGCATACCGTACCGAACCGAACTAGGCCAAACTGACACTAGTGGAAAAGGGCCTATTGTGTTGAAATTTTCGTACAGAACCAATGTTATTTATATGCATAAATGTTTGGGCTGGTTAACTGATGATCAATGGCTGATGTACAGTATGTTACAGAGTTTGCTTAGAAACATTTTTGTGGGTAAAATGCCAAAGATGTTATATGAACACTTTGCTTTTTGTTTTGTTCAACATAATTATCAAACATGACATGCATTAGGGAAAGAATTTTGTTACCCAGATCAAATACAAATACATTGAAGAGCACTCTTATGTATAGAGCTATGATTAGCTTGAATTCATTGCCATTTTTTATTGTACAGGGAAATTCGAAACAGAAGTTTAAAAAATTTTGTTAAGGAACTATCTAAAAGACAATGAGTAATGTTGTAATTTGTGTATTTTAAATGCACTGTTATTGAGTCAAACAGTGCACAAAATAAACTTACAATTGAGGAGAACAGGTAGTTGACGAGATAAACACAGGGATATGCATCAGGAAAGGGTCCTAACAGGAGTAGCTAGATGAGACTCTGACAATGAGTGACAGAAACAACAGATTTTAAATAAAGCATGTAATCAAAGAACATGAATGATAGCAGGTGCTGGTCACAAGAGCTGGAATGTTGACCTAATTAATGACAGGTGTCAGCTGACAACCCGCAAACTGAGCCAATAGCAGGGAATACTCAGCAACACATATGAGACAATAACAAGGTGGGAGTGTCTGGAGGAGGAGGTTGAGAGCTCATGTCAAATGGAAACAAAATATAAACACTAGGAACTAGATAGGAAAAGACGCCTAAGGAAACTGACAGAATAATAATAAGAACATGGAAACATAGACAGAACAGCTGACAACTGAGAACACACCCTAAACCATCATGCAGTTTATTTATTTATTTAACGAATGCAAAGTCCTTAAGCCAAGCAGTTGCCTCCTGGTTTGCTGTATGGAGGGTGTGTAATCCTCCTTCCAGTCTTTGGAGCGGGCAAACCTCTATGATGTGTTCCATTGTTTGCTCCTCTCCACATGCGCACAGTGGGCTAGGGCTACTGCCCCATCTGTGAAGGCTGGCCAAGCAGGGGCCATGTCCAGTCCTGAAGCAATTGAGTGTAGACCACTGTCTCCTTGGGAGGTTGGTGCCCGGGACCTGTTGGTTGGGGTTTATCACCAGCTGTTTGTTTGGGACCTCCTTGGTCTCCAATTCCTCTTGCCAAGCTGTCTGGATGGTAAAGTCAGCTGGGGGAGGGTTTTTCCAAATCGGCCGTCTGGATGAAAGTCGGGCAGTGGGTGGGGTGTAGATATCTGCATGGATTGGCAAGTGAGGAAAATCTTTAACTTTTTGGAGCATCCTTTGAGTTAATGCTGCTCGCCGGATGTGTGGAGGGGCTATGTTTGACAGTACAGAGAGCCAGGGGAGTGGTGTTGAACGGATTGTTCCAGTTATAGTTCTCATTGTTGAGTTGAGCTGGGTGTCTACATGGTGTGAGTAAGATGACCTGGACCAGACAGGGGCACAATATTCTGCTACAGAGTATGAAAGGGCCAGTGCTGAGGTGCGCAGGGTGGAGACTGCCGCCCCCCATTTTGCACCAGCGAGCTTGCAGAGCAGGTTGTTTCGTACCTTCACCTTAGCAGCCGCCCCCTTTAGAAGTTCCTTGAAGGATAAGGTCCTATCAAGGGTCACTCCAAGATAAGTTGGATTTGGGGCATGCTTAAGCTTGAGTCCGCTCAGGTGGATGTTTAGTTCTCTGGCAGCTTTTGCATTGTGGAGATGGAATACACTGGAGACGGTTTTTGCTGGGCTTGGTTTGAGGCGCCAGATTTTGCAGAACTGGTCCAGTTTGGCAAGATCTTCCGTGAGCACCCGTTCCAGTGGTTCAAAGTCTGGTGCTTGGAATGCCAAACAGATGTCGTCTGCATAGATGAATTTGCGGGATTTTGTAGTAGGCAGGTCGTTTATGTAGAGGTTGAACAGAGTTGGAGCTAGAACTGAGCCTTGTGGGAGTCCGTTTTTCTGCATTCTCCATGCACTTGTGTTCTGACTGAGGTGGACTCTGAACCTTCGGTTGGTCAGCAGTGTTTTTATAATTGCTGTTGCCCAAGCAGGGATCGCCTTTATAAGTTTCAGGAGGAGGCCTTTGTTCCAGACTGTATCATAGGCGGCTGTAAGATCGAGAAACACAGCCCCTCTCTTCAGTCTGCTCTCGAAGCCATTTTCGATGAAGGTGGTTAGGGCTAGTACTTGTTCTCCTGTACTGCAGTCCTTGCGGAAACCTGCTTGATCCACACTTAGAATATCCTCTATTTCTGGGGAAATGCGTTGTAGTATTAGGCGCTCCATGATTTTGTAAGGAACGCTGAGTAGGGAGATTGGGCGGTAGCTTGCTGGTAGTTTGTGGTCTTTGCCAGGTTTTGGGATAGCAATGACCTTTGCTGTCCGCCATTTCTTTGGGATCGAGTTTGTTTGTGTGATCCTTGTGTAAAATTGTGTCAACCAGGTTAGGGCTCGGGGGCCGAGATTTTTCATGAATTCTGGGAAGATGTTATCGTATCCTGCTGCCTTTCCACATTTCAGGCCCTGTAGGACTTTCTCCAGTTCAGCAGCCTCGAAGGGTTCAGGGTTTGTTTCCTCTACAGGCATTTTTTGGTGTTTTTTTAGCTCAGTTTTAACTGCTCTTCTGGTGTCTTTGTCTTGGGGTGCTTTGGCGATAGTCAGTAGGTGGGATGCAACTTGGTTGGGTGTGACGGATGCTCGGCTTTGGCTAGGGGGCTTCTGTGCAGCTCCTAGGCGACGGATGAGGCTCCAACATTTCCTGCTAGAGTGGGTAAAGCTCTGGTCAGCAACTGTCTCCTCCCATTTCTTTCACCGGGCTGTATTTAGCAATTCAATGAGATGGTCTGCTATCTCTGGGTCCCCTGATGTTTGATAGGATTGTAGGAGGGCAGCACTTTCTCCGTCCAAACATGGGACATAGAGGGGTTGGTAGCCTCGTGGGATTGCAGTATGGGCAGCCTTGAAGATTGCGCTGCAGAAGCGGCTGTATGCTTCATCTACAGTGATGGTGTGGAGTGGGATGGTAACAACGCTCCGGTCCAGAGTTTCACTGAATTTCTTCCAGTTGGCTTTGCGGAAGTTCCAGCACATCTTCCTTGGGCTGTATATGACTGGAAGTTGTAGGCCAATGTGTGCAAGCAGGGGCCGGTGTTGGCTGTGTGGAAAATCATCAAGAATGAGGATCTGTGTAGGATATGGCTCCCCATTCAAAGAGCTGACCCAACACAGGTCAGGAGAATAGTCCTTCTTCCACCTAGCAGAGTGGAAGGTTCCTCTTTGTTTGGGGTCGTATATCAAAGCGAGGTCATTTCTGGATGCCCAGTCTGAAAGTGCCTCCCCATCACTGTCCACTGCTGGGTACCCCCAGTCAGGGTGATGGCTGTTAAAGTCCCCCACATGGGGTAGGGTGGGTAAGACCTGCAGATCCCAGTTGGCATTAGGGGGCTTGTACATATTGACAATATGGAAGCCACCAATGATTATGGTGTCTGAGAAATGTGTTGTTATCAGGCGATTTGCTTCAACTATGTCAGAACGCACATCGGTGGCACGTCCATGTTTAACATGTAGAACATAGCACAGGAGGTCAAAGCCTTTGATGGTGAAGCGGCCAGCTTCCTCTGTGCCAATATGAGTCTCTTGGAGGCAGATTACATCAATCGAATGTTGGAAGTAAAATAAACACACAACATTGGGAAAATACAGGAAATAATCGGAAGTCATTTGAGAGCATAAGAACTGTGGAAACACCATGCTCAGCCTCGTGACAGAACCTCCGCCCTCCCAAGGAGTGGATTCCAGACACCCAAAGGTAACATCAAAAAGAAAAAAAGAAACAAAAGAAGACCCACCCCCCCAACTGGAGAAAAACAATAAACCAACCCGAGAGGGCGGTGGGGGGAGCTGCTAGGGGGAAACAAAAACAAGAAAAAAAAAAAAAACAACTCACGACCCACACCCAGGAAAAAAAAACAGGCATCTAGGTCCCCTGGACCGGAGAGTAGGACAGTTCAGGTGGTAGATTGAAGTCCCAGTCCTGGTCAATGGTGTGATGGAAAGAGTCGGGTGGCCTACAGGAGAATGTGGATCACCCAACCCAGTGGCACAGTATGTTGGGCGGCCTCCCAGAGTCCTTCAGCCACCCCAACAGATGGCGAAGTCCAGGAGGCGGCTGCCCAGCGGGGAAAAATGGTAGTGAAGAAGGCTGGAGAGTTGGGGACCAGAATGGAGAGGATGGCTGACCAGCGGGGACCTAAGGTGAAGGATCGTGACCCCCGGTGGCCACAGGAGAGGGGGAACCCATGACAGCCTTGGACAGAAGAGAGGGAACCACGATGACCTTGGGCGTAGGAGAGGGAACCACGACAGCCTTGGCCGTAGGAGAGAGAACCAAGATGGCCATGGGTGAGGAAGAAGAACCCTCAGCAGAAATGGATGGGGACTGAGGAACCACAGTGGTTTTGGACTGGCCTGTAGCACCCTTGGTGACCCTGTACTGGGGCATGGCAGCACCTGCAGTGGCCCCGGGCTGGGACAAAGCTGCACCCATGGTGGCTCCGGGCTAGGGCGAAGCTGCTCCTGCAGTGGCCCTGGGCTGGGGAAAAGCTGCACCCACGGTGGCCCCGGACCGGGATATAGTTGCACCCCTGGTGGACTCGGACTGAGGCATAGCTGCACCCACGGTGGCCCCCTGGCTGGAGCAAAGCACCCATGGTGGACCCAAGCTGGAGCGCTTCACCTTTGTTGGTCTCACGCTGGGTCGCAGCACCCATGACGGATCCCCAACTGGGACACAACATCCACAAAATACAGGAAATAATCAGAAGTAATTTGAGAGCATGAGCATGGTGGAAATTCTGCGCTCAATCTTGTGACAAAGTGATATTAAGATAAAATAAAATAAGCCTTTATTAGTCCCACAATGGAGAAATTCCAGTTGATAGTACTAAATGTGTTTATGGTCTTGAAAACATGGTTTAAGTTTTCTCCTATATTAAGTTGTATTTTTGCTTATGAAATTAAGCTGGTTTGGCTTTTGTTTTGTTATTTTTATATTGTTGCTGCTATCTGTAAATGTGTGCAATGTTGTGCATGTTAGACGCCAGGAAGAATAGCCAGTGTTTTATACAAGTGCTAATGGGGATCTTATTAAAGCAAACAAACAAATAAACCAAATTCACAGCATTCATCCTCCACAATGCTCCGATGTCATTAATGTCAGCCCTGCATGTCTGTGGTGCCCCTATTAGGAACTAGCCCTAGAGAAATGCTCGGGACCTTTAAATTTAGATTTTGATTTGTAATGCTAATAAATGGATTTGGTATAGTGTTCAGCTCGATAGCACATTTTTTGACTGAGATAGCAGATGTACAATTTCAATACTTTTACATGGGGTTATCCCAAAATTTTCACCCCATTAATTTCAAGGATTCAAAGGATTGAAAGGTTTTATTTATCAATTCTACTGTACATACAGAACATACAGGAGAATTGACATAGTGTTTCTTTCACTCCAGTGGTGTGCACAATATAAAACAAGAAAAAGGAATGAGGCTAGAAAAATAACTGCAGCAGGCTATGTACAGTAATGCTGCCTGTAGTGCAAATGGCGACAAAAGACAGACCCAGACCTCCCATAGTGCAAATAAAGAGAAACGATAAATGAGACCCAGCTATCCTACATACAGAAAAGAAGAACAGTAATACTTGTAGTACCAAGTTTAATGAGGTAGTGTAGGTGCAGTGACAGACAGGACTGCACATGATCAGTATTGCAATGACAGACAGCAACAGACATGGCATTTGTGCGAACGGTTGCAGTGAAGTGCAGAGACATACAGCAGCAGATGTATTACTGTTGGTGTGCCAGTCTTTGTGTGCCAACAGCAGAGGTAGTTATTGAATTCAACTTTGTCTATATAGCGCCATTTCACAACAACAGTCATCTCATAGCACTTTCAACTGTAGGGGAAACCCCCACAGTTGCAGAAAACCCCCAGCAACTGTGTTGGTTGTTGCGGGTGAGTGCATTATGGTCCGGGGGGTGGCGGTGCGGTGTAGCAGACAGAGTTCAGGGTCCTGATGGCCTGATGAGCAAAGCTGTTTAGCAGTCTTCTAGAGTGGTACGCTTTCCTCGTGGGCAGAGGGATTAAGAGGGAATGTGAGGGGTGGGAGGTGTCGCCTGCAATGTTGATGGCTGTCCATGTGAGGGGGGTGAAGTAGATGTCCAAGAGTGGGGGCAGAGGGGCACCGGCGATCTTCCTGGCTGGTTTCACTCTGCTTTGTATTGTCTTACATCAGGAGGCGGTGCAGCTTCCATAACACACTGTGATCCAGCTGGTGAGGATGCTCTCAACGGTGCCACAGTAGAATGAGCACATGATGGGGGGTGGGACTCGTGTTCTTCTCAGTTTGCGGAGGAAATGGAGTTGAGTTTGAGCCTTCTTGACCAGGGATGTGATGTTGTTGGACCAAGTGAGGTCCTCAGATACAGTGGGGTAAAAAGTATTTAGTCAGCCACCAATTGTGCAAGTTCTCCCACTTAAAAGATGAGAGAGGTCTTCAATTTTCATCATAGGTATACCTCAACTATGAGAGACAAAATAAGAAAAAAAAATCCAGAAAATCACATTGAAGGATTTTTAATGAATTAATTGGTAAATTCCTCGGTAAAATAAGTATTTGGTCAATAACAAAAGTTCATCTCAATACTTTATTAAATACCCTTTGTTGGCAATGACAGAGGTCAAACATTTTCTGTAAGTTTTCACAAGGTTTTCACACACTGTTGCTGGTATTTTGGCCCATTCCTCCATGCAGATCTCCTCTAGAGCAGTGATGTTTTGGGGCTGTCGCTGGGCAACACAGACTTTCAACTCCCTCCAAAGATTTTCTATGGGGTTGAGATCTGGAGACTGGCTAGGCCACTTCAGGACCTTGAAATGCTTCTTACGAAGCCACTCCTTCATTGCCCGGGCGGTGTGTTTGGGATCATTGTCATGCTGAAAGACCCAGTCATGTTTCATCTTCAATGCCCTTGCTGGTGGAAGGAGGTTTTCACTCAAAATCTCACAATACATGGCCCCATTCATTCTTTCCTTTACACAGATCAGTCGTCCTGGTCCCTTTGCAGAAAAACAGCCCCAAAGTATGATGTTTCCACCCCCATGCTTCACAGTAGGTATGGTGTTCTTTCTCCTCCAAACACGACAAGTTGAATTTTTCCCAAAAAGTTCTATTTTTGTTTCATCTGACCATATGACATTCTCCCAATCCTCTTCTGGATCATCCAAATGCTCTCTAGCAAACTTCAGACGGGCCTGGACATGTACTGGCTTAAGCAGGGGGACACGTCTGGCACTGCAGGATTTGAGTCCCTGGCAGCGTAGTGTGTTTCTGAAGTAGCCTTTGTTACTTTGGTCCCAGCTCTCTGCAGGTCATTCACTAGGTCCCCCCATGTGGTTCTGGGATTTTTGCTCACCGTTCTCATGATAATTTTGACCCCAAGCGGTGAGATCTTGCGTGGAGCCCCAGATCGAGGGAGATTATCAGTGGTCTTGTTTGTCTTCCATTTTCTAATAATTGCTCCCACAGTTGATTTCTTCACACCAAGCTGCTTACCTATTGCAGATTCAGTCTTCCCAGCCTGGTGCAGGTCTATAATTTTGTTTCTGGTGTCCTTTGACAGCTCTTTGGTCTTTGCCATAGTGGAGTTTGGAGTCTGACTGTTTGAGGTTGTGGACAGGTGTCTTTTATACTGATAACGAGTTCAAACAGGTGCCATTAATACAGGTAACGAGTGGAGGACAGAGGAGCCTCTTAAAGAAGAAGTTACAGGTCTGTGAGAGCCAGAAATCTTGCTTGTTTGTAGGTGACCAAATACTTATTTTACCGAGGAATTTACCAATTAATTCATTAAAAATCCTTCAATGTGATTTTCTGGATATTTTTTTCTCATTTTGTCTCTCATAGTTGAGGTATACCTATGATGAAAATTGGAGACCTCTCTCGTCTTTTAAGTGGGAGAACTTGCACAATTGGTGGCTGACTAAATACTTTTTTGCCCCACTGTATGTGCACCCCCAGGAACTTGGTGCTTCTCACCCTCTCCACAGCCGCTCCACTGATGATCAGAGGTGGATGCTGTGTATGTCCCCCCCGGAATTTGCCACAATCTCTTAGGGTTTTCTCATGTTCATGAAGAGGTTATTGTCTTTGCACCACTGGATCAGTTGATTCACCTTATTTCTGTGGTTGGCCTCCCCATTGTTTGTGATGAGGCCCATCTCCGTCGTATCACACACAAACTTGATGATGTGGTTGGTGTTGTAGGCTGGTACAGTCATTGGTCAGCAGGGTGAAGAGCAGCAAGCTGAGCACACACCCTTGTGGAGCCCCTGTGCTAAATGTGATGGTCTTGGATGTGTTGCTGCCAACCCGCACATTCTGTGGCCTCCCTTTGAGAAAGTCCTGCACCCAGTTACAGAGAGAGGTTTTGAATCCCAGCTGTTTGAGATTTTGTATTAGGTGCTGGGGGATGACTGTTGAATGCTGAACTGAAGTCCAAAAATAGCATTCGCACGTAGGAGTTCTCTGAGTGCAGGTGGATGAGGGCTGGATTGAGAGCAGCAGAGATGGCATCTTCCTTGGATCTGATTGAGCTGTATGAAAAGTGAGATGGGTCGTGGGAAGGAGGGAGGATGGACTTGATGTTCTGCATGACCAGCCACTCAAAGCACTTCATTATGATGGGGGTCAGGGCGACGGGCCAGTAATTGTTGTAGCTGGACGGGATGGGCTTCTTTAGGACTGGTATTATTGTGGCAGTTTTGAAACATGTGGGGACAACAGATTGAGTCAGGGAGATGTTGAAGATGAATAGGAGTTTTTAAGAACTCCTTATAAGAACTCCTTATATGGATTTTCATAAAGATGGACGGATAATTTTTCATACATAAGGAGTTGCTCAGAACTCCTTATGAGAACTCCTTATACAATGATATTGAGTGATGATAATCAAGTCAGTGGCGGTAATGCACCTGTAAGCTGGTTGCCAACCACCAATCAAATCTAAAAGAAGAAGAAGAAGAAGATGTTGAAGATGTTGGACAGGACTTTCTTGAGTTCATCTGCACAGTCCTTCAGAACACGACCCAGTATGATGGCTGGACCAGCTGCCTTGCGTGGGTTGATCCTGCAGAGGGTCCTTGTCACACTAACCAAATCCAGACACATGGCCTGTTTGTCTGGAGGAGGAGTGTTCTTCTGTGCTGATGTGCTGTTTTGTGCTTCAAAGCGGCCGAAGAAGTCATTTAGGTTGTTAAGCAGTGTGATGTCTCTCACACTGGTCTGAGGTGGAGGTATGTAGTTGGTGAGGGTCTGTATGCCACGCAACAGGGAAAGTGCATCTCTGGAGTTGCTGAAGTAGCCGTATTTTTTCTTGCTGTGTTGTCATTTTGCCTCTTTGATGCCACAGGACAGGTTAGCCCTAGCTGTTGTTAGTCCTGCAGTTTTGCCAGCCCTCAAGGCTTTGTCCCAAGCCCTCAGGAGCATGTGGGCCTCTGCTTGCATCCATGGCTTTTGGATGTCACGAACAGTGAGTGACATCATCATTGGATTTAGCAATTGTAGTGTCAATCCCTTTGGCTCCAATCATTAAAATTACTCTTCACCTTAAAGAAACTGTTTCATCCAAAAGTCTGGTAAATAAATGTTTCCTTCACCTAAAAACCACAGTTTGAAAACACATTCTATGGTAAAAGGGACGATAAGGATCCCATTTTGTGCCAGGAATGGATTAGTCTGCAATCATAATTCCCCGAACTTCCTCCCCAACCAGGTAGTTTTATGCTTCAAGAATTGTTTGAGATCTTCCAGATACCTTGGAACACATTCCACAGGTCTCTAAGGAATTATCCACAGCTCAATATTACCCCCTGGTGGACAACTCCAGAATATGTTCGCTTTTGCCTCTTCAAGCTGAACTGGGGTTAATGGATGAAATGACTTCCTTTTAACAAAAACTCTAAATTCTCAGATTACTTTCTCTTTCAGGACACCCTGGAAAATCAAGTGGGACTCTGACATACCATTATGGTTTGAAATGTCTCATTAGTCATTGGTTTAAATGTATTGCATGTTTGAAAATCCTTAAATGAACCTTATTCTAATTCTTATTCTAATTTTTGTTAATTATAGAATGACAAGTTTATGAAATTGCTATTGCCTATAAACACAATAGAAGCGTAAAAAAAATCACTTTGTACTTAATCACTTATGTTAATCACACATTTTAATCTTTAAAATTCAAACCACATATATTTACATGTCTTATGAAGCAATTGCAACTGTTGAAGCTGTGTGTGTGTGTGTGTGTGTGTGTGTGCTTAATGCTGCATTGTGTGATTTCTTCCACGGGAGGCCCATTTTTGCTTCAGAATTCTAATAAATGCTAATGTTTATTCAAGAGTGACCTTGAAGTAGTGTTAACTTTGGTCATGCTGGTACAGGATTTAGTGATTCACTGAATATTTATCAAAATTTTTCAAAAATAGGAACCCACATTAATCAATTAACACTTAAAAGCGGTAGGTGGTTCATGTTTTTCTCCCCTGGAAAAGGAAAACATTAACCAATTCATTACCTCTCACCAGCATTTAAAATGGAAAAGTCAAAAGTTGAAAACATTGATTATTCTTTAAATAAAAAAAAAACCAACTTTATAGATCACAATCAAACAATTCACCATTAGCTTTATTCCTACGAAATCCTTGGTGGCAAAATACAAAGACAATTCACTTGTGTTTCCTAATCTGTAAATATTAAACTTTTAAAAAGCTATAAAGTCATTTAGGTTGTTAAGCCGGAGTGGTGGCTCAGTTGGTAGAGCATCTGCCCCACACCTGGGAGGTAGGGGTTCAAATCCCGGCCGGGTCATGCAGAAGACCATTTAAAAGCGGAACTTCCTGCTGTCCAGCTTGGTGCTCAGCAATAATGGAATGGAGGAGGGAAATCTGTGGCGGCACCTTGCATGGCAGCGGCCCTTCTGATTCTACTATGGTGTGTGTGTGATTTACACTGTAGATTGGATAAATCACAATTTCGTTCTACTGTACATGATTGGTTGAATGACAATAAAGGGTGATTTTTAAATGAGTATTTGTTTTAACAATGAAGACAAAGTCAACCTTAACTTGAAAAGGAAGTGAAAACTTATAACGTTAAATCTCTAAACCATTTAACCTTTTCTATTTGCGTTGTTCCCTTTTGTAAATAAAGTTATTACTTTAACCTCTTGCACTCCGGTGTACCGTGGACGGGCACGTCTCTGCGTCCCAGAGCGCACGAGGGCGCACGAGAGTGCCCTCGTGCGCTCTAGGACGCACAAGGGCGCTGTGTCCAAGCGCACACTGAAAAAAAAAAAAAAGTTCTTCCACTACAGACACAGCCGCGAACAGATCAGATATGATTGACCTCTCATTTGACTAATAAGAGCCTTGAATTGGGTTTCAGAAACCTTGAAGAACCAATGACTGAAAACCTAGCAAGAAGGACCCGCCTACCAACGCTGTGAATGCAGCGAGCCAATTGAAGCACAGAAGTTTGGGCTGGGTGAAGAGAGACTGACTGCTGCAGCAGATGAAAAAAAGGATCCGCAGGAAGAACCTGCTACAGACCCAGCAGCACGGACACCACCCATAAGTGCGACCTGCACTTATTCCAGCAGAATAGACGTTTAGGAATCTCTTCCATGGTCATCATAGACCGACGGAGGCCGACGACGAAGGTCGTAAATCATTCGCCAAAACCACAATCATGGAAGCGCAAAACCGCAATAATGGAATTATGTTTTGACCGGGAACCACGAGCGGACCAGCGTCGCATTTGTCTGACAATGAGGAAGAGAAGTTCACCAGGACAGTGCTGCTGTGAAGAGGTAAGTGTTATAAGCTAAATTATTCTTTATCCCTGAAAATTGTAATCCAAAATGACTTTTGACCGATCGGTAAATTACAACTGTGCGGCGCACGAAGTCCGAAGTGCGTGCGCCGCGGTACACGGTTCATGCGCCATGTCTGGACCATGAACGCCCCCCCCCCTGCTCTGTAGCGAGGGGGGGGAAGCCGCAGTGACTGCGCCGCGGTCGCCACATAGCCACATGAGTCTATTCCGTCATGTAGCAATGGCCGTTGTCCATCCTCTGTAGCAAGGGGGGGGGACAACCCCCCCCCACACACACACACAGCCCTGAGTGTCACCTTTCATTAGAGCCCAAGATCAAGCTTCTATATTTAATCATTCAAAAGTTACAGACGTTTTTCCAAACTGTGCCATTTGGCACAATTTGGCACAGTTCAAAAACGCCTGGGAAAAAGCTGTGTAATATATTCATTTTTTGTGGTATTGTTACAAAATTTTGACCTCAGCTGGATAACACTTGGTTCTACATTTCTGTTGCATTTTCCAGCCTGGATCTGAAGCTGTGTGTTATTTGCAAGCATTTGTATCCAAAAAAACACCCAGGCCAAATTTATTTTCTTCAAGTTCAGTATGTTTAGATGACTGTAACTCAGTCGCCGGAGCACTTAGAGAGATTATGACTGTTTTGCCAAAAAATTCAAAGTGTTTTCTTTTAAATGAGATCAACCCCATGAAGATGCTGCAAAGGGTTGAAGAACAGCTTTCGATTTACTTTGGGCATGTTATTTTTTGGCGTTTTTAGGGAAATTGACCGGAGTGCAAGGGGTTAAAGTGACATTCAACAAAAATTCCAAAGCTAGTTATTGATGACAATTCCAATACTAGGCTTCAAAAATTTAAGTAAAGAAGTCAATCCACACGAATTTTAAACTACAAATCAAAAGACAGTTTAAACAAACAAATAAATTGAAACATCTCTACATTTCTAAACAATTTTGAAATTCCACCTCCCTTCTTACAAGCCTGCAAGTTGGAAAAAGTTCTGAAAAGAGCTTATAACTAACACTATTATAAAATAACACTCAAACTTAACTCTTCACTCACAAATGTAGCTATAACCAACAAATTGATTTTTAAGCTAACTAACAACAAATGGTAAAATATGGCAGGTCAACAGACAACTGAACGATTTACCAAACTGGATGACCGTCAAGCAACCTTGGAAGTATGGATTTCTGATTTTATATCTAGCTTCACAACATGGTTCAAGAAAACACAGCCCGAAGATATGAAGCAACTCACTGAAGACCTTTTGGATGACTACATTGAAAAGCCACCAGAAGGAAAGGATCTCCCTAGCGTGTTAGATAAGTTTGCAGTAGCATTAGTTGCAAGATTAAAAGTAGCTGAAAACGAGCTAGAAAATAAACAATCACCAATCTTCTCTCTCCAGGAAGAGAGCAAATCATTAAGGAAGAAACTGGTCCAATCTCAAGATAAAAACGACAATACTCAAGCTCAGCTTGATGGTGCATTACGAGATTTGGACAAGGCAGAGTCAAGGCTGAGGTCCGGCGGCTCAACCTGAGGAGAGGAGACTGGGAGGGACGGTGAACCTTTGGCCGAATTTAGACACATAGCTAAACAATTAGGGCTCCAGGAGGTGATGGAATTTTGTGCCCAATTAAGAATTGGATTATGCCTCCGGAGCCATTGATAGCCTAGTACCACCGCATGAGAGGCCCATGGAAACACGTAAAAAGTCAGCCTCTCCCGATGGTTAACGGACAACAGGACGGATAACTGCACTGTGCAATGGGTAACGGACACCACCATCTGGCCAGAAAGGGTTCGCACGGGACAGGGAGCCAGCACTTTAACTGTAGGAATCCCCATGTTGTGCACCAGCTTAGAGGAGATGAAATTACCCTCTGCCCCGGAATCAATTAGGGCGGAGACCCTCCTCTTGACCCCCAGTAGCTAAACCAGGGCCGAAATAGAAAAATTACAAGGGGGATCAGGTGGAGTGCCGCCCGCCAGACCCCCCCACGGCTACTGACGGACCGAATCTTTTGGCCGTTGGTGGCATGTGTCCAACTTGTGCTTCAGGGAACCACATTAGGCACATGCCCCGATCCGCTGCTGCCATTCAACCTCTGCTCGCTGAAGGCAAACAGAGCTGAGCTCCTTAGGCTCGGGGACAGAATTGGACTCACCTAGGTCAGTAGGTGCCAGGAGTGTGCATGTGGCGAACAGGCGAGAAGAGGCACCATGCTCCCGGGCACGTTCGAGGTACCGATTATCCCGCCCGACCGCCTGATCTATCAGACCATCCAAGGTGGCAGGAACAGCATGAACTGCCAGGTCATCGCGGAGCTGAGTATTCAGTCCGTGGAGGAACGCGCTGCACAGTGCAACCTCGTTCCACCCCGAATCAACTGCCTCGACTCGAAACTCCACCGGGAAGTCAGCCACAGACCGGTTGCCCTGGCAGAGTGACATCAGGCGACTCATGATATTCCCTTCACTCTCAGAGCGGTCAAAGGTGCGGGAAAATTCTTACACAAATTGGTCAAATGTGGGTTGCGAACCTCTCTGACGATCAATAACAGCCCACACCCAACTAAGAGCGAGGCCCCATAGCAGAAGAGTCAACTGGTGGATTTTGGAAATATCATCCGGTTACCCCCCCCCCCCCCGCCACCACCACCACCACCTCGAAATAAAGCTGAATCTGACACAAAAAGTCCTTGCATTTCCCCACCTCCCCCGCAAATGGAGCAGGTGTGGAAATGACAAGGGTTCGGCGAATGATAGTAGATGGTAGGTGAGAAGGTGGAGGTGGAGTGGCCGGAACAGCCACACAGCCCAATTGATCAGAAATGACACTCAGCTGCTACGTAACTGCCTGCAGCAGCTGAGTGTGCTCAGCCACCTGCCTTTCTGTAACGTTGTGGCGGTGGAGCGTGGAGTGCTCTGTTGATGAAGCACTTGCCAGGTTGTGACCCTGGCTGGCTCGTTCTGTCATATTGACTGGACAGGCAACCTGAGTGAAAAGTGCAATCACCAACAGAACACAAAGAGAACGTTTGACCTTTTAGTAGAATTTTCAAAATCGCACACTTGTGGAAAAAGTCAGTCACTCGTCAGAAAAGCAGGAGTCCTGTGGAGTATAGACGAGACTGATTAATGTTACGTATGGCTCTCGCGAGCCATACAATGAGAGCCGAGGGCGAGCCAGTGAGTTTGCAATGTTTAAACACAAATAACAATACAAGCGTAACACTCACATCTAATGCAGAATGATGAGCAGGTGGCTGGCGCCATACGAAGGGGTTCCAGCCTTACCCACGCCAGAGAAGAATGTGGATAGAGATGTGAAGTCACAGCCCCGAATGATCGGAGCTGCTCCCTTTAATACTCGTTAGCAGCGCCTCAGCTGATGAGGGTTAATTGGGCTCCAGCCGTCTCGTAGAACTTGACAGCTGGGAGCCCGCTGAGATGCTGTCACAATAAGAGCCGGGCTGAGGGGGAATATGGCCTGAGTGCCGGATGACATGGCGTCTCACCCCATATTACAATTAGAGAGAAATGAATAAATAATGAGAATCAAATTATACCACTTACACGGGAGGTGAAAAGTTACCTGCACAGAACCCAGCTAAGGAGAGGAGCCAGCAGGTAAGAACTACCGGTTGGGTATGGTTTGTGGGGTCTGACTGCGTGGAGAGGATGAGCAGGGTAGAGGTGGAGCAACAGGCTGGCAAGCACACCAAATCCCTGGAGACGCACCGCTACGTTTGCAGCAACCCGAAAAGGTGGAGGAGAACGTGTGTAAGACAAAGTCATAAACAACACAACCGCTTACTGAGTGAGCTGTCTGCTGGAGCAGTATACTCAAACGATCCAGCATTGAATCACTGAAGAGTGCTTCCTTATAAATGCTGGCCCAGCAGGAAACAGCAGGTGCATCTAATGAGGAGACAGGTGAACAGGAAGGAGGGGGCGAGCGCTCGCCAACACATGACAATTTCTTCCTTTAGTTTTTGTTTAAATTGTCCACGCATTGTACATGATTTTAATTCAGGTCCAAAAGCGTTCCACAATCTGACTCCTTGCACTGAGACACAGTGTTGCTTGGTGGTAGTTCTCACTGAAGGTTTTTGAAATATACATGTTCCTCTGAAATGATATTGTTTCTCCCTTATTTTGGAACAACTTGTGGATATTTGCTGGCAGTGATAGATTCTTCACTTTAAACATTATTACTGTAGTTTTAAAATCAACCAGATCTTTCAACCCAAGAGCTTTTAATTTAAGAAAAAGTGGGTTTGTTGGTTCCCTGTAAGCAGCTTTGTTTATTATTCTAATTGTCATGAGCCGAACCGGCTTGGTTTTCCCCGGCTCAGCCCTGATCTCTTTGTGGGTTTTGGCTTTACTGTTTATGTGCATTTTGTGTATTCTTTCCATCATTTTAACCACTGCTTGACCGGAAGCTGTTAGTCAGCCTCTGATCTTTTTCCCACACTGCTGACAGTCTGTCGGTCCGACCACACCCCCTCGCGCTCCATGATTTCAACAGCTGTCCCAGCCCCGGTAATTATCTTTCCCACGCCTCAGGTGTTCCCAATTTGTGTGACCAGTAGAGTTTGGATTTAAACAGCTCTTCGCTAGACAAACGCCGTTGGGTCATTGATCGAGTCACTCCTGCTCTTCAAGTAGTGATCGTCACATCAGGAAGGAATATTGTTTGTGCTCACCTGGAGAACTGGACTTTTTGGGACTGCTCCAACTTGTGAGTAAATTGTTAGCATTTCTTTGTGGTTACCGCTATACTGAACCAGAAGCGTTTCTTACACGGTAGTATCCCACTTCGCTTCTGGCAGCGTTTCCTCGCCGCAGCACAATTCCTACGCTTAGGCTGTGCCCAGTTTATGTTCCTCCCAAGTTTGTTGAGCTACTCACTGTCTTCCCTGCTCTCCCGAGCGCAGCCATACTGTATCACAATTCACTTGTTCATCTGTATCTGTACACTGGCAGTCAATAAATGTGTGTTTGGTGAATCACTGCATTTTAAATCCTCATTCTTCCTTCTCTCCACTATGCGCAATTGTAGAGCGCACGGTGAGTTTTTGACACTAATAACTCTCTTCTGAAGCATAAAGACTGGATATATGTTTGTTTTATAGGTATTTCCCCATACTCCAGTACGATATGTCATGTATAGGAATATCAATGAATGATACAAAGTATATAGTGTGGGTTGTTTCAGCAAATATTTCACTCTGTGTAGTATTGTGATTGATTTGGATATTTTACCATTAATATAACTAATACAGACGTGGACAAAATTGTTGGTACCCCTCTTTTAATGAAAGAAAAACCCACAACGGTCACAGGAAAAACTTGAATCTGACAAAAGTGGTAATAAATAAAAATTCTATGAAAATTAACTAATGAAAATCAGACAATGCTTTTGAATTGTGGTTCAACAGAATTATTTTAAAAAACAAATCCATGAAACAGGCCTGGACAAAAACGATGGTACCCCTAGAAAAGATTGAAAATAGTGTGACCATAGGGACATTTTCAACCAAGATGTGTCCTTTAATTAACATCACAGATGTCTACAAACTTGTAATCAGTCAGTCGGCCTATTTAAAGGGTGACAAGTAGTCACTGTGCTGTTTGGTGACATGGTGTGTACCACACTAAACATGGACCAGAGGAAGCAAAGGAGAGAGTTGTCTCAGGAGATTAGAAAGAAAATTATAGACAAGCATGTTTAAGGTAAAGGTTATAGGACCATCTCCAAGCAATTTGATGTTCCTGTGACTACAGTTGCACATATTATTCAGAAATTTAAGATCCACAGGACTGTAGCCAACCTCCCTGGACGTGGTCGCAGGAGGAGACGGATAATATGAATGGTAACAAAACAGCCCAGAACAACCTCTAAACACATTCATGGTGAACTCCAAGGTCAAGGTACATCAGTATCAGATCGCACCATCTGTCGTTGTTTGAGCCAAAGTGGACTTCATGGGAGACGACCAAGGAGGACACTACTGTTGAAAACAAATCATAAAAATGCCAGACTGGAATTTGCCAAACTGCATGTTGACAAGCCACAACGCTTCTGGGAGAATGTCCTATGGACAGACGAGACAAAACTGCAACTGTTTGGCAAGGCACATCAGCTCTATGTTCACAGATGCAAAAATGAAGCATACCAAAAAAAGAACACTGTCCCTACTGTGAAACATGGAGGAGATTCTGTTATGTTCTGGGGCTGCTTTGCTGCATCTGGCACAGGATGTCTTGAATCTGTGCATTGTACAATGAAATCTCAAGACTATCAAGGTATTCTAGAGAGAAATGTGCTGCCCAGTGTCAGACAGCTTGGTCTCAGTCGCAGGTCATGGGTCTTGCAACAGGATAATGACCCAAAAAACACAGCTAAAAACACCCAAGAATGGCTAAGAATGAAACATTGGACTATTCTAAAGTGGCCTTCTATGAGCCCTGATCTAAATCCTATTGAACATCTGTGGAAGGAGCTGAAACATGTCGTCTAGAGAAAAAACCCTTCAAACCTGAGACAACTGGAGCAGTTTGCTCATGAGGAGTGGGCCAAAATACCTGCTGAGAGGTGTAGAAGTCTCACTGACAGTTACAGAAATCGTTTGATTGCAGTGATTGCCTCAAAAGGTTGTGCAACAAAATATTAAGTTAAGGGTACCATCATTTTTGTCCAGGCCTGTTTCATGAGTTTGTTTTTTTAAAATAATTCTGTTGAACCACAATTCAAAAGCATTGTCTGATTTTCAATGGTTAATTTTCATAGAATTTTTATTTATTACCTCTTTTGTCAGATTCAAGTTATTTCCGTGACTATTGTGGGTTTTTCTTTCATTAAAAGAGGGGTACCAACAATTTTGTCCACCTCTGTATGTGACTTCCAACACAATTTCTTATCAATTATTTCTCCAAGGAATTTAATTTTGGATACCCTTTCATCTCTACACCATTTACACTGAGTTTAGATACTGAGTTGTCAAATCAAATCAAATCAAATCAAACTTTATTGTCATATTGCTGTACATACAACTGTAGCGCAGGCAAGATGAAACTGTGTTTCTCTCGGCATCCATATAAATAGGAGCAGCATGATTTAAGACACACTCACACATAGCTTCACCCCCCACCCCCACCCCCCATCCATTCACACATCCCTGAGACATACTTGGGAAAAAACTAACTAACTATAATATACAAATAATATACAAAATGTCCGTAGGTGCAGCAGTGTGTATGAGAGATTCCGGGTCAACTGTTCAGCATCCTGACAGCTTGTGGAAGGAAGCTGTTGATCAGTCTGGTAGTTCTGTCTCTGATGCTCTGGAATCGTTTACCAGATGGAAGAAGTTCAAAGTGTTTATGCAGAGGGTGAGAACGGTCCTTGACAATGTTCAGTGCCCTGCTCCTACAACGGTTTTGAAAAAGTTCTTGGACAGAGGGGAGGGAGACTCCAATTACTCTCTCAGCCCCCTTGACTATCCTCTGCAGGGCTTTTTTGTCTGACATACTGCAGCTGGAGTACCATGTAGCAATACAATACGTCAGAACACTCTCCACCACACCTCTGTAGAAGGTCCTGAGGATGCAGATGGGGAGAGAGGCCTGTTTAAGTTTCCTCAAGAAGTGCAGTCTCTGCTGAGCCTGCTTCCTGATCCCCAAGGAATTCTTGCTCCAGGTCAGGTCCTGCGAGATCTGCACTCCAAGGAACTTGATGTTCTCCACTCTCTCCACTAAACGGCCGCCGATGCTGAGGGGGACGTGCTCAGGCTGTGACTGCCGGAAGTCGATAATCATCTCCTTCGTTTTGTCCACGTTGAGCACCAGATTGTTCTCCCTGCACCAGCCCTCCAGGTCTCTCACTTCTTCCCTGTACATTGATTCCTCATCCCTCTGAATAAGTCCCACCACCGTGGTGTCGTCTGCAAACTTAATAATCTGGTTCCCCTCGTGTCTGGATACACAGTCATGTGTTAGAAGTGTAAACAACAGTGGACTGAGTACACAGCCTTGAGGGGATCCGGTGCTCAGCGTGACAGAGTTGGAGATGTTGTTTCCAACCCAGACAGACTGAGGTCTCTCAGTCAGGAAATCAAGGATCCAGAGACATGTGGCGGTGTTCAGACCGAGAAGGAGTAATTTCTCCATCAGTCTCTGGGGAATAATGGTGTTGAATGCTGAACTGAAATCAATGTACAGGAGTCTGGCGTAGGTGTCTTAGTCTGGTCCAGTTGGGTGATGACAGAGTGTAGGGTGGTGACTATAGCATCCTCCGTGGAGCGGTTTGAACAATATGCAAACTGGAGCGGGTCGTGTGATGCAGGAAGGCAGGCTGTAATGTGTGGTTTGACAAGCCGTTCAAAACATTTCATCACAATTGGTGTCAGTGCAACAGGACGATAGTCATTCAAACAGGACACAACTGGTTTCTTTGCTACCGGTACAATGAGAGAGGTCTTGAAGCATCTGGGAACAATGGCCTGACTCAGGGAGATGTTATAAATGTCAGTCAGGACATCCGCCAACTCGCTCATGCAGTCTCGGAGCACACGTCCCGGGATGTTGTCCGGACCTGCAGCTTTACGTGGGTTGACTCTGGTTAGGGTCCTCCGTGTGTCCGCTGTGTTGATGGTAAAAGCTGGTCCAACCGATGGTGGGGATGGGCCAGCCCTCCCTCTGATTGTTGAGTTTGATGCTTCAAAATGTGCAAAGAAGTCGTTAAGCCTGTCTGGAAGCGAAGCGTCGTCATCATCGACATCCTGCCTAGACTTATAGCCCGTCAGTGTCCGAACTCCCTGCCACATCTGCTTGGTGTTCCTAGTGTCACAGAGGTGTCCCTGGATTTTCTCCGCATAGGCGCGCTTTGCCACCTTAATTCCCTTTGAAAGCGCAGACCTGGCTGAGCGGAGGGTGATCCTGTCCTTCGCTCTGAAGGCTGCATCCCTGGCTGTAAGCAGCGAGCGCACCTCTGCAGTCATTCAGGGTTTTTGGTTACCCCGCATAGTGATGGTCTTCACTGTAGTGACATCCTCTGAGCACTTCGCGATATAGCTGGTGACCGTTTCAGCATACTCCTCCACATCTGTCTTGTCTTTCTGGGAGGCTGCTATTTTGAAGACCTCTCAGTCTGTGTGCAGAAAACAGTCTTTCAGTGCAGAGGTTGCACTCTCTGGCCAAATTGTGATTTGTTTCACTGCTGGCCTGCTGCGCTTCAATAAAGGTTTGTAGGCAGGCAGCAGCATCACGGATATGTGGTCAGAAAGGCTGAGATGGGGGCGGGGTATAGCCTTATATGCATCTGTGTTTGTGTACACTAAGTCCAACATATTCTCTCCTCTGGTATTAAAGTCTACACATTGTTTAAACTTGGGGAGCACAGTCTTTAAGCTGGTGTGGTTAAAATCCCCCGCAACCACCACAAAACTGTCCGGGTGTGAAGTTTGGATTTCACTAATCGCATTGTGCAGTTCCCCGAGTGCCTTCTTAGCATTAACATTAGCGTTAGCGCTCGGCGCTATGTAAACAGCCACTACAAACATGTTGCTGAATTCCCTCGGCAAATAATATAGCCGACAATTTACAATAAGGAACTCCGCCAACGGAGAGCAGTGTTTAGACAGTAACGTGGCATTAACGCACCAGTTCTTGTTAACATAGATACATAGATGCATTGCCCACCCCTCCCCCCCCGGCTCTTACCGGAGCTCGCCATTTGCCTGTCGGCACGGAACATCGCCATATCTTCCAGTTGAATGGCCTCGTCAGGAATGTTGTCGTGGAGCCATGTCTCCGTGAACGCAAGCACACAGCAGTCTCTCCACTCTCTCCAGGTTTCTCTCAGCAGACGCAGCTTGTCCAGCTTGTTTTCGAGGGAGCGGACGTTAGAGAGAATGAGCGACGGTACCGCTGGTCTGGAGGTGTTAGCCTTTAGCCTAGCATGGATCCCGGCCCTTTTTTCACGCTTTTGCTTGCGTTCGCTCCGCTTACGCCTCCTCCTCTCTCGGGTAGCTTCCAGCGGGGACTCCGCCAGAATTCCATGCTGGCGTAGAATGTCCAAATCACAACCGATCACCGCGATTCTTGCAGCGTGCAGTACCTTGATGTTTAATAAGGTCTCACAGTTGTAAGTTTTACAGAATGTACGTCTGGGAAGATCAAAACACTCAAAACTCTCACACTCGCTGATGCCGAGAGGGGCTGCTGCATCCATGCACACTGCCGCCATCTCTATGTTATGTTGTTGTGATAGTTGTTAAAAAATATAAATTTTGTCTTTCTTAAATTGAGAGTTAATTTGTTTGAATCAAACCGCAGTTTAAGCTTTCCTAATTCCTTTCCGAGTGTATCCAAAAGTTGTTCCAAATTGCTTCAACTGCATAATAAATTAGTGTCATCTGCAAACAATATTAAATCCATTTTTTCCCAAAACTTCACATATATCTTTTATATACAGATTGAATAACAGTGTCCCCAAAACTGAACCCTGTGGGACTCCACAAGTAACCTTCAGTAACTGCGAGTTTTTGCTACCAACACATACACACTGATATCTGTTCTTTAAGTAACTACATAACCAGGACAGTGCTACCTCCTAACACCATAATTTTGTAGTTTCTTTAACAATAATTTATGATCCACTGCATCAAATGTTTTTTTAAGATCCAGGAATACCCCAAATGAATATTCTTTATTTTCTATAGCAGTTGATATTTTTTTCTATAAATTCCATTAGAGCAAATGCAGTTGTCCTCTTGCGTTTGAACCGATTTCCTGCTCACACAATAAATTACACAACTTAACAAAAATTTTTTTTTTTGTAAGTTGTCTGTGTTTTTTCAACTGATTTAAGACAAATTTGCACCGCTGAATCCGAAAATGGCATCCGTTTCTCTCGATCAGGTCAGGTCAGGTTTTTATAAGTTGTAAGCAGTTGTACAGCAGTTGTACAGTGGTACTGTAAATTGAATAGTGGACATTAATAAAGGTAAGTACATGTAAATTGAATGTTACATCATCATTGTTCAAAATTCAGAGAATTTCAAGAAATAAAAAAGAATTTTGCATCATATAAAGTGAAATTACCCGTACATGTAAACAAAAATGTAAAAAAAAAAAAAAAACATGTGGCCATAGTTCAAAAAGTTGACCTGATTGAACAAAGCCAATGTGATTTTTGGATTCAGCACATCAAAATTATCCTAAATCAGCTAAATAAAACTTATACAATAAATTTGGTGTTGACCAGTGTTATTCTTCATTATAAAATTTTCAATTCTCTCACCGGAAATTTTTTCGAGTATCTTTGAAAAACAATAAAAGTGAATAAGTGCAATGATGTAATAAGTGTAATAATGTAATAAAAACAAAATGAGAGTAATATAAAAACAAAATAAAGTCAAAACAAAAGTAAATAATAAAACCATTGTTTCAAACTTCATAAATGTGTTTGCAAATAGTACATTTCAACCTCACATCGTGATCATGCATCTCCTTTAGTTTTTCTGCGTCAGTCATACTTTTACTCTGTACTTTGAGTCATGAAGAGACACCTTGGGCTGGTATTTTTTTTTTTTTTTCTCATTATTCCCGGTAATTGCATCATGGTACATTTCTAAGTTAACATGAACAAGTCTCATCATCATACTATGGATGCAAGGAATGACACAGGAAAAAGCCAAAAATATCACTACAAAAATCACTATCAAATTCATGATGATAGATAGATAGATAGATAGATAGATAGATACTTTATTCCGAACAAAAAAGTATAACAAAAACAAAACAAATGACAAATGCAATAAAGTAACAGTATACGGTGTTTGAAAGGGAGAAGGAAGAAGTGAACACTTATTAATTCCATCTCCCCTTTTCCATAAATACACCCATGTGAATTATATACAAATTACCACCTTTAAGACCCCAAGTAAACAATTTACTTTATTTTTTACATATCAACATTAACACCCATCCATCCTAACATACATTGATGTCCATACATCAAAACCAGCCTCAAACAACACAGATATACACAGTGCTGTCCCACCCACCATTCCATAGTGTCCCATAATGTCCCAGAGTGAGCATAGTGAATCGTACATATAAATACTACCCTTCTAACAATATCCTTTCAGCAAATATTGTTTATATCTCTTTTTGAATTGAATTCTGTTTGTACATAGTTTCAGTTCCGGCTCCAGACTGTTCCACAAATCCACCCCACAGACAGATATGCACATGCTTTTCTTGGTTGTTCGTATCTTGGGTTTTGTAAAGTTTAAGTCTCCTCTCAAATTATGATCATTGTCTCTTTTTTTAAATATTTTTTGCATATTAGTTGGGAGTTGATTATTGATTGCCCTGTACATTACTTGTGCTGTCTTAAATTTAACTAAATCGATGAACTTTATGACATGTGACTTTAAAAACAACAAATTGGTATGGTCTCTATATCCTACATTATTTATTATCCTTATAGCTCTTTTTTTGTAATGTGCATATTGGCTGTAGGTTGGTCTTGTAGGTGTTTCCCCAGACTTCTACACAGTAGTTAAGATAAGGTAGAAACAGTGAATTGTACAGTAAGACCAATGATTTATAGTCCAAGATGTGTCTTGTCTTCCCCAGTATGCCTATTCATTTTGCTAACTTGGCCCGGATGTGACTGATGTGAGGTTTCCAGCAGATTTTATTGTCTAGCGTCACCCCCAGAAACTTATTTTCCTGTACTGTTTCTATTCTGGTATCATCTATCATTACCATTATTTCATGATTTATTTTATAATTTCCAAACAACATAATCTTTGTTTTTTTAGATTTAGAGATAATTTATTTTTGTTGAACCACTGCGTTAACTTTTTCATTTCAGTTGTGACCACCTCTAAAACCTGCTGCAAATTCTCACCAGTGCAAAGGATATTTGTGTCATCAGCAAACAAAATAAATTTCAGAAATTTTGATACTTGGCATATGTCATTTATATATAAAATAAAGAGTTTGGGTCCCAAAACTGACCCCTGGGGCACACCACAAGTGATGTCCATGAAGGGTGATTTGTGCTCACCAATTTGTACAAATTGTTGTCTGTTACTTAAATAACTTTCCACCCAACTCAGTCCTACCCCTCTTATCCCATACCTTTTGAGACTTATAAATGAAGAGAATAACCAACTTTACCAGTTCTGTGAATCAGTAACATTATCCCTGGCCACAGCAGCCTGCAAGGCGGTGAGGTTGCGTATGGCCGAGGCAATTACATGACCATCTGCATCATTTTAAGGGATTAAAGTACAACAAAAATCACATACAATATCTCACACACCCCCATGGGCAGCAGTTAGTTGATCAAGAACCATTCTATTTTATGTCAGCATAAGCCTTATAGCCATCATTTCTTCCCTTATACCCGAATAAGCAGATAAGGAAAAATTTACAAATGATTGTTGCGTATAATTAAGTGTTTCAATCCATAAGGTGTTCTTGCCCACTCCCACCCAAGGAAACAGTGAGTGAAGGACCTTTGACCCTGTGCTTTTTATCTTAAACTGGTCTGGTACATCTGTGCACCCAAAGGCATCATGTGGTGCAAAGGTGGCATCGTGTGGTTCAAAGGCATCTCTCTTGACCCTGCCCAGCTGGCCTGCCGACATAATGATGATATAGTCAGACGCATAAACAGGGGCACAGACTCCCCCCACTTCATGGGCAGGCATGAGTACGCCCGATTGCCACATAACCACCATCCCCCTGTCACCATGTGTGTGCCATATTTGTGCAAGTTTCAAATGGCAGCACTAAAGAGTTCTTGCAAGTCACAGTTCCAGAACGCCAAAGAGGATCTTCAGGACAACATTTGTCTACTTCGTTGGTCAAGCAGGTAGCAGTACAGGGGCGAGATGCACTGTGCACCGTTGCACACCTAGAAAGTGGTAAGCTGCCCAGGGGGACATCGCCACTCCCCTTTAGACAAAAGGAGAAATTCCCCAGTGAGATTAACCTTGCCTTCACAGAGTAAAGAGTGTCATCGTGTTTCCGATCAGTGGAGTGATAAGTGGTGTGACAGGTGTGATTCAAAGTAATGTTTGCTGTGTTATTTCTGTACATAGCCTCTTGTAAGAAACAGACAGCCTGTGGTAGTTCCATTATTATAGCCATAACAGATATTTGACCAGCTGATAGTGGCATCAAGGAACAAATATAACAGTTCGAATGATTAGCTGATTTAGCTGTGTAATTAGCATATCTCCACCAGATATTGCCAGCATAAACATGATCATGATGGCCTGGACCTTCCAGCAAGTCATGGTGTGTGTGTGTGTGTGTGTGTGTGTGTGTGTGTGTGTGTGTGTGGTGTATCTTGTTGTACAATAAATGGGTAGTGGTATGTTTAAGAATAACCAAAGTAAGAGTGTAACCACAAGAATGACAATGATGAAAAAGCAGCAATACCATTTGCATCCTTCAGTTGCCAACCTTCTTTCTCTTGCATTTTGTCTCTCCATGAAAAACAAACAAACAAAAGTTAAACACAAAATAAACAAAATGATGAAAATAATAAAGTCAACCAGTTAAGCAGTCACTTGTTGAGGATCCCCCGTGGTTTTTTGTTTTGTTTTGTTTTTTTTTCCAATGTTCTTTCGTGGCCACTTTTTCGATCCCTCACTAGGTGATCAGCAAAAGAGTTCTTCGGTGACACTGCTGGTGAGTCAAAGTTTGTAATAAGGATTAAGATAGATACAGTGGCACTGCAGAGATGAGGAAAAACAGTCTCACTTATGGAATGAGGATTAATCGCTTTGTTGTTGAGAGCTTTGCACGGGGTAAACTTTGCAGTGTGTTCAATGCACCCAAGAGTGACGTCCTTCAACTTTCACAGCTGTTGGTTTTGCCAGGATAACTTTGTGTGGTCTTTCCGGGTAGCATCGGCCCAGTTTTTCTTCTTTATAGCTTTAATAAGGACCAGGTCTCCTGGTTTGGCCAAGATGGGTGTGTCCTCGTGATCCCTCCTGGGGAAAGTAGCATGGATAACATCTCTGTCAGTCAACCTTCTTTGCATGTAATCAACTAAACACCCTTCCTCATCACCTAAGTTAAATGGCCTTACTGGTGGGAGTAGATAGGGTTGGCCATTAATTATTTTTTCCTACTTTTGTCACTATTTTCCTAAGCCTTCTTTAATAATCCTATTTGTGTGTTATGCTAATCCTAAAGATTGTGGATGGTAAGCTATTTTTTTTTTTAGTTAAATGTCGAGTGCTATACCTAAGTGTGATATAATTTAATTTACAAAATGTGTTCCATTATCTGAGTAAATCATTTCAGTTATTCCCAATCTTGATATTATTTCAGTTAAGGGTTTCTTTACTACCGTAGTAGCATTTGGATGAATGCAAGGGAAGGTCTCTGTCCACTTAATAAATGTATAATGTATCGATAATCACTAAGCAATATTTATTCCCTTCAAATTTATTTAGTTCATTGGAACCCGTGCAAAGGTTTTGAAAAGGATAAGTTGATACAGGGAAGGTCAAATTATTATTACTATTATTATTATTATTATTATTATTATTATTATTATTATTATTATTATTATTTGCCTTAAGTTCCCTTAAGCAATGTTTTCTTCTTACAGAATTGAGTAAAAAAATGTTTTGTTTTTGTAGTAAATTTTAAATTGAGTTGCAAATTATATTTACTAATCATACATTATTAATTATTTTACTACTATAATTATTTTACTACTAATGGTACATTATCTAATTTTTTACTTTAGCATGAAGTCAAAGTCAGGTAAATACGTTTTTTTTTTTTTTAATGTGAGTGTTAGTGTCATTTGTTCTACTTAGCTTCGGATCTGCTTGTCACATGTTGTGGTCAGCCGGTGAGGTCCTCCCTCTCCATCTCCATTGCTGCCGGTGTCCAGAACATTGCCTCCGCCAATGGCCCTGATGTCCAGATTGATGACAAATGTCACGTTCCCCTTGCCACAGCTACCTCGTCCCACGCCTTCCCCCGTCCTTCTTCTACCACAGGGGTCCACTTTTGGTGCCACCCTGAAAAATATAATTGGGGGAAGCTTCCACCTCCCCCCTTAGTCTCATAGCAGTGAACATTTGAAAGCTCGTGAGATTTTATTCTAACAAATTCTTCATTTTTTCCCCTTTTTGTTATTTTCTTCATCTAGAAAATGACCCAGCAGTGTAAAAACCTGTGGATCATTCATTCATTTCAGTAGTGATTTGCATGGTTACCTTTCCTCATAAAGTCCTTTACCCATACAGTCTCTAATACAATCTCAACTTTCAAACAGTTTCTTATTTATTTAAATATACAAGACAGTAAACCAACCAAATTTTCATTTTAATACCAACAGAATCAAATGTGGTCAGATAAGCCAACATTGGAACCTCTTTTGCTTTTTTTTTTTTTAAATTATCTTTCAGTCTTTCAGAACTTTGCCATTTTGTCATGAACAGCAAAATGATAAACTAGAAAAGCACTTGGAGAGTGCAGACCTCCGCCAAGCCAATCTCAACTTTCAAACAGTTTCTTATTTATTTAAATATACAAGACAGTAAACCAACCAAATTATCATTTTAATACCAATAGAATCAAATGTGGTCAGATAAGCCAAGATTGGAACCTCTTTTCCTTTTTTGTTTTTTTAATTATCTTTCATTTTTTCAGAACTTTGTCATTTTGTCATGAACAGCAAAATGATAAACTAGAAAAGCACTCGGAGAGCGCAGACCTCCGCCAAGCACCACAGTTCCCCCCATGCAGTGTTTGTGTGTACGTTTTCAGATTCCTTGATCATGAAAACACATGACTAGCAATTGGATTCACATGAAGCGGATGATAAAATAAAGGCAGCGTTGGTGAAGGTTTTAGCAGGTTTATTAAATCATACCGCCTTCACAGGATCCCCGCTCCGGTGCAAGTGTGAGCAGACCGGAGCGGGACCCTCAGGCTCTCAGATGAGGGGACACAGAGTGTGTGTCCAGCAGCAGCAGTTGAAGGAATCAGAATGAGAGAGCGAGCATGGATTACAGTGCAGTATATATACCCAACTACAACAATACATAAAAGAGCATTCTCCGGCAGTTGGTATGATCAAAGAGATTGCAGAACAGGCATGAGACATTTGCATTTGAGAGACATACATCACAATAGGCAGATTGCTGGCCTCTGCTCCAGCTGCAAGACAAAGAGGTTACAAGGCTCATCTACATATTGATCTCAGTCTCTAGGTCACAGTAAGGACAGGACGCATGAACACAATGCATGAAAGGCACATTAACATCACAGTAGTGAGCCAGAAGAAGCGGGGTTGCCTGTAGACATTAATACACACATTTCACTGTTCTGTTAATTGCTCTAGCCGAGCGCTGTGTCTGTCCAGTCTGTTGTGGGGGTTACACCAACTCGCCACATGCTCCCTCCCGAGGGCTCGGCAGGCGGCCGAGGTCTCAATCATGCAGCTTGGACAGCGAGCAGGAGAAGCTCTGTGCAGGCGGGGGGGGGGGTGCCGGCCGGGAGCGGTGAAATCATCCTGGCCGCGCAAAAATTGCTTGTTGTTCCGCGATGTCGAGGGGCTGTCCCGTTGAACTTGCGGAGATCACAAGAAGAAAAATTAGTCTCTGACTCCTCTCGTGGCCATGAAGAAAAGCAGGAGCAGCTGTAAGAAAAAAAGGAACAAAAGCAGAGGGACTTGGCGTGTTGACTTTAGATGCAGGCGCAACCCTAAAGCCTCGGGAACTGCAGACAGCTGAATTCCCCTTGTGTGCCGTGGCTAAGACCATAAAATCCAGTGAGCAAGCTGCGTGCCTCAGGTGTACGAGCAAGCCTGAAGGGCCAGTGTGCAGCAGAAGGAAGGCGGTCAGTGGAGCCGTATGTGTCCCGTGCGTGGTGCGCAGTCCTCGTAACTCCCCGGTGCGTGCGCCGGGGTTCCGTGATGGGTGGGCCAGCTGGAGAGGAGAACCAAGGTCAGGAATCTTGGTGGAGATCGGCGCAGACGGCGCCGATAAACATCTATGATGAGCTGTGGCTGCAGATTAGTCATGGTGCGTTGGAGCGTTGAGGGGAGATAGACGATCTTTGTTCCTCAGGCTCAGGTAGATGAGTAGGATCGCTGAGAGGGAGGAGTAGCGGTGAGAGGGAGAAAACGTTCTGTGTCCCTCGGCCGGTCCAGCGTGGACATCCCGATCTCAGGCGAGGGTCACGCCATGACGTTTTCTGCAGTTTTCCCAGTCGTGGGTGATGTCTGGAGAGTAGCTCGCCTGTGTTGGCTCCGCGTCGAGGTCTCCCTGAAGCAGAAGGGAGGGCAGCTCATTTGCGTCAGGCTGCTGTGCTCGCTGGCAGCGTGTTTTTTTCAGCGTCGGGTCGCCAGTGTGGCCGTCCAGACCAGAAGGTTGCGTTGCACAAAGCGTGTGCATTCTTGGGGTCACCAGTGAAGCGGCATGATAAAATAAAGGCAGCGTTGGTGAAGGTTTTAGCAGGTTTATTAAATCATACTGCCTTCACAGGATCCCCGCTCCGGTGCAAGTGTGAGCAGACCGGATCGGGATCCTCAGGCTCTCAGATGAGGGGACACAGAGTGTGTGTCCAGCAGCAGCAGTTGAAGGAATCAGAATGAGAGAGCGAGCATGGATTACAGTGCAGTATATCTACCCAACTACAACAATACATAAAAGAGCATTCTCCAGCAGTTGGTATGATCAAAGAGATTGCAGAACAGGCATGAGACATTTGCATTTGAGAGACATACATCACAATAGGCAGATTGCTGGCCTCTGCTCCAGCTGCAAGACAAAGAGGTTACAAGGCACATCTACATATTGATCTCAGTCTCTAGGTCACAGTAACGACAGGACGCATGAACACAATGCATGAAAGGCACATTAACATCACAGTAGTGAGCCAGAAGAAGCAGGGCTGCCTGTAGACATTAATACACACATTTCACTGTTCTGTTAATTGCTCTAGCTGAGCGCTGTGTCTGTCCAGTCTGTTGTGGGGGTTACACCAACCCGCCACACACAATGATAGGATTAGTGGTTGAGTAGTTATTCACGAAAATCGCATTGTCCGTAATGGCGGTTTAGCGCCACAGTTCCCCCATACAGTGTTTGTGTGTACGTTTTCAGATTCCTTGACCATGAAAACATATGACAAGCAATTGGATTCACAATGATAGGATTAGTGATTCATTAGTTATTGACGAAAATGGCATTTTCCGTAATGGCGGTTTTCTTCTCGACGGTGATCCGGATCACCACCAAAATGTAATCATCTGTAGGATACCCCATTTCTGCCAATCATTAAAAATTTCATTAAAATCCGTCCATAATTTTTTGAGTTATCTTGCTAATAATCAAACAAAAAATTCCTGGATCCAGACGATGATCAGGATCACCACCAAAATCTAATCATCTGTAGGATACCCCATTTCTGACAATCTGTGAAAATTTCATGAAAATCCGTCCATAACTTTTTGAGTTGTCTTGCTAAAAAACAAACAGACAAACAAACAAACAAACAGACAAACAAACAAACAAACCAACGCCTATGATCACATAACCTCCCCCTTTGGTGGAGGTAAAAAAGGTTTTAAAATCACATAATCATTCATTAAGAGTGACTCTTCTATTTAAAAGAGAGCAATAATATGGCAAGGACACATTAAAAATACATTTGTTTGATCATTAACGGCCTCAGTTAAATCATATGAATAGGCAACATTTTCATCATTACCTCATTTGTGGTTTGAATCATTCCATATAAGCTGTATTTAAAACTATCATTGAGTATTAATTAATGACATTTTTTCATAATCACCAGTTTTAATTCATCAGAATGTACAGTCAGTATGTGTGCATTTTTACTTAACCGTTTGAGTGTGTCTGTTGCCAAATTGTGACATAACCCCTAGTGGTCAAGAGTAGTAAACATTTTTATTCAGTAAAATAGTTCAGATTTCCAAGGCTATAACTGGAAATTGGTAAGCAATAATGGCTTACTGTCAATTAGAAAGATGTAAAATATGATCCAAAGTTTCAGAGAGGAATAAATTTACGCATCTAATTTGCATAATGTTGAGGCACCTCTTTAAATTCCATAACTCAGTCAAAACTGGACTTTGGACATACTTACACAAAGAATGGTTCAGTCTTTTGACACCGTTTTTTGTACAGAGGTACCTCATCATCTTATCTTCAAAGTATATGAACAGGAAATCAGTACATTAAAAAAAAAACAAAACAGAAATTCTACACTTACTTTTGACAAAGGGGGGCTGGCTGGCAAGTGTGGTTGCTGCATTTTCACCCAGCGTGGTTGTTATTTTGCATTCTGTCGGTCATTCCTGGTCTCTACCACATCTACAAAGTCTTATGATTATCCCATATAAATTCCGCTTTTATCTTGCGGCTATTTTCCACGTACAAAGCCAACAAAGTGACCGATAGCAGCCATATTATCTTTCTGGGCTAAAATGCTATAAACAGGAAAAGGAAATGAGGATTTCTTCTTCTTTGGTGTATTACATGACATCCATTGAGTCCTCCAACGAATGTCTGCCACCTTCTGCAATTGGCAGATCAGTACAAATCCTGAATGGAACCGATCATGTCAGACTGAGATGACAGGTGCAGCACTGTGCTCTGCCACTAGGGGCACGCAAATTCACACACTCAGAGGGTTAACTCTGTGGGTGCCCCGGTGTAGCCACTGTGGGAAGAGGGGTGGAGATGAGCAGAGGCAAGGTGACATCAGCCGCCGGAGTCCTGTGAGATGGGGGCCATGGTCCGAGCAGTGGAGGAGCGTGGAGGAGGAGGAGGAAGGACCGAAGTGCCGCCCCCTGCTCTCATTTCAGACTCATCATGCAGGGAAGGAAAGATACACATATTAGTCAAGTCTGTTCCTTCCTGTTCCTATGGCTAATCTCTCAGATTTATCATCAAGTTTTAGTCTTACCATCCAGTCTCAGTCAGCCTGTCGCCCCTTTTTTTTCCTCTTCCATCTGAAGTCACTGTTGCCCCTCAGTTAGAGTGATGATGCAACTGTGATCTGTTAAAAAGAAAAAAAAATACACTGACAATTCAAAAAATCGAATAAAATAGCCTAATGCCATTTACCTGCCCTCAGCCATCCCCAAAAGAGAGAGAGAAAAAAAAATTATTTCTCTGCTAGCAGGCAATTTCACCCAAAATAAGCACAAAATTCTGGCAATTGATAATGTTAGCTCACAAAATTTAAAAAGATATATGCCAATAAAGCAACATTAAATTGCTTGACACCAGTAATCATTAAAAAAATCCATCAAAAAAAAGAAAAAAAATGCAAACCAAAGGAATTACTACCAAAGCTATGTTGAGATGAAGCAAGCATCTATACTTCATCTTATCAAAGTTCCCCATTTAGTGTGACTAAGTTAGTTAAGTTAGTACTCTCTCTCTCTCTCTCTCTCTCTCTCTCTCTCTCTCTCTCTCTCTCTCTGAGTGGGTGTGGTCGTGAGTGCGAGCTGAGAGCGTGTGACAGCGTGAGTGAATTATTTCAAACTTTTCTCTATCTTTTGGTGTTTAAGGTGTTTTTTTGTTAAATAATCTTAATTTTTGTTGTTTTCTGTAGCTGGGGTGGGGTAGGCGTTTTGGGAGGGGGGTTTCTGCTGCCAGCTCTGCTGGTCAGCATGGTTTTGGAGCGAGGCTCCGGTTTTGAGCAGCTGACACGCCGCCATGCTGTCAAACTGACACCGGCTGTCAGCTGCTCAGTGGAGGAGTGTAGTCTGGCTGTGGGGGAGCTGGTCGGTTATGAAAGTGTTAGATCAGCTTCGAGAATGAATAGTGCCGTGGTGATTTTCCTCGATAGTGTGGAAAAAGTTAACCGGGTAGTGGAGAGCGGGGTTGTGATTAAAGACACACTGGTTCCTGTTCTGTCTCTGGTAAATCCCGCGAAGAGAATTACCATCTCAAATGTCCCACCATTTTTAAAGAACGAGCTGTTGGAGAAGGAGCTGTCGAGACACGGGCAGCTTTTGTCCCCGATTAAGCACATCCCTCTCGGTTGTAAGTCCCCGCGTTTAAAGCATGTCATGTCTTTTAGGCGACAGGTGCTCATGATTTTAAAGAATAGCGAGGAAAGCCTCAACCTCGTGTTTAAATACCGGATTGACGGCTTTGATTACACCATCCACATCACCTCCGATAATATGAAGTGTTTCGGCTGCGGAATGGAGGGACATTTGATTCGATCATGCCCTCAGGGAGTGGGGGGTGATCACTCGGGGGGGGCCGCTAGTGCGGCCTCGGGGCCGTCTGGCGGCGGAGTGGCTTCGCCGCCCTCCGAGGCTGACGGCGCTACCGCGCCGTCGGGCGTTTCGGCCGGAGCCGCAGGGCCGTCTGGCGGCGGCGCTTCGGCCGAGGCCGCGAGGCTGTCTGGCGGCGGGGCGGCTTTGCCGCCCTCCGCAGCCAGCCTGTCAATCATAACTGAAACAGCAACAACAGTTAAAGCACATCGCGGGGCTGCTGCACAGACCAACATTGCAGACAAGGGTGATATTACCGAGAGGGATCACGCTGAGGGTCAGACAGAGGAGCCGAATGAGGCCCAGGTAGATGGTGGGACCAGAAAGATGAATATAAAAGCACAGCACAGGGTGAGCGAAAGACAGGAAGAGACAGCTACCAGGGTGGCTGAGTCAGTGTTGGAGGATGAGGATGACATCGAATTAGATGAAGAGTTATGTAAAACCTCCATCAAGCGGAAGAATTTGGAAACCAAACAGCAGAGGAGCAAAGTAAAAAGGGTTGTTAAAGAAAGTTCTGAGGTTTCTCTATCTCAGCCAGATTCTTATGCTGGGTCTGAGATAGAGAGTGATGGTGAAAGCAGTGATGATGTGGCCAGTGGAGGCGGTTACCCCTTCACAAAAATACAGAAGTTTTTGCAGGACACTAAGGGGGTCAGAATGGTTAAAGTTGAAAGCTTCTTCCCTGATCTAAAACGTTTTGTTGACTCTGCTCGGGTCTACATGAAAAATAGGGGAGAGCTTGAGCAGGAAAGTTTCACTGATCAGGAGATCTACAGACTAAAAAAGCTTGTGCTAAAAGTTAAGAACCAAATTGCCCAGGATGATTAGTCTTTTATCGCTCATTCTTTCTTTTCTGTTTTTATATTGGCTTTGCCCTCTTATATACATGTGTAGTTTTAATTTTGGCACACTCAACATCAATGGGGCAAGAGAAATGTCCAAGCGAGCGAGTGTTTTTACTCTTGCAGAATGCAAGAAAATTAATGTTCTGTTTGTTCAGGAGACTCATAGTTCTGAGGACAATGCTGCTGACTGGAGGAGGGAATTTCGGGGTGAAATTATTCTTAGTCATAGAAGCAGCAAATGTGGTGGAGTGGGTATTTTATTTTCTCGAGATTTTATTCCACTTTCTTATGACATTGATGAGATAATTGCAGGCCACATTTTAAAAGTTCGAGCTGTTTTTGAGAATGTGAAAGTTGTTTTTATAAATGTGTATGCTCCAACCGTAGGCACAGAAAGATTGGCCTTTTTAAATATTTTAGATGACACGATCAAAAATTGCAGTAATGATGACTTTTTATTTGTGGGAGGTGATTTTAATTGTACAGAAAATCCTCTTATGGATAGGAATCACCCAGAGCCACATGCTGCATCCAACAGAGTTTTAAAAGGTCTCATAGAAGCTCATGATCTGTGTGATGTGTGGAGGAATTTTCATGGCAAGGCTAGACAATACACGTGGAGCCATAGAAAGGACAATATTTTGTCCTTAGCTAGACTGGATAGGGTTTACAGTTTTAAGCACCATTTTAGCATTTTTAAAAGTGCTTTTATAGTCCCTGTTGGCTTCACAGATCATTCCCTGGTTCAGTGTTGTGTTTTTATCAAGAATATAAAGTGCAGTAGTGCATACTGGCATTTTAACACGTCACTTTTATCGGATAACAGTTTTAAAACTGCTTTTATATTTTTTTGGAGTAATTTTAAATTAACAAAATCAAATTTTAGTTCTTTGCAGCAGTGGTGGGATGTAGGGAAGAGCCAAATAAAGAATCTGTGCCTACAGTATACTCGCAATGTCTCTGGAGACTTGGCCAGGTCTGTCAGGGACCTGGAGAGAGAAGTAGTGGAGCTGCAGTCTTTGGCAGGCTCCACAGGAAAAAGAGGACATTTTGAGGCCCTCAATGGCAAAAAGTCTCTTTTAACTGACCTACTGGGAGTGGCTGCCAGGGGCGCTGTGGTACGCAGTAGGTTCCAGAACATCGCACTAATGGACGCTCCATCTCATTTTTTCTTTGGTCTGGAGAGGAAGAATGGTCAGAGGAGGATGATCCACTCTCTCAGCTCCGAGGACGGGCGGCTGAACCATGAGTCTGCGGAGATCCGTCGCTTTGCAGTTGCTTTCTACAAGGATCTCTTTAAGAAAGAATTTGTTGAGAATCCATATGCACTGAGTCATTTTTTGACGGACTTGCCAAAGGTGATGGCTAGCGTGAATGCGGAGCTGGAGAGCAGTATCACTCTGCAAGAACTGGCAGTGGCTGTCCAGTCTCTTCAGTGTGGAAAAGCCCCAGGGATAGATGGCCTACCAGCGGAGTTCTACAAGGCGTTCTGGTCTGAGATCTGTGAGGACTTGCTGGAAGTACTGTCTGACAGTCTGCGGAAGGGTCACCTGCCCCTAAGTTGTAGGAGAGCAGTCCTCACCCTCCTTCCAAAAAAAGGCGACTTGAAAGACATTAAGAACTGGCGTCCGGTGGCCCTCCTCTGTACTGACTACAAAATTCTCTCCAAAGTGTTGGCTACCAGACTGAGGAAGGCGATGGAGCAGGTCATACATGTAGACCAGACCTACTGTGTACCTGGTAGGTTGGTTACAGACAACATTTTTTTAATTTGTGATGTTTTGGACCTCTCCAGCTCATTGGTCAAAGAACTTGGTCTTATTTCAATAGACCAAGAAAAGGCGTTTGACCGAGTTGAACATCCATACCTTTGGCAGACATTAGAGGCCTTTGGTTTCAGCTCAGGGTTCATCGCCATGATCCAGGCTTTGTATAGAGACATTGAGAGTATTCTTAAGATTAATGGTGGTTTGAGTGCTCCTTTCAAAGTTGAGAGGGGTGTCCGACAGGGCTGCCCCCTCTCAGGTATGCTGTACTCTCTTGCCATTGAGCCCCTCCTTTGTAAACTAAGGCAAGGCCTCACTGGTTTTAAAGTCCCCAACTCTGACTCTGTTTTTAAAGTGTCTGCATATGCTGATGACGTTGTTGTTTTTACAAGAAATCAAAATGATGTAGACTACCTTTTAAGAACTGTCAATCTTTTTGGTGAGTGCTCCTCAGCGAGAGTGAATTGGGGTAAGAGTGAAGCTCTTGTGGTGGGGGGGAGACCACAAAAAATTGTCCTACCTGGTGGCCTCTCGTGGACACAAGGTGGTTTTAAATATCTTGGTGTGTTTTTAGGAAATCAGACTTTTACTGAGAAAAATTGGGAGTGTTTTTTAGAAAAAACTGAAGGAAGACTAAAAAAATGGAAATGGATTCTGCCAAACTTGTCCTTCAGAGGTCGTGTTTTAATTATCAACAACTTGATTGCTTCAATGCTGTGGCATCGACTGTCTTGTCTGGACCCTCCACCCAATTTGCTGGCCAGAGTGCAATCTATAGTCGTGGACTTTTTCTGGGACCGTCTTCACTGGGTTCCACAGAGTATCCTGTTTTTACCGAGGGAAGAAGGTGGTCAAGGGCTCATCCATCTGGCCAGCAGGGGGGCTGTCTTTCGCCTGCAGTTCATTCAGCGACTGCTGAGTGGCCCCCTTGACCTTGTGTGGAGACCTATTGCCAGGGCTGTCCTGGCTCGCTGTGGAGGGCTTGGACTAGAGGAGTCGCTGCTTTTAATGGATTTAAGGGGCCAAAAACTCCCAGAACTTCCCCAGTTTTACCAAAGTGCTTTTAAAATCTGGGGACTTTTTAAAAAGAACTCTCCCCAGGCTTCCTTGCCGCCTTTCTGGCTTTTAAAGGAACCACTTGTGTTCGGGACCCGTTTTGATGTGGGCAATGTTTTAGGACCTTCTGTTTTAAAAAAGTTTATTTTTGCAAAGGTCACAACGCTGGGACACTTGGTAAATTTATGTGGTCCTAACTTGGACAATGCTGTTGCCCTGTGCTCGGCTCTTGGCGTCTCTTCAGTCAGAGTTATAATGAACTTGTTGAAAGATTGGAGAGACTGCCTGTCTGCAGAAGAACACTCTGCTATTGTTTTACACTGCGAAAACTCTGTACAAACTGCTGATGAACCTTTTCCTTTTAGTATTTTATCTCCTGATTTTAAAGATGGCACTGGTGTGTTTTTAAACTCTGAGCACATTAACATTTGTGACTCTCCTGGTCAAAAAATGTATGGACTTTTGGTGAAAATTCTAAATGTGAATAAGTTAAAAGGTCGAGCTGATACACCATGGAGGAAACACTTGGGTCTGGGTCCAGAGGTGAGGCCTGCCTGGAGAGCACTCTATAAACCACCATTAACTAAGAAGGTTGGAGACCTACAATGGCGAGTTTTACATGGTGCTGTGGCTGTAAATGCTTTTATCTCTCTTTTAAACCCAAATGTTGTTGAGGTTTGTCCATTTTGTCCTCAGAAAGAAACTGTGTTCCATTGTTTTCTGGACTGTAACAGACTGCAATCGTTGTTTGTTTTTTTGGGGAAACTGTTTTATCTGTTTGGAGAAGTCTTTTCCCAGCAGATTTTTATCTTGGGCTTTCCATATAGACTGAGGACTAAGAAAAAGAGTGAACTCTTAAATTTCATCCTGGGTCAGGCTAAAATGGCTATTTATGTTAGTAGGAAAAGAAAAATTGAACAACTGCTGGATTGTAATGTAAAAGACATACTGGTTGGCATGATTAAGGCTCGAATAGTGATTGATTACAATTACTATCATCTGATGCAGAATGTTGAAACCTTTGAGGCTATGTGGTGCTTTAAGCACATCCTGTGTTGTGTTAAGGAGGGGAAAATTACCTATGGTATAATCCTGATGTAAGAAGCAAGTTTTTTGTTTTAGTTTTCCTTGTTTGGTTACTTGTGTCTTTGATTTCTTGTCAGTGAGACATTTTTCTTTTCCATTGCTTCTTTTAGTTGTTTTAGTTGTGTTTTTCTGTTGAATTTGTGACAATAAAGGTGTGTTGAAAAATCAAAATCTCTCTCTCTCTCTCTCTCTCTCTCTCTCTCTCTCACACACACACACACACCCACACACCCACACACAACATAGCAAGGGCAAATGAATACTGCAACAATTACCCATTTATTATTTTCATAAACTCAGACCAGCCTTGAGACAGCAATGCACACACACACACAGCAAGCTCTTTCTCTCACTCACCAAGGTCAGCAGTGAGGCTGCAGTGATCTCACACACACAAACAATGTCAAGCTCAGATGAATGCACACACACACACACACACACACACACACACACACACACACACACAGTCTCAAAGTGTGAGACAGAAGCACTTATTTTAAACCAATCTGGCAACCGGACTCTCTCACCAGGTATCTGTTGCCATGAAAACACATTGATTATCCCCATATTAATCACTTACAAATCTTCCAAACACAAATTTACCATTCCTCGTGAAACAACAATCATGTTACCGTCTTTTCACATTTCACAATGATCAGAAAAACAACAACAGCCACGACTTCTGTCGCAGTTTGTGACTTGCGGGACCTTTATTTTTTTCTCTGTTCTTGCCAGAATAAGCCATGAAACATTAAAAACACACAAATAAACACATAAAAAGACCATACAAACAAAACTGCAGCTATTTTATTTATTATAATCCGGGCTTATCTCACCGCATATATACGTATCTTAAGGAATTATTTTAGTCTTATTTTAGGCCTCTTTAAATTATGCCTTAAGGTATTTGACACCAGTCCTATTTTACCTGTATTTTAAGGTTAACCCTCATCATCACTCACTCATGCTGTAAAGAAGATCTCACATTCATAGTCCAGTCAATAGCTCACTCGCAATGACAGATAAGATCTCACTATGACTTTTAATCGACGCTCACTCATGGTATTAAGAAGACCTTACATTGATTTTCCACACGTTTACTTTACCAGGTCCACTTTGTGTGATCTATAATAAGTATTATTCTTTGCGGCTTCAAACCAGGACCTACTGAGTTCTATCTAGGCCGAACTGAACCTCTTTTTTTTTTTCTTTTTTCTTCGAACATTTGCTACATCAAATGCTTAGTTTTTCACTTCTTATGCACACTACTGGGACTCTAACTCAGCATCCATAAAATAACATTAAATTTACTCACAGTGATGTGCCTGGAGGGTTAAACCCATTACTCAATTCAGCTTCCAGCTGCTCCGAATTGTATGCCTAGACTTCCTGAAACACCAAACCGCTTGACTCGGTGAGGGAAGGTTTTCTCTTCTCAGCTGTGCCTGCTGAGGGTGGGCCGGAGCCGCCGGGAGCAAAATAAGGTCTTAGAGTCCCTGTTCGGGCGCCAAAATGATGGATTAATTCTCGTGGTAAAGCTGTCAAAAACAAGGCAGGATCAGCAGTTTAAGTAAATTTAATTACACACTGGCCAAGAGAATTTACAGAAATGGCCACAGAATCCATTCATGTGCCATTCTGTCTAACACCTGCATTGTCCACTCTTTTAAGGCTCCGTTATCTGAGGGAAACAGGAGAGACTGTCCTTGAAGTACATCTGGTCAGAAAGAGGGTGTATAGTTTTATTATATTTTAATCACACACACTCACACAGGAAGCTAACAGAGTGAGACCAAACAGGTGATAAAAATTACAGCTGAATCAGGATCCTGTAACTCATTCACACGGACTCCAGGGCTTAGTAAAGACCATATGATCAGACATTATAACATTCCACAAATATAGCATTAAATATGGACTTATTCTTTCAGTACACTACCTGCTTCAGCAGTAAGATTAATTTTTTCTCTGAACTCGAAAAACCTTCTAATCTTTTGCTTACCTCTTCACAGGTTGCTACCTCATCTGTGGTGTGTCTCCAGGTTTTTGTGAGCTCACCTGCCTCATCTTCATCGCCACATCAGCGACCATCATCACTCGGTCAGACACCTCAACAAGCTCCTCTCCTGCCATCCTGCATCACCAGCGAGTTCGCCATAAGTGCTGGGTTCTTCTGCCGGGCTCTCTTATACTCCCACGTGAGTGTGGTCCTATTTTCCATTGTTTGAGTCTCCCTCCTAATCTACCTGCTCCCGTCTCTCTCCATAGGTTCTGTTTCCCTGGCAAGTGGTGGTTTTCGCTTGTGGAAGTGTTCCTTTGCATTAATAAAATTCAGGTCAAACTTGCTTCTCTGTGTCACAGTGTGTTCCTCTGTTGTCATTCCATGCACGTGAGCTGTCAATATATACCAATCAGGACACACTGAGGTTTTATTTTTATGTCAGCAATTTTCTTCTCTTTATACCTCATTTGTGTCTGTTTGGGTAACACTGTCACAGGGAGAGAGGAGGTGTGTGTGTGTGGCACATTTCATGTTCAGTCTCACACAGAGCTAATTATTGCTACAGAAATTATTTCCATGACCAGCGTCATTTGGGCCCAACGGGGACGCAATCCTTGGGGAAGTGACCTTCGCCTGTGTCCCCCTATGAGGAGGAGGCATGGGGACCTTCCATCAACAGACCCCAGATGGAAAAGCACCATCGGAGGCAGTCATAGTGGATACAATTTCACAACAGCGCTTCATTCTGCTGGTACACACCGGGGCGGAAGTGTGGCTGTCCACCTGTGACACCCACAGTGAACAGTTTTTCCTTTCGCTGCATCCCCCGATCTGCGGAGAGTGGGCAAGGTGTCACACCATAAAATGTCCAGGCGGCCGCAATACAGCGTTTCAGTTCCACTTTTTTTGTTCTGTTAAAACAAAACAGTATCCTTTTTTTCTAAATTATTTTGAAAGGCTTTGTGGTCCAGACAGAAGACTCTCGGGGTCCAGATCCAGACTAGAATCCACCAGTTGGTGACCTCTGGTCTAGATAGTGGTATGCTGATATTTTATGGAGGCAAATAAAATGATTAAATCAATTTCTTTAAAAACAATATTCAGCATAGTAACTCTTAATTTAAAACTGAATCTGATTCAATGTGAAACAATTACTGACAGCATCAGTAATTATTTACTATTATTATTATTATTATTATTATTATTATTATTATTATTATTATTATTATTATGTGAATAAATCTCATAACTGCTAAATCATACAGAAAAGACTTTTGTTATTTCCAGGATTCTTTTTTTTTTTAAATACACCTGACAGTGATGATGTACATTCATTTTGTTTTTTACTAAAAACCTACGTATTTACAAAACAGCAAATCATTCACTTATCCACAAGCAGCCTGTTTGACTGGCCATGTTTTAACTATGTAATGGCTATGTAATGTCACTTAAGTGCAAATACACCAATACAGTTTCTTACCAGTTTGACTGTGCCAATCTTGTTCTACATTCTGATTTTATCCCCCTCACAAGGTCACATTCCTCACCATCATTAACCCAGTGAACTGTTAACCCAGGAGAGAATGTGTAATTTTTTTCTACCCATCAAATTATCATGCAAATGAGCTCAGCCAGTCAGCGTGAGGCAATTAACCCATTGCTCTCAGAAGTCCAATCAGTAACTCATCTCTCTGACTAATATGCAGGCCTTAGGTGCACATGCAAGGCAGTAGTTTTTAGGATGCCTCTTTTCTTTTTGCTGTGCCTCTCATTATGTAGAGACAAAATACGTTTCTCATCTACATCTCTTTCTCTGTTTAACTGCAAATTATACAAAATGCCATGACTCCAATGCCTTTCTAATTAGAAAGTGTGGAAAATTAAATATTGATTAGCAAAACCTCTTACTGAATAGTCAAGAATAGTGTTTTTGCCATTGGCGACTTGCTATGTTGAAACTAGAATTGGACATCACTGAGATATTGGGTTAGACTGTATACATGTAAGTGTCCAAAGTTTTACAAAGAGCTGCTTTTTCAAGAACTTGAGTGAAACTGGACTTATAGTTGAAATAAAATAAGTTTCTTCGGCCCGTTCTCAGTCTGGATGAGAATGTTGTTGTTTAGTCAGTCACCACCATCATGTTTGTGCAAATACAGAAGATATCATTTGGGTGGATTTATTGAAGCATCACATAACCTGTCCAAAGTCATCACTTAACACAAATGTGGCAGGATGAATGTCTGATGTGTGACTGCCATGGTTTCTGTGCTACTGGCCCTTTAATTCAGCACCTTCTTGCTGTGAACTAAGTGTATTCAGCCACAGCATAAAGAACAGCTGTGACTGATTTCACCCGACTCAATCCTCTGTTAAGCTACGGTCACAAATACCCTTTCAAACGTCTGCAAACACCATACGAACAATTTTTGGTCCATTTCATAAGACCTTCTTAAAAGGAACTCCGATTATATTGGCATGTTAGCTCTATATGCTTTATTTTTATGTTAGTAATGTTGCTCCCCTGGGTAGCGGCCCAGGAGGAGGAAACGTGCATGTGGAAGTTAACTCTCCAACCTGTGATAGAGAATCGGCAAAACACGTTTCGTTATTTCACACAAGGAGTTTTATTCTTCCAAGTCATTCACATGACCAACATCAACTGACTAGTATTTACTATCAAAGTCCATAGTTTCTCTCTTATTGTCTGATCACATCACCATTAAACAAAACACAATCATGTCCATTTATCACAATTTCCGATTTGACATTAACTGTATACTTAACATTCTTAACAAATTACTCTAACATGAAATGAATTATTGGTTTTATCTCCTTCCCATGTATATAGCTTTTAACTTGTTCAAATGTTTATATTTTAAACAATAACCCATGAACTTACATTTACATTAATCATTTTAAGCACTGTCATAAATGTACAGCATGTGGTGTTATTCTTAACAATTCACTGACCTGGCCACTGTGTACCTAACACACTTACAATAGTATTCCTGGTATTCGGTAATACACCCGAAATGTGCACACTTGGTGACAAATCAAACCAGTAAATGTCGTACTGTATGAAAACTGTTTCATAACTGTCTTTAAATAAAGTAAGCAAATGGTTTACAACATGTGGGCGGATTTCACTGTTGTGGCACGTCCCATACACTCGATCAATAACATTAGCAGGTTAGCTTATACAACAACACATCAACTTTAACAGAAATACCCTTACAAACCCGCTTTTCACCTCACACTTATCACAATATAATCTCGGACATCCTAGGACTCTTACAGTTTATATTGTACTCTTGAATTATTAGTATTTACCAACCTGTGATAGAGAATCGGCAGAACACGTTTCGTTATTTCACACAAGGAGTTTTATTCTTCGTCCTCCGGTGCGTGAGTCTACTCTCTATCACTGTGCGACATGCGCCATCTATTGGTCGGCATATGGAACTGCACTCAACTCACATGAGTTATAATGGAACCAGGTGGATTACAAATGCATTGTAGAAAAATAAACAATTAAAGAATAACATAAAATTGTAGGGGTGCCTGTTTTTTTTTTTTTTAATTTTCTTATCCAAATGTCTTTTTCACCTCTTACATAACTATTAACTATTTCCAACCCTCTACAGTAACATAACTATAATATATTTTTTTCGAAAATAATTCCCAGTTTTATATATTTTTAAAAAACTTTATTACGATGTAAATCACCATTTTTGTTTACGTCACAATGCATTCTGGGTAGTGACGTAGAATGGTTGCAGCCATTTTTTCTGTCTTATACAAGCCAAGAAGCGAAGCCAGTGTCTATGATCAAGCGCTATAGCGCACACTTGATAAAGCTGATATTGTGGAGTGTGTAAATGACGAGGCAGATTTGTCTCAGGCAGTTTATTACACATCTCCAACATGAGCATAGTAGAAAGAGGACATCTCAGACAAAACTCGTCCCTTAAATACTCAGGTCTCCCTACAGCTCAAAAGTCACATTGCATTCACATCAAAGGTCACAATGCATTCACTTCCTTAATCCTTTAACATCCCCCTCGCTGTCTCTGACACACAAAGGATCCTCCTAGCAGTCTCCGACACACAAAAGATCACACTTTCACAACTTCCTGTTATCTCCAAGGAAACTCTGCTCTTTGTTCTTATCTAAGATGCTAGACATTATGTTTCCCCACATGTGTGGCTACACCCCCCCCCCCCCGCCGAGCATATTGGATCGAACAAAAGAATAACAGTCCGTATGCTGTGACAAAATCATTAAACATCAATCCACATGCTGCTTGGGCTTCCGTCTTCTCCCGTATCTGCTGTAACCAGGATTCACCACCTCTGTGGCGCTGTCATGCTGGAGAGCTGCTGTTCGGGGGTGAAAACCTTTTCTCTGTCCCTGCGGGTGTTCTGGGGAAATTTTACTCTGGGAAGCTCCCCGTGGGGGTCTTCCATGCCGAGGGGCCCTCGCCAACAGCACTTGCTCGTCCGCCACCACAAAAGCGGGTTTGAGTCTGTTTATGCCAACCTTTTCCCTCCTACCCCCCAAATCTAGCAAAAAATGCTTGTCCCCTGTTCCAGAACTCTGAACGGTCCATCATAAGGTGGGCACAGTGGGGGGCGATGTGCATCTTGTCTGACAAAAACAAACTCCGCGTTTTTCAAAGTTTTAGGCACAAAAACGCGCGGAAAACTGTGGTGAACAGGACCCGGCAGGGTGCCTGTGTCAATGCTACGCTGCAACAGCTGAGACGGGGAGCTGCCCGGCGCAGGATTATCTGGGAGAAACTCCCCGGGCAGCCGAAGTTGCTGTGCAAAAACGAATTCAGCTGGGGAAGCTTCCAAGTCCTCTTTAGCCGCAGAACATAACCCCAATAAAACCCACGGTAGCTTGTCTACCCAATTTGCATCCGTCAGTGACGCCCTGAGAGCCGCTTTCAATGACCTATGAAAACGTTCGCATAACCCATTAGCCTGTGGATTGTACGCGGTTGTGCGGTGAATTGTGACACCCAGGCTGCGGGCCATTGTTGACCAAAGTTCGGAAACAAATTGAGGGCCTCTGTTGGACGTTATGTCCGACAGGACTCCAAAACGCGCCACCCATGCTGTTAAAAATGCGCGCGCCACATCCTCGGCTGTGGTTGACGCCAGTGGAACCACCTCAGGCCAGCGTGTGGTGCGGTCCACCATTGTCAGAAGGTGCATGCACCCCTGTGATGGCGGGAGGGGGCCCACGAGGTCCACGTGAACATGGTCGAACTTCTTAGCCGGGATGTGAAACGGCTCCAAGGGAGCTCTCGTGTGTCTGTGTACTTTGGATCGCTGGCACGCAATGCAGGCTGCTGCCCACTCTTTCACTTGTTTGCGAAGGCTCGGCCACACAAATTTCTCTCCTACCATTTTGACCGAAGCGCGCACTCCTGGGTGCGCCAAAGAATGAATCGGGTCAAAAACGCGGTGGCGCCACGCGGCCGGTACTACGGGACGCGGTTGCCCAGTGGAGACATCACAAATTAGGGGGGGCATACCGTCTTGCAGCACCCTGCTCTCCAGCCTTAACCCTGTTGGTCCAGACTGGAGCGCGTGCACGTCCGCGTCACTAACCTGCTCCGCGGCCATGGCTGAGTAATCTATCCCCAAGCGGACCGGGGCGGCCACGGCGCGCGAGGGGCAGTCTGCCACTACATTCAGTTTACCCGACACATGCTGAATATCGGTAGTAAACTCTGAGATCGCGGCCAGCTGTCTCTGCTGCTGCTGGCCCGACCACGGTTCTGAAACTTTGGCCATCGCGAATGTTAGTGGCTTGTGGTCCACGAACGCGGTGAAACAGCGCCCTTCCAGCCAGAACTGGAAGTGGCGAATAGCCAAGTGGAGAGCCAGCAACTCCCTGTCGAACGCGCTGTATTTACGTTCACTATCGCGCAAAGTCCTGCTGAAAAAGGCGAGTGACTGCCAAGCCCCGGCCACACGCTGCTCCACGACCGCCCCTATGGCCACATCTGACGTGTCAGTAGTGAGCGCTATGCGGGCCGTTGGGTCTGGATGTGCCAACAACGCAGCGTTTGCCAGGGCTGCCTTGACTTCCGAGAACTCCCGCTCTCGCTCCGGGGACCATTCGATCTTATTTGCGGGTTTCTGTTTTTTGAGCGCTGCGTACAGTGGTTGCATGAGCTGCGCTGCGCGGGGGAGGAAACGGTTATAAAAATTTCACCATTCCCAAAAACTCCCGTAACGCCCTGACCATTTGCGGTCGGGGAAAATCTGCTACCGCGCGCATTTTGTCGGGCAGCGGACTCGCTCTTTCGGGAGAGACACGGTGCCCCAAAAAATCAATCTGCGTCACTCCGAACTGACACTTCGCTGGGTTGATTATTAAACCGTGCTCTCCCAACCTCCGGAAAACCGCCGTGAGGCGGGTTTCGTGTTCGTCTTCGGACGCGCTGGCTACCAAGATATCGTCCAGGTAGACGAATACGAAAGGGAGATCACGCAGCACCGCATCCATCATGCGTTGGAACGTCTGTGCAGCCCCTTTAAGCCCGAATGGCATGCACAAAAACTCGAATACACCAAACGGCGTTATCACCGCTGTTTTGGGTATGTCCTCAGCGCACACTGGGACTTGGTGGTAACCGCAGACCAGGTCTATTTTAGAAAAAACGCCGCTCCTGCCAAGTGAACAGAAAAATCCTGGATGTGAGGAATTGGGTAGCGGTCGTGCGCTGTGGCGTTGTTCAACCTGCGGAAATCCCCTCAAGGTCGCCACGAACCGTTAGTTTTAGGGACCATGTGTAGCGGGGAAGCCCATGGGCTGTTTGAACGCCTGATGATGCCCAACCTCTCCAGGTTGGCGAACTCCTCGTGCGCTATGGCCAGTTTAGTTGCGTCCAAGCGCCGAGGTTTTGCAAAAACGGGCGGCCCGGTGGTGGTAATAAAATGTTCCACCCCGTGTTTAGCGACGGCTGACGAAAATGTAGGGACCGTGAGTGCTGGGAACTGAGTGAGCAGTGTGTGGAACTTACCGCTTGCAGCTGTGACGTTGGCTTGTGCTGTTGGCCGGGACGCTCGAGCTGTACAGGGGATAGAATCAAAAGACAGTGCATTAACCAGGCGCCTGTTAGCGACATCAACCAACAAACCATGTGAGCACAAAAAATCAGCCCCCAATATATTGAAATTCAATGCTGCTATGACAAAAGTCCACTCAAATGCACGGCCATGTAGTGACAGGAGTCCTCTCACCAAAGGTCTTAATCTCCGAGCCGTTTGCTGCTGCCATCTCGGGGCCGCTGGAACCTGCCAGCCGGTCGGCGTAGGACGGCATGATGAAACTCAGCTGGGCGCCGGTGTCCACGAGGAAATGCCTCCCCGAGCGTGCGTCCGTCAAGTAGAGCAGCTTGTTCTCCTCCCCGAGGGTCGCAGCTGCTACCGACCCCCGGTCTTGGCCTTTCCCGAGCGCTTGAACTGGCACGGTGGTATACATTTGCGTGCCTTCTCTGCAAAGCAGCGGTGGTAGAAACAAAGGATGTCTCCTCCGCGTTCCTTGGCCCCCGCCGCCGCTGTCGTCGGTGGTTCTGCTACCGCCGTCAATGACTCCTCGCCCTCTCTAGCCGTCGCGCTGAGCTCCGTCGCTGCCGCCATGGTCATGAGCTCTCTGCTGGCCATGATGATCCGGTGTGCTTCCCGGGCCAGCGCGTGGTAGTCCCGCTTGGCCAGCAACGGTGAATTGGCCAGGGCCGCTCTCGTCGCTGACGGAAGGTTCCGGAGGAAGAGGTGGGTAAAAATGAAGTGGTCGTCGTTCGAGCCCTTCAATCTCAGCATCCTCTCCATCAGGTCAATAGCCGTGCAATCTCCTAACCCGGTCCGCGTCAGGAGTCTCTCTGCTCTCTCCTCAACAAGAGTGTGTAGTGCTGGATGAGTGCGGCGTTCAACGCGTCGTATTTGTCGCTGGTTGGTGGGTGATCCAGCAGGCTCTCCACATGCTGAGCCGTGTGGGTGTCGAGCTTTGCGACCACATGGTAGAATTTCGTGTCATCCACCGAAATCCCCCGGAGGACGAACTGCGCCTCAACCAGGTGGAACCAGGAGTGCGGATTGTGCTGCCAAAAATCCGGTAGCTGGATGGTAACGGCATACGCTTGGCTGGGGGCTCCCAACGAGGCTGAGTCCGGGGAACTCACTTCGTGTTGCATGCTTCGTCTTGGGTCACCAGTGTGGAGTGTGTAAATGACGAGGCAGATTTGTCTCAGGCAGTTTATTACACATCTCCAACATGAGCATAGTAGAAAGAGGACATCTCAGACAAAACTCATCCCTTAAATACTCAGGTCTCCCTACAGCTCAAAAGTCACATTGCATTCACATCAAAGGTCACAATGCATTCACTTCCTTAATCCTTTAACATCCCCCTCGCCATCTCTGACACGCAAAGGATCCTCCTAGCAGTCTCCGACACACAAAAGATCACACTTTCACAACTTCCTGTTATCTCCAAGGAAACTCTGCTCTTTGTTCTTATCTAAGATGCTAGACATTATGTTTCCCCACGTGTGGCTACAATATACACTACCGTTCAAAAGTTTGGGGTCACCCAGACAATTATTTTGTTTTACATGAAAAGTCACACTTATTTACCACCATGAGTTATAAAAGTAATAGAAAATATAGTCAAGACATTGACAAGGTTAGAAATAATGATTTGTATTTGAAATAATATTTTTTTCCAGATACTCAACCTGCTCAAAGGAAGGTCAGTTTTATAGCTTCTCTAACCAGCTAAACTGTTTTCAGCTGTGCTAACATGATTGCACAAGGGTTTTCTAATTATCCATTAGCCTTCTGACGCAATGAGCAGACACATTGTACCATTAGAACACTGGAGTGATAGTTGCTGGAAATGGGCCTCTATACACCTATGTAGATATTGCACCAAAAACCAGACATTTGTAGCTAGAATAGTCATTTACCACATTAGCAATGTATATTAGATATTAGAGCGTATTTCTGATTAGTTTAAAGTTATCTTCATTGAAAAAAACAGTGCTTTTCTTTCAAAAATAAGGACATTTCTAAGTGACCCCAAACTTTTGAACGGTAGTGTATATTTTAATCACGCTATGATAAAGCGCTATATCGCTCAAAGCGCGCTTGAGCGTCTCTCTGCTCCGCGAGTGTCTCTCCACTTTGAGTGTCTCAAGCGTGCGCTTGAGGAAGCATTATTTTAAGGTGAAACTTATATATTGTTGATTTACTTACAATAGAATGTTCAAACACAAAAAAATTGTCTGCAAGCATGATGGGCACTGAACTGATAAACATGGACTCTCAGCAACATAAAGCAATTTCTCTGTTGCTTTCTCAGACTGCGGGTTGAACGTCCATAAGCAGTGCTCCAAAGTCATTCCAAATGCCTGCCAGCCAGATCTTCGACGTCAAGCCAAGCGTGCGCTTTGAGCGATATAGCGCTTTATCATAGCGTGATAAATATATATATCAGCTTTATCAAGCGTGCGCTATAGCACTTTATCATAGCTTTATCACGCTCAAGCGTGCGCTTTGAGCGATATAGCGCTTTATCATAGCATGATTAATATATATATCAGCTTTATCAAGCGTGTGCTATAGCTCTTGATCATAGACACTCATAGAGTGACGGAAATGTGGCTGCCAATCCGTGCCAACGGCCTCTCCGGCCACCACCGAACATTTAAACATTTTTACACATTCATACCCAGTGTTATGGGCACTAGAGGCAATGCGGGTGAAGTGTCTTGCCCAGGGACACAACGGCAGGATATCTGGGGAGAGCGTGATTCGAACCACCAACCATCGGGTTATTAGACGACCTGCTCTACCTCCTGAGCCGCTGCTGCCCCACTTTTTCCTCAACTTTCCTTCTTTAGGAAAGCTAGGGAGGCTTACCCCACTCTCTTTATTTCCCTTTGATTGGAAATTACATCCAAAAGCCGCTCAATGTGGCATTTTCACTGACAAATGGCAGTAGTTCGTAGCTTTGCTTCTTGGCTTGTATAAGACAGAAAAAACGGCTGCAACCATTCTACGTCACTACCCAGAATGCATAGCGACGTAAACAAAAATGGCGATTTACATCGTAATAAAGTTTTTTAAAAATATATAAAACTGGGAATTATTTTCAAAAAAATTATAGTTATGTTACTAACATAAAAATAAAGCATATAGAGCTAACATGCCAATATAATCGGGGTTCCTTTTAAGGCAGCTGTAGGAGAATCAAGTGTTCGTAGACAATTCATAACTTTGTGGCCAGGTCGATGGTGTTGTCCAAGATTTCTTCAAGCGCCTCACAAAAACCTCTCATCGTTGGGAGGCCAAATAAATGCCATAGGAAGAATATAAGAACTGCGCAAGATGTTGGCCATAAGTGTGCTTCAAGAACATCTTAAGTTGTTGTTGAGGGTCCCTTACATAGGTCATAGGAAACACTGTACGACTCACCATTTTTGTATGCTTTATTGCTCCCCAGAGGGGAAATTGAGGCATCCACCTGGATGGATGAAGCAGCCATGGTACAGCACTATCCCTTTATCATTCATACACACATTCACACTTAGGGCCACTTTAGAGTCTCCAATTAACCTAACCTGCATGTTTTTGGCCTGTGGGAGGAAACCGGAGAACTCCCGGAGTAAAGCCACGCATACACAGGGAGAACATGCAAACTCCACACAGATCACTGTTGGTCAGGGGCTGGGATCAAACCAGGGATCCCATGGCCAAGGGTGAGCTGCTGTGCTGCCGCAGTGTTAACCACTGCGCCACCGCACCGCCCACACCACACCATTCATACAGAGATTCATACAGCATGTGTAAGGCAGTAGTAAGGCACTCATAAGGTGGAGGTATGTCATCCTTGCGGCATTTGTGCCAACAAAATGTGCTGAAAGCCATAAGATCGTTCTACCAATGACTTGAGAGTGTCGTGAGTTGCACAAAATTTTTTTGTAAAATGGCAGTAAGTATGGCATAGGAAGAGCCCAAGGCACCATTAGGAAGAACGAAAGAACTCTACAGCCACCGTAGGACAGAAACACACCTAGTTTGTCAAGAATACCTAAGTTGCTTTTGTGAATTTAACCCTCCTGTTATGTTACGGGTCAAATTGACCCATTTTAAAGTTTGAACATCTAGGAAAAATAGTTAACAGTATTTTTTCAGTATGGAACTTCTTCTGCTTGCCTTAATTAGTGTAATCAACATATAATATGAAAATGGTTCATCTCACATATTTGCAATCACCCCCTGCATGTTTATATCACATAGATGCTGTTTGGGTCAATGTGACCCAGCAGTCAAACTGGAGGTAAAAGGGTGTCAGAAATGTCAGACTATTTCTTTCTTTGCACCTTATTGCAACATATTTCACACACACACACACACACACACACACACACACACACACACACACACACACACACACAGGTGCAGGTGTTATGACTTTTGACCGGAACCATTTATGTTCTCGCGGGAAAACTCCACCCATATTCAGTGGACACTCAACAGGGGAGGGGCAAAACATATAAAAGCTTCTCTGCATGGGAGTCCTACCAACATTACACTGTCAGGCGAGGGAGATCCAGGAGAGGACTGCACCAAGTACACCAGTGTGTGAGGTAAGTAAGTGTTTGTGTGTACATATAAGTGTATGAGAGTGCATTGTGTGTGTCTTGGGATCAGCAAAAAGACAGCATAGTAAAGTAATCATGGTCCTCTTGGTTCTAGGTTGCTGCTGAGGGGAAAAGAAAGAGGAAGAGGTGCCAGGTCTGCAGGCCATCTGATGATGTCAAGACAAGCATGACCTGTGCGAAATGTGGAAAATTCATTTGCACAAAGCAAAGTGTGATGACATGTCACTCATGTGCTGTGTCGACGTAAAGACAGACAGACACACACACCTTGTTCATATTGTGTTATTTTGTTCATTAGTGGTTCACAAACAGTGCATGTATGTAAAACAAAATTTAAATGTTATGTTTCAATGTTATGTTTTATATGTTGGTCTTTCAAAAGTAATAAAGTGGTGAAACATTAAAAAAAAGTTTGAACATCCATCCATCTTCTACCGCTTTTCCGGAGGTCCGGGTCGCGGAGGCAGCAGTTCAAGCAGAGAAGCCCAGACTTCCCTCTCCCCAGCCACCTGCTCCAGCTCTCCAGAGAGGATACCAAGGCGTTCCCAGACCAGTTGGGAGACATAGTCTCTCCACCGAGTCCTGGGTCTGCCCCGGGGTCTCCTCCTAGTGGGACGTGCCCGAAATACCTCAAGTGGGAGGCGTCCAGGAGGCATCCTAATCAGATGCCCATACCACCTCAACTGACTCCTTTCAATGTGGAGGAGCAGTGGTTCTACTCTGAGCCTCTCCCGGATGACTGAGCTCCTCACCCTATCTCTGAGGGTGAGTCCAGCAATCCTACGGAGAAAGCTCATTTCAGCCGCTTGTATCCGCGATCTTGTTCTTTCGGTCATTACCCAAAGCTCGTGACCATAGGTGAGAGTAGGAACGTAGATTGACTGGTAAATCGACAGCCTTGCTTTAGAACTAAGCTCCCTCTTCACCACAACAGACCGGTACAACGTCCGCATCACTGCAGATGCTGCTCCAATTCGTCTGTCAATCTCTCACTCCATTTTCCCCTCACTCGTGAACAAGACCCCAAGATACTTGAACTCCTCCACTTGGGGCAGGAGCCTGTCCCCAACCCAGAGAGGACAAGCCACCTTTTTCCGGCTGAGGACCATGGACTCAGACTTGGAGGTGCTGATTCTCATCCCAGCCGCTTCACACTCAGCGGCAAACCGTCCCAGCAAGAGCTGTAGGTCATTGCTGGATGAAGCCAACAGGACAACATCATCTGCAAACAACAGAGATGAGAGCCTGTGGTCACCAAGCATGACACCCTCCATTCCCTGGCTGCGCCTAGAAATCCTGTCCATAAAAATTATGAACAGTGCGTTTGAACATGTTTTTTTTTTTTTTTTTAATGAAAAACGAGGGAATTATCCTAATTGGACCATTACCTATTAGAGGTAAGGAACACCAGTGCACTAAATATTGATAGAATAGTTAGTAATGGAATTAGTAATGAAATATTAACAATGTTTATTAGGATTTTTTTGGTTTCGGACATCTTTTGGATAATTAAACATGCACCGGGTCAAATTGACCCGGGAACACCATTGTTGTTCCTGACAAATGAATATAACAGGAGGATTAATGGCAGCCATAAGAAACTATGCCCCTCTCCACAAATATCTCTTCATATAATCAATTCTTCATTAACTTTAGGCCATGTACCGCAGGCTTTTAAAACGGCTGTAATTAAACCCTTACTCAAAAAGCCAACGCTAGATCCAGGAGCTTTAGCTAACTATAGACCAATCTCTAATCTCCCTTTCGTTTCAAAAATCTTAGAAAGAGTTGCTGCTACGCAATTATTTGACCACCTGCAGGGAAATGGTTTACTTGAAGAGTTTCAATCTGGGTTTAGAATCCATCATAGTATTGAAACACCCTTAGCGAAGGTCACTAACAACCTCCTCATCGCATCTGATAATGGACTGGTTTCTGTACTTGTCCTTTTAGACCTTAGTGCAGCTTTTGATACTATCGATCATAATATTCTACTTGATAGATTAGAACACTATGTTGGACTTAATGGAACTTTGCTGCTGTGGTTTAGATCTTATTTATCTGATAGGTTCCAGATTGTTCTTGTAAATGTTTGTTGTTTGTTGTTCTTGTCCAGTTTGTTCTTTTTTTCTCCTCTCGGCGCCACACCAGTCGGCTGCCTTTTGCAACAGCGGCTCGATTCCGAGTTTTTTTTTCCCTTCCTCTCTCTTTTGATCACTTTTTTTTTTTCACCCCACTTATATCACGGACACACAGATCGTCCCAAATGTCTCCTGAGCCGGTGGACGGAGCCACTGTTTATAGCAGGATACGATATAACAGGGAAGAGCTGCTAGCATTTAACCGCCACCCGGTCCCACTGGAAAAACTCGACATACCGAGAGAACTGAGGCGAAAACGCCGCGGCTGCCGGGCTGGAGTAAGGCGGAGGACAAAAAATATAAGGTACAGACCCTCCCTTCCATCTGTTGTCATGGGAAATGTACGGTCGATACTGGGAAAGTTAGATGAGCTAGCGGCTATCTCCCGTTATGATAGCACTTACCGGGAGTGCTCTCTCCTTTTGTTTACTGAGACGTGGCTAACTGAACTAGCAGCAGATGCTAACATTGAGCTGGAGGGTTTTCACATGATACGAGCTGACCGAACACCAGAGAGTGGCAAAACTAGGGGCGGTGAAGTGATAATGTATGTTAACAACAACTGGTGCAGACCGGGACATATCACTGTTAAACAACGACACTGCAGCAAAGACATTGAGTTGCTAGCTGTTAGCATGAGGCCTACATATCTCCCGAGAGAACACTCACACGTGATCTGCATTGTTGTTTATGCAAATCCGACGGCGAACGCTGGGACAGCGCGTGACGTCATCCATTCAGTAACCAGCAGGCTGCAGACAGAACACCCAGATGCTCTTCTCCTCATCTCAGGCGATTTCAACCACGTTTCACTGTCTCCCATTCTGCCCACTTTCACCCAGTATGTCACATGCCACACTAGAGACAATAAAACACTGGATTTGTTCTACGCAAACACTAAGGAGGCGTACACCTCATCACAACTCCCCCCACTTGGGAGATCGGATCACAACTTGGTTCATCTCCGACCGGTGTACAAACCCCTAGTGCACAGACAACCTCCGGCCATGCACACTGTGGAGTTATGGTCTGAGGAGACAATGGACACTCTAAAGGACTGTTTTGAAGCCACTGCCTGGAAGCAGCTCTCCGATCCACATGGTGAGGACATCGATGGCCTCATTCACACCTTCACGGGCTACCTCAGCTTCTGTGTGGACAAATCCGTTCCCACCAAGACCATACGGCGTCACTCAAACAACAAACCCTGGATCAACCCTGAGATAAAAACACTTCTGAGAGAGAAGAAGAGGATCTTCAGGTCGGGGAACAGGGAGATGCTGAAGTCCGTACAGAGGGAGCTGAGGAGAAAGATCAGAGAAGGCAAGGACAGCTTCAGGAAGAAGATGGAGGACAAGCTGCAACAGAGCGACATCAGCGGGGTCTGGAGAAACCTCAAAACCATCTCGGGGCTCCAGAATACCTCCCCCCAGGCCACGGGGGGCAGGGAGTGGGCGAACAACCTGAATCTGTTTTTCAATAGATTTGACCAACCGCCCTCCCCCCTGTCTGCACAACAACCACTGCTGCCTCTAAGAAATCAAGTCCTGCTACCCACTCCCCACTCCACCGACACCCCCCCCCCGCTCCCAACACACAGCCCCCCATCCTGACCCTGACCAAGACCCAGGTGAGGACGGAGCTGAGGAAGATCAAGGCGAGGAAGGCGTCGGGACCGGACGGCATCAGCGCAAAGCTCCTCAAGTCCTGTGCAGACCAGCTGTGTGGGATTGTGACGTATATCTTCAACATGAGCCTGAAACTGGGGAGGGTACCACAGCTGTGGAAAACATCTTGTGTGGTACCTGTACCAAAAACTTCCCACCCCAAAGACCTGAACAGCTTCAGACCGGTGGCCTTGACGTCCCACTTGATGAAGACCCTGGAGAGACTGCTCCTTGCTCATCTCCGCCCCCTGGTGGAACCAGCGATGGATCCACTCCAGTTCGCCTACCAGCATGGCATTGGGGTGGAGGATGCGGTGATCTTCCTCCTTCACCGTTCTCTGTCCCACCTGGAGAAGCCCGGGAATATGGTGAGGATCATGTTCTTTGACTTCTCCAGTGCTTTCAACACCATCCAACCGATGATCCTGAAGGACAAGCTGCTGCGCGCAGGGGTGGACCAGCACCTGTCATCATGGATCCTGGACTACCTCACGAACCGGCCTCAGTTTGTGAGAACCCGGGACTGTGTTTCCGACACGATCATCAGTAGCACGGGGGCCCCCAGGGAACGGTGCTGGCTCCCTTCCTGTTCACTCTTTATACTGCGGACTTCTCACACAACACAACACATTGCCATCTACAGAAGTTCTCTGATGACTCTGCGATCGTTGGTCTCATCTCCAGCGGAGATGAAGCTGAGTACAGAGGGCTTATCCAGGACTTTGTGGACTGGTGCCATCGGAACTGCCTCCAGATCAACGCGAGGAAAACTAAGGAGCTGGTGGTGGACTGCCGCAGGCATGGGCAGCCCCTCACAGCACCAGTAAATATACAGGGAACAGACATCGAGATGGTGACATCCTACAAGTACCTGGGTATTCATCTGAACAATAAACTAGACTGGTCACACAATACTGATGCACTCTACAAGAAGGGACAGCGCAGGCTGTTCCTGCTGAGGAGACTCAGGTCTTTTGGTGTACAAGGGGCGCTGCTGAAGTCATTCTATGACACGGTGGTGGCATCAGCCATCACTTTTGGAGTGGTCTGCTGGGGCAGTGGCATTACTGCAGCCGATAGGAAGAGACTGAACAAACTGATTAAGAAAGCTAGCTCTGTCCTGGGGCAACGCCTTGATCCGATGGAGGAGATAGGAGAGAGAAGGACGGTGGCTAAACTGTCATCTCTGCTGGAGTCCGAGTTCCACCCTATGCAGGACATACTGGATGCACTGAGGAGCTCATTTAGCAGCAGACTACATCATCCCAGGTGCACAACCGAGAGGTTTCGTAGGTCCTTCCTACCAACGGCTGTCAGACTGTACAACCTAAGCAGGGCTGCTCGCAGAGATAGCAAAAAGACGTAACAAACTAATAGTTTTTTTTTTTTGAATGCAAAAGATGCAATAGACTTACACAATGATCCTCTCCGGCATACAACTAGGAACATACCGGTCGCTATGGAGGGTGAGAATATGTATGGGCACATAATCATACCATGTAGGATAACTAAATAGACGGTTATGCTGTTTCATCCCACCTAGCAACAATGCTCTGCACTGTGCGTGTTTATATATTTACATATTTATTCCATCTAGCTACAATGCTCTGCACTGGGTGTGTTTATATTTATATATCTATATATTTATTCCATCTAGCTACAATGCTCAGCACTGGGTGTGTTTATATTTATATATCTATATATTTATTCCATCTAGCTACAATGCTCCGCACTGTGTTTTTATATATCTACATATTATTCCATCTAGCTACATTGCTCCGCACTGTGTGTGTTTATATACTTGCATATTTATTCCACCTAGCTGCAATGCTCCGTACTGTGGGTGTTTATATATTTACATATTTATTCCATCTAGCTACAATGCTCTGCACTGTGTGTTCATATATTCATATATTTATTCCATCCAGCTACAATGCTCTGCACTGTGTGTCTGTGTGTGTGTGTGTATATATATATTTTATAGTAATATGTACATATGTATATTAGCTGCTCTTGCTTGCTTGTTTTTTTTTTTTTTTCTTGCCTTCTGATTGTTGCTCTGAGTGTTGCTATCCCTGTGCTTTTGCAATCCTGGAATTTCCCCGTTGTGGGACTAATAAAGGCTTATCTTATCTTATCTTATCTTAAATAATGAGTTTTCTGTCATGTGGCGGCCCTCGAGAGCCACCATAAGATGCCACACAGTCACCAGTGAGTTTCAGTGAGTTTATTACGGTGAAAAAGTAACAACACAAGATGCAGGGGCAATGACACATAAGTCTACACACATCTGGAGGCGTAAGGCTAAACAGCTCTCATACAGGTCCGTAGGAGGAGACGGTCATACACAGGCAAGGTTGTTGGAGTAATGGCTACACAGGCTGCTGAGGCAGAGACACACAGAGGTCTACTCCCACCGGGAAGGGTAAGGCTAACAGCTCACTTACTGGTCCTGGGGAAGCGACGGTCAACCACAGGCAGACGAGGTAGGTAACAGTCCAAGGCATCCGTAGCTCAGACGAAGAACGACTGACACTGCTGCGTCTTACCGCCGCCAGTGCCGGGCTTAAGAAGGCGAAGCACTAACGACGATAATTACAAACAGCTGACCGACCGTTGACAGGCGGAAGCCCCACCGAGCACTTTCACAATAAGAGCCCGGTGAGGCCAGAATACAGCCCGCAACTGTCAAGGCCGGCAGCGAAACATAACTTAGCCCGAGCGCGATCAGAACCGGCGCTCGGGTCATAACATTTTCTTTCAACTCAAAGCTTAGTCATGGAGTTCCATAGGGATCTGTGCTAGGTCCTACTCTTTTTAGTTTATATATGCTTCCGTTAGGCGACATTATTAGAAAGCACTGTATACATTTTCATTGTTATGCAGATGACACACAATTATACCTGTCAATGAAGCCAGATGATAGTAATCAATTAGCCAAGTTAGAAGTCTGTCTTAACCCTCAAGCGACCAAGCTATTTTACTCACTGAAATGACCGTGCTCTGTACAGGGATCCTTATTATAAATGGCTGGTTGGAGGTTTATCATACCAAAACTACTCCCTGTATTTAAGACAGGTATTTTATAATGATCTAATGTAAAATGTGTTTGCTAATAATACTTTTATTGCAAGAAATAACCAAAACGCAGACTGTAAGAACAACATTACATTTATTTAGACAGTCCTTGTCAGTTCACTCTTGGAACATCATCATCATCATCATAGTTATTATCATTATAGTTACAATAATAGGTATCATCATCATCATCATCATCATCATCATAGTTACAACAATAATAGGTATCATCATCATCGTAGTAACAATAATAGGTATCATCATCATCATCATCATCATAGTCATCATAGTCATCATATCATCATCACGATGATGATGATACCTATTATTGTAGTTACGATGATGATCATGATACCTACAATGGCATTTTGCGTAATGGCAGTTTTCTTGTGGACGGTGATCTGGATCACCACCAAAATCTAATCATCTGTAGGATACCCCATTTCTGACAATCTGTGAAAATTTCATGAAAATCCGTCCATAACTTTTTGAGTTATCTTGCTAACAAACAGACAAACAAACAGACAAACAGACAAATCCAGACAAACAGACAAATGTAAATCTTGCTATCCTAGGTCTGTTAGCCATGGTTCACTGCAATACAATATAAAGTACTGATTAGAAGTGGAAACCGGAGTGGTGGCTCAGTTGGTAGAGCATCCACCCACACCCGGGAGGCAGGGGTTCAAATCTTGGCCGGGTCATACCAAAGACCATATAAAAATGGTGCTTTCTGCCTTCTAGCGTGGTGCTCCGCATAATGGAATGGGGAAAGTAAAGTTACACAAAGAGCTACCAGAGGACTGACTCCCCGCTGTAGCTTTCACTACTTACAGTAGCTGTGTGGCCTAGGGTCAGAGAAACGGAGCTAGGCGCCGCCCATATACACCTTCAGGTGTGAAGGGATTAACTAACTAACTATTAGAAGTGGAACATTTGAATAAAATTTATAAAACCAATGTTTAAAAACCAGTGCTTCTCTTCGGGGTCATAAATGACCCCACAAGAGTTTGCGATGTCTACGCCACACCAATTGGTTGATCCCTGCAAAAACCTATGAAAGTGTGTAGGATTAGTAGACTGAAAAATTCATGCTAGGAAAGAAAATTTGGATAAAAAATAAAGAGACGGCACATTAAATTATATGGCTGGGGTCATAAATGACCCCACTCGGTCGCTTGAGGGTTAAGGAAATCAAAGCTTGGATGACTTGTAATTTCCTGCTATTAAATTCAGATAAGACTGAAGTCATTCTTGTTGGTCCAAAAAACCTTAGAAATTCCTTTCCAAATCAAACTTTCAGTTTGGATGCGGTTACTCTTTCTCTTAATAGCTCTGTGAGGAACCTTGAAATTATTTTTGATCAAGATCTTTCCTTCAATTCATACATTAAATTTGTTTCTAAGACTGCCTTCTATCATTTGCGTAATATTGCCAAGATTAGGAGCATCTTGTCTCAGAGTGATGCTGAGAAACTGATCCACGCTTTTGTTAGCTCGAGATTAGATTATTGTAATTCTTTATTATCAGGCTGTCCTAAAACATCTTTAAAAAGTCTTCAGCTGATCCAAAATGCTGCAGCAAGAGTTTTAACAGGTACTAGAAAGAGAGATCATATCTCTCCGGTTCAGGCCTCCCTTCATTGGCTTCCCATAGAGTTTAGAATTAAGTTTAAAATCCTTCTTCTTACTTACAAAGCTCTAAACAATCAGGCTCCTTTTTATTTAAAAGACCTAATACTACCGTATTATCCTAACAGAGCACTACGCTCCCAAAATGCAGGATTACTTGTAATACCTAGAATCTCCAAAAGTACAATGGGAGGGACAGCCTTCAGTTATCAAGCTCCTCTCCTGTGGAACCAGCTGCCAATTTGGATTCGGGAGTCAGACTCTATCTCTGTTTTTAAGAATAGGGCTAAAACCTACCTTTTTGATATAGCCTACAATTAGGGAGGGATCATGTGTTTCTGAACCCTCCCTTAGTTATGCTGCTAATAGGTTTAGTCAGCCGGGGGACCTCCAGTAATGCACTGGGCCTCACTCCTTTCCTCACTCTCAATTAAATATTTTTTTTGCTGGTCATTAACATTTGTTTGTTCTCTCCCATAGATTGAGTCCCCATCGTGCTGCTTGCTCTCTACATGTCTGTTCTTTTCTTCTTCTCTATCCCCTCACCCCCCAACCAGTCGCAGCAGATGACTGCCCCTCCCTGAGCCTGGTTCTGCTGGAGGTTTCTTCCTGTTAAAAGGGAGTATTTCCTCTCCACCGTCGCCAAGTGCTTGCTCACAGGGGATTGCCTGATTGCTGGGGTCTTTCTGCAACTGTGGGGGTTCCCCCTACAGTTGATAGTGCTATGAGATGACTGTTGTTGGGAAATGGCGCTATATAAATAAAGTTGAATTGAATTGAATTGAAAATGTCTGTGAACTCCAGGATTCATAGGAACTGGGTGAAGCTTATGAACCCATTGTCCACCTTATGGTGAACCAATCTCCATACGAATGGGGACTGTACAGCATTTCCTACGACTGCTGAAAGGGGCCATCAATAACAAATTAAGGTGTTCTTGAGGCATACTTATGGCCAACATCTCACATAGCTCTTATATTGTTCCTATGGCATTTGTACGGATGCCCTACGATGAGGGTTTTTTCATGGGGTGTTTGTAGAAATCTTGGACAAGTCCATCGACCTAGTTACAAACTTAATAGCAGTCTAGAAACACTGGATTCTCCAATGGCCACCTTACAAAGGCTTTACGAAATGGTCCTAAAATCATTTGTACAGTGTTTGCAACCATTTGAAAGGGAATTTATGACAGTAGCTTATACAAAAGCAAAACAGCAGAAGATGCCAAGCCCCAAAAGCACATGCGCTGTGCAGAGCAAAATGTCTCATCCTTCTGGGGTACATGGGAGAGTTAAAACAAGAATGGCCAGACAGTTCAGATGAACGAGCTTCACATCAGCAAGGCAGGGCAACGGACCTGAGCAAGGAAAAAAAATGACACTACCACAAAAATGACCCAGAATCATGGGGACAGAGCTGGTCCACCCCTTTAGGGTCCCTGAAGGTGTGAAAATGATCTTGGCAAAGTATATAGAGTTTCTGACTGACCACTTTCTTCGATGGTACGAAAAGAAGAACTGTGCCTTCAGTAGCAAACTTATCTTCATGCATGACAATGCACCATCTCCTGCTGCAAAGAATACCTCTTTGTCACTGGCTGTTGTGGGCATAAGAGGAGATAAAATCATGGTGTGGCCCCCAGCCTCTCCTGACCTCAACCCTATTGAGGACCTTTGGAGTATCCTCAAGCAAAAGATCTATGAGGGAGGGAGACAGTTCATATCAAAACAGCATCTGCGGGAGGTTATTCTGACATCTTGCAAAGAAATTCAAGCAGAAACTGTCCAGAAACTCACAAGTTCAATGGATGCAAGAAATGTGAAGGTTATGTCAAAGGAGTCCCATGTTAACATGTAACTTGGCCTGTTAAGATGTTTTTGATTGAAATAGCTTTTCATTTCAGTAAATATGACCTCCTAACCCTGGTGAAAAAAAAAAAAAGATATTGAAGTGTATTATTACTATATTCTTTTATTAAAAATTACAAGTTAAATATATTAGAATATACTTGTACTTTCTAGGAATTGCTTTCAAGTATAACGTAAATATATTTATGTAACTGTACTTAAAACATACTTTGTAATAAGTATTTTTTTTTTATTTAAGTTTTTGTAAAGGGTATACAGGTCATTACAGCATTGCATTGTTTGCATTTTCATCACATGTTCCCTTAATTTTTGCTATTTGACAACATTGGTAGGATAGTTATTACAACACCCCCCCTTTTTTAAGTGAAAGAAAAAGTGAAATTAAGGAGTGTTAAATAAAAAAAAAACAAACGAATAAACAAACAAACAGAACAGCAAAAAACAAACAAACAGAAAATTAAGTAATTAAAAGTAAAAGAGCAACTGAGTAGCCTTGGAACAAAGAGCGGGACCATTATTGAAATGGTATTTGTCAAAGATTAGATCTAATGGAAGACACATATGCGATCCAGGGTTGCCAAAAGTTCATGAACCCATCCATGTCCTGTCTCAGTGCGAATGTCAACTTTTCCATCGAGTAAATGTCTTGAATCACGTTAATCCAATCTTCAGGTGTAGGACAGTCCTTCAGCATCCATTTTTTAGTTAGGGCTTTTTTACTTGCCAATATTAAAACATTGAATAAGTATTTATCTCCTCGTCTTTCGCGTGAGTCCGGTACTAAACCCAAATACAAAGTTACAAAAGAAAAGGGAACTGTTATTTTGAATATTTTCCCCAATATTGTCTGTACGTTGGTCCAATATTGGTGGATAACTGGGCATGACCAAAACACATGAAAATGATTTGCAGTCTTTTCACCACACAAGCGCCAACAGTTCAACCCCTTATGGGTAAATTTGTTTTGTGCAGGTGTTCTGAAAAATCTTACCAAGTTTTTCCATCCAAATTCTCTCCACTGCAGGGATGAGGTACTTTTCCATTGCTGTTTATTTAGCTTTTCCCATATTTCCAATTGTAAAGTGAAATTCCCCTCTTTTTCCCATCTCTCTTTTATATATGATGTGTTGTCTCCTTTTAAGTCTTGAAGACCTTGGTATATTTTAGAAATGTATCTGATCCCTGGGATCCCTTTATATGCCATTAAGAAGACCTTCAGAACACCTGACTGGGCCCTTTCCAAATCCTCCTTTTTAAGTATATTGTTTATGTGGTGTCTAAGCTGAAAGAACCTGTAAAGATCTTGATTTATTAGACCTGGTTTTTTCAAATCTTCAAAACTTCTTAAAGTTAGCCCCTTAAAAAAATCGTAATATTTTATCAGCCCTTTCTCTTTCCACTCTTTAAATCTAGTGTCTGTTTTATTGGGGGTAAAGTCTTGATCATAGGCAATCCATTGCAGAAGTCGATAGGGCTCTTTAGCTTGATTCTCTCTGACTATCTTAAACCAAATTTTTAGCGGGGTCTCTATCCACGGGTTAGTGTTATTCAAGAGTTTAGTTAAGGCATTGTTCCCTATTATCACCTGCAGGGAGATGTCACTTGTTATTTGGCATTCCATCTCCTTCCATTGTGCAGTGTAGACTGGGTTACATATCTCTACTAAAGTTTTAATTTGTGCAGCTATAAAATAGTCCCTGATATTTGGCAGCGCGAGCCCACCTTTGTCTTTGTTTAGCTGTAGGGTTCTATATCTTATTCTAGGTCTCTTACCCTGCCATATGAATCTTGAGATCCTTCTGTCCAGCTCCTGCCATGTTTTTTTGGGAGGTTCTACCGGTATTGTTTGGAAAAGGTATAGAAGACGTAATAAGTATTTTTTAATACAGTATACTGAAATATATTTTTCCAAAAGGATATTTCAAATAAAATATATATATCTAATTGGAAATATACTTCTACTCAAATATTTCATTATACATTTAAAGTATATTTTATGCATACTTTGAGTATATATTTTTATATAATACAATAAATATATTAAAGTAATATTTAGCTAAAATTGTATTTTGTTGCATAATTTCAGTACATTTAATACATTACACTATTCTTTGACTTATTTCAAAGTACATAAGTGAGTATTTACAGTTTTAATTGCATGTATGAATAAATGAAAATGTATTAATCAGTACATATTTTTGGTATGCTTAAAACACTAAGCATTTTTCAAAAATATACAAATAATTACAATGTATAATTGAAACAGATTAATATTTTATTTTTAAGATACTTCAATCTCGTTCAATATTGTTTGGAAGGGGGACAACAAAGAACTTGTTAAGACAACTTAACATTACACATTTACGCTTTAGTGACAGGGGGTCCACAGCAAATACATTATTGGTCCTTGACACTTCAGTAATAAACGTAGAATGTATCTTTAACTGTGCATCTTGCCAAAAAATGGTTTTAGTACTCTTCAGCTCTTTCACCAACACACATATGCCACCATTCACAAGAGAGACATTAGAAAAATCAATAAGTGTTGATATTTCACAAAATCGTCCATCACTTAACTGTACAACAGAGTTAGTTCTCTTTTTCAGAGTTGTGTTATTGTAAGAATGATAAATAACCCCGTTACAGGTGAAACGATCATAACACAAACCAGTATTCATCATAATGCCAGTGTAAAGTTGTAAAGCTTTTCTTTGCAATACAGATATGTCACGTTTTTTGGGGCATCCAAGTCCTCTGACACCACATTGAAAATCACTGGACTTAACTGAAGAAGAGATGTCTTGGAGTTTGTCAAAAAAGTCTTTAACATTGTCACTAGCATTTTTCATCACATATTTTGCCTTGTTTGAAAGTCTTCTCCACCTGAGGAATTGTTTTACCATCTGAATCGGAACATGAGTTGTCCCACTGAAAAATGTCAGTAATGTCCCATTAAAAGATTCAAACGGAAAGGTAGATGTTGCCCACAAAGGCCCCCAGCTGTGAACACTTGCTCCCAAATGCATCAACAAATGAACATTGTACGATGTATTGACAGCACCATAAAGTCTTTGAAATTCAAACACAAATTTACGCAAAGCTTTTTCTGCAACATCAATATGTTTCACTGAGATGGTATCCTGAAGAAGTGTGTGGATTGCAAAAACAAGCAAACATAGATGATTAAGGTACTTCTTCTTTAAAATATTGTTAAGAACAGGCAAAGCATAAAAAAGTAAAAATGCTCTCCATTCTGATGCTTTCCAGAACTTTCTTTCATTTATTGATCTTGGTGCTCGTGTGACCTCCACTGGTGGCCTGATTTCAAGAAGCTCCTTGTCCACATCTCTGACCTTTGAACCAATGTACCATTCTTGATTATGGTGTTTATTGTCAAACCATAAAGATGTGATCTGCCTGGTAACACCCAGACAGACACTGTGTTGATAATCTGGAATGAAGGAGGTTACCATGCTCATGCTCTGTAGCTCCATCAGTGGTGTTGGTCCTTTTACACCAAACACAGGCTCAGCACTCGTTCCTTGCATGGCATGCTCAAAATGGCTTTCAGCAGTACGTAAAGCTGGTTCTGGTGTCTTCCACAAATAAGGACCACCTCCAGGGTGGAGGCAAAAGTCACAGCCATATTTCCCATTAAATTGTTTGGTGTTTTTCAGAAGAGGTCTGGCTACTGAATCCGCAGAACAAATTAAAGCATGCACTTTACTTTTATGTTGAACATTGTCACTGTTCCTCCAAGTAACTCCAACTTCTTTGAGACCTTTAAGATCAGATACAAAAGCAGTTAAATAAGTCACCATGTTTGGTTTGCTCTTTCCAAACCATAGGCATGGTACAATGATGTTTTGTTGCCTATCTTTAGGTGATAGCTCAATAATCTGACACTGGATCGGCCAAGCCTGAACATTGTTACTTTTAAAAACAGGTATGCCGTCACAATTCCACAACAGTGACACGTCATCTGGTCCAAATCTTCCACTTGTTTTTAGTCTCTTGTATTCATTTGCACACTGTATATCTGATATTATTCCATCAGTTGGTTTCATTGCTTGTAATTTGCATCTTTCAAGAACTTGCACAATTTGGTTTGACGTGTTCATTACAAGAAAAAAAGAACCTTTAGTAATGTTCTTGTCCAGGTCAATTTCAGCTTGGCATAAAGAACACATTCCGGGTGCATTTTCTCTAGGTCCCAAGTAACTCTCACAGTCAGTGCAGTAAAAATGTGGCTGGTATTCTCCAAACTCACCATAAGCTTTATGGAACATGAATGAGGTTGCTGGTACCAGTCCAGGTATATGTTGATTAAAAAGTGTCAGAAGATCCTGAAGAGCAACTCCACTCAAATTGTGCCGAAGTGTGTAAGCCATGATCAGGAAAAGGCTCTCTCCTTTTGTAAGAAGAGCTCCCTGATACACAAGGTCATCTCTTTGCTGAAATCGACAAAAAAATAATTAAAATATGTTCATAACACACCAAAGTTTATTTTCATATTGTTTATTAATTTGGCGTTACCTCCATTAATCTAGGTGATTGTTCAAGGCTTTCATGATGTCCAGAATGTTCATATTCCATCTCTTCTTGAACTCCATCTGTTGTGTTTTGCAAATGCTCATGATCATTTTCATGTTCTTCACTGTCTGGTTCACTTTTCTCATCTTCCCTTTCTGGGGTTTGTCCATAGTCATCTTCTGTGCGGCTATCTATGCATCCTTGTATTAAGACGTTCTCAGATTCTGGGTGTCTGTGATTCTGTGTACTTGTCATGAAATCCTCCTCTTCTTGTTGGTTTTGAATGTTGGACGCTTTATTCTGAAACACATTTTATTGTGTAGTAAAATTAGGCACAAAACAGAGTAATTATTATTATTATTATTAATTTGCTTACCTCTCTTAGCAACTTTCTTCTGTATGTGGATGTCCTAGGCAATGCAGATTGTTGAATCAAATATTTCGTATAATGTGATTTTCTTTTGACCTGCCAATAAATCAAAGTTAATTAGCAAATATAGCATAAACATTATGGTAAATTGATGTTTTAGACTAACCTTTATCATTCAACAAATAATCATATAAAAGCAATTTTATGTAAAGTGCATATGACAACGTTTAATATTTCTGTTGGTAGGATTATACCTGTGGTAAGGTAAAAATCAGTTTCTTATCTTTAAAATGTAATTTTATGAAGAAAACTGTGACTGGAAGTTAAAATCTCTGGTTAAAACAATGGAAATATGTCCTTAGCAACGAGAAGTGATGACATAGGAGGAGGCTAACTCAGTAAACAACAGTTGGAGTGCTCAGTTGAGCTCATTTTAGCAGCTATTTATTAGTTACATTTGTACTTTTATTTTATTATCTCAGCTACTGTGTTCTAATTAGAGTATTTTTGTTTATATTTTTTCTTTTACATCAGGGTTTTTTGTTAACAGTAACAATGTATTCCTTTCCTGTGTCATTTTCAGAGCTTTTTGAACAATACTCAAGTATTTTTTTTTTCACTTAAAAATTGTCTTTTATTGCCATATGCATGTAAAAAAAAAAGGAAGGGGAATCTTGTAATGTAATAGCTTTATCTACGTTTTGTGAAATTAGGTGTCTAATATGTCATATGCAGTTTAGGCATACCATGGTACAATTGCTGCGTTCCACTTGTCCTTGGAGGTCGGAATTTCCGAGCTCTGAGCAGTACATTTCAACTGGAACGCGCACTAACCTTGTAATTCCGACCTGGAAACTCGGGGCAGATTTACCTCAACCGAGTTAGGAAAAAAAAAACATGGCAGCGCCTTGTAGTGGAAGTGAATAAAAACACCCAACTACAATATATCTACATTTCTGGTGCTCTTAACCCTTTAGTTTACCTCTGCTGTCCACCCGATGTCGGTCTTTAAGCTCCTGTACAGCGGTTGAGCCGCTGCCGTTATGAAATGGATTGTTTTCTGTGTGATGCTAACGTTGCTAACGTCCATTGCGGGCTAATGTCAACAAGAGCAAACTGCGCTCTGTAACTGACCGGTAACGCCATTTATTAGAACATAAAATGTAATGTGTAAGGATTTTCTCTACATGAAAATTATGAAACATCCAGCACAACAAATAAATTTCTGCTATTGAAATGACAAAAGTACATGCACATAGTCATTTTCTTACCTCTCTCAGCTTAACCTTGCGGTGTTTGGTTGTCCTCGGTGTACACCATGCACTCGAACTTAAGTGTGCTTTAAGCAGACGAGGCGCCATGGTTAGCTCCCAGCGAAGAGTAGAAACTCGAATTCCAGTGCTGATACAAAATCAATAAAAACAAATTCGGCTGTAAACACTAAACTGTGAGAAAAACGTGCTCTCCCTCTGAAACTCCATTAAATGACCGACGGATGCCTCAAAACAAGTTTAATAGTCGTTCTCTCTACAGCCAATGAAAACAGCTGGTCTTGAGGAATTTTCGCCACAGCCAATGAGAACCCTTGGGCTTGAGCACATGCGTACGTGGGTTGCGCGCCCAGTACGTAGCCGCCGCCATTTTACTTTTTATTCAAAAAACAACAATTTGCTCAAATGACGATGGCTTACAAAATTTGCATTGTTCTACTTTCACAATGAGGTTGTGAAGGTCAAAAGTACATCTTTGATAGTTGGTAGTAATGGAAACTTTATTCAAATAAAATCACGACCAGATTTCGATGATGAAAATTGGTTAGAACTGAAATGTCCTTCAAGGAAGGAGCCTAGCAAAACGGAAGCAGTTAAAGTTTTACTTTTTGGAGGTAAGTTCCCTGCAAAATATTATTTTGTATATTAGAGAGACATAAGATGTGTAATTAATGTATGTGTATAATTAATGTTTGCAGATTCTTTCAAAGACTTGATTCACAAAAAGAATCAGTTTATACTGGGACAAGACATTTGGGCCACACCAGTCATTGCACGCAAAGGACAGGGAAGTGCTAGCCAGGTAAGTCTCCAATGTAGAATACTGTTTTGCCCTTCTTACAAAACTGTTCACTAGGGATTTGTAAAAATGTATTAAACGTAATAGTAATGGAGCAGTAATGTGACGTTTTTGAACAAATCAAATATTTGTAACTGTAACTCCCAATGCAGCCTAAACTCACTGAGGAGGCACTGTACTGACTACACACATAGTAACAACATACTAATGTTACATACATAATATACTAGGTTCACATGTATGGCAGTGATAGATGTTATAAATTTAAAGGGAATTCTGGTCATTTTTTTTCAGGCATCTCATCTGCGTCTTTACAAGGAAAGCTACTTAAAGCCAAAACCCCAAGAAAAAACATGCTGGTAACACGTAGTTTGGGTCAGGCGCAGATTTTCCTCATAGTGGCTCAAATCGGGAAACCTTATAACGTCCTTTTACCCACTTAACTAGTCTTAAAAAATGTTTTCAATTGTATCGCCCGGGTGTCTGGGCCCTACTAAGTCAACACAGTTCACGATGACAGCAGTAGCTAGTACATAAAAGTTTAACTTTATAAGCCAGAAAACATACCTCTGTACTCGTCTGGTTTCTAGTCGAGTCCACACAAATCAATCGTCGAAATCATCCAGTCCCATAATCCAAAGTGTGCTTTTTGTCCACCCAAAAACAACTCGCACAGCGCAGAAAACTATGCCTCAGCCGACTTGTGTCAGCGAGTTTGTTGGTTTGGGAAAGTCACGTGACTGACTCCCTCACAATGTGTCATTTTGTATCCTGTGGTATCACACACAGTGAACAGCAGAGGGAGCCACCCGTTTGCATGAACATAATGCATGTCAGACTACTCTCACAAGCTCTTTTTTATTTTGATAATATCTTATTTCACAGTTTTATTTTTATCAGTGGCTTAATTTTGAGGTTGCTACATCATATTATGTATTATGGGAAATACATGGTGGAAGTTTAACAGCTGAGAGATAAATGAATATGATACTAATGGTCTCACAATCCTTACTTTAGAAACAATTAAATAAACGCCTGCAGTGAAGTGTCACTGATGTAGCAACCTAAAAAATAAGCCACTGATAAAAATAAAACTTTGAAATAAGATAATATAAAAAATAAAAATATAAAGAGCTTGTGAGAGTACAGTGTGACAGATTCAAATGAAAAATGATTCCGAACTGAAATCCGGAAGAGAAGAGAGCTATGTTCGCTGGCTTATAAAGTTCAACTTTTATGCAACTCTGTACTTGCTACTGCTGTCATCGTGAACTGTGTGAAATTTGTAGGGCCCGGCCACCACGGCCATTCAATTAAACATTTTTTTAGACTAGTTAAGAGGGTAAAATAACGTTATAATGTTTCCCCGTTTCAGCCACTATAAGGAAAATCTGCGCCTGACCCAAACTACTTGTTACTGGCATGTTTTTTCTCTGGGTTTTCTCGGTAGCTTTCCTTGCAAAGATACAGATGAGAAAAATTGACTGGAATTCCCCTTTAAATGCTTACCACTGTTGTACTTTATTTTTCTAGGCAAAGAAAAAGGCAAGAAAACCTGTCCAACAAGATGCAAGGGACAAAGTACTTGCAAACCTAAAAGAGAGACTCTCACAAAAGCATTTGCTGGAGGCATCTCAAGAGCTTTTCAGCAGCTCAGATGATTGTCAGACCCCTATTCGCAAGGTTGGCTTGGTGTTTTTGACTGTAAAGAATCCCAGTCATCATTTTGTATATATTTATATGAGATTTTTATTTTCTTAAAGAAAAGACGCATACGCCAGATTTCACATGATCATAGTGGTGATGAAACTGACATCGGCAGTCCTCGCCCTTTGCACGTTGTAAGTTTTGTAAAACCATGTTTGACTTGGTATTTAGATTAAATTCTATCATGACTAATGTGTCAATTTCTAGGCTGAAGACATTGAAGATGCCAATTCAGAGGTAAATACTTATAATTTGGTGGACTTAATTATAATTATTTAAAAATGTTTTCTCTGTTTGTAGTCTTTGATTGAGGTTCAACATGCTGTGCCAACTATGACTGAGATAATTGACTGTGTTTGTGGTATGTATAAAGGCTCTTATGGAAATATATTTGTATTCTTCTTTGTAAATGTGGCTTATGTAATCCTGCTGTTACCTTCTTTATTCTGCTTTTGAAGGACTCCCAGAGACACTGAAATTGATGAAGGATTGCATTGCAAAAGTTAATGCTTCAATGACACATGTCTCAGACAATTCAATGTCAATTTCAATGTCATCGGCAATGTCTTCAACAGAGAGTAAGGGGAGATGGTAAGCTTCATTTCATATCAAATTGTATACAATATATTTGCTTCAAATTGATGTGTTTGAATCAAAAATGTGTAACACACAATGTCACTTTTATTATCTTTATCTGTACAGCACTTCTTACCTGGGAAGTCGGTGGCTGTTTCCAAAAGGTCTTTCCTACGTTTAAACCACACAAGGATGACTGTTTTCGCACAAGAACTGGCCGTTCTGATTTTTTCAACACTCTGGTAAATTCCACACTAACCGGGAGAAATGGAAGAGGAGATATGACCAAAGGCCAGCTTGATGTAGCCAAGGTGCAGGCCATTACAGGTAATTTCAACTGTGTAACCAGACATACCTTTAAACTATAGAGCATGTAGAGTGAATAAAACTAATTCTTTCCTTGTCTTAGGTGATTTGTTATGTGAAACGATCTCCTTATACATTTTAGTACATAGCAGTACAAAAACGTGGTTTATAGATATACTTAAAATCTGTATTAAGTAAGTTTTCTTTTGCAGACATGGTGATTGAGGAGTTTCCCGGAACCACAGTGTCTGAGGTGCGAGCTCCACTATGCAGGAAGTGCAACAATGAACATTTTTCACGTAAGAGGCCATAAATGTTTCGTATAAGGTCTGATTGTTTCTTTTTCTACCCATTGTTAAGGGCTGTTTGCCAAAAAGGGTAAAAAAAAAAAAAAGTTTTGTTATTTGTACATTTGTTTTCATGCTACCAGGTACCAAGCAACACCACATAAGTTTTGACAAAAAGTGGTGATGAATGTGTTCAGTTTATTTCTTGTCTAGCAGTTCTTAATGTGCTTCTAAGCTCCGAGAGGGCTGCTCTTTTCAGATGCCGCTCACTCTGAGGATATGCTTGATGTTATTGTCTACAAGTTTGGAAAATTAGGTGTGTGGTAGAGAAATATTGAATTTTTGCCTATGGATTTGAGGCTGAAATCAGCAAAGGGAAGAACTTTGAAAAAAATAAATGAAATTAATTTCTTTACATCAAAATGTCGGTCCAAGGGGTCAGTAATATGCATTCTATTAAATTTATTTCAACTTGCAGACAATGACGTTAAGGGGACACTTCAGACCAGAGTCATGTGAAGTGACAGCACTAACTCATTTGAGATTATTCTACTTTTTGCATAATTCACTTCTCGAGGTTCGAAACCTTTAGTTACAATTTTTGCACTACATTGTAATTGAATGTATTTTTGGTTTGTTTTGAAATACAAATAAAATATACTATTTGTTAAGTGTATACTTGGAAGTATTTTCATTATATGAAAAATGTATTTACAATAGAAACATTGTATATTTAAAGAGTATTTTAAATGACATTTCTATGTATTGCAGAGTCATTTTAAATAGGTTTTAAATAAACTATAAATCAATTATAAGACTATTGCTAATACACAATAAATGCACTTAAAATATGAAAGTAGTGTAATCAAAGTGTATTAGTGAATAAGTAAATCGTCACAGATCATAATATATTAAAAATGCATTAAGTGTACTTAAAATTGTTCCACTTTAGTACATAAAACTACATTAAGCATACTTAAAGTTGAACTTTATTTCAATTTAAATTTAACTAAAATGTATTGAATACAAAAAAAGTTGTTCCAAAATAGCACACTTAAAATTTACTTTACCAAAATATATTAAAATACACTAAAATATACCTAAATTAAATATATTTAGCATATTTATTTTTTTACCAGGGAATGCTGCAAATTCAACAAATGACCATTTTCAGGTCTTTGCACCCAATAAAATGTTTTGAAACTGAGTTGTGCATAATAATTTGGAACAGTGCCTTTTGAGTTTTATTTTTATTGAACAATGATAACTTTTTTTTTTTTGTTTTGCAAAAAAAAAGATAGTTATCATTGGGAAGTTTGTTCAATAAAATTTGATGACTGAAAATACACTAACTGTCATTTGCATCGACTTTTTAGGAAAATCAGAGACAAATATCATTTGCATAATAATTTGGAATGTGGTGTAAATTCCTCTTCCTTCTTTCTACTGTTAATTTATTTTGGCTCTATAGTCTTATTTTTTTATTCTTTTTACCGGCTTCACTATTGATCCTGTGGATTAAAATTTCGTTCGCCATGTAAAACATGTTGAATGACAATAAAGGATCTTCAATTTTCAATCTTGATTAGCAGTAATGGTCTTTTTTGAGAGCAGTGGTGTTCTCCTTGCAAGCCTGCCATACACGCCATTGTTCAGTGTTCTCCTGATTGTGGACTCATGAACATTAACGTTACTCAATGCCAGAGAGGCCTTCAGTTGTTTAGAAGTTACCCTGGAATCCTTTGTGACCTCACTGACTGTAACACGCCTTGCTCTTGGAGTGATCTTAGTTGGTCGAACACTCCTGGGGAGGGTGACGATGATCTTAAATTTCCTCCATTTGGACAAATCCCTCTTACTGTGGATTGGTGAAGTCCAAACTCTTCAGAGATGGTTTTGTAACCTTTTCCAGTTTGATAAGCATCAACAACCTTTTTTCTCAGGTACTCAGAGCTCTCCTTTGTCCGTGCCATGATATAGTTCCACAAACATGTGTTCACACTTTAATAAATCTTTAAATACAAGATTCTTTAAATAAAACAGGGTGTCCACTCACACCTGATTGTCATCCCACAGACTGAAAACACTGGACTCTACTTAGCAGCTCGAATAGGTTAATTTTGTCTTACTTTTCAATCATTACTTTTTTGCTTTTTTTATTTCAGACAAGGATTTCCTTTTATGACTTGTGTGAAAATCTGATGATGTTTTAGGTCATGTTTATGCAGAAATGTAGAAAATGCTAAAGGCTTCACAAACTTTCAAACACCACTGTATTTGAGGCTGCAGCCAGAGAGTTGAAGGATCCTCTGGGGTTGGACTTTCCTCCCAGTCTGTTGTGTGTTTCACAGTCACTGTGGTTGTATTTGGTGCTGAAGTGTGTGTGGGGTGACCCTTCCCTTGGGGAATCTCCTGCCTAGCCTGCCCCTCCTCTGCAAGTTTAAATGTTATCTTTGTAATTATTGGCCTTTTTTAAATTGTTCTATCATTGAAATAAAGATGCATTTAAAACATTTTTAACAGTGGTTTGTCACAATCTCCCCGTGCGATTTTACGCAGTGCACAGAGGAGTAGAATGAAGACGGATTTATGTGCAGGTTACACCACAAACACATTTATTAAATGAAAGACAAACAAAACAGACAGTTCAAAATAACATAACTGCTCAGGGAAACTTAGGAGTCCTCCAGGACGCTCAGCAGTCCTGGGAAAGTAAACTGGGGAAATGTTCCAAAGTGTGACAGCCTGACTACAACGGGGGAACGCAAACAGTTGATACTCATGGTACTGGAGCAGTCCAAGTAAGTCCATGTTAGTCCAGCGAGCACAAACAACAAAAACAGATAATCACACCTCCCAGTGTGATGCGGTACCATAGCCTAGGCAGGACATCTAGACATGAGAGGCAGATAACATACATTGAGGGGAGCTGCGACAGTGTAGATCCAAACTCATACATATGACAATTCAATAGTCCAGCAATGCATGACAGGCAGAGAGGTGCTTAAATACATGCACTACTGCCAGAGAGAAAATAGGTGCACCTGGGAAAAGCGCGGGAAAGGCAATTACCGGGAGTGGAACCAGCTGGCTGTAATGAGAGAGGGGGCGTGGTCGGACTGGCAAGTGTCAGACAGCGCCCACATGAGTGTAGGCCAAAGGAGGCTGCCTCACAGCTGCCAGCCAGGACCCAGTGGTTATGGGTACGGAAAAATAACTAGTGAACAAAGAAACAACAAGAAACTCAAAAGATAACACAAGACACAACTGCACAAATAACCCAGACACAGAAGGTCAGAACCGAGCCTGGAGAACAAACCGGCTCGGTTAATGACAGTGGTTAATTGTAAATAAAATTACTTTTAAAATAAAACCCTGCATCCTGCCTCTCAGTCGACAAACTTTTGTCTGCCTTATGGGATATTAAAACCATTCTGAATTACACCTGTACTGTAACCACAGCTCTCTGGGTGGCAGTCCCAAGGTGGTGGTGTTGCTGTAGCATTGATACTTACATTGTGTAAGCAGGTTCAGTGGCTATAATGCACATAAATTAAATTGTATCAGACTTTAGATCAAAAATGTGTAATTGTAACTCCCCCATTTCCTGCCACATGAAGTACAGAGGTTGTTGTAATCAAGAAATTTTAGTGCCTTAACCTAACCAAGTGTTAGCAACTCAGAAGGAAAAAGACACCACTGACCATGGGATCATGACTCTTACATGAGAAACAGCTGACTTAACCATCACCATCACTTCAGTAGATTTTTTTTTTTCATAAATGCAGAAATTATTCCTCTTATGCATCATATATTGCTGCATCATTTCATGTGCTCTTAGTTTCTGGAATAAAGCAATAGGTTTGCATTGGGTAATATTGCAAATCTAATGCCTCACCACCAGCGGACGCCCTCTGTGTATGTAAATGGATGGCTTTAAGAAGAGCGTATGCCCATAATGACAGCATGTCAATTCCTTAGTGGATAAAGATTATACCCAGCCAGCATGTCCATGTGGGCCTCACCAAGGGTTTAAACTGGACTCTTTTATGGGTCGCATCTGTGTTTGCCCACATGGACCTTACCTGTCTACCTATTTTCAACTTATTTTCATAAAATACTTGTGACTCTTTTCCACAAATTTAATACATTTTTCTGGATAATTTTAAACTTTCTCATGAATTTGTGATTTTTTTCTTGTACATTTACAACTTTTTTCTTATAAATTTGTTAGCTTTGGTTGTAAAATCATGACTTTTTTGAAGATTTGTTAACTTTTTCTGGTAATTTTGAAACTTTCTCATAAATTTGTCACTTTTGTTACTGTAATCTTGCAACTTTTTCCTGATAAATGTGTTATTTTTTTCCTTTTAAATTTGTCATTTACTTATGGATTTGTGAGTTTTTCTCAAAAGTCTGGAGCATTTTTTTGCAAATTTGGAACAACTTTTTTACTATAAGCTTACAACTTTTTCTGAGAAATTTGAGACTTTTTTCATAACTTTTCAGTTTACTTATTCATGTATTTGCTACTTTTCTGTTAATCTGCAATTTTTTTCAAATTTTTTCCTCATAAATTTGTGACTTTTATCTCACAAATTTCCTAAAATTTTGTTGTAAGTTTGTAACTTTTTTCGTGAAATTTTTCGTTTTTTAACTATTTTTCTAATAAACTTTTTTCTCCAAAATTTTCACTTTTTTCTTGTAGACTTGCTACAATTTTTTTTTTTTGTAAATTTATCCCTTTTTTTCTTATAAATTTTGACTTTTTTAATCAGAAATTTGTGACTTTTTTTTCTTGTAATTTTGTCTCTGGCACCAGGGATACTGAAACCTGCTCACCCAAATTAAACCCATGTGGTTCCCAGATGGGTTTAAAGCAGGTAAAGAGATGACCTGCTCACCTGTACCACAGCTAAATTTCATGTGGGAAAACACAGATGGACCCAACATGGAACCTGCAAACAAACCCACTTGAGGGCCGTAAGACAGCCCAGATTTAACCTTTGGTGGGGCCCACTTGGACATGCTGGCTGGGTAGGCAATTCTGATGTGTCTTTGTTTTCTTTTCAGACTGAAAAACTACAGTGGTACTAATATAGCCAAAAGGCAGTAAACAATGAGGGCATGATGTCAAATCATGTAGAATGGGCAGCTGAGACCATGCAGGTTTTCTTACCAGCTAGTTGGTGGTTTCACTGATCAGATCACCTGTGAAAGAGACTGAGCTAAGAGAAAACTTGCATGATCTTGGCCCTCCTGGGCCCGTGATTTGACATCCCTTATTTGGAAAAACTTCAACAGTTGTCTTGTTAGCAAGAATGGGATTGAAAAATACAACCAGGGTTCCTGAAAACAGGAAACATAACAACAGATCCATACCAACAAAATACAGTTTGTCTTTGCTCACACAGATCTCAGTTATTCAGTTATTTTGAACTAAGTCAATTACATGATTCTTCCACTTTATTAATTCTTACATTGTGGAGGAAATCATTTTCTTTTCTCTCTCATCTCTTTGTCTTACAGTGGGGCAAAAAAAAGTATTTAGTCAGCCACCAACTGTGCAAGTTCTCCCACTTAAAAGATGAGAGAGGTCTCCAATTTTCATCATAGGTATACCTCAACAATGAGAGACAAAATGAGAAAAAAAAATCCAGAAAATCACATTGAAGGATTTTTAATGAATTAATTGGTAAATTCCTCAGTAAAATAAATATTTGGTCACCTACAAACAAGCAAGATTTCTGGCTCTCACAGACCTGTAACAACTTCTTTAAGAAGTTCATCTGTCCTCCACTCGTTACCTGTATTAATGGCACCTGTTTGAACTCATTATCAGTATAAAAGACGCCTGTCCACAACCTCAAACAGTCAGACTCCAAACTCCACTATGGCCAAGACCAAAGAGCTGTCAAAGGACACCAGAAACAAAATTGTAGACCTGCACCAGGCTGGGAAGACTGAATCTGCAATAGGTAAGCAGCTTGGTGTGAAGAAATCAACTGTGGGAGCAATTATTAGAAAATGGAAGACATACAAGACCACTGATAATCTCCCTCGATCTGGGGCTCCACGCAAGATCTCACCCCGTGAGGTCAAAATGATCACGAGAACGGTGAGCAAAAATCCCAGAACCACACGGGGGGACCTAGTGAATGACCTGCAGAGAGCTGGGACCAAAGTAACAAAGGCTAAATCAGTAACACACTATGCCGCCAGGGACTCAAATCCTGCAGTGCCAGACGTGTCCCCCTGCTTAAGCCAGTACATGTCCAGGCCCGTCTGAAGTTTGCTAGAGAACATTTGGATGATCCAGAAGAGGATTGGGAGAATGTCATATGGTCAGATGAAACCAAAATAGAACTTTTTGGTAAAAACTCAACTTGTCGTGTTTGGAGGAGAAAGAACACCATACCTACTGTGAAGCATGGGGTGAAAACATTATACTTTGGGGCTGTTTTTCTGCAAAAGGACCAGGACAACTGATCCGTGTAAAGGAAAGAATGAATGGGGCCATGTATCGTGAGATTTTGAGTGAAAACCTCCTTCCATCAGCAAGGGCATTGAAGATGAAACGTGGCTGGGTCTTTCAGCATGACAATGATCCCACACACACCGCCCGGGCAACGAAGGAGTGGCTTCGTAAGAAGCATTTCAAGGTCCTGGAGTGGCCTAGCCAGTCTCCAGATCTCAACCCCATAGAAAATCTTTGGAGGGAGTTGAAAGTCCGTGTTGCCCAGCGACAGCCCCAAAACATCACTGCTCTAGAGGAGATCTGCATGGAGGAATGGGCCAAAATACCAGCAACAGTGTGTGAAAACCTTGTGAAGACTTACAGAAAACGTTTGACCTCTGTCATTACCAACAAAAGGTATATAACAAAGTATTGAGATGAACTTTTGTTATTGACCAAATACTTATCTTACTGAGGAATTTACCAATTAATTCATTAAAAATCCTTCAATGTGATTTTCTGGATTTTTTTTTTTCTCATTTTGTCTCTCATAGTTGAGGTATACCTATGATGAAAATTGGAGACCTCTCTCATCTTTTAAGTGGGAGAACTTGCACAATTAGTGGCTGACTAAATACTTTTTTTCCCCCACTGTATGTCCTGATTGGTGGAACCTTGAGTACTTTTATCATGTTTATAGTCAGCTTCATGTGTGCCTGTGTTTGTGTTCATGTTGAATGCAATTGTGGTTTGTAAATATGGATATCACCTGACTGCAAAACAAATCTACCAACGGGTACAAATAAAGTAACCTGAACCTGAACCTGAGGAGACCACAAGCTGATGATACCGACTTGATTTCTCCTCACTCAAATATAACAGACTGAATCTGAGTGCCAGAGTGATCTCTCTTATACACTTTTTCCGCCCTCTCTGGCACCCAGGGTAAGTTCATTAACATACATGCTGTAAAGCATGCACACACCTCCACATACACATAAACATTTGTTACAGAGCCGATCTTGATACAATACATTCGCACCCCTGTGTCCTCAGGTGTGAATCTGGCACAGCGGGGGCAGAAGGTGCATCTTTCTTTGGCTTATTTCCCCCTAGCGCTCTGGCACCCTTAAGCTGGATTCATGCTGCACCTCTGCTGTCCATGTACGTGTAACCAGAAACCTTGAGTGATGAAATTTATGTCATCGTCTCCACTCTGCTAGTGTCCGCAGTGCTTGACCACAGATGACCGTGTGCAGCCCTAATTTTGTGGTCGCGCCGCCTGCCCACGACCTGACCACGTTGAAAAATAGCATGCGCAAGACTGAACGTCCCATTCACGAGGTGGCAATATTGACACATCATACCAAGACAAAGTAGACGAAGAAGAAAACGAGGAAGTGGAAGATGAGAATAAACATACATGAATCATAAATAAATACTTCAGTAGCAGCAGCAGCAGCATCTTCATGGAAAAGGAATGAAAACTGGGAAGTCAAGTAGCAGAAAGCAAGCAGCGTTTCTTCATTGGTTAAAATCCTGGCGCATCAATGCATTGGCGCTACCTATCGGGTGGGAGTGAAACTCCAAATGATGATTGTGCACATGCGTCAGGCATGCAGCCTGGGTAGATGAAAAAAGTGAGCATGTACAGCACTGCATGTGTGCTGGGCTCATCCAAAGCGCACGTGGACCAAAGCAGACTAGAGGGGAAATGGAGCATGAATAAGGCTTTAGGCATTCTTCTCGCCTTTTCCCATTCCCATTTCTGACTATCTTCTCCACCCACCAACCCCCTGTCCTGGGTGGAGTTCAATGAACTATTGTGTCCCCCACAATATACTGTATATTCATCCATGTGGCTACTTCCTGGAACGTTTTACTTTTTGTTGTTTGTCAGTGTCTAACTTTTCCTCCACTTTTTCTGTCTCGTTCTTTTCCATCAAACCTGTTTCAGTGAAAGAAGAAATATGTCTTTGATCTAGGCCAATAGTCCTTCCGATCCCTCCCAGGTATTTCCCTATAGTAATTCTTTTCTCTTTTTAATTCATTAATGACCTGCATTGACTTTCTTTAACCTCTGGAACACAGCCAAGCTAGTCAATATTTTAAGACAGTTTGATTGAAGGGATGGTATCCTCAGTCACACACCGGCTCAGTGTGATTGCTGTTTCAATATGGGGACCATTACAGCTCAGGAGGAAAAGACAATGTTTAAGAACAAAGACAAATATGTACTGTAAAACCAAAATAAATTCATAGCCATCCTACTTCATGCTTACAGACAGACAGACAGACAGACAGACAGACAGACAGAGTTATTGTTTAATTTGACCTTGCTGGATTTTTTCCCCTTTGTTATATTATTCTGTTTCTTTTTAATCTTTACTTTTAATCTATCCGAAATAAAGATTCATTCATTCATTCACAGACAGACAGACAGACAGACAGACAGATGCACACACACACACACACACACACACACACACACACACACACACACACACACATATTTAGCTGCTCTATTCAGGGCCACCACAGCAGATCATGGGTATGAATGTTTTATTTGACAAGGATTTTAGGCTCAATGCCATTTCTGATGCAACCCTCTCCATCTAAACTTTAAACTTTATTTATTTATATAGCACCTTTCATACAACAAAGTGCAGCTCAAAGTGCTTTACAGTTATAAACAATTCCAGATAAAACACAAACAAAACAGTAAAAAGACAGACAGCCCTCCCCCCGTCCCCACTCTTGTCGTAGACATCCATCCACCTGCCCCCAACACACCCCAGAGCCCACCTCCTCCCACCCTGCCCCCCACCCCCAAAGTAATAATCAGCATAGTTAAAACATGGCTGAGGACTGAGGACCAGAGTGAGGTCACGCCATCATGGGGGGACAGTCAGCACCGGGAGCCGGTCTCAGTCCACAGCTGCAGAGATACCGCCACAGGGGCCACCCTGGCCCAGGCAGACAGAGGAGTCCACACCTCAATCAACAGGCTGTGACTGGAACCCCATCCCACCAACCCAGGACCACCACCACAGCAGTATCCCCACCACGAGAGCCAATTACAGATTCAAGTGCCATGAGCCCCCCCCTCCCCCCAATGAGGAAACATTAGAGCTAAAAATAACACAAGATAAAATAAAATATAATACAATAAAATACAATAGAATACAATAAGAAGCAAAGAAGTAAGGTCATGAATAAAAATAAATAAAAAAGAGAATAAAATGGTTAAAGGAATTATATTATATTATATACAGCAATATATATTATATATTATATATTATTATATATCATATACAGTGATATATACATTATATCACAGTGTATATATACAGTATATATATATATATATATATATATATATATATATATATATATATATATATACAGTGATATATACGTATATATATATATATATATATATATATATATATATAGTATATAGTGGTCGACACACTCATGGAGATTTTGTGACTCACATTTTATGTCAGAACAAAGGCAGGAAGCTGCAGGAATATTAAGAACAAAGGCAGGAAGCTGCAGGAATATTAGCTTTGGTATGCAAGACCTGAGTCATTAAAGGATTAAGGAAAGGATGCATTGGAGACAGTGGAAGTGATATCATGGAGAGAAATGCATTGTGACTGTCTTTATAATGTAAAGTGGTCTGTGTGACATGTGATCTATGAAGTGTGAAGTCCCTGATATTTAAGGACAAGCGTTTACTGTTTCATCCTCTTTTTTCTCTCTGCTTTGAGATGATGCTGTTGTGAATTAAAGCTGACTTTGAGAGAGAGCTCTGTCTCGTCATTTTCACATCATCACTATATGATATATATATATATATCCATCCATCCATCCATCTTCTACCGCTTTTCCGGAGGTCCGGGTCGCGGAGGCAGCAGTTCAAGCAGAGAAGCCCAGACTTCCCTCTCCCCAGCCACCTGCTCCAGCTCTTCAGAGGGGATACCAAGGCGTTCCCAGACTAGCTGGGAGACATAGTCTCTCCACCGAGTCCTGGGTCTGCCCCGGGGTCTCCTCCCAGTGGGACGTGCCTGAAACACCTCAAGTGGGAGACGTCCAGGAGGCATCCTAATCAGATGCCCATACCACCTCAACTGACTCCTTTCAATGTGGAGGAGCAGCGGTTCTACTCTGAGCCTCTCCCGGATGACTGAGCTCCTCACCCTATCTCTGAGGGTGAGTCCAGCAATCCTACGGAGAAAGCTCATTTCAGCCGCTTGTATCCGCGATCTCGTTCTTTCAGTCATTACCCAAAGCTCGTGACCATAGGTGAGAGTAGGAACGTAGATTGACTGGTAAATCGACAGCTTTGCCTTAGAACTAAGCTCCCTCTTCACCACAACAGACCGGTACAACGTCCGCATCACTGCAGATGCTGCTCCAATCCGTCTGTCGATCTCTCGCTCCATTTTCCCCTCACTCGTGAACAAGACCCCAAGATACTTAAACTCCTCCACTTGGGGCAGGAGCCTGTCCCCAACCCGGAGAGGACAATCCACCTTTTTCCGGCTGAGGACCATGGACTCGGACTTGGAGGTGCTGATTCTCATCCCAGCCGCTTCACACTCAGCGGCAAACCGTCCCAGCAAGAGCTGTAGGTCATTGCTGGATGAAGCCAACAGGACAACATCATCTGCAAACAACAGAGATGAGATCCTGTGGTCACCAAGCATGACACCCTCCATTCCCTGGCTGCGCCTAGAAATCCTGTCCATAAAAATTATGAACAGGACCGGTGACAAAGGGCAGCCCTGGCGGAGTCCAACTCTCACTGGGAATGACTCCGACCGAGTGTTGGCAATACGAACTAAACTCTCACAACGGTCGTACAGAGACCGAATAGCTCGTAACAACAAGCCCGATACCCCATACTCCCGAAGCACCCCCCACAAAAATCCACGAGGGACGCGGTCAAATGCCTTCTCCAAGTCCACAAAACACATGTAAACTGGTTGGGCAAACTCCCACGAACCCTCAAGAATTCTCGAGAGGGTAAAGAGCTGGTCCGATGTGCCACGGCCAGGACGAAAACCACATTGCTCCTCCTGAATCCGAGGTTCGACCAACGGCCGGACTCTCCTCTCCAGTACCTTGGCATAGACCTTCCCAGGGAGGCTGAGGAGTGTGATCCCTCTAAAGTTGGAGCACACCCTCCGGTCCCCTTTTTTGAAGAGAGGAACCACCACCCCGGTTTGCCATGCCAAAGGCACTGCCCCCGACCTCCACGCAATGTTGCAGAGGCGTGTCAACCATGACAACCCAACAACATCCAGGGCCTTGAGGTACTCGGGGCGAATCTCGTCCACCCCCGGGGCCCGGCCACCAAGGAGATTTTTAACCACCTTGGCGACCTCAGCCCCTGTGATAGGCGAGTCATCCCCCTTGTCCCCAAACCCTGCTTCCTCTGTGGAAGGCGTATCAGTGGGATTGAGGAGATCCTCGAAGTATTCCTTCCACCGCCCGACGATATCCCCAGTTGAAGTCAACAGTGTCCCATCCGCACCATACACAGTATGGACGGGGAGCTGCTTTCCCCTCCTGAGCCGCCGAACAGTTTGCCAGAATCTCTTTGAAGCCGACCGAAAGTCTTGTTCCATGGCCTCACCGAACTCCTCCCATACCCGGGTTTTTGCTTCAGCAACCACCCGAGCTGCACTCCGCTTGGCCTGCCGGTACACCTCAGCTGCTTCGGGAGTCCCACAAGCCAACCAAGCTTGATAGGACTCCTTCTTCAGCTTAATGGCCCCCCTCACCACTGGTGTCCACCACTTGGTTCGGGGGTTGCCACCACGAGATGCACCAACCACCTTGCGGCCGCAGCTCTGGGCCGCCGCTTCAACAACAGAGGTGGAGAACATGGCCCATTCAGACTCCATGTCTCCAGACTCCCTCAGAATGTGGTTGAAGTTCTTCCGGAGGTGGGAGTTGAAGACCTCCCGGACAGGGGCCTCAGCCAGACGCTCCCAGCACACCCTCACTATACGTTTGGGTCTACCAGGTCTGAATGGCTTCCTCCCCTGCCATCGGATCCAACTCACCACCAGGTGGTGATCAGTTGACAGCTCTGCACCTCTCTTTACTCGGGTGTCCAAGACATACGGTCGCAGGTCTGATGATACGATAACAAAATCGATCATCGACCTGCGGCCTAGGGTGTCCTGGTGCCAGGTGCACATATGAACACCCTTATGCTTGAACATGGTGTTCGTTATGGACAGACTGTGGTTAGCACAGAAGTCCAATAACTGAACACCACTCGGGTTCAGATCGGGCAGGCCGTTCCTCCCAATCACCCCCCTCCAGGTTTCACTGTCGTTGCCCACGTGCGCATTGAAGTCCCCCAGTAGGACAATGGAGTCTCCAGGAGGAGCACCCTCCAGCACCCCAGTCACAGACTCCAAAAAGGGTGGGTACTCTGAAACATCATTTGGTGCATAGGCACAAATGATGGTCAGGACCCGTTTCCCAACCCGAAGGCGCAGGGAAGCAACCCTTTCGTCCACCGGGGAAAACTCCAATATAGAGGCAGCAAGGTGGGGCGATACAAGAATACCTACCCCTGCTCGTCGCCTCTCGCCCGGGGCAACTCCAGAAAAGGCCAAGCTCCAGCCCCTCTCCAGGAGACTGGTTCCGGAACCGGAGCTGTGTGTTGAGGTGAGGCCGACTATATCTAGCCGGTATCGCTCAATCTCGTACACCAGCTCAGGCTCCTTCCCCACCACAGAGGTGACATTCCACGTACCAAAAGCCAGTTTAGAAAGCTTGGGATCAGTCCGCCAAGGTCTCCGCCTTTGACTGCCACCTAATCCACATAGCACCGGACTTCCATGATCCCTCCTGCAGGTGGTGAACCTACTGGAGGGCGGACCCATGTAACTCCTTCGGGCTGAGCCCGGCCGGGTCCCATGGGTGGAAACCTGGCCACCAGACGCTAGCCTTCGAGCCCCTCCCCCAGGCCTGGCTCCAGGGTGGGGCCCCGGTAACCCCATACCGGGCGGGGTACACTGAATCCTTGATATACAATTTATCATGAGAGTCTGTTGGATCGTTCTTAGTCTGGCCCTTCACCCAGGACCAGTTTGTCTTGGGAGACCCTATCAGAGGCAAATTGCCCCGGACAATATAGCTCCTGGGATCACTGGGGCACGCAAACCCCCCCACCACGACAAGGTGACGATCCATGAGGGGGTATATATATATATATATATATATATATATACATACACAGTATAGTGTGGGAACCCACTCAGTATGTTTCCACTCAGACTGAAGGGGAATGGTCATGGGGGGATTTATGTGTTGATACGAACAGTGACAAAGGGGAATGGCAAATGTATTTATGTTAATGCAGCACCCCAGGTTGTGGAGAGAGTGGTATGCTTTAAAAGGAGAGGTGCCTGTGACCTGTTTATTTTATGCTTGTGGTTCTTGTGAATGTGAGGGAGAGATTACTAAAGCCTGCTCTGCTCTGCACCGCTTTGCCTGATTATTTCTCTCTCCACACTGGTGACCCTTGACGCACGATGGAACTCGAGGCGAACACCCCGAAGACGGCCCGGACGGGAGGTGCCAGCAACGCGTGAACCGTTTCGGTCAAACTCCCAGACTTTTGGCTACACAACCCGAAGTCGTGGTTCCTCCACATCGATGCCCAGTTCACGCTCCGGGGAATAACGGTGGATAGCACCAAATATTACTACGTGGTTGCAGCACTGGACACACGCACAACTCAGCAGGTAGTGAGCCTGCTCCAATGGCCCCCTGCCCATGACAAATACGATGCTCTCAAAACCTTGCGGACCCAGCGCTCCACGCTCTCGGACTGTGAGAGAGCAGAAAGGCTCCTGATGCGCTCCGAGTTGGGAGACGGGTCGGTAGTCAAGTTAATGGAGGCGATGTTGGTGTAGATGGGCATAGATGACGGGCATTTCCTCTTTGTTCACATTTTCCTCCGGAACCTCCCAACAGCGGCCAGAGCGGTCCTTGCCAATTCGCTGCTGCTGGCTGCATGCAACTACTGGGCGCTAGCAAAAGAGGCAGATTGGATTATCCTCACCACCAGAGCCCTCACAGTGAATGCAGTGGCGTCGGAACCCAGCAAGACGGCCAGCGGAGACAAGGGGCCAACAACGCTGGCTGCAGTGGAGGCCAAGAAGCACCGGAGAGACACGCTCTGCTTCTACCACCGCTGTTTTGGAGAGGACACACGCTGATGCGTGCGACCGTGCCAATTCAAGCGCTCGGGAAACGCTAGGGCTGGCAGTCGGTAGCAGCTGCGACCTCTGGTGAGGCAAGCAAGCTGCTCTATGTGACAGACTCATGCTCAGGGAGACGGTTCCTCATGGACTCCGGCTCCCAAAAGAGCCTCATCCTGCTGTCCTATGCTGACCGCCTGCTGGGAACTAGTGACCCCGAGCTGACGGCCGCAAACAGCTCAGACATTAAGACTTTTGGTGAGAGGCCACTGACTGTATCCTTGCACGGCCGTACATACCAATGGACATTCGTCATAGCGGCATGCAGCTTCCCCATTTTGGGAGCTGATTTTTGTGTGCACACGGACTACTAGTCGATGTGGCTAACAGACGCCTGATTAACGCAATGTCTTTTGATTCTCTCCCCTGTACAGCTCGAGGAGCCTGGTCCACAACACTAGCCAACGTCACAGCTCCTTGGGGTAAGTTCCACACACCGCTCACCCAATTCCCAGCACTCACGGTCCCGACGTTTTCGGCGTACGTCACTAAATACGGGGTGGAGCACTTCCTTACTACCACGGGGCCGCCCGTTTTTGCACGAGCTCGGCGCCTGGATACAGCTAAACTGGCCATAGTGCGCAATGAGTTTGCCAACTTGGAAAAGTTGGGCATCATCAGACGCTCAAACAGCCCATGGGCATCCCCACTACATATGGTTCCTAAAGCCGAGGGATCATGGCGACCTTGCAGAGATATCCACAGATTAAACAATGCCACAGCGCACGACTGCAACCCGATCCCCCATATTCAGGATTTTTCTGTTCACCTCACCAGGGCACGCATTTTTTTCCAAGATAGACCTGGTCCGTGGTTACCACCAGGTCCCGGTGCACACAGAGGACATACCTAAAATCGCAGTAATAACCCCGTTTGGTCTTTTTGAGTTTTTATGCATGCCTTTCGGGTTAAAAGGCATGGCGCAGACATTCCAATGCATGATGGATGCGGAATGTGCAATTGCGCAATGTGCCGTTTGTGTTTGTCTACCTGGACGACATCCTAGTGGCTAGCGTGTCTGAGGACGAACACGTAGCCCACCTCAGGACAGTTTTCCAGAGGTTGGAGGAGCACCGGTTAATAATCAACCCGGCAAAGTGCCAGTTCGGGGTGATGGGAATCGATTTTTTGGGCCATCGCATCTCACCGGAGGGCGCAATACCCTTACCAGACAAAATGCGCGTAGTGGCAGATTTTCCCCGGCCTCAGACGGTCATGGCGCTGCAGAAGTTTTTGGGGATGGTTAACTTCTCCAACCGTTCCCCCCCCTTCCCCGCAGCCTAGCTCATGCAGCTATTGTACACTGTGCTTAAGATACGGAAACCGGTGGACAGAGTCGACTAGACTCCTGGGCAAGAGCAGGTGTTTTCCAAGGTTAAAACAGCTCTGGCGAACGCCGCACTACCGGCACACCCGGACCCGGCGGCTCGGATAGTGTTCACTACCAACGCATCAGACGTGGTCATATGGGCTGTCGTGGAGCAGTGCGTCTCCGGTTCTTGGCAGCCGCTCACCTTTTTTAGCAGGTCTTTGCGCGACAGTGAACGTATATACAGTGCATTCAACAGGGAGTTACTGGCTCTCCACCTGGCCATATGCCACTTCCATTTCTGGCTGGAAGGGCGCACCTTCACTGCATTCGTGGACCACAAGCCACTAACGTACATGATGGCCAAGGTTTTGGAACCATGGTCGGCCCGGCAGCAGAGACAGCTGGCCATGATCTCGGAGTTTACGACCTACATTCAGCATGAGGCCGGTAAACTCAACGTGGTGGCAGACTGCCTCTCGCGCACATTAGTGGTCCCAGTCTACGTGGGGATAGATTACACAGCCATGGCCACTGAGCAGATCGGCGATGCGGATGTTTGTGTGCTCCAGTCTGGACCAACAGGGTGAAGGCTGGAGAGCAGAGTACTGCAGGATGGGTCCCCCCCACCCCCAGTCTGTGACGTCTCCACAGGCTGCCAAAGTCCGGTGGTTCCCCCACTTGGCGCTGCCACGTTTTTGAGTCAGTTCACTCCCTGGCACACCCAGGAGTGCACGTGTCAGTCAAAATGGTGGGAGCAAAGTTCATCTGGCCGAGCCTGCGAAAACAGGTAAAAGAGTGGGCTGCAGCCTGTGTAGTGTGCCAACGAGCCAAGGTGCAAAGGCACACAAAGACCCCCTTGGAGCCATTCCATATCCCAGCTGAGTTTCAACCACATTCACGTGGACCTCGTGGGCCCCCTCCCGCCATCGCAGGGGTTCACGCACCTCCTGACAGTGGTGGACCGCACCACGCACTGGCCTGAGGCAGTCCCGCTAGCTTCCACTGCGTCCGCAGAAGTCACACGTGCTTTTTTGATGACATGGGTGGCACGTTTCGGCGCCCCTTCAGATATCAAGTCCGATCGGGGCCCACAGTTTGTTTCCGACCTCTGGTCCACGATGGCCCGGAGCCCGGGCATCACATTTCATTGCACGACCGTGTACAACCCCCAGGCCAGTGGGTTATGCGAGCGTTTCCATAGATCACTTAAAGCAGTGCTCAGGGCTTCGCTTACGGATGCAAATTGGGTGGACTGGTTGCCATGGATTCTATTAGGGTTGCATTCAGCACCGAAGGAGGATTTGGCAGCCTCCCCAGCAGACCTCATTTTTTCCCAGCCGCTGTGGCTCCATGGTGAGTTTTTGCTGGATAACCCTGAGCCGAACACCGATCCATCCCCGCTTTCACTGCATAGTGGAGAGGCAGGGACGGTACCTGGCCTGGCCCACCACTGTTTTCCCTGCACTTTTGTGCCAAAGACCTTGAAGGACGCGTCGTTCGTATTTGTCAGGCACACTGCCCACCGAACCCCATTGGGCCCGCCCTACAATGGCCCGTTCAGAGTGCTAGAACCAGGGGAGAAACATTTTGTGTTAGACTTGGGGGGACGCAGGTAAACAATCTGTATAGATGGGCTTAAGCCCGCCTTCGTTTTAGCAGATGAGCAGGTGGTGTTGGCCCGAGCTCCTTGGCACGGACAACCCCCACTGTGACCTCCCCAGATAAATGACTCGTCAGATCAGTCACAATGGCATACTGAAGATGTATCCCCCCCCCACCCCATGTACCCTCACAGACGGACGCACCCCCAGGAGCCCCCCACCGGCACAGCAGCACCTCGGAGCCTCCAACCCCCGTTACAGCAGCTATGGACATAGGCTGAAGCCCGGAGGACATGAGGGTTAAGGCTCAGTCTGAGTTTATGGTGGGGGTGGGGGGGCAGTGTGGGAACCCACTCAGTATGTTTCCACTCAGAGTGAAGTGGAATGGTCATGGGGGATTTGTGTGTTGATGCGAACAGTGACAAGGGGAATGGCAAATGTATTTATGTTAATGCAGCACCCCAGGTTGCGCAGAGAGTGGTATGCTATAAAAGTACAATGGGAGGCAGAGCCTTCAGTTATCAAGCTCCTCTCCTGTGGAACAAGCTGCCAATCTGGATTCAGGAGTCAGACTCGATCTCTGTTTTTAAGAATAGGGTTAAAACCTTCCTTTTTGATATAGCCTACAATTAGGGAGGGATAATGTGTCTCTGAACCCTCCCTTAGTTATGCTGCTAATAGGTTTAGACAGCCGGGGGACCTCCAATAATGCACTGGGCCTCACTCCTTTCTTCAATCTCAGTGAAATATATATATATTTTTTTTTTGCTGGTCATTAACATCTGTTTGTTCTCTCCCATAGATTGAGTACCCATTGTGCTGTTTGCTCTCGACATGTCTGATCTTTTCATCTTCTCTATCCCCTCACCCCCAGCCAGTCACAGCAGATGACTGCCCCTCCTTGAGCCTGTTTCTGCTGGAGGTTTCTTCCTGTTAAAAAGGACTTTTTTCTCTCCACCGTCACCAAGTGGTTGCTCATAGGGTATCGCCTGATGGCTGGGATCTTTCTGCAATTGTGGGGGTTTCCCCTACAGTTGAAAGTGCTATGAGATGACTGTTGTTGTGAAATGGCGCTATATAAATAAAGTTGAATTGAGTTGAAAAGGAGAGGTGCCTGCGACCTGTTTATTTTATGCTTGTGATTCTTGTGAATGTGAGGGAGAGATTAATAAAGTCTGCTCTGCCCTGCTCGGCACCGCTTCACCAGATTATTCCTCTCTCCACTATATATATATATATATATATATATATATATATATATATATATACTGTATATATAAATGCAAAACTGAATTAAAATAATCTGAAAATATTGATACATAAATAAATAAATAAATAAATAAATAAATAAATAAATAAATAAAATAGCCAAATAATTATATAAACATAAATGATAAAATTAGTTAAAAGCTAAACTAAAAAGGTGGGTCTTGAGCCTCCATTACTACTCTGGCTTCGGACCAGCACTAGAAGGATACTGGTTTTGTACTTGTCATGCTCTTGCCATGGTCTGGGACCATGCCCATGCTTTAAGTTCATTTAGATGTTATTGTGTTTTCCCTTGTTACTATGATTTTTGCCTTTTGTGTTTCTCCTGCCTGTGTTTTAGTGCTTTGTCCATCCCCTGTCTGGTCCTGGGTTGTGTGTGTGCTCTTTTCTACCCATCGTTCCTAGTCCCTGTTGTTTTCTATACCCATAGCCACTTTCCCTCACGTGTGTTACTGTTTAACCCTGATTGTCCCCCAGGTGTACTATGTTCTTCTGATTGTCTTGCTCGCTATATATGATGCTGATTGTTTTCAATTCATTAAGAGGTCATTGTTTTTTCTCTGTCATGATTCCCATGTGTGTCTGTGTTCTGAGTTTATCCTTCTTGAGGACATTATTGCCTCTATGTTTAATTTTGTTTTCATCCTCCATGCTGTGCTTTTGTTTTCACTGGAGTCTCTGTTAATAAATCATTTACATCATAAGCCTTCCTGCTAACTTGGGTCCTATTTAAAACCAATATCTGTCAAAGGCAGACACATATCACAGTGCTTCCCGCTGTGGCTTGATACCAACTTTCCTTTCCCTATTCTATTTATGCTGAACACCAAGCTAGAAGGTAGAAAGTATCATTTTTATATGGTCTTTGGCATTACCCAGGTGGGGCTTGAACCTACAACCTCCCAAGCCAGTGTGCCCATGTGGGCACCACCAAAGGTTAAATCTGAGCTGTTTTATGGGTCCATGTGGGTTTGTCGGTGGGTTCCATGTTGGCCCCATCTGTGTTTGAAGAAGAAAAAGCCGTCTCTGTTATCATTAATTCCATACAGCCAATCATGTACAGTAGAATGAAATTAAGTGACCATCTGCCAGTCTTTGCCCTTATCCATGGCCACACGGGCCAATACAGAAAAAAAAAACTTTAAAATCTTTCAGATACAAATCACAAAATGCAATCAGTTCTTTTAAAGACCTGCTGAAGCAAGACTGGAAAAAAGTCTATGTATCAGATGTAAATGAAGCCTATGACACATTCATGAACATTGTAACCATTCTTTATGAAAAAAAAAATCCATTAGTAAAGGAAAAGCTTAAACAGAAATTTGTCAACAAGCCATGGTGAACCAAAGGATTACAAAAACTGTGTAAAAAGAAAAATTCACTATATAAAGCTTTTCTAAAGAAAAGTTCAAAAGAAGCAGACCAGTGGTATAAAACATACAAAAATAAGTTAACATACAATCCATCTGGAAAGTCTTCACAGCGCTTCACTTTTTCCACATTTTGTAATGTTACACCCTTATTCCAAAAGGGATTAAATTCATTTTTTTCCTCAAAATTATACACACAATAACCCATAATGACAATGTGAAAAAAAAGCTTTTTTGAGATTTTTGCAAATTTATTAAAAAATAAAAAACTAAGAAATCACATGTACATAAGTGTTCACAGCCTTTGCTTTGAAGCTCAAAATTGAGCTCAAGTTCATCCTGTTTCCACTGATCATCCTTGAGATGTTTCTACAGTTTAATTGGAGTCCACCTGTGGTAAATTCAGTTGATTGAACATGATTTCGAAAGGTACATACCTGTCTTTATAAGGTCCCACAGTTTACAATGCATGTCAGAGCACAAACCAAGCATGAAGTCAAAGGAACTGTCTGTAGACCTACGAGACAGGGTTGTCTCCAGGCACAAATCTGGGGAAAGGTACAAAAAGAGATTGACGGAAGATGGTGGCGCGCATGGATGCTGCGGCCCTTCTAAGCATCAGCGAGTGTGAGAGTTTTGAGTGTTTTAATCATCCCAGATGTACATTCTGTAAAACTAACAACCGAGAGACCTTATTAAGCATCAAGGTAACACACGCTGCAAGAATTGCGGCGCTCGGGTGTGATCTGGACATTCTATGCAAGCATGGAATACTAACGGGGGTTTCGCTGGCAGCTACCCGGGAGAGGAGGAAGCGTAAGTGGCGTGAACGCAAACAAAGGAGAGGAAAGACAGCCGGGATTCATGCTAGGCTAAAGGCTAACCCTTCCAGACCAGCAGTACCGTCGCTCCTACTTTCCAATGTCCGCCCCCTCAACATCAAGCTGGACGAGTTGCGTCTGCTGAGAGAAACCCGGAGAGAGTGGAGGGACTGCTGTGTGTTTGCGTTCATGGAGACATGGCTCCACAACAACATCCCTGACGTGGCTATTCAGCTGGAAGGGATGACATCATTCCGGGCGGACAGGGAGGCTGCTAGCTCCAGTAAGAGCAGGGGGCAGGGGGGCCTATGTATCTATATTAACAAGAACTGGTGTGTTAACGCCACGTTAGCAACTAAACACTGCTCTCCATTGGCGGAGTTTCTTATCGTGAATTGCCGGCCATTCTATCTGCCGAGGGAATTCACCAACGTGTTTGTAGCTGCTGTTTACATGACACAAGGAACACCAAACGGATGTGGCGGGGAATTCGGTCGCTGACGGATTATAAGTCCAGGCAGGGAGTCGATGATGATGACGCTTCACTTCCAGACAGGCTCAACACCTTCTTTGCTCATTTTGGAGCATCAAACCCGACAATCAGAGGGAGGACTGGCCCATCTCCACCATCTGTTTGGCCAGCTATCACCATCAACACAACGGACACACGGGGGACTCCAATCAGGGTCAACCCACGTAAAGCTGAAGGTCCGGACAACATCCCGGGACGTGTGCTCCGAGACTGCGTGAGCGAGTTGGCGGATGTCCTGACTGACATTTATAACATCTCCCTGAGTCAGGCCATTGTTCCCAGATGCTATAAGACCTCTACCATAGTACCAGTGGAAAAGAAACCAGTTGTGTCCTGTCTGAATGACTATCGTCCCGTCGCACTGACACCAATTGTGATGAAGTGTTTTGAACGGCTTGTCAAGCCACACATCACAGCCTGCCTCCCTGCATCACATGACCTGCTCCAGTTTGCGTATCGTTCAAATCGCTCCACAGAGGATGCCATAGTCACCACCCTGCACTCTGTCATCACCCACCTGGATCAGAGAGACACCTATGCCAGACTCCTGTACATTGATTTCAGTTCAGCATTCAACACAATTATTCCCCAGAGACTGATGGGGAAATTACTCCTTCTTGGTCTGAACACCGCCACATGTCTCTGGATCCTGGACTTCCTGACCGACAGACCTCAGTCTGTCCGTTTTGGAAACAACATCTCCAACTCCATCATGCTGAGCACTGGATCCCCTCAAGGCCGTGTACTCAGTCCACTTTTGTTTACACTTCTAACACATGACTGTCTGTCCAGACACGAGGGGAACCAGATTATTAAGTTTGCAGACAACACCACAGTGGTGGGACTTATTCAGAGGGATGAGGAATCTAGGTACAGGGAAGAAGTTAGAGACCTGGAGGGCTGGTGCAGGGAGAACACTCTGGTGCTCAATGTGGACAAAACAAAGGAGATGATTATCGACTTCCGGCGGTCACGGCCTGAACACGTCCCTCTCTGCATCAGTGGCCATTCGGTGGGGAAAGTGGAGAACATCAAGTTCCTCGGAGTGCAGATCTCACAGGACCTGACCTGGAGCAAGAATTTCTCTGGGATCAGGGAGCGGGCCCAGCAGAGACTGCACTTCTTGAGGAAAATCAAACAGGCCTCTCTCCCCATTTGCATCCTCTGGACCTTCTACAGAGGTGTGGTGGAGAGTGTTCTGATGTACTGCATTGCAACATGGTACTCCAGTTGCAGTATGTCAGACAAAAAGTTCAATCTTTGTTCAAACAAAGATTAAACTCTTTTGCGTGAACGCCAGGCATCAGGTTTTGAGGAAACCAAGCACCGTTTATAACTATGCCAATGCTGGGAGCAGCATCATGCTGTGTGGATATTTTTCAGCGGCTGGAACTGGGAGATTGGTCAGGATAGAGGGAAAGATGAATGCAGCAACGTACAGAGACATGCTGGATGAAAATCTGCTCCAGAGTGCTCTTGACCTCAGACTGGGGCAATGGTTCATCTATCATCACAACAATGACCCTAAGCACAAAGCCAAGATATCAAAGGAGTGGCTTAAGGACAACTCTGTGAATGTTCTTGAGTGGCCCAGCCAGAGCCCAGACTTGAATCCAAATGAACATCTCTGGAGAGATCTGAAAATGGCTGTGCACCGACGCTTCCCATCCAACCTGATGGAGATTGAGAGGTGCTGCAAAGAGGAATGGGCAAAATTGCCCAAAGATAGGTGTGACAAGCTTGTGGCATCATATTCAGAAAAAAAAAAAAAAAAAAAAAACTTGTGGCTGAAATTGCTAACAAAGGTGCATCAACAAAGTTGTGAGCAAAGGCTGTGAATACTTATGTACATGTGATTTCTTAGTTGTTTTTTTTTTATTTTTAATAAATTTGTAAAAATTAAAAAAAAAAAATCTTTTCCCACATTGACATTCTGGGGTATTGTGTGTAGAATTTTGAGGGAAAAAAATGAATTTAATCCCTTTTGGAATTAGGCTGTAAAATAACAAAATGTGGAAAAAGTGAAACACTGTGAAGACTTTCCAGATGCACTGTATATAATTAGATGTAGTAAAAGAGACTATTACAGTAAAGAACTGGAGAAAAACAGAGATAACGCTAAAAATACATGGACAATACTTAACAAAATTCTTGGAAATAAAAACAGAAATACAAGCTACCCAACCAATCTTTAAAAAAAAAAAAAAAAAGAGTGTGAAAGCAGTCTCACCTGCAGATGAATTTAATAAATTTTTGTTAACATTGGTCCTAATTTGGCTCGGGAAATACCTATTACGGCACCTACAGGTGATTCAATAAGCAAAAACATTGCTATAAAAAACTCCAGCTTCATAAAGAACACAGATGAGAGAGGTCACTGAAATTGTTAAATCGTTTAAAAGTAAAACATCTGCGGCTTGTGATGGTATTGACATGCTTTTAGTCAAAACTATCATTGAATGCTTAGTGAAGCCACTGAAGTATATTTGTAACTTGTCTCTCCAAACAGGTATATTTCCCAATGCAATGAAAATAGCCAAAGTAATTCCGATATACAAGACGGGTGACAGAGGGGAATTTTCAAACTATAGGCCTATTTCACTATTGCCGCAATTTTCTAAAATACTAGAAAAAAATATTCTGTGAGAGAATTGACAACTTTATAATGAAGAATAATTTATTGAGTGAGCAGCAATATGGGTTCAGACACAAGAGGACAACTGCATTTGCTCTAATGGAATTTATAGAAAAAATATCAACTGTTGTAGAAAATAAAGAGTATTCAGTCGAGGTATTCCTGGATCTTAAAAAAGGATTTGATACAGTGGATCATAAATTATTGTTAAAGAAACTACAAAATTATGGTATTAGGGGGGTAGCACTGTCTTGGTTATGTAGTTACTTAAAGAACAGATATCAGTATGTATGTGTTGGTAGCAAAAACTGGCAGTTACTGAAGGTTACTTGTGGAGTCCCACTGGGTTCAGTTTTGGGGCCATTGTTATTCAATATGTATATAAATGATATATGTAAATTTTTGGAAAAAAATGGATTTAATATTGTTTGCAGATGACACTAATTTATTATGCAGTGGAAGCAATTTGGAACAACTTTTGGACACATTCAGAATGGAATTTGGAAAGCTTCAACTGTAGTTTGATTCAAACAAATTAATGCTCAATTTAAGAAAGACAAAATGTATCCTTTTTAACAACCATCACAACTCAGTATCTAAACTCAGTGTAAATGGTGTAGAGATTTAAAGGGTATCCAAAATTAAATTTCTTGGAGTAATAATTGATAATAAATTGTGTTGGAAGTCACATATTAATTATATTAAAGGTAAAATATCCAACTCAATTGCAATACTACACAGAGCCAATTTTTTGCTGAATCAATCCACACTATGTACTTTGTATCATTCATTAATACTCCCACACATGACATATTGTACTGAAGTATAGGGAAATACATATAAAACAAACATATATCCAGTCTTTATGTTTCAGAAGAGAGCTATTAGAATAATAAACAAAGCTGCTTACAGAGATCCAACAAACCCACATTTTCTTAAATTAAAAGCTCTGAAGTTGAAAGATCTGGCTGATCTTAAAACTGCAGTAATAATGTTTAAAGTGAAGAATCTATCACTGCCCGCAAATATCCAAAAGTTGTTCCAAATAAGGGCGAAACAATATCATTTCAGAGGAACATGTATATTTCAAAAACCTTCAGTGAGAACTACCACCAAGCAACACTGTGTTTCAGTGCAAGGAGTCAGACTGTGGAACGCTTTTGGACAAGAACTAAAATAATGTACAACGCTTGGACAATTTAAACAAAAACTAAAGGAAGAAATATTCCAAACATATATACAAAATGACATGTAAAATCACATAAGGATTATCATATCAAGTCTGTGTTGTGTTGTTGCTTAGTTTTGTTTTGTCATGTTTTGTCTTAGCTTTGTTTTGATTTGTAATCACTTTTATTTTATTTATTTATTTATTTATTTTGATTCTTAGATGGAACATGGGTGGGCAATATACAGTGGGGAAAAAAAAGTATTTAGTCAGCCACCAATTGTGCAAGCTCTCCCACTTAAAAGATAAGAGAGGTCTCCAATTTTCATCATAGGTATACCTCAACTATGAGAGACAAAATGAGAAAAAAAAAATCCAGAAAATCACATTGAAGGATTTTTAATGAATTAATTGGTAAATTCCTCAGTAAAATAAATATTTGGTCAATAACAAAAGTTCATCTCAATACTTTGTTATATACCCTTTGTTGGCAATGACAGAGGTCAAACATTTTCTGTAAGTCTTCACAAGGTTTTCACACACTGTTGCTGGTATGTTGGCCCATTCCTACATGCAGATCTCCTCTAGAGCAGTGATGTTTTGGGGCTGTCGCTGGGCAACACGGACTTTCAACTTCCTCCAAAGATTTTCTATGGGGTTGAGATCTGGAGACTGGCTGGGCCACTCCAGGACCTTGAAATGCTTCTTACGAAGCCACTCCTTCGTTGCCCGAGCAGTGTGTTTGGGATCATTGTCATGCTGAAAGACCCAGCCACGTTTCATCTTCAATGCCCTTGCTGATGGAAGGAGGTTTTCACTCAAAATCTCAAGATACATGGTCCCATTCATTCTTTCCTTTACACGGATTAGTCGTCCTGGTCCCTTTGCAGAAAAACAGCCCCAAAGTATGATGTTTTCACCCCCATGCTTCACAGTAGGTATGGTGTTCTTTCTCCTCCAAACACGACAAGTTGAGTTTTTACCAAAAAGTTCTATTTTGGTTTCATCTGACCATATGACATTCTACCAATCCTCTTCTGGATCCTTCAAATGCTGTCTAGCAAACTTCAGACCGGCCTGGACATGTACTGGCTTAAGCAGGGGAACACGTCTGGCACTGCAGGATTTGAGTCCCTGGTGACGTAGTGTGTTACTGATGTAGCCTTTGTTACTTTGGTCCCAGCTCTCTGCAGGTCATTCACTAGGTCCCCCCGTGTGGTTCTGGGATTTTTGCTCACCGTTCTCGTGATCATTTTAACCCCATGGGGTGAGATATTGCGTGGAGCCCCAGATCGAGGGAGATTATCAGTGGTCTTGTATGTCTTCCATTTTCTAATAATTGCTCCCACAGTTGATTTCTTCACACCAAGCTGCTTACCTATTGCAGATTCAGTCTTCCCAGCCTGGTGCAGGTCTACAATTTTGTTTCTGGTGTCCTTTGACAGCTCTTTGGTCTTGGCCATAGTGGAGTTTGGAGTCTGACTGTTTGAGGTTGTGGACAGGTGTCTTTTATACTGATAAAGAGTTCAAACAGGTGTCATTAATACAGGTAACTAGTGGAGAACAGAGGAGCCTCTTAAAGAAGAAGTTACAGGTCTGTGAGAGCCAGAAATCTTGCTTGTTTGTAAGTGACCAAATACTTATTTTACCAAGGAATTTACCAATTAATTCATTAAAAATCCTTCATTTTGATTTTCTGGATTTTTTTTCTCATTTTGTCTCTCATAGTTGAGGTATACCTATGATGAAAATTGGAGACCTCTCTCATCTTTTAAGTGGGAGAACTTTCACAATTGGTGGCTGACTAAATACTTGTTTTCCCCACTGTAAGCTGCGGCTTCAGCCATGACCCATTTCGGATAACTTATGCTGAACTGTATAATCCGAGGTGTTATTGTTTAACCTCTTGCACTCCGGTGTACCGCGGACGGGCACGTCTCTGCGTCCCAGAGCGCACGAGGGCGCTGCGTCCAAGAGCGCACTGGAAAAAAAAGCTGCATTTCCGTTCTTCCACTACAGACACAGCCGCGAACAGATTAGATCATCTGATTGACCTCTCATTTGACTAATAAGAGCCTTGAATTGGGTTTCTGAAACCTTGAAGAACCAATGACTGAAAACCTAGCAAGAAGGACCCGCCTACCAATGCTGTGAATGCAGCGAGCCAATTGAAGCACAGAAGTTCGCAAGCTGTTTTGTGTAAGGCTGGGTGAAGACAGACTGCTGCAGCAGATGAAAAAAGGACCCGCAGGAAGAACCGTCACAGACCCAGCAGCACGGTGACCACCCACAACTGCGACCTGTGTGACTGCCATTCGCGCATCGGCCTGTTCAGTCACAGGCGGTGCTTTTTTTATTATTATTATTCCAGCAGAATAGATATTTAGGATTCTCTTCCATGGTCATCATAGACCGACGGAGGCCAACGACGAAGGTCGTAAATCATTTGCCAAAACCGCAATCATGGAAGCGCAAAACCGCAGTAATGGAATTATGTTTTGACCGGGTCGCCGAGACCAGAACCACGAGTCCGTAACAAGGGAACAGCGTCGCGTTCGTCTGACAATGAGGAAGAGAAGTTCGCCAGGACATTGCTGCTGTGAAGTGGTAAGGTGCTATAAGCTAAATTATTCTTTATCCCTGAAAATTGTAATCAAAAATTACTTTTGACCGATCGGTAAATTTCAACTGTGCGGCACACGAAGTCCGAAGTTCGTGCGCCGCAGTACACGGTTCGTTCGCCGCATCCAGACCATGAACGCCCCCCCCCCGCTACTCTTCTGTAGCGAGGGGGGGGGGAAGCTGCGGTGACTGCGCCGCGATCGCCACATGAGTCTATTCCGTCATGTAGCGCTGGCCGATGTCCGTCCTCTGTAGCGAGGGGGGGAACAACCCCCCCCCCCCCCACACACACACACAGCCCTGAGTGTCACCTTTCATTAGAGCCCAAGATGAAGCTTCTATATTGAATCATTCAAAAGTTACAGACGTTTTTCCAAACTGTGCCATTTGGCACAATTTGACACAGTTCAAAAATGCCTGGGAACTACCTGAGGAAAAAGCTGTGTAATATATTCATTTTTCGTGGTATTGTTACAAAATTTTGACCTCAGCAGGATAACACTTGGTTCTACATTTTTGTTGTATTTTCCAGCCCGGATCTGAAGCTGTGTGTTATTTGCAAGCATTTGTATCAAAAAAAAAACACCCAGGCCAAATTTACTTTCTTCAAGTTCAGTATGTTTAGATGACTGTAACTCAGTGGCCGGAGCACTTAGAGAGATTATGACTGTTTTACCAAAAAATTCAAAGTGTTTTCTTTTAAATGAGACCAACCCCATGAAGATGCTGCAAAGGGTTGAAGAACAGGTTTCGATTTACTTTGGGCATGTTATTTTTTGGCGTTTTTAGGGAAATTGACCAGAGTGCAAGGGGTTAACTTAAGATAAGATAAGATAAGCCTTTATTAGTCCCACAACGGGGAAATTCCAGGATTGCAACAGCACAGGGATAGCAACACTCAGAGCAACAATCAGAAGGCAAGAAAAAAAACAAGCAAGCAAGAGCAGCTAATATACATATGTACATATTACTATAAAATATATATATACACACACACACACACAGACACACAGTGCAGAGCATTGTAGCTGGATGGAATAAATATATGAATATATGAACACACAGTGCAGAGCATTGTAGCTAGATGGAATAAGTATGTAAATATATAAACACCCACAGTACGGAGCATTGCAGCTAGGTGGAATAAATATGCAAGTATATAAACACACACAGTGCGGAGCAATGTAGCTAGATGGAATAATATGTAGATATATAAAAACACAGTGCAGAGCATTGTAGCTAGATGGAATAAATATATAGATATATAAATATAAACACACCCAGTGCTGAGCATTGTAGCTAGATGGAATAAATATGTAAATATATAAACACACACAGTGCAGAGCATTGTTGCTAGGTGGGATGAAACAGCATAACCGTCTATTTAGTTATCCTATATGGTATGATTATGTGCCCATACATATTCTCACCCTCCATAGTGACCGGTATTTTCCTAGTTGTATGCCGGAGAGGACCATTGTGTAAGTCTATTGCATCTTTTGCATTCAAAAAAAAAAACTATTAGTTTGTTACGTCTTTTTGCTATCTCTGCGAGCAGCCCTGCTTAGGTTGTACAGTCTGACAGCCGTTGGTAGGAAGGACCTACGAAACCTCTCGGTTGTGCACCTGGGATGATGTAGTCTGCTGCTAAATGAGCTCCTCAGTGCATCCAGTATGTCCTGCATAGGGTGGAACTCGGACTCCAGCAGAGATGACAGTTTAGCCACCGTCCTTCTCTCTCCTATCTCCTCCATCGGATCAAGGCGCTGCCCCAGGACAGAGCTAGCTTTCTTAATCAGTTTGTTCAGTCTCTTCCTATCGGCTGCAGTAATGCCACTGCCCCAGCAGACCACTCCAAAAGTGATGGCTGATGCCACCACCGTGTCATAGAATGACTTCAGCAGCGCCCCTTGTACACCAAAAGACCTGAGTCTCCTCAGCAGGAACAGCCTGCGCTGTCCCTTCTTGTAGAGTGCGTCAGTATTGTGTGACCAGTCTAGTTTATTGTTCAGATGAATACCCAGGTACTTATAGGATGTCACCATCTCAATGTCTGTTCCCTGTATATTTACTGGTGCTGTGAGGGGCTGCCCATGCCTGCGGCAGTCCACCACCAGCTCCTTAGTTTTCCTCGCGTTGATCTGGAGGCAGTTCCGATGGCACCAGTCCACAAAGTCCTGGATAAGCCCTCTGTACTCAGCTTCATCTCCGTTGGAGATGAGACCAACGATCGCAGAGTCATCAGAGAACTTCTGTAGATGGCAATGTGTTGTGTTGTGTTGTGTGAGAAGTCCGCAGTATAAAGAGTGAACAGGAAGGGAGCCAGCACCGTTCCCTGGGGGGCCCCGTGCTACTGATGATCGTGTCGGAAACACAGTCCCGAGTTCTCACAAACTGAGGCTGGTTCGTGAGGTAGTCCAGGATCCATGATGACAGGTGCTGGTCCACCCCTGCGCGCAGCAGCTTGTCCTTCAGGATCATCGGTTGGATGGTGTTGAAAGCACTGGAGAAGTCAAAGAACATGATCCTCACCATATTCCCGGGCTTCTCCAGGTGGGACAGAGAACGGTGAAGGAGGAAAATCACCGCATCCTCCACCCCAATGCCATGCTGGTAGGCGAACTGGAGTGGATCCATCGCTGGTTCCACCAGGGGGCGGAGATGAGCAAGGAGCAGTCTCTCCAGGGTCTTCATCAAGTGGGACGTCAAGGCCACCGGTCTGTAGCTGTTCAGGTCTTTGGGGTGGGAAGTTTTTGGTACAGGTACCGCACAAGATGTTTTCCACAGCTGTGGTACCCTCCCCAGTTTCAGGCTCATGTTGAAGATATACGTCACAATCCCACACAGCTGGTCTGCACAGGACTTGAGGAGCTTTGCGCTGATGCCGTCCGGTCCCGACGCCTTCCTCGCCTTGATCTTCCTCAGCTCCGTCCTCACCTGGGTCTTGGTCAGGGTCAGGATGGGGGGCTGTGTGTTGGGAGTGGGGGGGGTGTCGGTGGAGTGGGGAGTGGGCAGCAGGACTTGATTTCTTAGAGGCAGCAGTGGTTGTTGTGCAGTCAGGGGGGAGGGCGGTTGGTCAAATCTATTGAAAAACAGATTCAGGTTGTTCGCCCACTCCCTGCCCCCCGTGGCCTGGGGGGAGGTATTCTGGAGCCCCGAGATGGTTTTGAGGTTTCTCCAGACCCCGCTGATGTCGCTCTGTTGCAGCTTGTCCTCCATCTTCTTCCTGAAGCTGTCCTTGCCTTCTCTGATCTTTCTCCTCAGCTCCCTCTGTACGGACTTCAGCATCTCCCTGTTCCCCGACCTGAAGATCCTCTTCTTCTCTCTCAGAAGTGTTTTTATCTCAGGGTTGATCCAGGGTTTGTTGTTTGAGTGACGCCGTATGGTCTTGGTGGGAACGGATTTGTCCACACAGAAGCTGAGGTAGCCCGTGAAGGTGTGAATGAGGCCATCGATGTCCTCACCATGTGGATCGCAGAGCTGCTTCCAGGCAGTGGCTTCAAAACAGTCCTTTAGAGTGTCCATTGTCTTCTCAGACCATAACTCCACAGTGTGCATGGCCGGAGGTTGTCTGTGCACTAGGGGTTTGTACACCGGTCGGAGATGAACCAAGTTGTGATCCGATCTCCCAAGTGGGGGGAGTTGTGATGAGGTGTACGCCTCCTTAGTGTTTGCGTAGAACAAATCCAGTGTTTTATTGTCTCTAGTGTGGCATGTGACATACTGGGTGAAAGTGGGCAGAATGGGAGACAGTGAAACGTGGTTGAAATCGCCTGAGATGAGGAGAAGAGCATCTGGGTGTTCTGTCTGCAGCCTGCTGGTTACTGAATGGATGACGTCACGCGCTGTCCCAGCGTTCGCCGTCGGATTTGCATAAACAACAATGCAGATCACGTGTGAGTGTTCTCTCGGGAGATATGTAGGCCTCATGCTAACAGCTAGCAACTCAATGTCTTTGCTGCAGTGTCGTTGTTTAACAGTGATATGTCCCAGTCTGCACCAGTTGTTGTTAACATACATTATCACTCCACCGCCCCTAGCTTTGCCACTCTCTGGTGTTCGGTCAGCTCGTATCATGTGAAAACCCTCCAGCTCAATGTTAGCATCTGCTGCTAGTTCAGTTAGCCACGTCTCAGTAAACAAAAGGAGAGAGCACTCCCGGTAAGTGCTATCATAACGGGAGATAGCCGCTAGCTCATCTAACTTTCCCAGTATCGACTGTACATTTCCCATGACAACAGATGGAAGGGAGGGTCTGTACCTTATATTTTTTGTCCTCCGCCTTACTCCAGCCCGGCAGCCGCGACGCTTTCGCCTCAATTCTCTCGGTATGTCGAGTTTTTCCAGTGGGACCGGGTGGCGGTTAAATGCTAGCAGCTTTTCCCTGTTGTATCGTATCCTGCTATAAACAGTGGCTCCGTCCACCGGCTCAGGAGACATTCGGGACGATCTGTGTGTCCGTGATATAAGTGGGGTGAAAAAAAAAGTGATCAAAAGAGAGAGGAAGGGAAAAAAAAAACTCGGAATCGAGCCGCTGTTGCAAAAGGCAGCCTACTGGTGTGGCGCCGAGAGGAAGAAAAGGAACTTGAAAAGGAAGTCAAAACTTATAACCTTAAATCTCTAAAGCATTTAACCTTATTTATTGTTTCTTTTTGTAAATAAATCATTACTTTAAAGTGAGATTCAACAAAAATTCCAAAGCTAGTTATTGATGACAATTCCAATATTAGGCTTCAAAAATTGAAGTATAGAGATCAATCTACACATTTTTTTTTTGTTAAATACAGATCAAAAGACATTTTCAATAAACAAATAAATTGAAACATCTCCACATTTCTAAACAATTTCAAAATTATACCTCCCTTCTTAAAAGCCTGTAAGTTGTAACAAGTTCTAAAAAGAGCTTATAACTACCACTATTATAAAATAACACTCAAGGTTAACCCCTGGACAAACAAATTTTGCTTTAATCAAAGAGTTGACTTTTCAGCTAACTAACAACAAATGATAAAACATGGGTCAACAGACAACCTACCGATTTACCAAACTGGATTACCTTCAAGCAATATTGGAAGGATGGACTTTTGATTTTATATCTAGCTTCACAACACAGGTCAAGAAAACACAGCCCGGAAATCTGAAACAACTCATTGAAGACCTTTTGCATGACTACACTGAAAAGCCACCAAAAGGAGACGGTCTCCCCAAAGTGTTAGGCAAGTTTGTGCTAGCATTGGTCATAGGATTAACCATTTGACTGCCTATGGCAATCTGTCATGCCGTCAGGCCCTAGTGGTCAAGGTTTTTTTCAAGAAAATATTCAGTTCAGATGCAGAGATTTCCAAAGCTATCACTTGAAAGTGGTAAGAGATAATGGCTTACTGTCAATTAGAATGATGTAGAATATGATCCAAAGTTTGAGATAGGAGTAAATTTATGCATCTAACTTGCATAATGCATTAGCAACCATATCGAATTACATAACTTTCAGTCAAAAGCGGACTTTGGACATATTTACACAAAGGATAGTTTTGTTTTTTGTCACCGTTTGTTGTTTTGGGCATTTTGTTATCTTATCTTTAAAGTACATGAACCAGAAAATCAGTTTCAGTGTAAACAAAGAAAGAAATTTGTCACTTACCACTGGCCAAGTGGTGTGCTTCATCCATTTTCATCCATCCTGGTCATTATTTTGTCTTCTCTAAGTCATTTTGCTTTCTGTCCCACATCCAGAAACTGTTATGATTATTCCACCACAATGTTGCTTTTATTTCGCCGCAATTTATGTCATTTGACGACCGGGAACCAGCGCAATTGTTCTTTCCAGTCAGATGGCATTGGGGATCGATGGCAGGTTCAAAATCAACCTGCTTCACCCACCCTCTGTTATAAGAAAATGTAGATATTTACCTTAAACTAAATAATCTCTTTTTAGAATCATAGTTGGCAAATTTGGGAGCAAATGCCTCCTTTGTCTTGCGATTGATCAACATTTGTTTACAAACTCTTCTTCTCTGGTGTCCAGAAGTGGAGGGGTCATATGGGGGCCATTGGTCCTCCAAGGCAAGAGCAGTAAGTTATACGTGCCACCTTGTGAGGGACAATACTTAGTACAACTGGGGATTTATTATGGTTTAAGGCCACATCACCTGACAGTTGTAGAACTTTGACACCGGCACTCAACAGCGCTACCTGTGCATGAACTCAGGCAGTAAAAAGGTTAAAAGTAGCTGAGAACGAACTAGAAAATCAACAATCACCAATCCTCTCTCTCCAGGAAGAGAAGATTTGATAAGATAAGATAAGATAACCCTTTATTAGTCCCACAATGGGGAAATTCCAGGATTGCAACAGCACAGGGATAACAACACTCAGAGCAAAAATCAGAAGGCAAGAAAAAAACAAGAACAGCTAGTATACATACGTACATATAACTATATATATATATATATATATATATATATATATATATATATATATAGATAGATAGATAGATAGATAGATAGATAGATAGATAGATAGATAGATATAGACACACAGTATTGTGGTTGGTGAATGTGCAGCAGAAAGTCTAAGTTCTCTCTCCCTCCGTGGGTGCGGCGGGCCAGCTGGATGTCTTTGGGCATGATGGTGGTGACCTTCTTGGCGTGGATGGCGCACAGATTGGTGTCCACGAAGAGACCCACAAGGTAGGCCTCGCTGGCCTCCTGCAGAGCCATGATGGCGGAGCTCTGGAAGCGCAGGTCGGTCTGGAAGTCCTGAGCGATCTCCCTCACCAGGCGCTGGAAGGGCAGCCTACGGATGAGCAGCTCCGTGGATTTCTGGTAGTGACAGATCTCTCTCAGAGCCATGGCACCGGGCCTGCAATGGTGAGGTCTCCCCACTCCGCCGGTGGCCAGAACGCATTTTCGAGCAGCCTTGGTGGCTAGCTGCTTCCTGGGGGGCTTTTTCCTCCAGTAGATTTACGAGCGGTCAGAACAAATCACTAAAGAAAAAACTGGACAATCTCAAAATAAAAATGACAATACTCAAGCTCAACTTGATGATGCATTATGAGATTTGGACCAGGCAGAGTCAGGAAAACGATGGTTGATGCATGACGACTTGCTTCGCCAAGAGAACACTGAACTTGAAGATGAGCTTCAGAACACGATGAAGGAACTCAGAAGAGCTGAAGGTCAACTTGAAAACATGAAGTCTGACTACAAGGAATGTCAATTGCTTCTATAGGAAGCATATAAAGTCTGGGACTTCTGCAGTGCTCCATTGCCCGATTCCTGTTTTGAGTACAGATGATTGTGTGGACAGCGTGTGTGTATGTGCTCCTTCAGACCATGACCTTGGCAAGATCGCGCAAACTCTATCGAAATTTGATCAAGGCCCTATGAGTTCATATGATACCAAAGCCTATTTACAAAACATTGACTACCTGTGCAAGTACCCTGATGCTATGGTCAACAATCGCATCTATTTGATTAAAACTAACATCTAACAGGTCAGTATCAAAATTTATAGACAGACAGCCGACAGACATCAGCATAGACTACATGCTACTCTACGAAGCCATCGACAAGGAATTCTTCTATGACTGCCTACAATCAGGACTATCAGCAGCCCTGGCCATGAAACAGGGTCACTCAGAGCCTCCACAGGCCTACTACTAGTGACTCCTTGCATATTTTGGATCTCAAAATACACCAGGGATGGAAGAAGACCACAATTTTAAGACCTTCTTCATCCAGAACCTCCATCCCAATGTGAGTCACCACCTTGGAGTTACAGCTAACCCATGGTCAAGCTCTACAAGTCAGCTGAGAAAGTTTGAACATTATGCGTTCCAAAAACAGCAACAAAATTGCAACAATCACGCTGAGCCTGCCACCGTGCCAGCTATCAGCGCTGCTTCTCACATCCTGGAGTTGGAAGGAGCCCTTCACTCTACTGCATGTCCTACAGCGCGATCACATGAAAAACCGAGATGTTTCTCCAACCGACCTCATCAAGGTCAGAACAAAACTAGGTCCTCCGGTTCTCACTCAGGACCAACTTTGCTAAAACTGAATTGAATGCAATTTTGGGAGCTCAGTCTAACACTCAGTTTCCTCCTCTCTCCTCAGGTTGCTGCCATCTCCACGGCATTAGTGATTTGTTCTCTTCCTGATTTGTTCTCTTCCTGGAGAGTGAGGATTGGTGATTGTTGATTTTCTAGCTCGTTCTCAGCTACTTTTAACCTTTTTTTTTTCCTGCCTGAGTTCATGCACAGGTAACGCTGTTGAGTGCCTGTGTCAAAGTTCTGCAACTGTCAGGTGATGTGGCCTTAAACCATAATAAATCCCCAGTTGTACTAAACATTGTCCCTCACAAGGTGGCACGTATAACTTACTGCTCTTGCCTTGGAGGACCAATGGCCCCCATATGACCCCTCCACTTCTGGACACCAGAGAAGAAGAGTTTGTAAACAAATTTTGATCAATCGCAAGACGAAGGAGGCATTTGCTCCCAAATTTGCCAACTATGATTCTAAAAAGAGATTATTTAGTTTAAGGTAAATATCTACATTTTCTTATAACAGAGGGTGGGTGAAGCAGGTTGATTTGAACCTGCCATCGACCCCCAATGCTATCTGACTGGACAGAACAATCGCGATGGTTCCCGGTCGTCATATGACATAAATTGCGGCGGAATAAAAGCAACATTGTGGTGGAATAATCATAACAGTTTCTGGATGTGGGACAGAAAGCAAAATGACTTAGAGAAGACAAGATAATGACCAGGACGGATGAAAATGGATGAAGCACACCACCTGGCCAGTGGTAAGTGACAAATTTCTTTCTTTGTTTACACTGAAACTGATTTTCTGGTACATGTACTTTAAAGATAAGATAACAAAATGCCCAAAACAACAAACGGTGACAAAAAACAAAACTATCCTTTGTGTAAATATGTCCAAAGTCCGCTTTTGACTGAAAGTTATGTAATTCGATATGGTTGCTAATGCATTATGCAAGTTAGATGCATAAATTTACTCCTATCTCAAACTTTGGATCATATTCTACATCATTCTAATTGACAGTAAGCCATTATCTCTTACCACTTTCAAGTGATAGCTTTGGAAATCTCTGCATCTGAACTGAATATTTTCTTGAAAAAAACCTTGACCACTAGGGCCTGACGGCATGACAGATTGCCATAGGCAGTCAAATGGTTAATCCTATGACTAATGCTAGCACAAACTTGCCTAACACTTTGGGAAGACCGTCTCCTTTTGGTGGCTTTTCAGTGTAGTCATGCAAAAGGTCTTCAATGAGTTGTTTCAGATTTCCGGGCTGTGTTTTCTTGACCTGTGTTGTGAAGCTAGATATAAAATCAGAAGTCCATCCTTCCAATGTTGCTTGAAGGTAATCCAGTTTGGTAAATCGGTAGGTTGTCTGTTGACCCATGTTTTATCATTTGTTGTTAGTTAGCTGAAAAGTCAACTCTTTGATTAAAGCAAAATTTGTTTGTCCAGGGGTTAACCTTGAGTGTTATTTTATAATAGTGGTAGTTATAAGCTCTTTTTAGAACTTGATACAACTTACAGGCTTGTAAGAAGGGAGGTATAATTTTGAAATTGTTTAGAAATGTGGAGATGTTCCAATTTATTTGTTTATTGAAAATGTCTTTTGATCTGTATTTAACAAAAAAAAAAAATGTGTAGATTGATCTCTATACTTCAATTTTTGAAGCCTAATATTGGAATTGTCATCAAAAACTAGCTTTGGAATTTTTGTTGAATCTCACTTTAAAGTAATGATTTATTTACAAAAAGAAACAACAAATAAGGTTAAATGCTTTAGAGATTTAAGGTTATAAGTTTTGACTTCCTTTTCAAGTTAACCCCTTGCACTCTGGTCAATTTCCCTAAAATCGCCAAAAAAATAACATGCCCAAAGTAAATTGAAACCTGTTCTTCAACCCTTTGCAGCATCTTCATGGGGTTGGTCTCATTTAAAAGAAAACACTTTGAATTTTTTTGCAAAACAGTCATAATCTCTATAAGTGTTCCTGCCACTGAGTTACAGTCATCTAAACATAGTGAACTTGAAGAAAATAAATTTGGCCTGGGTGTTTTTTTGGATACAAATGCTTGCAAATAACACACAGCTTCAGATCCGGGCTGGAAAATGCAACAGAAATGTAGAAACAAGTGATATCCAGCTGAGGTCAAAATTTTGAACAATACCACAAAAAATGAATATATTACACAGCTTTTTCCTCAGGTAGTTCCCAGGCATTTTTGAACTGTGCCAAATGGCACAGTTTGGAAAAACGTCTGCAACTTTTGAATGATTCAATATAGAAGCTTCATCTTGTGCTCTAATGAAAGGTGTCACTCAGGGCTTTGTGTGTGGGGGGGAGGGGTTGTTCCCCCCCCTCGCTACAGAGGACGGACATCGGCCATCGCTACATGACGGAATAGACTCATGTGGCGATGTGGCGACCGCAGCGCAGTCACCGCGGCTCCCCCCCTCGCTACAGAAGAGTAGCGGGGGGGGGGTGTTCATGGTCCGGACGCGGCGCACAAACCGTGTACCACGGTGCACAGACTTCGGACTTCGTGCGCCGCACAGTTATAATTTACCGATCGGTCAGAAGTCATTTCTGATTACAATTTTCAGGGATAAAGAATAATTTAAGTTATAACACTTACCTCTTCACAGCAGCAGTGTCCTGGCGAGCTTCTCTTCCTCATTGTCAGATGAATGCGACGCTGGTCCCTTGTTACGGACTCATGGTTCTGGTCTCGCGACCCGGTCAAAACATAATTCCATTATTGCGGTTTTGTGCTTCCATGATTGCAGTTTTGGCGAATGATTTATGACCTTCGTCGTCGGCCTTCGTCGGTCTATGATGACCATGGAAGAGAATCCTAAACGTCTATTCTGCTGGAATAAAAAAAAAGAAAAAAAGCACCGCCTGTGGCTGAACAGGCCGATATGCAAATGGCAGTCCCTGTCACACAGGTCGCACTTGTGGGTGGTCTCCCTGCTGCTGGGTCTGTGGCAAGTTCTTCCTGCGGGTCCTTTTTTCATCTGCTGCAGCAGTCTGTCTTCACCCAGCCTTACACAAAACAGCTTGCAAACTTCTGTGCTTCAATTGGCTCTCTGCATTCACAGCGTTGGTAGGCGGGTCCTTCTTGCTAGGTTTTCAGTCATTGGTTCTTCAAGGTTTCAGAAACCCAATTCAAGGCTCTTATTAGTCAAATAAGAGGTCAATCAGATGATCTAATCTGTTTGCGGCTGTGTCTGTAGTGGAAGAACGGAAATGCAGCTTTTTTTTTCAGTGCACGCTTGGACGCAGCGCCCTCGTGCATCCTAGAGTGCACAAGAGCACCCTCATGTGCTTTAGGACGCAGAGACGTGCCCGCCCGCGGTACACAGGAGTGCAACAGGTTAAGGTTGACTTTGTCTTTATTGTTAAAGCAAATTCTTATTTAAAGCTTTTTAAATGTTTAATATTTACAAATTAGGAAACACAAGTGTACTGTGTATTTGTATTTTACCACCAAGGATTTCTTAGGATTAAAGTTGATGGTGATTTGTTTAATTGTTATCTATAAAGTTTTTTTTATTTACAGAATAATCAATGTTTTCAACTTTTGACTTTTCTATTTTAAATTATGGTGAGAGGTAGTGAATTGGTTAATGTTTTCCTTTTCCTGTGGAGAAAAACATGAACCACCTAGCGCTTTTAAGTGTTAATTCATTAATGTGGTTTCCTATTTTGAACAATTTTGATAAATATTCAGTGAATCATTAAATCCTTTACCAGCATGCACAGGTTTAACACAACTTTTAGGTCACTCTTGAATAAACATTAGCATTTATTAGACTCCTTAAGCTGAAATGGGCTTCCTGTGGAATAAATCACACAATGCAGCATTACAAAACAAACAAACAAACAAACAAAAAAAAAACACATTTATATATAGCTTCAACAGTTTACAATTGTTGCATAAAATGTGTAAATATATAAACTTTTAACTTTACAGATTAAAATGTGTGGTTAACATAAGTGATTAAGTACAAAGCGTATTCTTTTATATGCTTCTACTGGGTTTACAGGTACATCTCAAAAAATAGAATATAATGAAAAAGCTCTATATTTTTTGTAACTCATTTCAGAAAATGAAATGCATATATTACATAGATTAATTACAGAGAGAGTGAAATATTTCAAATGTTTATTTGTTTTAATTTGGAAACTTGATTTGGTTATAAATAGGCTTAATAGATTTATGCTTTGTTTTAATTGGAGGTAAATTGATGAAAGAATTTAATTCTTATAGTTGACCACAAGATGGAGGCAGTTCCTTCTGCACTCAAGGAGGAGGTTACACAGTGATGTTGCTCGGAGATGGTCTAGCTGTCTCAGCTCCAAAATGGTGCCAGAATGGCACCAAGCCACCCTTGTGGTTTTCAAAATGTCATTTTCACTACTTAATCTGCGCAGTCACAGTTCTCATGAAAAGGGAATGGTGCGTGGCCCTTTTGATCATGAGCAAATGTGAACGCACAACGTAGTGCGCAAGTTCGGACACAGTCTGCCAACTACAAACCACGCCTTGTTGTTTTTTTTGTTTGTTTGTTTTTTAAACTGGAGAGTTAGTCTTCCTTGAATTTGATTTTATTCATGTAAGAATAATCTTACAACTTTAACTTCATGTACGATTCAGTGATGTTACCTCAAACAATTTCCTCTCAGTAACTTTTATCATGCTATGTGTCCAGCATGATTTATATGGGGATTTACTGTGGCTCACGTGAGGAGGGGATCAAAAACTGGTCAATTCAATTCATCCTGCCGGGATATTTCACCAAATCAGTTGAATTAACAAGGGACAAATCTGATTTCTTTGTGATCCCATCTCTCCAGGCCTTTATCTGAATTTATTCAGCATATTATAACGCTTTTCTGAACTTTTAGCATGCTTTAAAAAAAAATAAATTAAAAAAAAAACAGAAATGACTGTGATCAGAATGGTGGAAGTGGGCAAAATTCCCCCACCCCCACCCCCATGATGAGAGAGACACAGGAACACACACAAAAAAACTCCACTTTTTTTTTTTTTTTTTTTTTTTTTTAAGAGGATCAGATTTGACCTAAACACACACACAGCTTATGGCTTAATATTCTTTTTAGCATCTGTTTCAACAGTGCACACATTGTCATGCCAGGGCATCATAAAATATGTATGACAAATTGGTTCTCAGGTACAAAGATTATTTAATTTATACCGATAGGTGTGTGTGGAAATGAAAGTTTGCTTCAGGTCCACGCACACACAACAAAAAAACTCATTTTGGGGGTACCAGTCCAAAAGCTGGACAATCTATTAATAAGTAATCTTTATACCTTCAATCAATCAATCTCAAATATTCCTTAATTCTCCTGGGTGACTTCAGAAACAGACACAGGAAAAGAAATCAACAGAACCTTCCATATACTGTTTACAGTTTCAATGATCAGACTCAGATTAAATGACGTTACATTCGACGGACTTGTTGGTAAGGCGAAATGATCAAGTATCAAGGATCACATTCAACTTGTAACTGATTACACTGTTCAACACCAAATTTATTGTCTAAGTTTTATTTTAGCAGATTTAGGACAATTTTGATGTGCTGAATCCAAAAATCACATTGGTTTTGCTCAATCAGTTCAACTTTTTGAACTATGGCCACATTTTTTATATTTTTGTTTACATGTACGGGTATTTTCGCTTTATATGATGCAAAATTCTTTTTTATTTCTTGAAATTCTCTGAATTTTTTAACAATGATGATGTAACATTCAATTTACATGTACTTACCTTTATGTCTACTATTCAATTTACAGTGCAACTGTACAACTGCTGTACAATTGCTTACAACTTAGCATAAAAACCTGACCTGATCGACAGAAACGGATGTCATTTTCGGATTCAGTGGTGCAAAATTGTTTTAAATCAGTTGAAAAAACACAGACAACTTTCAAAAAAATATTTTTTGTTATGTTGTGTTATTGAGCAAAAAGAGTGTAATCACCTTTGTGGAACCAAGAAAACCTTAGTGTGAATTTGTAACTGTGATGAAAATGGAGACTGAAATAGCTGTAACCAAAATATGAAGAAAATTGGATAAAAAAAAAATTATGAAGAAAATGATAAAAGATGATTATATGGAAGAAATATATTCCTGGTAACTCTAAAAAGTAAAAATGGAATTTAGTGAAAAGAGGGATACTATTTCTCCCTAATTCTATAGCTCCAATCAGAGTTTTGAACTAGTTTTAAACCTGAGACAAATTGTGATATACTTTAAGGCGATGAATATTGCATTAACTCAGCAGGTCAAACAAAGGGATCTGGCTCACTTGACCTGTTGCATTGGCTTTAAGCTGGATCCTTTGCTGAAGCTTTATTTGATGATACTGAAAAAAAAAATAAAAAACATCTTCCTGCAGATATTTCTTCCCTGAGGCTCAGGAGCTGAGATCAAGAAATGATGATGATAGGCTGCCTGCCTCTAAAGCACTATGTCACATGAACAGCATGAGAAGGTTTTTTCCAGCGGCTCTCCCGGGTCTAAATAAATTGGAGATAGTTCAAAGTCTTATCAAAGTCACAGAATCGAAGAGACAAAAAAACTAAAAAAAAAAAATAAATAAAAAATTAAGCCACGAAATCTGAGTTCTTCCAATGTAGTGGGAATTGGCGAAAGCAAGTTCCAGTGTGTGGAAAAAAAAAAAAAAAAGATCATTCCACTTTAAAACACGGTGAGTTAAGAAAAAGCAATAGAAAAAGTTTAACAGAATAAAATAGGGAAAACAAAACATCTGAGAACAAGGAGTTTCACTTCATATAAAAGAGAAGGTTTTAGTCAAACAGAAGAGAAAATATTTTTCACAGACATTTAAAGGAAAGAGAGTATTCAAGGGAGGAAGGTAACTGAACAGGACACAAAGACAACTTTTACCAACTTAGACAAATTGACATTTCTCCCTTAACTGAGCACTTTCAAAGGAGAAAGACTTGACTGACATGAAAGGAAACCAATTGTCTCCCATCATGGGAGGTTTTAATGATCTCTTATATATAAGAAAGCAGTTCTTTGTCTGTAAGCAACCAATAGAATGAAAGGGAGTGTTGTCCAACAGAAACTAGCTGGTAATTTGTTGAGACAGTCAGATGAATTGTGCATGTTTTTGAATATGAAGAACACATATTGATTGAAAGAAAAATACAATCACCTTTGGTATATAAGCTAAACTAACTTCAGTGATTCATGATTAACTTTCATTCTTGCTACATTAAACATGCACTTTCATAAACTTGTTCTTCTATAATTAACATTCATTAGAATAAGGTTTGTTTAAGCATTTTCAAACATGCAATACATTTAAGCCAATGTTTAATGAAACATTTCAAATCAGAATGGTATGCCAGAGTCCTGCTTGATTTTCCAAGGTGTCCTGAAAAAGAAAATCTTCTGAAAATTGAGAGTTTTTGTTAAAAGGAAGTCTTTTCATTCAGTAACCACAGGACAGCTTGCAGAAGCAACAGCGAACATATTCTGGAGATGTCCACCAGGGGGTGCTGTGGGACATTGGATTTTAACAATAAGCCTTGAGAAATTTTTGTTGATAGGTCTGGGACATTTGAAACCGTTTTTGAGCATAAAACTGCCTGGTTGGGGAGGAAATTCTGGGATTTATGATTGCAGACTAATTTGCTCCTGGCACGAAGAGAGTCCTTTATTGTCCCTTTAACCATGGAATGTGTTTTCAAACTGTGGTGCTTAGGTGAAGGAAATAATTCTTGACCAGACTTTTAGGTGAAGCATTTTCTTTAACCTCTTGCACTCCGGTGTACCGCGGACGGGCACGTCTCTGCGTCCTAGAGCACCCTCGTGCGCTCTAGGAAGCACGTGGGCGCTGCATCCAAGCGCGAACTGAAAAAAAAAGCTGCATTTCTGTTCTTCCACTACAGACACAGCCGCGAACAGATCAGATATGATTGACCTCTCATTCGACTAATAAGAGCCTTGAATTGGGTTTCTGAAACCTTGAAGTATGTTTAGATGACTGTAACTCAGTGGCCGGAGCACTTAGAGAGATTATGACTGTTTTGCCAAAAAATTCAAGGTGTTTTCTTTTAAATGAGACCAACCCCATGAAGATGCTGCAAAGGGTTGAAGAACAGTTTTTGATTTACTTTGGGCACATTATTTTTTGGCGTTTTTAGGGAAATTGACCGGAGTGCAAGGGGTTAAAGAAGAGTGATTTTATAGATTAGAGCCAAAGGGATTGACGCTACACCTCTTTCACTCATACAGTTTAAATAATCAAAATAATAGTAATAATAATAATAATAATAATAATAATAATAATAATAATAATAATAATAATTATTATTATTATTATTATTATTATTATTATTATTATTATTATTATTATTATTATTATTTAAATGACAACAAACAGAAACCAAAAATGCCTGAAACAGTCCAAAACTACCCCTTACCTTGTAACTTGTCATACATTTAAGCAATATTAAAGTCAAGGTGATATACAAGATATACAAGAGTTGAACAAGATGTAGCAATATATTGCACTTAATTTAGTTATCTATTTATTAATTTTTATTTTATATTTATTTATTTTTGTAGGTTTTTTATTTGGGTTTAAAATCTTTTATTGGGTTTGAGACTTTTATAGAATTTTTAATCTCTTTGACTTAGTTTATGACCCTTCTCTCTCATCTCTTTGTTTTTTTCTCTTATCTCTTTGTCTTATGTCCTGATTGATGGAGCCTTGAGTACTTTTATCATGTTTATAGTCAGCTTCATGTGTCCCTGTGTTTGTGTTCATGTTGAATGTAATTGTGGTTTATAAATATGTGTCTAAAAGGATGTCACCTGACTGCAAAACAAATCTACCTACGGGTGCAAATAAAGGAACCTGAACCTGAACTTGATATACGTTATCAATGAATATAGTGACTGCAGGTGTGATATATCTAATGCCATCGCCGCAATAGGTCAACAAGCACAATTTATTAAATGACAGCAATACCAGACAAAATATTATGATTTTATTTTTTTAACCAGTTATTCTGTGCAGCTGAGAAAAAAAAAAATAGTCCCTTCTAAATGTAGCCAGTAACTGTTGCTAAACACTTAAATACATACTGGTCACATGTTGACTCTGTACTACAGAAGGACCCAGATCAATGCCGGTGGCTCAATAGCATGCTAATGATTTGGCTTTAGAACACTTTATTCACTTTTTCTTTGCATTTTCAGATGAAACAAAGAGTCCATCACCACAAAGGTGTTATGGTTTTCTAATCAAGTCAATAAATCCAACTCTAGCCTGTCTGTTTTGTCTAAACAGCCGTAAAAATGTCACCGGATGACTAAAAGGACAGAACTTCTGGATCAGAGATGACTGAGTGTGTTACAATTCTAAAGTCTGCAGACTTAAAAGTAAATTACTGTTAGTAATTAACATTTACATGTATACCGTTGAAGCAGAGTTTCACTGTACATATCAAGTGAAATGTTGGAGTGCAATTAGATTCAGGTTCAGATTGATTTTATTAAATGTCTCAACAGGGCAATTTGGTTTGCAGCAAAAAACAAAAACAACTGTACATTTGATAAAACATGAAGGAACCTAATCATTAAAACACATATATAACCATTTGTGCAAATTGTCATAAGGTTTCATAAGGAGCACATCACAGTGACTGATTATTGTGGAATACAGTAATGCCTAGAATCCCTATTGTCCAATCAAATTGCTTGGTTGGAACTAACTGTTGCATAATAATAATAATAATAATAATAATAATAATAATAATAATAATAATAATAATAATGCTCAAACTAATTTCTGTGCCATTGAGTGGGTACATGATTTTGAGTTCACTAATAAGCTGGACTGATAACTGTAAAAGACTTTAATTCCAATTCCTGTAAAGCTATCAGCACAGAAAATAATACTGCAGAGAAATATCAGTAATAAAAACACTTTTTTACCTTGAGTGAACAAGAAATAAGCAGATAAAAGGCTAAAGTTACTCACAAATCAGCTTGATTTAAATATGTCAACAGAACAAATCCAAGCAGTGAACTGGAGTCATTTACACCTAATAATTTATCCTCAATTATTTCCATCCAACCATTATATCTGACAGTAAAAATTAAGACATTAATTAACAACCAAACCTGCTGAATGCTTCTTATCCTCCATTGGGACTCTCAGTTACCATGGCAATGCACCAACAAAAGCTGCTTCTGTTGATTATAACAAAATAAAAGCTAGTATTAGCTTAAAATTGCCTGACAGTTATCCGCCATCTTCCCCACATTTATAGCAGTGAACACTTATCATTTTACTAATCTGCAGAAAATTACTGATCTTAAATTTTGTTCAGCTTTCATGCACAGCCAGTGTAGAACATAGAGACCGGATGTGATGGAGCCACAACACGTAAAATACAGTAGTCTTTGTGCAAGTAGTTCATATCAGCCAAAAAAATGTGATATCAACCTAGTTATGCTATTGGCTGTGACATCTTTACCAGCCACCATAATTCTTGTCATCAAACTGCTTAGATGTAAATATTATGATTGTTTTGGATATGCAAAACTATTTTAAAAGATTTTTCTAATCAATATGTCATTTTTTTAAAAACTAGTGCAGTGCCTGGTCACATGACCGTATAAGGAGTTGTTCAATTCCTGCTGAACTGAACAAAACCTTATAAGGACTTGTTCAGAACTCCTTATAAGACCTCCTTATAAGGAGTCTGAGGTCAGGAGTTCTTAAAAACTCCTTATAAAGTCTTCTAAGGAAGACCTGGTTCAAGAGCTTGGATTGGGCCTAAATTTTTATCATTTTATCCCAACGGCCTCCAGAGCCTTCCCTGTGGATTTCAGCTCCCAAATTCCAGTGGTTAAGCCTTTTCCACCTCTGTGTTCATTTAATAGCTCCCCTATGGATGTTCAATAAAGATTTCCTCTCCTAAACTTCCACATATCCAGGGAGGATGAAATTCGGGGATGCACACCATTGTAACCTCAGCAAAACACTCATAAAATTTGAGGTCAGTCTGACAAACAGCTCGAGAGATGTGTGAGGAAAAGACAGACACACACAAACACAGAATCCTTGCATTATAATATGATAATATAAGGACTTTGATTTTGCACCTTTCTAAACATTTTGTTGATGATTTTTTTTTTAAATTTGTTTTCATGAAAATATGATCCTCTTCCTCTTTAAGCATAGAGGAGATATTTTATTCTTTCTGGTCCCTGGTTCCAGATTCTGCACACATCACTCGAGACCAGTGAAGGGAATCAAAGCCTCTCACATCACATGTCCAAGTTATCATAATCAGATGAGGGCTGAAGAAAGTTAACACTGAAAGTCCAAATCATTGGCCAGTATTCTTTATTTTTGGCACAGATTGTAGTGTGCTGGAGGCAGAGGAGGAGCACACAAAAAGGAGAGACTATCAGAGGTGAGACTATCCTTGACCTCAGGTAATTGTCTCATTTGTCACACAGTTCTGTCAGCTGCTAAAAGAGGTTGGAAGGAAAGTTTAGCATTTGGTGGCGGTGGGCCAGTTTGAGTTTAAAATGCACCTCACACAAAATATACGCACGTGCAACTTCATACATAAAAAAATAGCTGTTTAAATATGAGCAAAACTTGTGACACTTTCCTTTAAGAGAAAACTGAATGTTTTCCACCCATTTACAAGAAAAATCTGATAATCCATCAAGTTAACTGAACAGTTGCCGTCCATTAATTGAATGGTCATAGAGAAAATGAAAACTGTAAACCACAAGTGACAGTTGCTTGCCTTTATACAGACTTGGCAATGTTGTTGTGGGGTTTTATTAATGTTAGTGGGGTCACTTCAGCAATTACCAGACTGACAACTGAACTGACAACTGAGGACTGTTTTACAATACCAATATACTCGATTTAAGTGTGCACTTTTTAAGAACCAAATTTTTTAAAAAAATGCTTTTTGTTTTTCCATTTTTAATCAAATAGTTCCAGTTAATTTGTTCTTTGTTTATTATATACATATTCAGTTAAAACAGAAAGAAAGTCAGTTTTCCGTTTTATATGTGAAATTCCAGTATGATGTGCAGTTAGCTGGCATCCACACAGTAGGGATAGCAAATATTTAAATTACTAATTAAACTCCACATAATCCATGAGTTCAAAGAAAATGTTTAATTTGTCTCTGGTAGTTTATATGCTGTGTTGTGTTGATTATTTTCTGTACAGAATGAAACCATAAAGAACATTCCTTTTATAAGCTGATGAATCAGATGCTGATTTATCTTTGATTTCAAGTATAAGAGCAATTTGAAACAGAAATCTCTCGAATAAATTTTCTATTGCATAAATGTCATCAGTTTATCAAGAACAACTTGGGTGTTATACAGTATGTTATTCACTCTGATGGCATATTTAACATTTAAAGTGAATGCAGGTAGCAAAGGAATGAAGTTATCTCACTCTCACATTTAGTATGTCTTACTGTCAGTCAAAATACAGATTCAATGCTGACACGGCTGGATTTGGACCAAACACTATGATTTTTTTTTTTTTTCAGTGTGCCATAATGCCTTCAAATTCATTCTGAAATCTGCCATAACTGTTCGATCTGTTGGGCAGATGAAATCCCTTTTCATTCCGTGTCAATTTCTCCACGGAGCCACAAATGCATATCATCACCACCAGCTGTTGTTTATTGCTTTGGGAATTTAAAGTGTCTTTTAATGCAGCAACTTCCACAGATGGGATCAGACTTGCAGCATGTGCACGTTAAAATGACAATTCCATTCACATCTGACAAAAAGCGCAGCTTCAGCTCATCTTTGCCAACACTGGGCCTGGATCGGCCCCTTTCTCCCTCACAGTGACAAACCACAGTATTGATGTCTGGTGTCACATGATTGGTCCTCACTTGTATAACTGACATTGTTTGTTTCTGTTTTTACCTCCACCAAGAGGAGGAGGTAATGGTTTTGCTGGCATTGGTCTGTCCGTCTGTCTGTCTATTAGCAACACAACTCAGACAGTTCTGAACAGCTTTTGATGAAATTTTCAAGAAAGGTGTGGCATTGAGTGGTGGCCAAGTTGTAGAGCACTCCACTGCCGGGAGGTCGTGCGTTTAAGCCCTGGCTGGGTCATACCAAAAGACCATTTGAAAAATGGTACTTCCCACCTTCTAGCTTGGTGCTCAGCATAGTAGAATGGGGGAAGGAGAAGTTGTTTGTGGCAGTGCCTTGGATGGCAGCGACCCCTCTGATTGTACATGGGATTAACATTGTAGAGAGGAGAAACGCCATTTCATTCTACTGTACATTATTGGCTGTATGGACTGAATGATAATAAAGTTGGCTTCTTCTTCGAATGGCACAAAGAACAGATGATTAGATTTTGGGGATGATCTAAGAGTGCATACCTCCACCAAGGGCTTTGTTTACATTTGTGCAGCAGGATTGCACAAAAATTACTTGATGGATTTGGATGAAATTTTCACCAGAGATGGTTCTTGGGCAAAAGAGGAAGCCATTACATTTTGGTTTGTTTGGGACCTCCTTGGTCTCCCATTCCTCTTGCCAAGCTGTCTGACAAGCTGTCTGACAATCCAGACAGCTTGGCAAGAGGAATGGGAGACCAAGGAGGTCCCAAACAAACAGCTGGTGATAAACCCCAACCAACAGGTCCCGGGCACCAACCTCCCAAGGAGACAGTGGTCTACACTCAATCGCTTCAGGACTGGACATGGCCCCTGCTTGGCCAGCCTTCACAGATGGGGCAGTAGCCCTAGCCCACTGTGCGCATGTGGAGAGGAGCAAACAATGGAACACATCATAGAGGCTTGCCCGCTCCAAAGACTGGAAGGAGGATTACACACCCTCCATACAGCAAACCAGGAGGCAACTGCTTGGCTTAAGGACTTTGCATTCGCTAAATAAAATTACATTTTGGTGATGATTCGAAAATGCATTCCTCCGCCAAAGCTCTTATCTTCTCAGTGTGTTAGCAACGATACTCCAAAACTACTGTCATATGTCTGGGGTTCATATCTCTCTGATCCCAGACACAGACTATTGCTGTTTTTTGTCTTTTCTTTTTTTGTGTCTACACATTGTTCTGGGTTTCTGTGTGTCGGCCTCTCTCTCCGTCTCCAGGCACTTTTCACTGGTGGTTCACCGGCCGCTGCAGCGAGCTGCATGTAATCAACCCACCTGTACTGGCTGCACACTCCTGTTTTCACTTGTGTCATTAGTCCATTGTGTATTTAACTTCTGTCGTTTCACTTACTCACTGTCATGGCGTAGTCAGTTCCTGCACGCAGTCTGCATCCATTTTCTAATCGTTCCTGGTGACTGGGAGTCTTTTCTTTTGACTCATCACTTTTCCTCAGGCTTGTGGTGTTGATTTTCGGGAGCCAGCTTCGCTGAGTTCATCCACCAGTAAGTCTCCTCTCCTGATTAGGGTCCCGTTTCTTTGTGTTTTCCCTCCCAAGGTCCTGTGTGACCCGGGAAGCGTGATGTGAACTCTCTCCTCTTATCCTATTTTTTCAAGTTGATGTTTTGTGAGTTTCCTTCGCCTGCCAGACGGCCCAGAGGTGTGACGTGGACTTCCATCTCTCCCTGCAGTGTGTGTATATTGGTCTGCTTCTGGACATTTTGTATCATTGTCTTTTTGTTAATAAAGCACACTCTTCACCAGCTTTTTGGCCCATCTCCAATTCCTCCATGCACTGCGCAGAGACGCAGCGTACATGACAGTACGCCGTGACCAGCTAGAGCCCAGCGGTGAAGTTGTGCGTTGTTTTTTCTCTGTCTGTGTTTTTTTCCCTCTTACCTGAGTTGGATCAGTCGCCATGATGCACGAGGTGGAGCAGCACGTGGTGGTCTATCTGGAAGAAATCGTGGCACAGGCACAGGCTACCATGTTCCCAAGCGGTACACTGTAAAAACGATAACTAGCAGTTGTTGATCTGAGTACAATTTAAAAACTGATGTGACTCAAAAGTGAACGTCTGCTGTATGTAACCATGAAAAACTTGTTGTCTCAGCATGTCTGTCTCTAACTGCCTCTACACTCGTATTTTCTTGTCAGCTCAACAAAGACATGAGAGTTGGCATTAGAGCGTATCTCTGATGCACCTCTCTCACCTGACATACGTTAGTTGCGCATGCGTATTACACAAAACCTCTCAGTCTGCTGAGCAGGAAAGACGCCCACGAAGCAGTGTCGACAGTACCTCAAACGAGTTTATTATGAGCATTTTTTTTTATTGGACGAGTTTTGTCTCATCCGTCGTGTGGACGATTCCTCGACATCGACTCCTGTCGTGGCCTTGGCTGCATGTAAAGCAAGAACATTAACGGTCCACAAACTTGGTAAGTGTGTTTTTGTGACTACATTGACATAATTTTTCACATTCGTATTATTTTGCAATAAAGAACGAGTTGTTAGTTTAAAACACTGTAAATGTGGACATAAAGAAAGCTTAGTAGGCTAGCAATGTTGCTGTGTGTGGGCAGTCTGTTTAGGGTTTTTTTTTTTTTTTTTACTGAAGTACCGCCTGTAATAGGGTTTTTCGGTGTTCCAGAATGCATTGCGCGCCGCGGCGTAGTTCCGGTCCAGCAGCTGTTTGACAACAATCACCGCCACTGACCCGAATCGGGGTCAGTGGCAGCGACAATAATGCACTCAGTAATGCATTATTGTCATGTAATCATGTGCCTGAAAAACTCTATACTGCCGTGACACTAAAGCCCCTCGTTTTTCCAAGGTTCCAAGTTTGAATCCTTAATGGGTTCTTAATACCAGTTATTTTGGTACCATATTTTTGCCTCCTGGAATATGGGATATCTAAAGAACAAAAAATAAAGGAGTCACTAAGTAATGAGTACACTCAATTATTTATTTCAATAAAGAACAAGGTGCATCAGACATCAAATAACATTTGAATGTCATATTTTGTACATGACAATGACAGACTGTTTAACATTTGAAATAAAAAAAAAATGTGCATTTATTTTAGTAGCCCCTGTCACACTGAGCATGCAGGGAATAAATTATGACTTTGAAAATTGCATCACAGTTTGTGCGATGCAAATCATAAATTGAGCAGTAGATGTTGCAACATCTGTCAATCCAAGCCCTGACTCCTAATGATGCCAGGGATTGGGTTGACAGAGACCACAAAATCTCCTGCTCATAGTTGAGTGGAGATACCACACACACTTTTTTCACAAAATCTGCTGAAGAATTACTATTTGATTACATGACAATAATGCATTACTGAGTGCCATATGTCGCTTGTGGGGTTCAACGAGTTAAAATTTGGATATATTTCAATAGCCCCTGTCAGACTAAGCATGGTTTCATAAATGGCATATTTTGTACATTACAATGACAGATTTTGTGACATTTGAATTGTGAAGTTGCTTAAAATGTGGATTTATTTAACTAGCCCTTGTCACACTGAGCTTGATTAGAGAAGTGGAATATTTGGTACATAATAACTATTTCATGTTGCCCTTGACACTGAGTGTGATATTTCACATATTTTTTTGATAACAATGAATGGCATATTTTTCATATGACAAAAGCCAATAAATGTTTTTTAAAAGTGTTCAGTTTGCATGTTCATTTATTTTCTTAATATGCACAGGTACATAATTGTTGCAAAGAAATATAGAAATCAAGAATAGAATCTGGGGAGGGGGATAAATAAGGCGAAAGGCGCTTGGAAAATAAAGACATCATTGCTAGTACAGAAACATTAACCTGTGTAGTTGTATTACCACAGCAGTTTGCTGTGGTAATACAAAAGTTTCCACAAAAGTTTCCACACCCTTTCTTGCCCCTAAATGCTCTGGGTGACCGATTTTCACGCTCTAGTACATGCAGTTCCGTGAGTATTTGTCCCCGATTCGGGTCAGTGGCGGCGATTGTTGTCAAACAGCTGCTGGACCGGAACTACGCCGCGACGCGCAATGCATTCTGAAACCCTGAAAAACCCTATAACATTAATGGTCACATTTGTGTGCCGAAAATGCACGCTCAATTTATCGGTCAATATATGAGCTTTAAAGATGAGGGCAATTTCGTTGTAGTTTGTTAGCAGGCAGAAGAGGCTAGCCTTGTTTTAGCCTAGCTTACATGTCTTGACTAGCCTTGCCTTGACCATCACCTCGGATTTACACCGGACGGCAGCGCTACGGTTTTGTTCCGTCATACATGCGACGTCAATTTACACCAGCAGCGTCTCAGAAGCGGAGCGTCTCGAAGCTGAGCATAAACAGTGAATGGCTGGGTCCACTAACTACAAGCGTAACACCGTAACTTGTACTTAGTGGAAATAGCCATTCACTATTTATGCTGACGGAACAAAACCGTGGCGCTGCTGTAACGCGGCGCGGCCACGTCCAGTGTAAATCCAGGGTCAGAAGAGAGGGAAGGGACGCTCCACATCGTCCTGTCGTGTATGTGCATTTTTCGTCAAAAGATGGCAGCATAGGATAAGGAATGAATAAGGGATAAATAAAATCTGTAATTTGTTGAGCCAAATTACAAAATTAGTCAGTTTTCTTCTGATGCGTTCCTTTCTGGGCAGTCTGGTGGTCAGAATGTATTTCTGTAACACACAAAACTATGTTTTATTTCTTTTGCTATCATTTGCTAAATTAAAATTACTGCATATTTATTTCACTTTGTGATTAAGCCAGGACTTCCCCCTGTATCATACCTTATCATGTACAGGAGCATGGTGTTGTCAATGCCTCAGGATATCATATCATATTCTATAAATATCATATATCATATTGCTAACACTGTGAAATTGTAATATCAATTGTCTTTTGTTATTTCGCAAATGAATGGGTCTGCAACAAAACTGAATGTTACATGACCTTTGTGTTTCAGGAGTTTATCATATGCAGTGCAAATTTTGCAAGTTCACAAGCTCCAGTCAAGAAGTTCTCCTGAAACATTGCCGTCTTCATCACGAAAAATGTGCTTCCTGGCCTTGTGTTCATATAGACTGTGTTTGTGTATTCAAAACACCTGGTGCACTGAGGTCACACCTCTCTAGGTGTCACAAGACTGTGAGAATTCATGAGAATTCAACCTTTTAGTGTGAATTGTGTGATTACAAAGAAGTTTGCAGTTCTCAAACTTTTCTTAACCATCTTGGACAGCATTTAAAAAATCGTGAAACTGTAAAATGTCCCTTTCTTAATTGTACATTTGAAACAAATATACGCTCATCCCTTAGTTCTCATCGAAGTCGAAACCATAAAAATTGTACACTCAAAGATTTTCGAACTAGAGTGAGAGCTGATATTGAATATGGATTAAATTCTGAAGCACTATCCAATGGTGAAGCAGGGACATCATCATCATCTCATCTTCAGAGCTCCAGACCAGATGACCTTGAAGAGATTTCAGAAGTTGTAGATCCTGAGACACTGCAGCACAAACTGGCCTGTCTCTTTCTGTCTATGCAGACAGAGTTACATGTTTCTAGAGATTCAACACAAAAGATTGTAGAAGATCTGCATAACTTGCTGTCTTTTTCTAGCATTCAGACTCTTAACAGTGTCAAAGATATCCTTGCAAAGCATAACACTGAGACAAGTGATTCTGTTTTGGAAGAAATTCATAGAGCAATAGTTGAGACTAACCCTCTTGTTTCAACAACATCAGCTAAAGGTTCCTTGTCAACAGATCATAGAAGAAACTTATATTTCAAGAACCACTTTAATATTATTGAACCCACTGAATATCTTTATAGCACAACCCATAAAGAAGCTTATGTTTATGTACCCATCACTAAGGTACTTGAGTCTTTGTTAAGGTGTGCTGATTTTGTCAACCAAATTGTCTTTGATCAGCAAACTTTACCTGGACATTTTCAGTCTCATCAAGACGGAAAATATTACAAAGAAAATAGGCTATTTGGACAGCAAGACCTTTCTTTCAGTTTGGCACTGTATATTGATGAGTTCGAGATATGTAACCCGCTGGGCACCTCCAGAAAAATTCATAAGATAACTGCAGTATATTGAGTTCTTCTGAATTTGCCAGCCAAACTCAGATCAAGTCTCACTTCAATTCAACTTGCTGTCTTAGGAAAAAGTGAGGATGTCAAACGATATGACTATGAAAAGTTTCTTGAACCACTGATTAATGACATAAGGTTCCTAGAAGAACACGGAATTTTTGTTGAAGTTGTGGGTCAGTTTGTCAAGGGGGCTATATTTTGTGTGTGTGCAGATAACCTTGCGGCCCACAGCCTTGCAGGCTTTCAAGAAAGCTTTAATGTTGAAAAATTTTGTCGTTTTTGTTTGATAAGCCGGGACCAAATTGCAGCTGCTGAATTAAGCAATTTTCCATTGAGGGATATTGGTCACCATAACACTGTTGTGGAAGAGCTTATGCAGAATGATCATCTTCAAAGTATTTGTGGGGTAAAAAATGACTGTGTGCCGAGGAAAAATTTACTTTTCTTTCATCCAATCACTGCATTTCCTCCAGATGTTTTGCATGACCTTTTTGAGGGGGTTGTCCCTGTGGAACTGTCCTTGTGTTTGAAACATCTCATCTCCAAAGGTTACATTACATTTGATGTATTGAATGACTGCATAAAATCATTCCCTTACAAGTTTTCAGACAAAACAAACAAACCACAAAAAATCCCAAAAGCGAGCTTTGAAAAAGGAACGATTGGTGGTAATGGACATGAAAACTGGACACTACTGCGCTCACTTCCTTTCATAATTGGAAATAAGATACCTGAGCAGGAGCCTGCATGGGAGATTTTAATGGACCTTAAGGAAATTGTTGACATCGCGGTGTCAAACAAGCTCTCGGAGGAAGCATTGTTTTACTTTTCATCTAAACTACGTGATCATCGCAAGTTGCTTGTCCACACCTTTCCAGAGTTCAAATTAAAGCCGAAACACCATTTCATTGACCACTACCCGGACCTCATCCGCTGTTATGGGCCGTTGGTGGAATTATGGACAATGAGATTCGAAGCTAAGCATAGCTTCATTAAAAAAGTGATTCATGACGCCCATAATTGGAAAAACGTTCTGCTCACTCTTTCCTCAAAACATCAGCAAATGATGGCATTGCATTTGGACAGCCAGAAAGTTTTCACACCACAACTGTATGTTGAGTCTGTAAAAGTGGTCAGGGTTTCAGAACTGGAAACTTCACTTCAGTGTGAAATTCAGAAGAAGTACCCACATCTTGACAGTGTTTCTTTGTCTAAATCAGTTCACCTGCATGGAACTCGGTATGCTGAGGGCATGACTGTATCTGCTGGGCAGTGCAGTGGCCTCCCAGAATTCCACCAGATTGTGACCCTTCTTGTTGATGCTGAGCAAGTGACACTCATATGTAAAAGACTTACCTCTTGGTACATCGATCATTTCAGATCATACGAGCTTGTTGAAGGCCACTGTGTTGAACTCATACTGCTGGAACAAGAGTTGCTGGCAGATTATCACCCTCTTGCAGCCTACACAGTTGCCGGAAAGCTGATGGTAACCACAAGGACGTTCATTCTTCAGTGAAGCATCTCAGGATATGGTATGTAGTGTGACAAAATGTTTTCCTTTTGTTCATGTCATATTTATATCTGTGGCTCTTCATCCTTACAGTAAAGTTTGATTACACAACCCTGGACTGACACTTCTAATATTTTGAGATGAAATGATAAGATAATCAGTTATAAGTAAATCTGGGAAAACATCTGTGATGTATCAGATTATCAGACACTTTCAACTTGGGTTTCACTAGTTTCTCTCGTCACTTTTCAGGCCCTGTTACTTCGTGTGGTTATCTCTCCAAAAGAAGCCCGGCGACTCAAGCTTTCTGAAGTACCAGAATCTGTGGACCAGCTCGTTGATGTCATTAAAGAAAGGCTTGAACTTCAAGGTGATTTTTTTTAGTGCAGTTTGAAGATCCAGACTTTGGAAATGCACTATGCAATTTGACAACAATGTCTGAACTACCAGCTGAGCATGCAGTTCTGCATATTGTTTGGGACAGTGATTCTTCTTCTCTTAACCAGTGTATTGGTTCAGTGTCCTCCCTCGATACAGCCAGTGTCCACTCTGGTGATATCAGGTCCAGCTGGACTGATTCAATCCAGACCAATTTAAGGCATGTCACACAGTGGCCCTCTCCTTTCCCTATCCCTAAGTTATCATATGATGTGGAACTACAGTTGCGAAAGGGCAACGAGACTTACGAGAAGTCAAAGAAGGGCCTTGATGTCACCAGAGAAATTAAAATGGAAATTCTGGATAAAATTGCACAGGCTATTTTTGAAATCAAAAGCTACCCTGAGAAAGATGAACTGGAATCTGTTGCCTCTTCACTGGTTCTCAAGTACCCATGCTTAAAGGAACCAGGTAGCATCACAGGCTATGAGGGATGGAAAACAAGCATCAAGTACAAGCTCGGAAACTTCAGATCTAAGCTGTGCTGTGCAGGCTGCAATGAGGTGGATGTAAACAGTAAAAGAAAAGGGGGCACTGAGGACAATAGTCCATTCACCCTGAAAAGGCCCAGACGTGGGGAGGTTAATCATGTCCCAGATTATCCTCAACACCACAGTGATTTTACTCTTGAAGAGGAAAGGCTTCACCTAGTTGAAGAAATGAAGAAAAAAAGGGACCAAACACTGATACAGCACAAGATGGAGCTGACATTTTCTCTTAGACGCAAAGAGATCGTTGAGGGACAGCCCATGGTATCAGAGGTCCAGTAGAGGTGGCCAGCGCTGTTTTCATGTGAGCAGGTAAGGCTGAGATTGTTGTTATGTGTTTCACATGCTAATTTTATTGACTACAAATAAGTAGGAGTGATTTATTCTTATCAGCTGTATATTATATCACTGGAAATGGCACACAAAATATAGATGCATAAGAACAAGCAGGAAAACATTGAAATGTGGATGTGCTTGATGATGTGGTTTGGTAGATCGGTTCTATAGATTTTGCTGTTTGTTTTATTATAGGCAAATAATATGGCACAGATTTTGAACAAGACTGCTACATTTCAAATGTCTTTACTTTTAACGTTGTGGCTACAAAAAAATACATCATTTCAGATTTCTCAAGAATTCTGTCGGATCACAAGCAAAGATCTCCTGGAGTCTTTCAGAGGATCCCTTGACATTTATGTGCCTTGCCTGCTGAGACTGTACCGGGTGAGGAAGGGGGCTTTTGGCCAGAAAATGGAGGATGTCCTTGATGCACTTGATGAAAAGGTAATTTACTGTAAATGTCTGTAGCTAATGTATGCATAAATAAATAATAAAGAATCATTTCATTTACATCTTAGCTGTGGGAGCAGCGGCTATTGGCGCTGGCCGGAAACGAAGGCGGCGTGGTAAACGTGCCGGTGCACTAGTCAGGTTGAAGAAACGAGGATTTCGCACGCCGCTCCCATCGATCCATCTGGCAAATATCCGCTGTTTGGCGAACAAAATGGATGAACTGCTGCTCCTGACTCACAAAAACCGGGATTTTAGCAGATCTGACGCCCTTTGTTTCACGGAGTCCTGGCTGAGTGAACACATCCCGGACAGCGCCGTGCGCCTGGACGGATTCCAGCTGTTTCGCGCTGATCACAGCCGAGAATTCTCTGGAAAGACTAAAGGTGGTGGAATCTGCTTCTACATAAACGAAGGATGGTGTACTGATGTCACAGTGTTGAAGAAGTTTTGTAGCCCTAACCTAGATTCACTGTTCATAAACTGTAAACCCTTTTATTCACCGCAAAAGTTCTCCTCGTTTATTCTGGTCGGAATTTATATCCCGCCTGCTGCTTGTACAACGGATGCACTGCAGCACCTCGCTGACCAGATAGCAGACGTGGAGGAAAAACATCCAGACTCTCTGCTTATCATTCTGGGTGATTTCAATAGAGCTAATCTCACAAATGAGCTTCCTAAATACAGACAGCATATTAAATGTCCCACCAGGGACACAAATACACTTGACCACTGTTACACAGTTTTAAGAAACGCCTATCATGCCGTCCCCCGTGCAGCTCTGGGTTTTTTCTGACCACTGTCTGCTCCATCTTATTCCAACATACAGACAGAAACTAAAAACTTCCAAGTCTGTTGTAAGGACTGTGAAGAAATGGACTGAGGAATCAAAGCTGGAGTTACAAGCCTGCTTTGACTGTACAGATTGGAGTGTTTTTGAAGCTGCAGCCATTAACCTAAATGAACTCACTGACACTGTGACGTCATACATCTGTTTCTGCGAGGACATGTGTGTGCAGACCAAGACCTTCTGCACATACAACAACAATAAACCCTGGTTCATTCCTAAACTGAAGCAGCTACGTCAGACCAAGGAGGAGGCCTACAGGACTGGTGACTGGACTCTGTACAAGCAGGCCAGAAACATGCTGACGAAGGAGATCAGGCTTGCTAAGAGGAGCTACAGTGTGAAGTTACAAAAAAAACTTCTCAGCCAACAACTCTGCTTCTGTCTGGAGAGGCCTACGGAATATCACCAACTACAGGAGACCATCCCCCCACCCTGTGGAAAACCTCCAGCTGGCTAACGACCTAAACAGCTTTTACTGCAGGTTTGAAAAGAACCTACAGTTCTCACCTCCCACCCACACAAAAGGATTATCTGCAGCCCCAGGAACTCCATCCCTCCTCCACTCTGACCTCCCACCAGCACTAACGATCTGTGAAGAGGAGGTGCACCGGGTCTTTCAGAGACAAAAGATCAAGAAGGCTGCAGGACCTGATGGTGTGTCTCCGTCCTGCCTGAGAGTCTGCTCCAACGAGTTGGCCTCCATCTTCACCCGGATCTTTAACAGATCACTGGAGCTGCGTGAAGTGCCTTCCTGCTTCAAACGTTCCATCATCATTCCAGTTCCCAAGAAACCCTCTGTTACAGGATTAAACGACTACAGACCTGTTGTCCTGACCTCTGTGGTCATGAAATCCTTGGAGAGATTGGTGCTGAACCACCTGAAGGTCATCACAGGCCCCCTGATGGACCCACTGCAGTTTGCCTACCGGTCAAACAGGTCAGTGGATGATGCAGTGAATATGGGACTACACTACATCCTGCAACACCTCGACTCCCCAGGGACGTACGCCAGGATCCTGTTTGTCGACTTCAGCTCAGCGTTCAACACCATCATCCCAGGCATTCTTCATCAGAAACTCCTCCAGCTCAAGGTGCCCCCCTCCACCTGCCAGTGGATCTCCAGCTTTCTGACTGACAGGTGGCAACAGGTGAAGCTAGGGAGATTTACATCCAGCTCCCGAAAAATTAGTACTGGCGCCCCCCAAGGATGTGTCCTTTCCCCACTGCTCTTCTCCCTCTACTCCAACGACTGCACCTCAGAGGACCCTTCGGTGAAGCTCCTGAAGTTTGCGGATGACACCACAGTCATCGGTTTGATCCGGGATGATGATGAGTCTGCATACAGGCGGGAGGTGGAGCAGCTGATCCTCTGGTGCAGCCAGAACCATCTTGAACTTAACCCAGCCAAAACGGTGGAGATGACTGTGGATTTCAGGCGATACCCCCCTTCATTTCCCCCACTCACCATCCTCGACAGCACAGTGTCCACTGTGGACTCCTTCAAGTTTCTGGGTACCACAATCTCCCGGAACCTGAAGTGGTCCTCCCATATAGACACTGTCCGGAAAAAGGCCCAGCAGAGGTTGTTTTTTCTGCGTCAGCTCAAGAAGTTTGATTTGCCTCAGGAGCTGCTGGTTGTCTTCTACACCGCCATCATCCAATCTGTCCTCTGCTTTTCCATCACTGTCTGGTTTGGATCTGCCACTAAACAGGACAAGACCAGACTGCAGCGGATGGTTAAGTCTGCGGAGAGGATCATTGGTACCGACCTAGAGAGAACTTATATCGGTCCATAACCAGGAAACGGGCGGGAAACATCTGTGCTGACCCATCACACCCCGGCCACAAACTGTTTGAACTTCAATCTTCTGGTCGTCGTTACAGATCACTGAAGGTCAAAACCACCCGTCACAGGAACAGTTTCTTTCCTCAAGCCATCACTCTGATGAACTCCTAACATTCACCTAGTCTTACCTGTTGCTGTACTCATGACTTTTCATCCATTATTACATTGCACATAACTCTCACACTGCTTTTTACTTCACTCACATTATATCACTGAATCTGAGTTCACATTGAAATACTGTGTGACTGTATATTTTTTCATATATTTCTGCAAAGTGTGGTTAGTCTGAGTAAATAACTGCATATATTCCTGTATATATTTGCATCCTTTTATAGAAACATGGACAGACTGTAATTTACTGTACATACTCTGTTGTCATTGAATCCTTATTTAAATCCTCCACCTGAACAACGAGAGCAAGTTTTTAGCCAAAGTCAAATTCCTTGTATGTGTTGTGCATACTTGGCCAATAAAGCTGATTCTGATTCTGATTCTAATTCTGATTCTGACATGTAGACCATCAAACTGCTGAGTTTTTCAGGAAAACAGTGGAGTCATCAGAATATGTCAGCATATGCAAAGGGTTCATTGTCAATATTTAATAACTGAATTTGAAAATGTCTTTCTCTATGCTGATTTGCTTAGATGTAAGCAGTAAATGAATGAAAGGTGTTTGTCTAACATGATCTGACCTGAAGTGTTTGATTTTTTGTAAAAATAAAGATAGCACTGTACTAATTGATTGATGCTTGTGTTTTTCTCGAGACCTCAGACATTCTGACTCATAGAAAAACAGCGGCTCTGAGAGGACTCCCCATCTTTGTCCGAGATGACACTTCCAAGTTTTTCCTGCAGTGTTCAGTAAGTATTCTTAAGTTAGTTCAAAATTGACTGAATGATTTCATAGCCATTGCTTTTATGAGCATATTTATTATTACATTACCTTTTTCTAATCAATTAGACTAAAGATTGATTTTTTTTTTTTACTCTATACAAAGAGCAACCCTGACGTATTAGACACTGACATAATGCACGGCTCAGGAGACACACACGCAGGCTCAGAGTAGATTTTACAGCTTTATTCAACAACAAGAGTGTGTGGCTGCGTGTCTGTGAGGTGTAGATGTATTGGTGGTGGACGTCTGCTTCAGGCGCGGAGGCAGGTAGCCGTGCAGCCGGACAACCCTATGGGAGAGAGCACAGGGAGAGGGGTAACGGGCACCACACCAATACAGGGAATTAACAGGATGTGCTGGCTTACTTGGTTTGGGCAGGTGGCTGGCGTTGACAAGGGCGGAACCCGGGAGACAGCGACCTGGAGCACCTGTGACAGCAGCGAGGATGCGGCGGTGAGGAGACGTGGTCCGCCGCCGGGAGATCCACCTGTGCACAGGGGAGAAGACTGGAGAAGAAGGTAAGAGATGCTTACGTGGGTAATCTTGCTTGAAGAAGGGGGTTCCTTTCAGCAAGGGAGGCCGATGAGATCAGACGGCTTCAGGACGAAGCCCAGGGCAGAGTGGTTTAAATCCCTCGCCGCTGATGAGGCGCAGGTGTGCGCGCAGCTGGCGCCGCTGATGAGCGGCGAGTCGTGACAGTACTCCCTCCTCTAGCAGCGCCTCCTGGCGATGGTTTCTCCGGGTGCGCTCGGTGGAACTCAGTGATGAGAAAGGGATCCAACACAAACGAGGGACGCACCCATTGTCTCCATTCAGGTCAATAGCCCTCCAAGTCCACCAAGTACTGTAGCCTGTGACCCAGGTGCCGGGAGTCCAGGATGGCAGAGACTGTCCAGGCCGGGTGGCCACCTATCATCCGGGGCACGGGCAGCGCTGCAGGTGGAGGGCAGAGGGGATCAGACACCACCGGTTTCACCTTGGAGACGTGGAAGGTGGGATGGATGTGGAGGGAGGGGGGAATAGCCACACGCACAGCCACCGGGTTGACAATTTTGGTGATGGGGTATGGGCCAATGAAACGTTGGGCCAGCTTTCTCCTCTCACCCTTTAAATTGACGTCCTGTGTGGATACCCAGACTCGTTGGCCCACCTGGTAGGCAGGGGCAGGTCTCCTGTGCCGGTCCGCCGTGGACTTGTTGCACTCCGCCGTGCGTAAAAGCGCATTGTGCGCTGTGGACCAGAAGGAGCGGCACCACCTAAGGTGTGCCTGGACCAAGGGGACAGCTAACTCGCTCTCCTGTGCGGGGAACAGAGGTGGATCATAGCCCAGGGATGCCTTAAAGGGGGACATCCCAGTAGCAGAAGAGCGAGATGTGTTGTGGGCATACTCCACCCAGGCGAGATGTGTGCTCCAGGACGCAGGCTTCGACACGGTGACGCAGCGGAGAGCAGCCTCCAGCTCCTGGTTGGTCCGTTCACACTGCCCGTTGGATTGGGGGTGATGGCCGGAGAAGAGGCTTACTTTGGCTCCTAGGGTGTTGCAGAAGCATTTCCAGACGTCCGAGGCAAATTGAAGGCCCCGATCAAAGACCACGTCAACCGGTATCCCATGCAGCCTGACCACGTGCTGGATGAGGAGATCAGCCGTCTCCAAAGCAGAGGGGAGCCCCCGTAATGGCACAAAGTGGGCGGCCTTGGAGAAGCAGTCAACGATGGTCAGAACTGTGTCGAAGTTGTTGGAGATGGGGAGACCGGTGATGAAGTCGAGGGCGATGTGTAACCAGGGCCTAGCAGGGACGGGCAGGGGCTGGAGCAGGCCCGCGGGGGGAGCGTTACCTGACTTGCTGGTGGCACAAATGGGGCAGGCCCGGGTGTAGCGGGCAGCGTCCTTCCACAGCCCCGGCCACCAGAAGGAGCGTTAGAGCAGGTCGATCATCCGGGAGGACCCAGGGTGGCAGGTGAGTTTGGATGTGTGGAGCCAGTAAATAACCTCCCCCCGGACAGCAGATGGAACGAAGAGCCTCCCCTCCGGTCCGCCGCCAGGGTCCGGTTCCGACTCCTGAGCCCTCCGGATCTTGCTCTCGATGTCCCAGGAGATGGCCCCCACGACGCACGACCTGGGCAGGATGGTGTGGACTGCGTCCTCTGACGCCTCAGGGGCGAATTGCCTGGAGAGGGCGTCAGGTAGGCCGTTCTTGGAGCCCGGCCGGAACGTGATGGTAAAGCGGAACCTCGCAAAGCACAAGGACCAGCGTGCCTGGCGGGCATTCAGACGCTTGGCAGTTCTTAAATATTCCAAGTTCTTGTGATCAGCGAGGACCACGAAAGGCAAGGCGGCCCCCTCCAGCCAGTGGCGCCACTCCTGAAGCGCGAGCTTGATGGCGAGCAGCTCTCTGTCACCCACATCATAATTTCGTTCCGCCGGGGACAAGCGCCGAGAGAAGAAGGCGCAGGGCCATTTGGCCCCGTTAGCAGGTGACCGCTGGGACAACACCGCCCCCACCCCTGTATCTGAAGCGTCTACCTCGACGATTCACTGCAGCGCGGGGTCAACCTGGCTGAGGACCCGGGAGGAGGAGAATTCCGCCTTCAGCGCCTGGAACGCCGCTGCGGCCTCTTCAGTCCACCGGAACGGGGTCTTCGGGGAGGTGAGGCGGGTCAGAGGGCCGACGATGGCTCCAAAGTTTGGGACGAAGCGGCGGTAGAAATTGGCAAACCCGATGAATTGCTGCACCTGTTTCCTCGAGGTAGGTGTGGGCCAATCTACCACCGCTTTAACCTTCGCTGGGTCTGGGAGCACCTGATCATGGGAGATGATGAAACCCAGGAAGGACGTTGTCTTGGCATAAAATTCACATTTTTCAGCCTTCACATATAACTGGTTCTCCAGCAGCCTCTGAAGGACCCGCCTCACGTGGACCCGGTGCTCGTCCCTGGATCTGGAGAAGATGAGGATATCATCCAGGTAGACGAACACGAAAAGGCCGATGTAGTCCCGGAGGACGTCATTGATGAGGCGCTGAAAGACGGCTGGGGCGTTGGTCAACCCGAACGGCATAACCAGGTACTCAAAGTGGCCATTCGGGGTACGGAAGGCTGTCTTCCACTCGTCTCCCTCCTGGATCTGGACGAGGTGGTAAGCGCTGCGGAGGTCCAGCTTGGTGAACCAGGTCGCCCCCTGGAGGGAGTGGAAGGCGGTGTCCATTAGGGGCAGGGTGTAGCGGTCCTTCTCCGTGATGTCGTTGAGGGCGCGGTAATCTATGCAGGGGCGAAGAGAACCGTCCTTTTTGGAGATGAAGAAGAACCCTGCGCCTAATGGAGATGACGAAGGGCGGATTATCCCAGCACTGAGCGACTCCTTGAGATAGGTGTTCATTGCCTCCCTCTCCGGCACTGACAGGCTGTAGAGACATCCCTAGGGTAATGGAGCCCCCTGGCAGATGTTTATGGCACAGTCGTAGGGCCGGTGTGAAGGAAGGGACATCACCTTGGACTTGCTGAAGACTGCGCCCAGGCCGTGGAACTCTGAGGGCACCAAGGTGAGATCTGGGGGCGCAGCATCCTTGGCAGAGGGAGGAGAGGATGGGGCGCAGGCTGCGGATTGGAGGCAGGTGCCCATGCAGAAGGGACTCCAGGCTGCCACTCTTCCGGTCTTCCAGTCCAGGACAGGGTTGTGGAGGCGGAGCCATGAGTATCCGAGTGTTACCGGTGAGACAGAGGGTAACAGGACATAGAAGGTGATGTCCTCCCGGTGGTTTCTGGAGATGATGACCGGAACGGGGATCGTCCGGTGAGTCACTTTCCCCAGGGAGACACGGGAGAGGTTGACTAGGGCAAGAGGAGTAGCAAGAGGGTGGCAACGGATGCCCAATCGGGTTGCCAGGCTCTGTGAAATAAAGTTCCCCTCCGCGCCTGAGTCCACCAGTGCATGCGTGAGATGCCCTGTGGGGTTGTGACAGAAACGGATGGGCAGCGTCAAATGAGTGAGGGGAGTTAACCGATTAGAGTCCGCGAGGCCCCCTACAGTGACTCGCGGACCTCCCCGTTTGGCTTTTCCGGACAATGCTCCATGGTGTGTTGGCTGCCCCTGCAATACATGCAGAGGCCCAACTCACGGCGGCATTGTTTCTCCGCTGGAGGGAGCTTTGACCGGCCCATCACCATCGGCTCCGACTCCTCTGAGGACTCTGGTGGTGGTAACGCCAGGGGGCGAGCTTGGGACAGGCGCACCGAGGCTCTCCGCGAGCGAAAAGTGGACTTCCGCTCTGAGGCGCGCTCGCGCAGCCTGTTGTCCAAGCTGATGGCAAGGGAAGTCAGCTCCGCTAGCGTCTCCGGGATATCCTGGCCGGCCAGCTCATCCCTCAGACCGGAGTTAAGGCTGCGAAGGAAGATGCCGCAGAGCGAACGCTCTTCCCAGCCAACTTCCTCCGCTGTGACCTGGAAGTCGATCGCGTAATCAGCGGCCGATCAGCTCCCCTGTTAGAACTGAGGAGGCAATCGACCTGGACACTCTCCATACGCGAGTGATTGAACACTTCCAGAAACTGATGCACGAACTGGCCATAGGTGAGGGTGGTGTAGCTGGGCTTCGCCATTACGGCGTAAGCCCAGGTAAGCGCCCGACCCTCCAGGAGGTTCCCAATATAGCCAATCCAGCTGTGGTCTGAGGGAAAATCTCCGGGAATGCGGTGGAACACTGACTCACATTGCATGATAAACCCCCGCGCTCCACCGAGCTTGCTGCTAAAGCGGGCGGGGGTTGGAATGGGTGTGAGTTGTGCCGGCGCGCCCGGAGCAGGCTGGCCGGCGACCGGAGCAGTGGGAGCTGCGCCACCCTGACGAGCCGGGGGGAACGGCTGCCGGGGGTCCAGGCGGTCTAATCGGTTAGTAATGAGGGTTAATTGGTTGAGAATCACTTGTTGCTGGTGGGCTATTAAATCCACCCGAGCCTCGAGGGTGGTAAGACGGTGTGCGAGCCCGCTGTCTGCCGAGCCACTCGGCTGAAGCCGTACTGACATAATGCACGGCTCAGGAGACACACACGCAGGCTCAGAGTAGATTTAACAGCTTTATTCAACAACAAGAGTGTGTGGCTGCGTGTCTGTGAGGTGTAGATGTATTGGTGGTGGACGTCTGCGTCAGGCGCGGAGGCAGGTAGCCGTGCAGCCGGACAGCCCTATGGGAGAGAGCACAGGGAGAAGGGTAACGGGCACCACACCAATACAGGGAATTAACAGGATGTGCTGGCTTACTTGGTTTGGGCAGATGGCTGGCGTTGACAAGGGCATAGCCCGGGAGACAGCGACCTGGAGCGCCTGTGACAGCAGCGAGGATGTGGCGGTGAGGAGACGTGGTCCGCCGCCGGGAGATCCACCCGTGCACAGGGGAGAACACTGGAGAAGAAGGTAAGAGATGCTTACGTGGGTAATCTTGCTTGAAAAAGGGGGTTCCTTTCAGCAAGGGAGGCCGACGAGATCAGACGGCTTCAGGACGAAGCCCAGGGCAGAGTGGTTTAAATCCCTTGCCGCTGACGAGGCGCAGGTGTGCGCGCAGCTGGCGCCGCTGATGAGCGGCGAGTCGTGACAGACACACCTGTTCCCACTGGAGTACCTTCGCATGATTTAGGGTTTTTGGGAGAAAGTGGCTTTATTCATCCAAAGGTGATTATTAATGTTTATCCTGTACCTTTTGAATAAAGCCATTGACTCATTTTTTTTAATATGAACTCTTCCAGCTGCATAAAGAGAGTGATGACTAAGAAAATGGTATATCAATGATCTTTGATATACCACTGACATATTTCCCTCATCATTTAATTATTTTATATGTTGGTAGAGATGTATTCTGTCTCTCAGTTGTCATTAACTGTAAATCATGTATCCGTGCTTTTTCCATAGGCTAGCGACACAGAAGAACGAGTGATCAGGGATGTGACTGTTGCAATCCTCTCCGTTCATGAAGATGATGATGCACTGAATGCAGTTAATTTGGCTGTTGTGCTGGAGGGGGCCATCATCCCGCAAGACTTACCAGACCTCTGCACTGCCTTTGCATATCTGTTTGGCCTCTTGTACACAATGAACACTGACTATCCAAAGGAGATGTTCTACACTTTTGAGGCTGTTCAGTGCATCTTTTTTGACCTTGGTTCTCGATGCTCACAGCGCATAAGGTCGCTGAGAACAAAGCTTCAGCTGTATATGGAAAGCACAAAATGTTGCAAGTGTCTGTGCCAGTTCACATATAGTGCCTGTTTGTTACATGTTAACTTAGCTTAATGGCTGCATATGTCATAATTTTACAATTGCAGTTCCTATAATCGTTGTTGTTGTGGCCCAACCATGTTCATTGTCACTGTTGTCACTCTTGTCTCTTACATGCTTGCATTCTATTGAAGAAAGAATATTGAAGCCAGTGCTGTAATTTTAGTTTTATTTTATTTTTTTAAGATTCTTTTATGTGGCACTGATTTTAACAGTTTTAAATTAAATAAGAGTGGACAACAGTTGTGTTAAGGCCAAGTGAGTTTTATGTACAGAGATAGACAATACTGTCTACAAACAGAAATGTTTGCACATGTATAAAGCCAGACGCATGTTGAAAAATGCCTTTGCTGCCTTTAAAGAATAAAGGCAAAGTTTGAGCTATGCTTTGAGCATTATTTTCATACATTACATATACATAATACATAATTTTTTATGTTAATGCAACAAGAATATCTGCTTTTATTAAAAGTGGAAAGACAGCATTAAAACAAGAATTTCATTGTTAGTCTCTCAATAATATTTGAATTGGTATAAACACACAGTTTTATCATATTGAAGGAGGAATTCTTTGTTTATTCCATAAAATAATATACGTATAATTAAAGTTAAAATGTGTGGTATTTCAATAAGAAATTTGTTGCTGTTTCCACCAAAATATTCTTTTTAAGTAAACTAAAAACTCCAAGTTAGCAGAACTCATATCTTAACTTGGGAACTTAAGTTTAGTCAACAACTTCATAAATTGTTGAGAAAACTCAAAAATCTATTGCATCATGTTGCCTTGATAATTTGAGTTTTCTCAGCCTTTTTTTTTTTTTTTACAGCGTATGGGAGAGCCGGGACCTCGCTCTTTGGAGTCGCTCAGAGGCTAAGCACTTACTCTGCTCCCTGTACTCTTGTGCTTGACGCGCCGTCAGAGGAAGCCCCAATCTCGGAGCCGTCTTCCACGAAGAGGAGACACGTGCACCTCAAGAAGCCTCCAGACTTACCCACGGCAGCTCTGCTTCCTCCTCCTCCTACACCTTGGTCGGCTGGATCCATGGAAGAACCAGAGGAACGCAGACTGGTGTTGCTGGCCGAAACTGAACTTCTCCTGGAGGTGGAGCCGTGGCTCCTCTCGGAGATGGCAATGAAATTTGAGGAATTTTCTCCAAGGGAGCCGGAGCTCCAACCCGAAGTCAAGCACGCTCTCCCCCTGGAATTTCCTGTTCCTCCACAATGTCACCGTTCCTGGAGGTTACACCCTAAAGGCTCATCCATCACCCAGCCAGCAAGCCCTCTCTCACCAGTGGAGGAGAAAACCACAGCAGAGACATTTTTTCCTCCAGCTGCCTCACCCACAGCCACCTCCTCCTCAGCTCTTTCATCTGGCAAGGTGGAGGGGGCAGTTTTTTCTCCGGCCTCTCCCCCCTCCGTGCCTGTTTGGGAGGCTTCTCCACCACTTAATGAGGGGCCCAAGCCCGAGTTGGACACGGAGAGAGATGAAGATGCTCCAGACGTGGCTGGAGACACTGAGAGCAAGGAAAACAGGCAAGTTTTTTCTTTTTCTATCCCTGTTATTGTTGAACAATTTTGCCTGTTCCCTGGTCAAGGGACTCAGGGTTCACAGTCTCCTGAGTTCCCTGCACCAGCAGCATGTCATAACCCCTCACCGGTCCTCTCCGTGTCCTCTCTCTGTGCTCCCAAGAGTTTGCCGGCCTCAGATCCAAGCAGCCAGAGGAAGGAGGAGCCTGAGGCCTGGGATGATCCTGTTCCAGGGTCGACGGTGAGGCAGCCCCCAGCCACCACACCAGATGAGCCGCCAGCATGGGAGGGAGCACATGGGGGCACTGAGACTGCGACCACCATCATGCCTGCTGCTGGGGTCCGCTGCAGCAGAGTCACCCAGCGAACCTGACCTCAAGCAGACCGGGCCCAAGATGTCGTCATTGAGATTGATGGAGTCCTGGACGGTGGTGAAGCTCGAGTTAAAGCAAATTCTCTCTCTAGTTTTTCATATGTCATTTCAAGAGAGATCTTGTCTGGCTCTTGGTGAGGAGAGTCACGTGCAGCCCTCATCTGCATCTGAACTCACCTTGCCGAGCTCTGCCACTGCCGGAGACAGTAGCCACCTTCCCTCTCCTGTCACTCCTGAGCTTCCTCCTAGGGTCGCCAGAGAGGATCCACCACTGCCTGGGGTCCCCGCGGAAAACGACGGGAGTCCAGCCTTCCGGGTGGAGGTGGAGGTGGAGGTGGGGGCTCTGTCCCGATCTGGGACCTCCATGGGTGCCACATCTCCTCGGCTTGGTGAGCCATCACATCCTGGATCGTCAGAGTCCTAGACGGCGGTGAAGCCCTAGTTCAGGTGAGTACATTCCTTAGTCTCTCTCTTGCTTATTTTGGTGCTATCTAGCCTGACTCTTGGTGAGGAGAGCCAGGAGCAGCTCGCCGCTGCACGTGGGCTCACCTCGCCGGGCTCTGCCACTGCCGGTGACCCTGACTCTGAGCTCCTTGCTAGGGTCGTCGGAGAGCAGCTAATGCCAACTGAGGCCACTGAGGATCAAGGTTCGTCATCCAAGCTTGCTGTGGAGGTAGTTATGAACATTGCTATGTCCCAGGCTGGGACCACTGCGGGTGCTACAATGTCCTTGCCCAGGACCACCGTGTGTGCAAAGATGACCCAGACCGGGAATACCACGGGTGCAATGATGTCCCAGACCGGGACCACCATGGGTTCAACGCTGGCCCAGCCAGGGCCCACTGCGGGTGCAATAATGTCCCAGACTTGGGACACCACAGGTGCTACCACGTCCCAAGCTGGGGCCACCGAGGGGGTTGCCGGCCAGGCTGGGAATGCCAAGACCTTCGGGGTGCCCTTTCCTCCTCCGCTGTACGCCATCGTGGTCCACGGGCCCCCGCCAACTGATGCCATTGGGGTTCTCTCCTGCCAGTACGGCCTCCCACCTTCAAGCCTCCCGGTGGGTAGGCTGCATCCGTGCTCATCCCTTCGGTACTGGTGGCTCAGCAACACTGGCCGGCCACCTGAAGTAATTGGTCTCCGAGCTGGGCGGTCTGTCAGAGCCAAGGGGCCGCCCAACCGGTCTCAACGCACCACCCGCTGGGTCTGGGATCTTGGTCGGCCCCCTGAACTTTTGGACTTTTTGAGATTGTGGGAGACTGTTCTTTACCTTGTGGGGTTGGTGGGGTGTGTCCCTTGTTTTGTGGGTGTATTATGTCTGGGATTGGTCATGTTTTTGTTCCCTCCAAACCTGTTTCCCCCACCTCCTGCCCTGGGTAGTTTATTGCAGTTTTGGCCGGGGGGTGGGGGTGGGGGTTCTTCTGTCACTCTGTGGATGTTACCTGTGGTGTCTGTAATCCACCCATTGGGGGGGGGGGGGCTCTCTCATGTGTCTTGAGTTCATGTCTTGCTTACCCCAGACACAGACCATTGTTGTTTTTTGTCTTTTCTGTTTTTGTGTCTGCACATTGGTCTGGGTTTCTGTGTGTCGGCCTCTCTCTCTCCCCAGACACTTTTCACTTGTGGTTCACTGGCTGCTGCAGCGAGCAGCATGTAATCAGCACACCTGCAGTGGCTGCACACTCCTGTTTTCACCTGTGTCATTAGTCCACTGTTTATTTAATTTCTGTCGTTTCACTTACTGTCACAGCGTAGTCAGTTCCTGCACACAGTCTGAATCACTTTTCTAATTGTTCACAGTGACTGGGAGTCTTTCCTTTTGACTCATCACTTTTCCTCAGGCTTGTGGTGTTGATTTTCCAGAGCCAGCTTCGTTCAGTTCATCCACCAGTTGTTATGATTCTCTCTGCGCTTTTAAGCATTGCACGGAAGAAGGATTGAAAAACCCAATTGCAGGAGTAGAACGTGCACTTTATTCACAAACTCCCAAACATAACAGTCCAGCTTACAGTCACGATAATAAACAGAGAGTTGAAATGATGACAATGAGGCCACCAGACATACAGGGACGCCACCAGGATGCTCAGCAGCCTGGGGAAGGGAATGCCTAGTGGCGAACTGGCAGTCGGCATGAAGAGAAAGGCAACCTGTACTTACGGCTTGAGCAATCCAGGGCTGTCCGTGCAGTCCGGTGGATGAGGGTGATAAGGGACAGCTGCTTACACCCAAGAGGTAAACAATCTTGTGACGCAAGAGAAGACAACAACATCAGGCTGAAAGTAAACGTAGGTAATAATAACTAACTTGCACGGAGGTACATGCTGTTGTGCATAACGCTGAATGCTCCGATGGTCTCTTCCTACTAACCCAGCGTCTAAGTACTAATAATACTAACAAGGGAAGAGACTGCCGGTGTGAGAATGCGTGGGCTGAACAATAATGAACACCATGTGTGTATGAGTGAGTGTCTGAGCCTATGAATGGGAGTGAATGAAGTGCGTGTGGGTACGTGTGTGAAACACCCATAATACAGAACAGCTGGTGATACTGACAGGAGGAGGAGGCGTGCCCGAGCTGTCAGGGAGTGGAGGACCCAAAGGACTCCCTGAAGTGCCTGTTGGAAAATAGGGCAAAACTAATCATGGGTCAGAACTGGGTTTGGAACCATCAAACCCAAGTCCATGACACCAGTAAATCTCCTCTCCTGATTAGGGTCCCGTTTCTTTGTGGTTTCCCTCCCGAGGTCCTGTCTGACCTGGGAGGCGTGATGTGAACTTTCTCCTCTTTTCCTATTTTTTCAAGTTCATGTTTTGTGTGTTCCCTTCGGCTGCCAGACGGCCCGAAGGCATGACGGGGACTTCCTCCTCTCCCAGTAGCGTGTGTATATTGGTTTGCAGCTGGACAATTTGAATCATTGTCTTTTTGTTAATAAAGCACACTCTTCACCAACTTTTGGGCTCACTTCCAATTCCTCCATGTGCTGCACAAAGATGCAGCGTACATGACAACTACTGAACAGACTTTAAAGCAATTTTGATCAGAAGGGGCTCTAGGCCTACACACAATCCCAGTACATTTTGCAGGTGATCCATGAAGGAGACTTGGCAGAGCTATGCGCTCTCTGAGTGATATTCTAGTTTAGTAATGAGGAGGTGACTTCCTCACTAACACCTTACAAGTTGAGCTGTGATTACAGAACTTCAATATTAGATTAGATTAGATTAGATTCAACTTTATTGTCATTACACATGTATGAGTACAAGGTAACGAAACACAGTTTAGCATCCAATCAGAAAGTGCAAAGGACAGCAGTGCAGTATATACGGTAATTAGCAGTATGTGCAATTTAAGCAAATATATGCAAATATATGCAGCAGTGCAGAAAGTTAAGAGTACTGTTATGTGCAAATAATGTACAATAAGTTAGATGTAGTTATGCAGTTATGTACAGGTGAGGATGGTAAGAGATGATGGTAAGAGAGTCAGCGGGGAACTAAGTTCAATAACGTGACAGCTGTTGGAAAGAAACTGTTCCTAAACCTGCTGGTTCTAGTCCGAAGGGTTCTGAAACTCCTTCTGGAGGGGAGAAGCTGGAACAGTTCATGAGCAGGATGGTTGGAGTCCCTAAGAATGCTACGTGCCTGGCGCAGACATCTTTTCCTGTAGACATCCTCTATAACTGGAAGTGGAGTCCCTGTGATGCATTGGGCGGTTTTCACCACCCGCTGCAGCGCCTTACGGTCAGCGACAGAGCAGCTCCCATACCAGACTGTGATACAGTTGGTCAGGGTGCTCTCTATCACGCAGCGGTAGAAGTTGCCCAGGATGTCAGTTGACAGATGGTTCTTCTTCAGTGTCCTCAAGAAGAAGAGGCGCTGATGGGCCTTCTTGATCAGGCTGGTGGTGTTAACTGACCAGGACAGGTCCTCCGAGATGTGGGTCCCCAGGAATTTGAAGCTGGGGACACGTTCAACAGCTATGCCATTGATATGGATGGGGTCATGTGTCTCTTCCCTCTCCTTCCTGTAGTCCACTATGAGCTCCTTGGTTTTGCTGGTGTTAAGGAGCAGGTTATTGTCAGCGCACCAAGTAGCCAAGTGCTCAACCTCTGCCCTGTAATCTGACTCGTCGTTGTCCCTGATGAGTCCAATCACCATGGCGTCATCTGCGAACTTTATGATGGAATTGGATCCATACATAGGCCCGCAGTCATGGGTGAAGAGGGAGTAGAGGAATGGGCTGAGCACACAGCCCTGTGGTACACCAGTGTTGAATGTGATGACGGAAGAATGGTTGGGGCCTGACCTAACATGCTGGGGTCTGTTGGTCAGAAAATCCATGATCCAGTTGCAGGTGGAGGTACTGATTCCCAGGTCCCCAAGTTTAGTGAGCAACTTGGAGGGGATAACTGTGTTGAATGCTGAGCTGAAGTCAACAAACAGCATTCTTGCGTAGGTGTTCTTGTCATCCAGGTGTGAGAGTACATAGTGCAGCGCTGTAGAAACCGCATCCTCTGTACTCCTGTTGCTCCGGTAGGCAAACTGGTGAGGGTCCAGTGTAGGGGGCAGGCCTTTTTGAGCTGTGCCAAGACCAGTCGCTCAAAGCACTTCATGACTATGGGCGTCAGTGCCGCAGGGCGATAGTCATTTAGGCACGATGGTGTTGAATGTTTCGGCACTGGAACTATTGAAGTGGTCTTGAAGCACGCTGGTACCACGGCCTGGGCCTGGGACAGATTGAAGATGTCTGTGAAGACCCCTGCCAGCTGCTTAGAGCATGCCCACAGCACACGCCCAGGAATGCCGTCAGGGCCAGCAGCATTACGTACGTTGACATGACTCAGTGCGTTACGGACGTCGGTGTGGGTGAGTGTGAGGTGGTGGAGGTCATCAGAGGGTGGGAAATTGATGTTCTTTTCGTTATTGTCCTTGTCAAAACGAGCATAGAAGTCATTTAGCTCATTGAGAAAGGGCACAGTCATGGCTATAGGTATGGAGTTGCTGGGCTTATAATCAGCGATAGCTTGAATGCCCTGCCACATGCGTCGAGGGTCAGAGTCCCTAAAATGTTCCTCCACCTTCAGCTTGTAGCTGTGCTTGGCCTTCTTGATGCCCCTCTTCAGATCTGCCCTGGATGAACTGTAGGCCTGTGCATCACCAGATCTAAAGGCATTGTTACGTGCTTTTAGCAGAAGCCGCACTTCTCTGTTCATCCACGGCTTCTGATTTGGGTACGTGGTGATCTGTCTTTCCGTGGTGACACTGTCAATAGTGGTGTTGATATGGTCCAGGACTGAGTGGGTGTAAGAGTCGATGTTTATGTGGGAGCCACAGGTAGCCTGAGAGGTGAACATACTCCAGTCTGTGTTCCTAAACTTCTCCTGGAGTACAGAGTCAACCCCCTCTGGCCACACTTTGATGGACCTCACTGATGGCTTCACCCGGTTGATGAGCGGTACATACTTGGGGGTAAGGAACAAAGATAAGTAATCAGACTGACCTAGGTGGGGGAGGGGAGTTGCTGTGTAGGCTCCCACGATATTGGTGTAAACATGGTCCAATGTTTTGTCCCCTCTTGTGTGACAGGAGACATGCGGGTAGAATTTAGGAAGCACTGTCTTGAGGATAGAGTGGTTAAAATCACCCCCCACAATAAATGCTGCCTCTGGATGTACAGTTTGTTGTTTGCTAATAGCTGCATGCAGTTCTTTCATAGCAAGCTTAGCATTAGCATCTGGAGAAATGTAAGCCGCTGTTATGATGGTACAAGTGAACTCGCATGGCAGATAGAAAGGTCTACATTTGACCATGAGAAACTCCAGGTTAGCTGAGCAGTGTCTCTCAACAGTGACAGAGTTCGTGCACCAAGCCTTGTTAATATAAATGCACAATCCCCCACCTTTTTTCTTACCGGAGTCAGCTGCTGCTTTGTCTGCCCGGAGCGTGTGTAGGCCGGCTAGCTCGATAGCATTGTCGGGTATTCCACTGTAAAGCCATGTTTCCATAAAAATCATGATATTGCAGTTGATAAGTCTCTTATTGTTGGTGATCCGAAGCCGTAGTTCACTCATTTTGCTCGCCAGTGACCGTACATTAGCAAGGCAGATACTGGGTAGAGAGAGCCGGTACGATGTTAGCTTTAGCTTAGCTCTTAGCCCACCGCGCTTACCCCGCCTTTGTTTACGGTTCTTACGCCACCTGCAAACACTTCCGGTCGGCCGGGAAGCCTGCTGAGCATCGGGTGTTCTCTGGAGCTCAGGGATGAGACGTAGGTTGAGGCATAGGTTGCTGATAAAAAGATCATTATCGTTGCTTTGTAATCCAATGTCCAAAAGCTCATCTCGGGTATAAGATGTAAAAGCAGAGCTGTTCTGAACGAACATACCCAAAATGAGCAGAAATAACACTGCTAATCCTCAAAATCTGATAGGACGCTGAGCCTCACGTTGTGCACGCGCCGCCATCTTGGTCCAACCAAGGTCCAATATGTACACTTTTGCATGTTTTATTATTTATTTATTTGTTTTCAGCTGCTCCCTTGTGGGGTCACCACAAGGATTTTTGCAGCTGATATCCTTCCTGGCACAACCCTGTCCATTTACCCGGGCTTGGGATCAGCACAGGGAGCACACTGTGTTACCAGCTTTGCCTGCTCCTTTAAAAAGGATACATCTCTGTAGATCCACTGTGTATACAGTGTATACAACTCCCCCCACTCGGGAGATCGGATCACAACTTGGTTCATCTCCGGCCGGTGTACAAACCCCTAGTGCACAGACAACCTCCGGCCATGCGGACAGTGAAGTTATGGTCTGAGGAGGCAATGGACGCTCTAAAGGGCTGTTTTGAAACCACCGCCTGGGAGCAGCTCTGTGATCCACATGGTGAGGACATCGATGGCCTCACTCACACCATCACAGACTACATCAGCTTCTGTGTGGACAACACCGTTCCCACCATGACCATACGGTGTTGCTCAAACAACAAACCCTGGATCAACCCTGAGATAAAAACACTTCTGAGAGAGAAGAAGAGGATCTTCAGGTCGGGGAACAGGGAGATGCTGAAGTCCGTACAGAGGGAGCTGAGGAGAAAGATCAGAGAAGGCAAGGAAAGCTTCAGGAAGAAGATGGAGGACAAGCTGCAACAGAGCAACATCAGTGGGGTCTGGAGAAACCTTAAAACCATCTCTGGGCTCCAGAATACCTCCCCCCAGGCCACGGGGGGCAGGGAGTGGGCGAACAATCTGAATCTGTTTTTTAATAGGTTTGACCAACCGCCCTCCCCCCGACTGCACAACAACCACTGCTGCCTCTGAAGACATCGAGTCCTGCTGCCCACACCCCACTCCACCATCACCCCCCCTCCACTCCCAACACACAGGCCCCCAACCTGACCGTCACTAAGACCCAGGTGAGGACGGAGCTGAGGAAGATCAAGGCGAGGAAGGCGTCGGGACCGGACGGCATCAGTGCAAAGCTCCTCAAGTCCTGTGCAGACCAGCTGTGTGGGATTGTGGAGTACATCTTCAACCTGAGCCTGAAGCTGGGGAGGGTACCACAGTTGTGGAAAACATCTTGTGTGGTACCTGTACCAAAGACTTCCCACCCCAAAGATCTGAACAGCTACAGACCAGTGGCCCTGACGTCCCTCATGATGAAGACCCTGGAGAGACTGTTCCTTGCTCACCTCTGCCCCCTGGTGGGACTAGCGATGGATCCACTCCAGTTCGCCTACCAGCATGGTATTGGGGTGGAGGATGCGGTCATCTTCCTCCTTCACCGTTCTCTGTCCCACCTGGAGAAGCCCGGGAATGCAGTGAGGATCATGTTCTTTGACTTCACCAGTGCTTTCAACACCATCCAACCGATGATCCTGAAAGACAAGCTGCTGTGCGCAGGGGTGGACTAGCACCTGTCATCATGGATCCTGGACTACCTCACAAACCGGCCAAAGTTTGTGAGAACCCGGGACTGTGTATCCGACACGATCATCGGTAGCACGGGGGCCCCGCAGGGAACGGTTTTGGCTCCCTTCCTGTTCACCCTTTATACTGTGGACTTCTCACACAACACAACACACTGCCATCTACAGAAGTTCTCTGACGACTCTGCGATCGTTGGCCTCATCTCCAACGGAGATGAAGCTGAGTACAGAGGGCTTGTCCAGGACTTTGTGGACTGGTGCCATCGGAACTGCCTCCAGATCAGATCGCGAGGAAAACTAAGGAGCTGGTGGTGGACTGCAGCAGGGAAGGACAACCCCTCACAGCACCAGTAAACATCCAGTGAACAGACATTGAGATGGTGACATCCTACAAGTACCTGGGTGTTCATCTGAACAATAAACTAGACTGGTCGCACAATACTGATGCACTCTACAAGAAGGGACAGCGCAGGCTGTTCCTACTGAGGAGACTCAGGTCTTTTGGTGTACAAAGGGCGCTGCTGAAGACATTCTACGACACGGTGGTGGCATCAGCCATCACTTTTGGAGTGGTCTGCTGGGGCAGTGGCAATACAGCAGCCGGTAGGAAGAGACTGAACAAACTGATCAAGAAAGCTAGCTCTGTCCTGGGGCAGCACCTTGACCCGGTGGAGGAGATGGGAGAGAGAAGGATGGTGGCTAAACTGTCATCTCTGCTGGAGTCCGAGTTCCACCCTATGCAGGACACACTGAATGCACTAAGGAGCTCATTTAGCAGCAGACTACATCATCCTAAGTGCACAACCGAGATGTTTTGCAGGTCCTTCCTACCAACGGCTGTCAGACTGTATAACCTAAGCGGGGCTGCTTGCAGAGATAGCAAAAAGACATGACAACCTAATAGTATTAAATGCAAAAGACGCAATAGACTTACACAATGGTCCCCTCCGGTATACAACAAGGAAAATACCGGTAGCTATGGAGGGTGACAATATGTATGGGTACATAATCATACCATGTAGGATAACTAAGTAGACGGTTATGCCGTTTCATTCCATCTAGCTACAATGCTCCGCACTGTGTGTTTATATATTTATATATTTATTCCATCTAGCAAAAATGCTCCACACTGTGTGTTTATATATTTACATATTTATTCCATCTAGCTACAATGCTCCACACTGTATGTGTTTATATATTTATATATTTATTCCATCTAGCTACAGTGCTCCGCACTGTGTGTTTATATATCTATATATTTATTCCATCTAGCTACAATGCTCCGCACCGTGTGTCTATATATTTATGTTTATATGTACATATGTATACTCGCTGCTCTTGTTTTTTCTTGCCTTCTGATTGTTGCTTTGAGTGTTGCTATCCCTGTGAGATGGGCACATGCGCACGCAGCGACCGGCAACTGGTGAAAAAGTCCGTTGTCTGTGTGTCTTGTTTTTATGCACTTTAATGTGTTTTTACGAAATTCTCTGTGTCGTTTCTGTCCTGGAATGTTTGTGGACTGTATGGCGAAGAGCTCCCTGGATCCATCAAGATGGAATTCCTCCTCTTTTTTGCATTGCTGCTACTTTTCCTCCAGCTCTTTGTCTGTGAGGTAAACGCGTTCAGCATCATGGCGGGCAGAATACATTATTCCAGGGACATGTTGCTGCATTTAAACACGGTTGATGCAACGGCTGTGATTGAGCCTAAGCCGCAACTGCCGGACTTTATTTTGAAAGACGGACACAGCGATGAAAAGAGAGACGGGAGAGACGGGAGAAGGAAACGCGGAAAGCGTGGAGGCGTGAAATTCCGCCTGAGAAGACATCAGTTTTGTAACATTCCTCTTCCTTCTATGATTTTTGGGAACGCACAATCTCGGAGAAACAAGGTGGATGGAATTAAAGGGAATGTACGCTACCAGAAGGACTTTAAGAACTGCTGTGTCATGGCTTTCACCGAGGCTTGGTTTAATGCGCATGACCGAGACGCAGACCTGTGGATTGACGGCTTTGGAGCCCCACTGCGCTCGGATCGGCAGGAAGAGGTAACGGGGAAACGTCAGGGGGGCGGCGTATGTTTATACATTAATAAGCAGTACTGCACATCTGTCACGGTCAGAGAGCGCATTTGTACACCCGATGTGGAGCTGCTGTCCGTATCGCTACGCCCCTTTTATTTGCCTCGCGAGTTCCCCCAACTTTTCATCACAACTGTGTACATACACCCGAGGGCAGACGCTGACTCCACCTCCAGCACCATCTTTGATGTGATCCAGCGGCTGCAATCAATTTCTCCAGAGGCGCCAAACTTCATTCTTGGGGATTTTAACCATGTTTCTTTAAAGAAGACACTTAAAAACTTTTATCAGTATGTCTCCTGCCCAACCAGGCGAAAAAAGACATTGGACCTGTGCTATGGATCCATAGAGAGGGCCTATAAATCACTCCCCCTTCCTCCTGTAGGATCCTCAGATCACAACTGTGTACATATGCTGCCCACATATAAAACTGCTCTCAGAAGAGGCAAGGTGGAGACGAGAGACATTGATGTATGGACAGAGGATTCAGTGCACAGCCTCCAGGAATGCTTTAACTGTACAGACTGGGAGATGTTCACACTGGCCTGCGGGGATGATTTAGACTCTTTGGTGGACGTCATATGCTCATACATGGCTTTCTGTAAAAATAAGATCATTCCACGTAAACGTTTCAAAATATATCCCAACAACAAGCCATGGGTTACAAAAACAGTTAAATTCTGCTTATAGAGGAAAGCACTTGCCTTTAAACAGGGGTCTGTTTCTGAGCTACAGGTTGCCACAAAAGAGCTGAAGTCCAAAATTTTAAGAGCAAAACAGAATTATAAATCAGAATTGGAAAGCAAGATGGCAACAAAGAAACTTGGTTCAGCCTGGGCCAGTATGAAAACTATTGCAGGCCTTCAGAGCACAGAGCGCAGTAATCGTGTGTTTTTAGATGGTTTTAATTCAGACACAGAGCTGGCTAATGCTCTTAACTGTTTTTATGGTCGTTTTGACTCCTTTGATTTTAGCACAGAAACCCAAGATTTGAAACAGAAACTCAAAGACAATCAGCACTTTAATATTGAGGTGCAGGATGTTAAAAGGGAGTTCTGCGCTGTAAAAGTGAACAAAAGTTAGGGCCCTGATAACATATGTGGGCTCTTGGTAAAGTCCTGTGCACATGAACTGAGTCCTATATTTCATTTCATTTTCAATAAGTCCTTACAGACACAACATGTGCCTAAGATCTGGAAAGAAGCCGTGGTTGTTCCAGTTCCAAAATCCAGCTGTCCTAAAACGGTAAACGACTTTAGACCAGTTGCTTTGACTTCAATTTTAATGAAAATTTTTGAAAAACTGGTCAGATGTGAGGTCCTAAATCAGACTGAGCATGCATCGGATCCTCTGCAGTTTGCCTATAGGCCTCACAGAGGAGTGGATGATGCCACTGTCACACTGTTTAACATGCTTTTTAAACATCTGGATTTTAATGGGACACACGCCAGGCTTTTATTTGTGGACTTTTCCTCCACCTTTAATACAATCCAACCTCATATCTTAGTTGAAAGGCTCCCGCAACAATTTGATTTGAGCAATAATCTGGTGGGTTGGATTCTGGATTTCTTAACCAACAGGACGCAGAGAGTAAGGGTCAATGGTACATTGTCTGACCTAAAGTGCTCTTCTACTAGCTCTCCTCAGGGGTGTGTGTTGTCACCACTACTCTTCATCCTGTACACAAACATGTGTCGGAGCAGACATGACAAAAGACACATTATAAAGTATGCCGAAGACTCAATTATTGTCAGTCTCCTCCAGGATGGTGAGAGTGGCCACGGCCCAGTAGTTAATGATTTTGTTAACTGGTGTGAGGATTCCTACCTGCAGCTGAATACGACAAAAACTAAAGACATGATTATTGACTTTAGGAGGAAAACTCCCAGGCACAAAGTCACTGTACTAAAACGCCAGACCACTGTATGTGTGCAATCCTACAAATATCTTGGAACAATTATTGATACTAATTTAAAGTTTGAAGAGAACTGTGAAAGGTTGTGCAAAAAGGGTCAGCAACATTTGCATTGCTTGAGAAAACTTGCACGCTTCCAAGTTGACCGAACCATAATGACAATGTTTTATCGGGCTTTTATTGAATCTGTTTTATCCTTTTCTTTAGTGTCATGGTTTGGTCAGATAAAACTGAAACAGAGGAAATCCTTGGATCAGGTAGTTAGATGGTCCAGTCGTTTGCTTGGTGAGTCACAGCTGAGCCTGACATCCTTATACACCAGACAAGTACAGAGGATGGCTACCTCCATTTTAAATGATGACTCCCACCCTTTGCACTGCAACTTTCAGCTTCTTCCCTCAAGACGGAGGTTTGCTGTCCCAAAAAGTAAAACCCAGCACTACAAAAACAGCTTTGTTCCTGCTGCTGTCAAAGAGTTGAACAAGCTGTAACATTATATTGCACATAATTTAGAAGGACTTTTGGATTATGCTCGCTGGGAGTACTGGACTTTCGGGAATGTTTTACATGTGAGAAAACTGTTGGGTTTCTCTCTGTTGTTTGCTGCTACGCTGAGCCAGAAGCACATCTCCCCTTGTAGTATTCTGCTGCGCTTCTGGTGGCGTTTCCTCCCACAGCAAACTACTACGCTTAGGCTTTTGCCCCATTTACGTTCCCCCGAGTAGTTTTACGCCCTGTAGTCTTCTTCGCTCTCCGAGCACATTCCCATCGTATTGTTGACTAACGTGTCCATCTGTATCTGCACTGTTCATGTCAATAAATGTGTGTTTGGTGAAACCCTGCAGTTAAATCCTCCTTCTTCCTTCTCTTCACCATGCGCAATAGAAGAGCGCAGGGGGGTTTATGACAGACGAGTTTATGTTCTTTTTGCTCAGCAGTGGTGTTTGTCTTGGAACTCTGCCATACAGGCCATTTTGCCCAGTCTCTTTCTTATGGTGGATTCATGAACACTGACCTTAACTGAGGCAAGTGAGGCCTGCAGTTCTTTGAATGTTGTTGTGGGGTCTTTTGTGACCTCTTGGATGAGTAGTTGCTGCGTTCTTGGGGTAATTTTGGTCGGCCGGCCACTCCTGGGAAGGTTCACCACTGATACATGTTTTCACCATTTGTGGATAATGGCTCTCACTGTGGTTTGCTGGGGTCCCAACGCTTTAGAAATGGCTTTATAACCTTTTCCAGACTGATAGATCTCAATTACTTCGTTTCTCATTTGTTCTTGAATTTCTTTTGTTCACAGCATGGTGTCAGGCAGGTCCTGTTTAAGTGATTTCTTGATTGAGAACAGTTGTGGCAGTAATCAGGCCTGGGTGTGGCTACAGAAATTGAACTTAGCTTTCCAAAGATGTGAAAAACCACGTTAATTTATGTTTTAACGGGGGGGGGGGGGGGTCACTTTTTCACACAGGGCCATATAGGTTTGGATTTTTTTTTTTTACCCTTAATAATCAGCACCATTTAAAAACTGCATTTTGTGTTTACTTGTATTATCTTTGTCTAATATTTAAATTTGTTTGATGATCTGAAACATTTAAGTGTGACAAACATACAAAACAATGAGAAATCAGGAAGGTGGCAAAACTTTTTCACACCACTGTATACTGCAAAAGACCGGCATTTAAACCACAGAAAAAAAATCTTTGGAAACAACAGTGCTACAGCTGAAAATAAGAGACTTTTCAAAGTAAAGAAGCTAAACAGCAGCACCAACACACACATTTTTAACAGATGACATAGGAGCTGATGTGCATGCTGTGAGCTGGACGGCAGATGTTAATGGCAGTCACACTAACTTGTTTCTGACTGGCATGAAGCTAATGCTAGCTGCGGATGAAACAAAGGGGCAAACACCAGTGCAACCTTTGCATGCAGCATGGCAGCTCACGCCTCCACCCTCAGCATCCACCAACCACTGCATACAGTGGGGCAATAAAGTATTTAGTCAGCCACCAATTGTGCAAGTTCTCCCACTTAAAAGATGAGAGAGGTCTCCAATTTTCATCATAGGTATACCTCAACTATGAGAGACAAAATGAGAAAAAAAAATCCAGAAAATCACATTGAAGGATTTTTAATGAATTAATTGGTAAATTCCTCAGTAAAATAAGTATTTGGTCACCTACAAACAAGCAAGATTTCTGGCTCTCACAGACCTGTAACTTCTTCTTTAAGAGGCTCCTCTGTCCTCCACTCATTACCTGTATTAATGGCACCTGTTTGAACTCGTTATCAGTATAAAAGACACCTGTCCAAAACCTCAAATAGTCAGACTCCAAACTCCACTATGGCCAAGACCAAAGAGCTGTCAAAGGACACCAGAAACAAAATTGTAGACCTGCACCAGGCTGGGAAGACTGAATCTGCAATAGGTAAGCAGCTTGGTGTGAAGAAATCAACTGTGGGAGCAATTATTAGAAAATGGAAGACATACGTACAAGACCACTGATAATCTCCCTCGATCTGGGGCTCCACGCAAGATCTCACCCCATGGGGTCAAAATGATCACGAGAACAGTGAGCAAAAATCCCAGAACCACACGGGGGGACCTAGTGAATGACCTGCAGAGAGCTGGGACCAAAGTAACAAAGGCTATCATCAGTAACACACTACGCCGCCATGGACTCAAATCCTGCAGTGCCAGACGTGTCCCCCTGCTTGAGCCAGTACATGTCCAGGCCCGTCTGAAGTTTGCTAGAGAGCATTTGGATGATCCAGAAGAGGATTGGGAGAATGTCATATGGTCAGATGAAACCAAAATAGAACTTTATT